>CM048824.1:10180764-10799479 GCA_026586065.1 Dioscorea zingiberensis
CCGCGATGCGTGGTAAATGGCAAAGAGAGCCAAAAGAAAAATAGAAAGCGCTTTAGAACCGATCGCCATATGGGAGGAGAAGCTTAGGAATTGAAAGAGAGGAAGAGGGGCGTACTCAAAAGGAGAGAAGCCAGAAGAAGGGATGTCGCGGAGTGGCAAGGGATCGGGTCCGTGGCCGGCTGGGGAACTTTCAGGCAATCTCTCTCCCTGCTATCATTTCGTCACAGAGAGACAGGGATTGGTTAAGCAAGGAAAGAGGAGAATGGGCAAATGGGATTACGGGGAGGCAAATATATAGACAGAGAGATGTCGCGGGCGGGGGCGCCAAACTTTATATCAAGTAATTTCTCTAAAAAGCCCCAGCTTTCGTTTTGCAAAGTCCACGTGGCGTACATAGGGGTCCCTACACACGTATAATGAGCAGTGGAAAGAAAATATAAAATGAAAATTATGGGAAAAAAAAAACCTTCTCATTTCATGGACTTGCAAATCGGTGACAAGGGAATTTTTTATCCGATTTTATTACGTGGGGTTTTTCCCGCTAACAAAAAGAGAAAGAACCGTCAATGGCATTAACTTATGCTCAGTTGGCATGGATAATTTTGTCAAATCACGTAAAAACTAATTAATAGGGGTGGAGTTTTGGGGACTTTGCGGTCGAGGAACTCCCCAGCGAGGAGGCTGGCGGCTGCGAAGGTGCCGAATCCAGTTCTTGCCTTGAGAAGGTTGTAGGCGAGTGAAGTTGAAGATAGGGGATCCAAGCTTGATTGGGGAGGAACCTCTATATCAGTAATTATTCAGAGAGTTTAGTAGTATCAAAATCATGCAATTTTTAAATTTTGAGAATTGAAAGGAGAAGAAGCAAGATGAAATTTTAGTAAGGAAATTTCAAGAAATTGTGTGAATTATTCCAATATATATATATATATATATTTTAAAAGGTGACAAGCACCCCCTGTGAGGAAAGTCAAGGATGGAAGAATCGTAAACTTCAAAAGTTAATAAAATCGTGAATCAACTGTGTAATTTGATTTTTATTTCAAAAGATAGAGTGATAACCGGAGAAGATTTGATGTATTCTTCTCCCATTGAAACACTAGCCTTTCTTTTCAAACAAATGAATATAATCACACATAAAGAGCCGAAAAATCATAACTTTCTTGAATCTTTTTCTTTGAGAAATGTTTAATCAATCAAGATATTAAGATTCAAAAGTAGCCGGTGTGTGGATGCCGCTTGCCGATGACGAAGCATGGGCCATGGAAGGTGGTGATGGAGCTTAGTGTACGCGTAAAGGAGGAGATGTGGAGCTTGGAACGGAATAGAGAGGGATTTTAGATTGAGGCGAATAGGAGCCGGGATGAAGGCTTGAGGGTTGAGGAGCATAGAGGAGATGGTGAGTGAAGTAGGTTGGGGCCTCACGAGAGAGTGAAGCTTTCATTGTCGCTCTTGTCGCCGCCGCCATCGCCTTTTAGGCCTTGTTTGAATGATTGGTTGTTATAGTTTGGTAATGAATTGTATGGTATGGTATAGTATTTATATGGTATTGTAATTATTGTTTATCATGTTTGGAAAGATGGTATGGTATGATATGGTTAATTAGCTCTTTTTTGTTTGTTTTAATGGTATGGTATGGTTGCAGAAATAATAAAATGACCATAATACCCTCAAATACAAATTAATATGAAATCATATTAAATTAAAAAAAATTTGGTTATATACCCTTCAAAAGTTTCATAATTGGATATTTACACCCGAAAATTCATAAATTGCTTGTATACCTCACGAGAAAACTAGTTGAATTCATGGATATGCCCATATTGTTAGGTTTCGATGATAGAAGTTAATTAGATGATCTTAACCATGGTTACAACTTCTAAGGTTAAAGGGTTGGAAAATTTCAAAATACTCATCTTTATTTATTTTAGCTATTTTAAATTTCATATTTTAAAGGGGTATTTGTAAATTCTGATCCGAAACAAACTTTTCAGAGGTATATATGTAAAAGAGTATAAGGGTCGCTTTTGCATGTTTACAGCTTGTTAACTCGACAATTTTTCATTTGATTAGATCCAGGGGTATATACATAATTATACTTATTATTTAGCGGTATATATGTAATTATGTTTTATTCAGGGGTAATACGTAATTTCAAAATCATTCAGGGGTACACCTGCAAAAAACCCTATTAAATTCAATGATTTATGGTCAAAAAATTAAATTCAACTAAAGTATAAATAATTCTTATTGAAATCTTACAAAATATACATCAAATTATTAACCATTAATTTAAAATTGATAAAATTATAATAAAATTAATATACAAAATTAACAAAAGATAAGACTTTTTTGTGGAGATTAAAACTTTTGTTGATTTTGCTAGGGTATAAGAGGGGATTGAAATAACTTGGTAAGGATATTTTTGGTAAAAAAAAATTAAAACCATGAGAAACCACCAAATCGGTGGTTTGAAAAATCCAACAAAAATGACAGTTTTTAAACCACCGTAAACTTTCAAAAAACTATGAAAAACTATACCATCTGAATGGAAATGAAAACAAACAAGAAAGTAAACTATACCATACATTAACAAACCATGGCAAACCATGAAGCAAACAAGGCCTTGGGGTTTTGAGTTAAGAGCGAGATGGAGTTTTCCACGGTTGATTTTGGCCTTTTGTTTTGCCTTAAGATTCGTGAAATTTTTAATTTCTTTTAGATTTTTAATGCCACATCATGTTTTTACGAGATTTGATGAGATTCCCATGCCAACTCAGCATAAGTTAACATTGTTGACGGTTTTTCATTTTTTTGTTAGCAGGAGAAACCACACCTAATAAAATCGAAAAAAAATCTTTGTCACCGGTTTGCAAATCCGTGAAACCACAAGTTTTTTTTTATAATTTTCCAAATATAAATCACCATTTATTAAAAATTCAAAAGAAGTGGAAGAGGAGATAAAGTAGAGCAGAAAGAAAAAGATTCATTTTATTTTTAGGCAAAAGGTGAAAAATAACCACCCATACTTTGTACGAATGTACATATTATGATCATTTTTAGCACAAAAATCACCCTATGGTGCTCGAAAAGGGTGCAATAGGTCTTTAAAAGTAAGATCGTTAACTTGCCGTTAGTTTTAAGGTAATTAATAGTTACCCTAAAACAAACACAAACCCTAACAAAACTTTATTTACCCAAGCCCCATAAACTAACCCAAACCCTAAAACAAAACTTAATTTATTCAATCTCTATTTTTTTTAATAATTAGCAGTTACCTTTTTAATTAAATAGAAACACGATATATATATAGTGCGACAAACATTTATCATTTGAGTGCATCAATGATTATTATTAGTTGAAGAAATATAATAACACAATTGTATATGTCACTAATGATTCATTAGAAGTTTGGCTAGGTAACATTATCATTTAAGATACGAAACATTTCCATCAAGTACATAAACAATTAAATAAGATCCAAACCGACTACTATTAGAACACCAGGCATCGCACCAACCCAAAGAATATGAAATACATTGTATATTATTGAAAACATTACTAGAAAAGGGGAAAAAACTAATCATAAAATAAATAAATAAATAAACTATCGACAAGTTAACGGTTTTATTTTTAAGTGGTAAGTTCCAAAAAATCCTTGGAAACTTTCCAAGCCGCTTCAAAAAGCCCCGATATTTTTCCACTCCTCAAAAGCCCTTGCTTTTTAAATAGATGCCGCGTCATCTCCAAAGTAAGCCCTTGACAATGTTAAAAGGAGTGAAATTGCCCTTATGGCAATCCGCGAGAGAACTAAAACCCCTCGATTTAAGTCTTACTCCCCAAGCCGCTTGAGGTAGTGCGGTCTTGTCTCATTTGCTCTTAGCAACATATCCCATGGCCTATCGCCACTTGCCGGTGCGGGGAAGATCATCTCCTCGTGACATCTGGTGATCATCTCCCAGGGTGAGCCCACACTTGAGAGGAAACTTCTTTAGTTTTGGGGGTTTAGGGTTTGAGGCGAGTTATCCCCAAGAGTTTATCTTGGTTTTGGTGGTTTAGGGTTTGTGATTGAGGTTGGTCTCTCCTAAAGAAAAACTTTTCGATTTTGGGGGTTTAGTGTGTGTGATTCAGGGGTTGTTGTTTGTTTTGAGATTTAGGGCACATCTTATGGATGTGGGCTAATTCTAATTTCGTGTTTATTCTTTGGGGTTTAGTGTTTGTTTTTAGTGCTTTGGGTTCATGGTAGTTCTCTTGTGAGAGTGTATGTGTATCCTTTGGAGTTTTAGGGTTTATTTTTGGGTTGTTGTGTTTATGTTTTAGCGAAAATGAGGGTCTGCGTATTTTTATTGGCAACATAGTTTATTTTCTTGGAGGTTGCATGTATTTTAAGGGGTGTGTGTATGACTTAAGTGTTTATCTTCCGTGCGGTTGTGTATATTTTTAAGGGTAAAGCCTGCATTTTGTATGCTAAACACTTTGTTTGTGGGATGATATCTTACACATACATACAAACATCCTACTTATTTTCCATGAAGAGAAAAGAAAAGAGATGAAAATCAAGCCCTACTTTATCTAAATAATACAATTAGTCAATAAAAATGCCCACCCTAGACAATTAAACCGGCATACAATTAGTCAAATTAAAAAATAAAAATAAACTAATCTATCAAAAACACACAATAATCCCAACACCAAACAAAAGAGAACCCCTAAAAAAATAAGTTGAGATTTGAGAGAAAAAAATACACACACTGAGACATGAGTAATCGGCTCTCTTGAGCGCTAAATGCTATTCCCTAAGTTCGGTCAGATCAATAACACTTGGACCTTATACATTGAATCAATTTCAAAACAAAAAAAAAAAACCCAAAAATCCCACAAACATATGAAAATCAAGCCCTACTCCATCTAAAGATCAAGTAAAAGGAATATAAAAATAATACCTTTTATTGAGATATGCAAGACTTTTCTCGCCCAAACAATGCAAAAAAAGAGAGGCATTTTTACCATTTTTGAAGATAACTTAACAGCTTCAACGACACGGGGACCACGGGAAGAATTTCAAAATGAAGGTCCTGATAGGAAAGCCGGATTGTCGGAGTTTGTATGGGAAAGTGGGAAATTATGCCGACCCGTGCGGTAATTTTTCCTATTTTAAAGGGCTTATTTGCACCCTTTTTAGTACCACATGATGATTTTTGTGCTAAAGACGAGCATAATGACTTATATGTATATTTGTACAAAGTATGAGAGAATTTTTTTACCTTTTGCCATGATTTTTCTGAGGCAACAGGTATTGAATCATTCTATGATAATGAAATTTTGTGCAAACAGTACAATAGGGGGAGTTGTTGGCAAATATCCAACTGTCGGAAAGTTGTAACAAATAAAGTAAAAATCAGGGAGCTTAATGCAAAGCTTAATGCAAAAAGGAAATTTATGCTGTCGGGTTATCGGGTCTAAACAACGGATAGATCCAGAATCCGATAGTGTAAACCCCTCTTCTCCCCTTCTCTTATCCGTTTCCTCTCTCTCGCCGGAGTGAGCGTCTCCAATGGCGTTGCTGTTATTCTCAACGCCTAAATTCCCATCCTCCACACCTCCCTCCTCTCCGAGACCCCTCCGGCGAGTCCTCACCGTTCGTGCTGTATCGACGGCGGGGAGGAAGAGCAGGAAGAAGAAGCAGTCGAGAGATGAGGAATCTCCCTCTTCTTTGTCTCCCTCTACTAGTGCTGCAGTCTCGGCGATGGAGAAAGGGCTGAGGTTCACGTTCATGGAGGAGCTAATGGAACGCGCGCGGAATCGAGACTCTGCGGGAGTTTCAAGCGTTATCTATGATATGATTGCCGCCGGGCTCACTCCCGGGCCACGGTGCTTTCCACGGCCTCATCGTCTCCCCATGCCCTCACGGGCGATGTGGAGGGAGCAGTAATCACCGTTCTTTACTTTCTGTTTTGGAGTTTTGTTTTGATTGATAGGGTGGTTACCATTCTCTGTATAGTTGTAAAGCAGCGATTTTTTACCGTTCAAGTGGTTTTATTTTTTATTCCTTTTTCTCCTGTTTGTATGCTGGTATAATCAATGCAGATGCATTCATTGCGGAGGGAGTTGGAGTGCAGGATTGCGTCCGCTGCATGAAACTTTTGTTGCTCTGATTCGTTTGTTTTGGCTCTAAAGGCCTTGCAACCAGGGGAATGGAAATTCTTGCTGCCATGGAAAAGCTGAAGTTTGATATTCGCAAGGCCTGGCTAGTTCTAGTGGGTATATTACTCCACTTGCATGGTGTGTATTCTTAGCTTCCAACTACCTTAGAGTTTCTTAAGTTGTTTTTCTTGAAAGCAGAGGAGTTAGTCAGGAGCCAATACCTGGAAGAGGCCAATAGTGTATTTCTAAAAGGGGCTCAAGGTGGATTGAGAGCTACTGATGAACTATATGATCTTTTAATTGAGGGAAGATTGTAAAGCTGGTGATCATTCAAATGCTTTGACAATTGCATATGAAATGGAGTCTGCTGGGAGAATGGCAACCACATTTCCATTTTAATTGTCTTCTTAGTGTACAGGTAAAGTGGAGACCTACTCACCACATATTCACTTTTCTTATTGTGCTATGTTTCTCTTAGCTATGTATTAGTCTATGAAATTCTAATGATTATGAAAATAAACCAGGAGGTCATATAACACTGGCCCCTGCTATGTTCCAAAGTCTTATCATTGTGTTCAAGCATGCCTTTGTGTGATATTTTTGTTAAAACCATCTTCACCTGTTTATGCAGGCTACTTGTGGGATACCAGAAATAGCTTTTACAACTTTTGAAAACATGGAATATGGTGGTGAAGGTATTAGATCCTTTTAAAGCATACAATATATTTTCTTTTGCTCTCTACCATAATATGGATGACCATTCTGGAGGTAGGGAACTCCGGCATTGGTATCTGCGAAGAAGCTGATGGAAAATGATTTGTGTACCATTCCTTGCTTTTGCATCTGACTCTTAGGCAATCCCTTTGAAGGTCTTTTTCTGCGTGGCTGCTTTTTAGAGTTTTGGTTGTTGAACCACATTTAGTAAATCCCAATCTTTCAAACTTAAAACATGAAAATCTTAACCATCACCACTTCCATGCCTCCTTCCACCTAAACTACATTTCTCGCGAGTTTCTTCAGCATTGACTGTGACCTACACCCTTGTTATGTGAGGGTGGTTTTGTAGCATTTTTCCTCAATCCCATGAAGAAATTGACCATGTTACAGACACTCAACTTTAGCCGGCTATCACAGGGGATAATATGTAAATGTTTTATGAAGAGCGGGAGCTTTATGGTAGTTTTGAAAACCTTATTTCTGTAATCTGGCTTAATTTCAGAATAATCATAAAACTCCTATGAAAAAATTTGGAAGCTTCAAGTCACTATGCTTCAATATCGTTGTTCTCTCATCTTTGGTACTTATATCAGCTGAATGTTGTGATCGATTTCCCTCACAGGCCACAGTTGCTGTTTTGCTACAGTTTGATGTTATATGACTTCATCATGGTCTTTGACTATTCACATAGTTAAATTTAACCATTGATGAATCAAGTTCACACTTTAAATAACCATATAAGATGCTCATAAGTTCACTCTTATTCTAATGAACAAAAATAGAGTTAAAATATTGTATAGCAGCTAGCTGATGACCTCTCATGTACATTTTTCTTATTGTAATTGATGGTGTGTTCTGATAACTTTCCATGGTATGCATAGATATAAAAATCTGTTGCTTATCACTTACCATAGAAAAGTTTTTCTTGATCCACTCAATGCACTTCTGAGGGAGAAATCACTGATTGTCGTTTCTTGTAGATTTTATGAAACCTGATACAGAGACTTATAACTGGGTGATTCAGGCATATACCAGGGCAGAATCCTACGACAGGTAAGTTTCATGGATTTTGGCTGCCTTTTCACTATAGACTTCTTTTTGGTTATCTTGTTCTTGCATTTTTTTATTTCACGGAACACTCTTCTGGCAAGATGAGTTCCATTGCACGGCTTGGAAAGCTGATACTTCAACTATTACCAGAGTCGCCCAGAGAAATGTATGAAACAACTCTAGTAAAAATGTCCTCTTATTTGTTCTGTTCTAAAGTGGTATGCTTTATACCATAATGTCATTAAATTAGATACTACAATTTCCTTGGCGTGAATATGTTTAATCAACTTGCACCATGGTGTTTGGCACATTGTCAAACTTCTGAGAAACCATCTGTCACTATCGTCTATTTTAACCATCAGTGGGTTTTGACCTTATTTTATCTCTTCTTGATGTTCTTTATGCTTAAATTTTGAAGACCTCTTTGAGATGTTTAGGCATTTCTAGTTCTCTGATCAAGATTTATTTGCAGGGTACAAGATGTGGCTGAGTTACTGGGAATGATGGTTGAAGATTACAAACGCGTTTACAACCCAATGTGAAGACATATGCGTAAGGCATTTTAGGCACTATGTATTTATTTTTACTTATCAAAGGATATTATCAATTTAATTAACTATCAGAGTTGTAGACTGATGTTATGATGGGACAGACCTGTCAACTCTGTTTGCTGGCTCCATTGTCATTTGCAGAACATGTTTCCATTAAATTAGAAAGACTTATTTTCTGAGTTCTATACAGTAAAATATAGTACTTAAAAGGTTAGCACCTTCTCTCTTTGGATGTCTTATCATCGTTAATTCAAAATCAAGGTAATAGTTGCTGATAGATGGTTCCGCGAATCAAATTTAGAAAGACAATTTAGTTTTATTTGTTCCACAATTGTATGAAGTATTGGTCCAAATTTGAGTTATGTGGTAAAGTTTGACTTAATTTTTTGTTTAAGGGGGCATAATCATTTTGGTATTTTCTTTTCATCACAGGCTGTTGGTGGAATGTTTTACTAAATATTGTGTGTTGTAAGGGAAGCAATCCGTCATTTTCAGCCCTTAAGAACTTCCCTGGTGGCACAACTGTTTTGCATAACGAAGGAAACTTTGGAGATCCATTGTCTCTGTATCTTCGAGCTTTGTGTCGGGAAGGTATCTTGCTATCTTAGGGCAATTGCTAAATCAAAAGATGTTAGAATTCGTGATCAAAACTAAATTTTCTTTTGCAAGCCTCTATCAAATAAAAATATACTTTTAGTTAGCAATTGTGCTTGTCAAATTTTCAGTGCTTTTCGTGAAGTTAATACTTTCCTGAGCAGGTATAGTTATTGTTATAATCAGGAAGGGATAGTTGAGATGCTTGAAGCTTTGGAAGCAATGGCTAAAGACCAACAACCTATTGCACCTAGAGCAATGATTTTGACCAGAAAATATCGTTCATTAGTAAGCTCATGGATAGAGCCTTTGCAGGAAGAAGCTGATATTGGAAAAGAAATTGATTACATTGCCAGGTGGGCCTTTTTACTTCGACAATATAATTTATATATTTGTAATATTACTGTTGCAGGAAGAACTTGATATTGGAAAAGAAACCTGACACATTAAATAAAGTACAGTCATACTGTAAATAGGAAGCTCCTCATGGAAATGTCTCTTTTTAAAACTGAAGCAAGAATTCAAAAGCAGGATGCTTTTAGTTATTCCTTGATCAGATTCCTATTTAATAGACTACTTCCATCCTTATGATATGCTTCCTTGTGATTTGCAGGACTAACATGAATTTCATACAGCTATAGAATTTATAAATCTGGCGGTGTTCCACCCTATTTGTTTAGAGTAGCTTGATCATGACCATTGTTTTATCAGTCCTTGTCTTTTTGGTTGGCTTGCCACCTTTCCATGTGTATAGTAGATACTAGTGTTACATGGGAACACCTTATGGATATAGTTCATTCTTGGAAGGGAATTTATTTGTGGTAAAAGAAAGTTATCCTCCCTATCCAAGTTCATATCATTAGTTATGATTGCTATCGTAGGGCTTAAGAACTGTTATTGATTATGCATTTTGTATTAGCATAACCACTTAATGGTTTTTTCTTTAGGGGTCTGCTGATGCTTATTCATCTGTTTGTGATAAAAAGATATATTGAAGAAGGAGGGCTCACAGGAGAGCGCATAAAGAGATGGGTGCCACGGAGAGGTAAAACACCACTGGATCCTGATGCTGCTGGGTTTGCTTATTCAAATCCAATGGAAACTTCTTTCAAACAGCGGTGTCTGGAGGAATTGAAGATCCACCACCGTAAACTTCTGCAGACTTTAAGGAATGAAGGACCTGCAATTTTAGGTGATGTTTCTGAAAATGACATTCTTAGTGGTGGAGAGACTGAAAAGATTATCAAAGGACCTGACCATAATACATTAAAACCCAAGGCTGCCAGCAAAATGATAGTCTCTGAGTTAAAAGAGGAATTAGAAGCACAAGGGTTGCCTATTGATGGAACAAGACAAGTTCTATACCAACGAGTGCAAAAAGCAAGAAGGATAAACCGATCACGAGGCCGGCCACTTTGGGTTCCTCCTGTGGAAGAGGAAGAAGAAGAGGTATGTGAATTATAATTATGGCTTTAATCCTTATACTTCTCTTGAGAAAATCCATAGAATGAAAGAATGCTTCTTTAGAATAATTTTCTCTTGTTAGCTAAGATTAACTTCTTCATAATATGCCCTTCAAGCAACAAAAAGACAAAGCCATGATTCTTTATTATACAAAAAATTTGCTTGCCTTCTAGCTTACCCTGACAAAGTTTATTTGCAGGCATAGTTTATTCTTATGAATGTATATGATATTTCATTGTCTCATTTTCTTGATAGGTAGATGAAGAGTTAGATGAACTAATATCACGGATTAAACTTGAAGATGGGAATACAGAGTTCTGGATACGTCGTTTCCTTGGTGAAGGCTTAAATAATGTTCATAGCAAGGACACTGAAGTAGAAAATTCTGATCCTTCTGATATGTTGGATGATGCTGATGAGGGGGAGGATGCCTCTAAAGAAACAGAAGATGATGATGTAGATGAAGAGGAGGAAGAAGTTGAACAACAGGGGGAAGAAGTTGAACAAACGGAAAACCAAACAGTTGATAGAATTAAGGAAAAAGAAGCTCAAAGACTTCGGCCTCTTCAAATGATTGGAGTTCAGTTGTTGAAGGATTTTGACCCAACAACTACATCTTCTAGAAAATCAAGGAGAAGAGTTCCCCGTGCATCTGCTGAGGTTTGTCTTTGGAAATTTAGCTTTGCCCATGCAAAATAGTTCTAATTACACTTTACTTAAGATCCTTTTTTCAGTATGATACAAAGTTAAATTTCAATAGCCCTCTCATTATATCACTAGATATTTTTGTTGATATCTTTTATTTTCTTGTTGAGTCATTTTACCTTCAATTAATAAATTGATTCTAGATTGCCAGCTATCTATATGTTTAATTAATAAATTTTCTCTTGGAGGTGTGTTAACTATCTATACGTTCTATATGGTAGTTGTATAATGTTCAGATCCTTCCTTCAGCTTCTTTTGGCTTTGCTGCATTTGCTTTTTGGAACCAAAATCATAAGTCTTATGTGATGACACCAACAACTACAAGAAGTTGATGCTTGTCTCTATTTCTGAGTATATCATTTGCCACATGTTCTTTGCTCCATCTGATGCTTCATCATGCAGCATAATGGTGTCTAACATTTTCCAAGGAACCCTTCTAGAGCATGGTTTGTTTTTATTATATGATTGACTTGTTAAAGATAAAATGGTATGATAATTGACTTGTTTGTTTTGTATCAATTTGAGTTACAAATTGATTCCCTAATAATTCCATTTTGTTTTTGGTAGTTTATTGGTGTCAACTTCCATATTTGGTCTTCTTTCTCCTTGTAATCTACATTGTTCAGCTTCTTGTAAGAGATGCCTTGCATGCCTAAGCTGTTATATAAGATTTCAATTTTCTTTCTATGGATATGTAATTAGGAGGATGATGATGATGACTGGTTTCCTGAAGACCCATATGAAGCATTCAAGGAAATGAGAGAGAGAAGAATTTTTGATGTATCAGATATGTTCACCATTGCTGATGCTTGGGGATGGACTTGGGAGAGAGAGTTGAAGATGAGAGTGCCAAGGGAAATGGTCACAAGAATGGGAAGCTGAGTTGGCTATCAAAGTTATGCAAAGGCAAGTTCCTTGTTCCTACAAGCAACAATTTCTTACTGTCTGTAGTTTATTTTTGACAAATTTTTTGTGTATTCCTTATTTAAGTATGACTTGTGTTTCTTTTGTCATAGTTTTATATTGGAGATATTTTTCCATCTTGTAACATAAATATTGTCACATGACACAAAGTTTAATTAAGCTTATGCTTGAAAATTTACCTTTCTTGTTATCCTAGGTAATGGCAATGCCCAATGGTAATTGATCTATTATAAAATGATTGGTTATAACTTTATATATGCCTCTTTGGTTTCTTTTCTTCATGAATGCACATATTGTAATGTTTTTTGGCATGTGTGTGTGTGTGTGTTTAGACCAAGCATCTACAATCTGGTTAAGAAAGGCAAAATCAGATTTGTGATAATATTTTTTAGAAAGAAACTGAGAATGTGTTCTTAATTAGTTCTAGACTAGTGATTTGCTTGTGGGATTACCATTTCACGATTCTTTGCAGAAGCTATACATGTCAAATTCTGTTAAGGAGAATTGTCATATTATAACTTCCTATTTTTAAATATGGGAACTTTCAGGTGATTGAATTGGGTGGGGAAACCAACAATTGAGGACTGTGCTATGTTACTTGTGCTGCTATAAGAGCTCCTCTGCCCTCAGCATTTTTGATAATCTTATGCATTACAACTCATGGCCTTGGATATGCTTTTGGAAGGCAAATTTTCTCCACTCATTCTCTCCATAATAAGATGTTTTGCCCATGGAAATCAAGAAATGATACTGTAAATTTCTCTAACTATTTTGGAAGGTTGAAGTTTTTATTTGTAAACTTTGCTTTGGATGCATGGGTGATAAAGATTGATGGTGTCTGTGCCTGAGATATGTGCATGATAACTTTGTTGTATCT
This sequence comes from Dioscorea zingiberensis, assembly GCA_026586065.1. Classification (NCBI taxonomy): domain Eukaryota; kingdom Viridiplantae; phylum Streptophyta; class Magnoliopsida; order Dioscoreales; family Dioscoreaceae; genus Dioscorea; species Dioscorea zingiberensis. The sequence continues at coordinate 10,193,788 of CM048824.1, forward strand.
CAATTGAAGCCCCTCTTAGAATTTGGCATTGATATCAATGACTTCAATCATATCGTCATTCATAAGTAGGTTATTGTTTGAAATTCCAGTAGTTTGTTGAGCTTAGTCAGTATAGAGGAAACATGACTCAAGTAATACTGCCATCAATGCTTCCCTGCAAACTCTGGCATAAAAAATATCATGAAATTTTTTATTTCCTTAAATCTAGTTATGTAATCATGCTCTGAGAGTTCTCTAAATACTCTAGGTTCTTGATGAATTCTCTCTTTGACGTCACAAATGATCATGTTTTGTTCTCGTTTCTTTTAATATTCTAAACTCATTCTTTTTTTCTTTTGGTGAAATCAGTCGGTTGTATGATGAGGTCATCACGCTTTGCCTTGATCTTGGAGAACTAGATGCGGCCGTGGCCATTGTCGCAGACATGGAAACAAGTGGAATTACAGTCCCTGATGAGACACTAGATAAGGTTCTCTCAGCTAAACAGAATGGAGATTCAAACCCAGAAGATTCATCCTTACCGGGGGAATAGTTTCATTTTCACCCTCCAATTCAGAAGCAGTTTATTTGAAACTTTGTTACAGCATTCTTCTCGTAATTTAATGCTGCAATCTGGCATTTTCGAGAGGTGTGTTCAAAGGAAAAGAACAAGGAGTTGAACTTTTCTCTGACGTTGCCATGGTTGAAAAGAAATTGAGTTCTTTGGCTGATGATCATGAGTGACCAATTTCAAAGACACATTCTTGTATCTGGTACTAAACATAATCTTAATGAAAGTACAAAAGTTGTTCTATGATGTATGTCATTGTATTCAGATTTATAATAAGTTGAAAATTCAATGATATCAGTTGCTCTCCTGCCATTTAAGCACAAATTATGCATTACTCTATTTATTGCCTTTGAAATTTACTTGGAAAAAATAAATGAAAGGACCCTGGCTGATTTTTTTATTTTTATTTTTATTTTTTTTATTTTTTAAGGGAGTAATCAAGAAAAAACAATCAAAATATAAAGCCAAAACTGCAAAACTGATCTTGCTCTTGATTTCAATTCAATCACTATATTAAGTGCAAAAACATCTTGCAGCTTAGACAGCAAAGTTAACAAATCAACAAATTTATCTAGATTTGCACAAAAAGAAAAAGAAAAAATGATTCTCCAGTCCAATCATAATAATGAGATTGGTGAATACCATGTCCTATCAAAATCAATTTCCCAACTCTTAAACCTGACATCAGAATATGGTGTTGAACTTGACAGAAGACCATCAAAATCTTGATCTAATGCATCATAGGTTGGTGTTTGACGGAGAAAGCCTGGAGATATGCATGGAATCAGTGCTAAATGATCTGGTTCAAACTGAAGCAGCCTGTCAGAAGCCAAAGGCAGCCCAGTCTCTGCCTCAACATCATCATTCCTCCATCCAAGCAGGGGAGGAGTACACTGTTTCCTTTCAGGATCTGAGTGCAGATCAGGAGTAAGAAGAAGCCTACTTACCTCCAAGGAGGCAGGATTGATGAATGGAACTAATGCTTGCTCTGTGCCAAAATTGTTAGTCAAATGGCTCGTTGACTTATTGCTGTATTTTCTGCATTTGAATTCTATGTTCAGCTCCTCAGAATCAGCCGGATTTTGATGCACAAGCAATGGATATGAAATTCTCCCAATGTCTGACACCCATTTTGATTGCATTTGCTTGGATTGGAGACTGGTTTCTGAAGCACATTGCTTGGCTAGAAAAGCCCGAGCTTCAAGGATGCTCTCGTAATCTTCGTTAGAGTTGAGAAGGAATTTTTCTCTTGGAGTCTCTTGTAAGAGTTCATGGTGGTCATCCAACCAGGAAGACGCAAGCAAACGGCTGGATTGAGACAAAGGCCAAGTGAAAAAAGCTTCAGCTGCAACAGTCTCATGTGGTTGAAGGATGAACTTATCAATTTGGCCATGCCTATAAGGAAACAAATCTTCTCCCAGGGTTTCTTTCAGGTTGGCTGGAACCAGTTCCATTCCTCTAGTCTCATGCACATACTCATGTTGATCATCTGAATTAGATGAAGCAAGCAACATATGTATGTCATCAGATTTCTTCTGCACCGGATGCACACCTAGCTGCGAAGATATTACTTCCTCGATTCAGATCATAGTCAAATTCACATCTAAAAGAGACATTGAGCAAGCATGAAAAATGTTTAAATGCTAATGAACTTGGAGCCTTGGAATGACATACATTACTCGATTTTTCTTTAATTCCCAGCCTCAGCAGGAACTCTGGAATCAGGTCCAATCTGCAAAAAAACGTTTGTTAGGCAGGAACCTGAAATTATCTGACAGACAGACGACCTTCAATGTAATAAATCAAACCTATCTGATTTAAGCTCATTTATTTCTATAGATAAGGCTGTAGAAGCAAATTGAAGTATGCTTTCTCTCGTTGATGAAAACAATCCACCTTCCTTGCAATCTGCTCCAAAAGATTTAAAAAGAAAGCTTAATCAGTCTTTCTACATAATAGCTCTGGTGCATATTAATAGTCAAAAATGAATATCCTTAATTAGTTTTAATTATTATATAGCTCAGAGCATGCACAATATAACACTCACGAATTGTGAAGAAAATTCTACTTTGACTACATTAGAATAATGCTTAATATGGACACTACATACTAGCAGTCAATTGATCCTAGAGAAAGCTAGGCAAATGACTGTCAAGATTCCGATACATTTGAATCAGAACACAAAACAATTTAAAGCACTGATGAGGACAATTGCTCACCAAATTTCTGCAGAGCTTTAGGTGTTAAAGGAGAAAACCATCTAGGTGTCATTCTCTGAACAAGAGGAGTGGATTTGCACGCATCATAGTTGGATGAATTCATCATAGTCAATTCTACAAAAAGAAGGGAACAATACTTGTTAAGTGGGTATACTGTAAGATAGCAACCAAACATGGTGATAGGGAATCAATAGTGGACTAAGAGTGTTGGACTAGGAAAGAAGAAATAAAGCACTTGGATCTGAACCTCCGATACAATCACTTGCTTCAGATGTATTCAAATTATCATCCTTCTTATGAAGCGGATAAGGATTGAATTCACGACCATTTTCTTCTCGTAGCCTCTTGAAGGATTTATACCCAAGAGTCTTCACCTCATCAACTGCGCTTGCTGTTAGCAACCACAAACAAGAACTTAAGAAAATACAACATTAAAGTCATCCTATGATGTATGTCACGAATGACCTAAGTGAGAGGCCAGTTGGATTTCGATTTTCAACTTTCATGACTTGTGGAACAAAAAATTATCACAATATACACATAAGGATACACCTATGAAAACATAAACACTTAAATGGTCACATTTGTTTCTATAGAATACTCATTGATCCTTCTATGAATTCATGAAACATGATGGAACTACAGCAAACAGTTCTCTAGAAAACTTTGTTACATGAAGAGCGTATATTTTAGTAGGCAGGTAAAACATGAAAATTCCTGTGTCCAAGAACCATAGATCCCAATTTCACACAATTGTTCAGCCATGCAAACGACATAAGAGGACTGAGTAAATGGTAGATATGACATTGAAAATGGGAGTAAAGGAAGATCACAATATGACAAAACTTAGCTACGGAGTTTCACTAGTCATCTACATAAGCATGATAGTGATTGTATGTAGAGAATCATATGAGATTATTAATGGTTTACTGGTCCTAGGAGGTAACTTCACGAAATCTACTCACAATGCATCACCTAATGTGGAGATAAATTATAATTAGAAGATGAGACATACTATTAGGAACATGAGCTCTTTCCTCTGAAAGTGGTAAAGATTGTTTTCTGCTGTTCTCTTGATGAACTTTTGCCATGTCTGCAAACTTCACCTTTTTCCTTTGGCTTACACCTGTTCCACAAGTTTCTGACTTTAATCAAAGGTGACTAATGACTAAATTTCCAGTAAACTTGTACAATACACCGGATTTGAGAGACAATTTCAATTATAAAAGCTAGCAACTGTCTTTAATATCAATTTCTCAACTAAAAAGAATTTTTTTTTTCATATTCATTAACCTTTATAAAAGCTAGCAGGCATCTCTAATATGAACCACTTAGCATTAACAGTTATGAAATATAATCCCCCTCCATATCTTCAATTTCCAAGAGAGTTGAAAAGACACTTGCTCTTCATACAAGAGCCTATGGTTCACCCAAAAAGGAAGAAAAAAAGGGGAGAAATCTAGCATACGGCCTACTCTTTCAAGAACCAAGAGCAAGATTATCATCAAGTTCCATATCACATTCTACATATAGAACCATGAAAAGGAACGTGCACACAGAGAAAGCCAAATTACTGATATTCATGGTTACCAAGGCCATAAAGACTCAGCAATGAACTTCCAAACCAGTGAATTAGCATGCTAAAGGTTAATTGTTCACAGTAGAGATTATATAAATGCATTTCTCAAGTGCAATTACAAAGTCATCACCTGGACCAGCTCCATCGCTGATCTCCTTGAACTCTCAATAATCAGATAAAAGAATGCATTTTCCCAAACACACTATCTCCATATCTCACTGAACAGCAAGAAGATCTAAAAACAAAAACCAAAACCGAGAAAAAGAACACCTTTCACAACATTCGGCACCAAAATCTTATTTTTCAAACAAAATCTCGAAAGCAACTCACACTAAAGAAACCAAGATATCCGAAAAAACAAGAAGACTACAAAGAGGAAAGGGTCGTCACCGGAGGCATGGCAAGAAACACTACGTCCGAGAGAGATCCTGGGGCATGCGGAGGTTCCTGGGCGCTTGAGAGAAGGCTTCTGGAGCTGAGCTCCGCCATCCATGGCCGCATGCCGGTAACGGTGCGCCACAGAGGGTTTCGATTTCGAGTGGGAAGTAAAGCAATGAAGGGTATGTTGGTAAATATGAACATCTCAAGCCTCCAGATCCGCCTTAATATAGAAGTACAGATCCCGAGGCACAGGATAGTTGCATTAAAGCCCCCATAATTTAAGCTAATTATAGTAGAGTCCCTAAAATGTTCAGCTCATTGGATCTTTTATCTCCTCTAGAAATGAAAATTCACAGACACAATCTTATGAAGATCTTTGAGTAATATCATTTTTTTTCAACATAAATGTTCAATAATCCGACCGCTAAATTAGGTTTCAATGAGCCAGCATTATCTCATTTGTCATCAGATTTTATTTTATTTTTTTATTTTTTTATTTTTTGAAACGCCCCATTATAATCAAGATAGAAATGCGACGCGACGACGCCTTATCACGGGTGTCGATGGGAGAAACGGAACTTTCTGGCCCGCGGGATACACCGTGTCTGTACTCACCCAGAGTTTCAAGCGGGGCCCATTTACCACCCGTGACTACCAATCCCACACGGAGATGGGCCACATCCATTGGGTGACCCACACCATGCGCACTCACTCCGTCACAGAGGAGATTCGAACCCAGGTTCTTATCTTGTGTGCGAAGGATCTTGTCATTAGAAATAAACACAAAGAACCAACAACATCACATGTTCAACAATTGAGGAAATCCAGCAGAACTTTGAGCTTTGTTTAATTTGTTAGTTAATAAGTTTTTCACACAATGTCTTGATAACATGGCATTCAATGCATTAATGTACATGAAAATTTCCATTAATACATTGAAAATCTAAGTAGCACTCTCTAAATAAAGCCCTAATGTTTGATTCTGAGAAACTATATCTAGGTTTTGTCGGAATAATCCAATTCTGAAAAGGATGTTGTTAAACTACCAAACCAAATTCAGTAAATATTATGCAGATGCTTTGACTAAAGGGCAATTTCAGATTAAATGCTTGCTTCCCAACAACCAATTAATGGAGAGGAAGACCCAAATTGCATCTTTTATAAAAGCCTCCTTTTTAATAGTGCTATATCCTGTTGAGAGATTAAAAGCTAATTAAATTAGTAAGTTAATGTTTTCAGAAAAAGGAAAAAGGTTTCCCCTGCTAAGCACTAATGAGAACAGGCTGTAAGATTAAGACATTGAATTTAATGACCGGAAAATTGAGTTTGTGTATAATTCTGTTTAAGCCTTTTAGTTCTCTGTTCTTTGGCAAGGGCAGATAGGTATGGATCAACCCATTTAAACAATTCACATGGATATGATGAAATGATGGAAAAGTAACTACTACCAACTTTGAAGGCTTGAATCAACACCATGAATGTGACACTTTCCCTCGATAGTTAAAATCTTCAGTTACCATTGAAATTAGGAGTTTATATAAAGAAAGAGCTCTAATGGATTTCTTCTGTTGTACAACATGTGTGTCTCTTGGTCTCTCCTCTCTTTACTTAATCTTGTGATTTTAGGAACACTATCAGCTTTTTCAGAGGGTAAAAGCTTTCTTTGTTTTTGGTGATTCTCTTGTGGACAGTGGCAATAACAACTATTTGGCCACAACTGCTCGAGCAGACTCACGCCTTATGGCATCGACTATCCCACTCATCAGGCCACCGGCCGCTTCCTCGAATGGCCTCAACATGCCTGACATTATCAGTGAACTTCTTGTTCTTTCATGCAACTTCTACTTCTTGAGAGTTCATGCATCAAGATCATCATTAATGTTAATCTTCATGTTTGTTTTCAGGTGAGTACCTAGGGGCTGAGCCTACATTGCCATACTTAAGCCCTGATCTTCGCGGCGAGAAGCTGCTTATAGGAGCAAACTTTGCATCAGCAGGGATTGGAATTCTCAATGACACCGGAATTCAATTTGTAAAAATTAATGTTATTTGCATAAATGAATCTTTTAATTTCATGCTGAGGTTTTAGTTTTGATGAACAATGTCTTGATGATTTATAGTTGAGCATTATAAGGATCACAAGACAATTGGAGTTCTTCCAGCAGCATCAACAGAGATTGAGTTCCTTGGTTGGTCCTGATCAAACTCAGCAGATTGTGAACAATGCTCTTGTTCTGATTGTTCTTGGAGGCAATGATTTTGTGAACAACTACTATTTGGTGCCTTATTCAGCTCGATCTCGTGAATACTCGCTGCCTGACTTTGTTACTTATTTAATATCTGAGTACAAGAAGATCCTTGCGGTAAGTTTTCAGTGTACTAATTCTCAATGCTTGTAATTCTTTAAGTTGTCATGTATTGCAAAATTATGTTGAATCACAGAGGCTCTATGAATTGGGAGCTAGAAGAGTTATAGTCACGGAACCGTCCCCTTGGCTGCGTACCTTCAGAGCTTGCGAGAAGCCAGAATGGTGAATGTAACCCGGATTTACTACAAGCTGGAGATCTCTTCAATCCTCAGTTAGTCACAATCTTGAATGAGCTCAACACACAGTATGGATCGGATGTCTTTGTTGCAGCAAATGCCTTCAAAATGCACTCTGATTTCCTTAGCAACCCACAAGCTTTTGGTAAGACGTTTCAGAAATTTGGCAACAATTACTCAATGATCAACATTGACATTCAATCACACAAATTTGTTCACAGGTTTTGAAACATCAAAGGAAGCATGTTGTGGCCAAGGTCCTTACAATGGTCTTGGACTGTGCAACCAGTTATCCAACCTATGCCCGAACAGAGATATCTATGCATTTTGGGATGCTTTTCATCCTACTGAAAGAGCGACTCGGATGATTGTTAGCCAATTTATGACTGGATCAACAGAGTACATGTCTCCGATGAATTTGAGCACTATCCTAGCAATGGATGCTAGAAACTAAAGCATCAGAATTATCCAATTAACTTGTAGCTGAATTTGTTAATGTTGTTCTAATTTCTTCTATGATAAATTAGAACAGAGTTAATAAAAATAAAGAATTGAAGATACTGATCATTCTTCATTTAGACAAGGAAACATTGATGTATACTTATTTACATTAAATCTCATTACAGAACTTAAACAAATCACAGCATGGCATTAATTAACATTGAAAGATAAAGAACTCCTTGCGAGACATGCACTTTAGAGTTTCAGTAGTACTGCTGCTACAACTACTAAGCAAGAAGCCAAAAGTTCTTATGTGTCTTGGTATTGAGGACATAACCACCATTCTGTCCCTTCTTCTGAACTCCTACACATAAGCACTTGCTGTTCTCAATCAAATAATCAGCAATATCATTTCCCTTCATGGACATTGTTTCACTTAGCTTGCGTCTGTGACAAAACAAACAATCAACATTGAGTCTTCAAACAAGCTATATATATTTATATATATGAAAGTTTTCAAACATACTCATTTGCTTGTTATCTATGTTACCCACCCTATGCAGGTCCCTGAATTCCAGGCCGATGGCCTTGACGAGAAGCCCGGCCCCAAGAGCATTGGCAAGAGTTAAAATGGTGAAGGCCTTATCCTTCTCCCCCATCTCCACCCTCTCTATCTGAACCCTGACCTTAGGCTGCTTCTTTTCGCATTCAACTTTCATTGCATCAAGAAACTCATACTCTCCACAGCCGCTGCTCTCCATCTGGCTTCCTGCCACCTGAGAAGGCCTACGGAGGAATGATAGTGTGCCTGCTCGCTTAGCATTCACCGGCTCTACATGGAGGAGAATTATCTCATCTTGTTCTAGCACTGCATGAGATAAAGCCCATTGAAGGGCTCCGGCCGATTCCCGGCCGGGATCAGCCACCACAATCACCAGCCTCTTGGCGCCGGTGACTTGGATTTCCATTTGGTGGTTGATGGTTGTGCATCGATCGGCTAGGACATGGATTTGCATGGAGAGGACGTAGGAAGATCCCATGCAAGCAATGGACGTTATTGGGTGTTGATAATTTTGGAATGGGGAAAGGGTGGCCATGCACGCACAACTATTTGCAAGCTATAATTGGTTGCAAATTTGCAATCTGTTTGTTAGGCATCAATGGCTAACAAGATCTTTGTTCTTCCTAACTGAATCTGAAACTGTGATTTACAGTGAAGATAAATTATTTACTGTTCTCTTAGACCCAATCAACACCATGACAGAATGGATAAGTTTTTGTTGGTATATTGAGCCGCGGCTAAGTAAACCATGGGCGTGCACAATCCTCGATGGAGCAGACATGAGGGCGGGGCCCGTGCCATGTGGGCTCTGGGATCATCCGCACCAACTACTACTCACTTCCAGAAAAATGCCTTCAGCCGTGAATCGAACCTGTGCCACACTGGCGCGGAGCTCTTACGATGACCGGGATGACCAATAGACTTATGAGTCATTGGTGACAGAATGGATAAGTTGAGGATTAGAGTTTTTATAAGACAAGCGATGTGGAAATAGTTGGAGTCTATCAAGAGAGATATGTTAGAATGAAAGGCTGCTAATAATTAAGAGACTACTTGTATAGAATGAATGTTAGCCCATATGACCCCTCACCCTGTCTGTTATGCAATCTGGCTAATGAATACATTAGACATCTGTTTTATGAGTGAATGTTAGCAGAGTTATTTTGGAATGAGGTTCAGAGTGAAAGCCACCTAACAGGTTGGGACAAGAGGGGAACAAACCTAAGAGATGGAGACTTGCTAGTGAAGAGAATGTTGGGACCCTATAGACTAACAACAAAAGAAGTAGCACTAATAGCATACATCTTATGGCAGATATAGAAGACCATGTGCATGAGAATATTCCAGAATATGGAGTTTGAGCCTAAATGGATAGCAAGAACCGGAATAGCTCTAGCAAGGGAGTTCTATCACCAGGAATTGGCAATAAAACAAGTAGGAGAAACTCAAGGAAGGAGATGGAGGAAGGAGAACTACATGCATGAGTTTTACAAAGATGGGTCATGGGAAGGAGCAGAGAGTGCAAATATAGGGTATATCATTTTAAGTACTAATGGAGAGTTATGTCTTGCACGTGCGGGGAACCACGAAGCTAAATCAGCCTTTGAGGGTGAACTCTAAACAATGAAGAAGGCGATAGGGAAATTGTTGCAGCTGAAGAGTTAGGAAACAATAATCTTTACAAACAACAAATATCTTCCTAGAATATTGAAACAAGAAACGATAGATCACAATTGGAGGTTTACTATTTCTTTCCTTATAATCTCTTGGTTGGATCTGACTTTTAGTGGCGAAGAGGGCAAATTTGGAAGTGGCCCGGATTCTGATAAAGCGCAGCCTCGAGTTCATAGCAGATTGACCAGGACAGGCTGATGGGGACGAGGATGCATTCGGGGATGGCCCGGCAACGGTACCAGATGGGATAGGGGAGACACATGAGAGCTCCACAACAAATCGTGCATAAGGAAGGGCACAAAACCATGTATCATTTTAATTTCCTTTATTTTGTATCTTGTAATGAACAACTAATTTTATAAATAAAATGTGATTTATCCACTTTATAAAAAAACACAACTGGAGGTCTACTGAGACAACAAAAAAGTGTAAACAAATGTTGGATGGGATCAGAAGTTGGGAAATTCGACAGATAGCGAGAGAGGGAAATACACTTGCAGATAGTTTGACAAAAGAAGCCAGAAGAACAGGAACAGGGGTCCTGTATAAAAAGTATCAACAGATACCTGATTGATTACAAGAATAGTTTTGTAATATATAGATACTAGTTAACATTGTAAGCTAAGATGCTTCTATTATAGAAAAGAATAATGTTTGTTGTGGCTGAATTTTTGGTCTTTATCATCGGAGGGCCGGCAGAATATACTCAATTGAAATCGATGACTTCTCAACTCATCTTATAACATCTTTTACTTTAGATTTCTTTTGCCAACCAAGTATAAATTACCATGGAGCCTAATTAAATATATATAGCTTTAATTTTCCTCTTCATCTTTTGAACAACTTAATTTGTTAGGAAGATTTATCCTTGGAAGAAAGAACTTCATGAGTAACTAAATTAAGTACTGAAACCAAAACATTATTATTGACATCTCTCATGCAGAAAGAACAAGAGAAAGCTCTCATAATTGTGTCAAACACACCAAATAATGGAACATAACAGGTGCGACAATCAGTGTTTCTCATAGATCACCAAACCAAGAAAACAAATGCAAGAAAATCAAAAGAAGGTGAAGAAAAGAGAAACCATGATAGCAAACCAAAAGCCAAGCATCAGACTTGCCTAGAACTAGTCCACCAACTTCCTCACTTCTTCCTCCTCTTGGCTCTCCATCTCTCCTCCTCCTCCTCCTCCTCCTTGATTTTACAACTTCTTGGCACTATCCACTTCATAACCTCCAAAGGATCCATTGCCTCCTCCTCCTTCAAAATTTGAGATGTATCATGCCTTCTCTATCTCTCTCTTTTAGTGGGGATTGGTTGCACTCATGCTTTGAAGGAAATGGATATCTCAACTTCTCATTGGAAGAACAGGAAAAAGGAAGGGGAGCCAAAGGAGAAAAGACACATGCAATAAGGACACCTCACTCACTCCATTAAGATATTGTCAACTATGGATGATGAGTATCATTTGCAAGCCCTTGTAGGGTTCTAGGTCCCAAAAGCCATTAAACAAACACTGTATTGGTTGTCACCTTTCTTCCATTCATATACATTCAACCAGTTTAAGTGTTTCAACCCCAGCCTATGCTTTTCCAATATGGAATCCAATGAGGATGGCCACATAAATATGATATATACATTATATATGTTTCAATGCCATGGCTCAAATGTATATGTTGTCCATGATGGCCATTGTTGAAAGTTCTAACGAGTGTTTAGTTTTATCTTTCAATCCTGTGTGTCTATGTGTGTTTAATTACCATAAAATTAGTGGTTGAGATTCCAAGGTCATGTTAATTAAACTCCTAATTAATTTAATTTAGTACTTATAATAATTGTTAGCTTGCCTCAACCATCCAAGACATGTTTCATACCCACCAACTACTGACTCTTATTTAACAATAAACTCCATGCCATCTAATTAATTCCTTCTATGTGTTCATTAGAAGCATGATTAATTTAAAACCTCGTTATCCTTTTGCCTAATTTTATAAAACTCTGAACTCTTCATCTTCTTTGCTATTTGCTCTTCTTCAATTATTTCATTTTTTATGCATAATGACAATACTCAAAACATCTTCCATTACTTGTAGGTGAAAATGATAATTAATTAGTGCAAGTGATCGATGTTTATCATCACATCTCTTAATCTTTTGTTTTCTTCTAAAAGTGCTAGAATGACTCAAAATGTGACTCACTACCGATGCTTTATTGATATGTCCATCTTTTATTATCATTTTCTTTTGGCCGAAAGATGATGAGACGGACCATGAGATGACATGGGGGAATGAGTCATGGTTTGTCATTTTCACAGCAAAGTGCATATGCAAAAGCAAGCATAAGTTTCATGGACATGGATGTATGTAAATAATTTATTATGAAAGTTAAAACTATAAAGATAAACAATTGAATTAATGAAAATATCTCCATAATGAAAAAGCATGTTCGTGTGATCATCATCATTTTTTTTTTTGGTAAATATGAACAAGTTTACTTAATACATGTCACAAACATGGTTTGAACCCTCAACCTCTCTCTTTGAGAAAGAATGTGCTACCCAATTTTTTTGTGAAAGTTCTCCATTGCCATTAGAGAAGAAGAATTAGGAGGCCCTTCGTTCCCCTTTTCTTTTCTTTTCTTTTTTTTTTTTTTTTGTTGTTTTCGTGATCATCAAATCTTACCTCACAAGATTGATGCACTAGACATTAGACTTGTGCAAACCTCAATTAACAGGGAAATAACATCATTTGTAACCATCTTTGTTAGTGTTGAAGCACCTGATATTCGCATTATTTGACAAAGTGATTACATAGCATTATTCAAAAAAAAAAAAAAGACAAAGTGATTACATAGCAAGGTTTGAGGACAAGGCATGATGACGAAGCATTCCACTATAAGGCAAGATATCTTTAGCAGAGGTAGATGTGTCAAATTATGCCAAAGGGGGAGATTGTTTGTGCGAATGCACTTAGATTGGCATTAATTTGACAACATGGTCACATGACCCAAATGATGACATGGCAACAAGTGATGTGGCAAAGGCACGAGGACAAAGCATTGGGGAGATATTTCTATGAAGCCCACATGTGCTTGAAGATCTTATGAAGCTATCTTTAAGAAGAGGCTATGTTTGGAAAGCTTTGAATATGCTATTGGAGATATCCTTGGAGAAAATATATTGGAGATATAGTTGGCAAGAATCCAACAAGGCAAGAGATTCTGGAGCAGCTGAAGATATATTTGGAAAGTCGCTGGTTACTTGGAGAGCAAGCTTGGTGCAAGCTATATTTGGAAAGTGGTTACAACACTCATGGCAACATCCTCCAACTAGGAGGGAAATTTGAAAGAAAGCTATTTTAAGTAATAGCTACATATAAGCGCATGAGCCCAAGTAAAGGAAGAGCTGAAGATTTAATTGAAGACTTTACTTGATGATCTGATTTGATGAGAGATTTGATTGAAGAACATATTTAGAGTTGATTGGAAACTAAATATGGTATGAACTAACATTGGTATGTTGAAGATATGATGGAGATCATGAAGATTGTGTAACCCAAACTTAGATGAACGGAGATCAAGTTTGGAAAGTGTGTGCGCGCCTTGGTGAGGTGCGGCATTAAAGAGGACTGCGGACGTGAAGGAGAGGAGTCCAACCAATTGCTATGGTCGTGATCGGGAGGATCCGATAGAGGTCAACTCAGACATAGCTGAGAGGGTTGGAGGGTCTTGAGGTCATGGTGCAACGCAACACTGCAGCCTTAGTCAGTTCGGCAGTCGGGCCATGTTGCAAGCTCAGTTACAATAGGAGTTGCAATGACTAAATTTGGAAGGCGTCCAAATTAGTTCTCGCAGGGATTTTGGAGATCCTAAAAGAGGCAGGTAATATTTTAGGCTCATGGAGTATCTATATAAAGCCGAGCTTTGAGGATTTAGGATAAAGCTACCGGAGTAGACCAAAGGGAGTCAAGTTTTATGGTCATCGGTCAATCTTGAGTGAGGGTGCTTATGTTTGTTGTGAGATGAGTGACAAGGGATTTGTACTCATGTTTTTTCCTCTCTTTTAATGGATTGTTTTCTCTGGGCTTGGCCCCCCAGACGTAGGCTTAGAAGCTGAACTGGGTTACCAAACTTTTGTGTCTCCTCTCTTGGTTTTGCATTGTTTTTTATTGTGTGTCTGTGAGCGAGCTTGAAAGCTATTCTATGAGAGAGAGTTGCAATGGGTGTTATAACTACACCACACAACACCCCGGAGGAACTTACAATTTTTTTTAGACTAGTGGATAAACTATGTTAATTTATTAAATAAAAGGTACTGAGTTTTTTCTTTTTTTGGATGGTTCATTTGAATGTATTTCATGCACCTTCACCTTTTATTTGCTTAAAATACTTATCTCGATATAGTTGCCTTTTTTTTTCTTTATACTAGTGGATAAATTATGTTAATTTAACAAATAAAAGGTACTAATCCTATTTTTAAGATGGTCAATTTGAATGAATTTCACTTCCACCTTCTATTTTCTTAAAATACTTATCTCGATGTTCACATTAAACTGGGTGAATCATCAAATGTTGGCCAAAAGATGTTTCGATAATAAATGACATGTTCTTACAAAATAGATTATTGACGTTGATTTTCTTCTCTCTTAGTTTTGATATAGCTCATGCATTAGTGTGTTTCAAGCTAATGGAACCCAAGTAATTACAAGTTAAGTGGACATTTGTTTTCAATTAGGAGGTGCCTCTGACGTCTTAGATTGCAGTCATGGACTAGCTAGTATTCTCTTAGTGCCTGCTTGAATGCAAAGTAAATTTTAATGTAGGAATTTTCTTCCGTGGGATGTGGAAATGATGCTTACACGAATTCCTACAGAATTAATGTTTGTTTAGGCACAATAAAAATTTCCTACATAAGTTATTGTAATAATAAAAAATTGGTGTTAGATATTATAGCACAAGGCAGTTCATACATATACTACAACATTTATTAGGACCATTGTGATATTTCTACACTTGGAAGTAACAACACTTGTTAGGAAAGGTTGTGCAATACCAATTAATTAAAGATGAAAAATCATTTTTGGTCTCTGTATTATGGTATATTGTTTATTTTGGTCCTTATACAATGAAAATGTTCAATACGGTCCCTGTACTTTGGGGGTTTTGGCAATTACAGTCCCTAGGACTAACGTGATAGCCAACTGACATACAGATTGAATATAACTTTTTTTTTATGACGTGACAACTTACATGGCAGCTTACGTGCCATGCTGACATGACATGATAACTGGACTCTCAATATATTTATTTTTTAATGATAACGTGGCATGGCACGTGGCAAAAAAATTAAAAAAATCTTAAAAAATCTGAAAAAATCTGGGCACTTGGCATTGCCTTTTTACAGATGATTTTGTACCTTAATCCTAACAATCAACCTGAAAAATTGTTAAAAAAAATGTGATTTTTATTTTTAAAATGAAAATGGATATTCTTATCACAATATTATTGATTTTGTAAGGTGGTCAGATGTCATTATTTTTTTAATAAAAATATAAATCTTGTCACATTATTAACCACACCATATGATTAAGGTACAAAGTCTAGTGTAAAAAGGCAACGCCAAGGGATCATTTTTTTTTTTCCAGATTTTATTAATTTTTTTTGCCATATGGCATGGCACGTCATCATTAAAAAATAAATGGTGTAGTTTCCTAAATGGTCCCTCTATTATGGTCATAGTGACCGTTTGGTCCCTCTATTGAAATTTGATCCTTCCAACTCCCTCTATTATTCTAATTGGGAAATCTAGTCAGTCGGCCTTTGTTTCCTTTGTTGTTTTCGCTAGCTGGTGTAACAATATTTATATCTGATAATATATAAAAATATTTATTTTTTATTTGAAATAACAAAACGGGTTCGGATCTCTTCTCCTTGGATCCGAACCTATCTTACTCCTCCACCATCCATCCTGGATCCGACGGCGATCACAACCATATCCTCCACGAGCCACTCTTCCCCATTGACTAGATCACGCCACCGTCCCCGCCGACTTTGCCATTGACATTACGCCATTCTTCCCAGAATCCTCTCAGGGCCCCTTCTTCCCTAACCCTCCACCGGACTCAACCTTCTTTCAAACCCCTACCTCTACCAACATCTTCACCTCCGCTCAGCCCCCCGTTCACCACTTAGTCACATCGAAGGTCACCGTCAGGCTCTTCATCGCAATCGCGATATTGGTGTTGTTATCCGTCTCAGGGTTCTTCCTTTATCGCCGTGGTACACGGTCTTCTCCCAATCAATAAAGCTTATCGGAGGAATGCTGACAACAAGATAAGAGGCCAACTGTCGGGCCAGAGTTTTTGTATCTCGGGACGTTGGATCCAACGAGCCGGAGGACGGTCCACGAGGAGGCGAGTGGATCACAGTACCGGAAGCTTAGTGCGGAGTGGGTGATAGAGGTGCGACATTCGAGCCCGGATCTCAAACCGTTGTCGCCATTTACGTGGCGGCTCTCGGGAGAGGAGGGTTAGGGTTAGGGTTTGGTTAGTTAGTGTAATTACTATTTGATTGTAATTAGTTTAATTATATTAGTTGTTAATTAGTGTAATTATTATTTATTCAATTAGTTTAATATTGGCTTGTGGAGGACGTGACGGTGATCGCCGTCTGATGCCTGATGGACGGTGGGGGAATGAGCGGGTTCAGATCCAAAGAGAAGGATCCGAACTTGTTTTGTTATTTCAAATAAAAAATAAATATTCTAATATGTTTTTAGATATAAAAAATATCACAAGAGCCAGCAAAAACGACAAAGGAAATGGCCGTCGAGCTCGGGACTGAGATTTTCTAATTGGAATAATAGAGGAAGTTGGAAGGATCAAATTCGAATAGAGGGACCAAACGGGTACTATGGCCATAATAGAGGGACTATTTAGGGAATTACACCTTAAATATTGAAGTCTAGTTCTCATGCCACATCAGCATGCCACGTAAGTTGTCACGTCATAATAAAAAATGGTTGTATTCTATCTGTATGCTAGCTGGCCGCCACTTCAATCCTAGGGATCATAATTGCCAAAACCCCAAAAGTATAGGGACCTTATTGAACATTTTCATTGTACAGGAACCAAAATGAACAATATACCATAGTACAGGGACCAAAAATGGCTTTTTGCCTTAATTAAATCCAAGCTTGGTGTTTATCTTTTCGGGTTGAAATTTTAGAAAACTAGATTTCTTCTAGCCTGGTCATGAATCTTCTTTTCAACTTTTATTCTTAACAATAAACCACTTGTCCCTCATAATCATTTGTATCAGATTTTGACTTTTCAAATTAAAAAGAAATCAGATTAGAAAATAGGAAAACTCATTGCATACAAAGTTTTTTAATACAAAATTAGCATGTTAGGCAATGATGTAGAGAAGAAAAAAGGCCAATTAGCCCAATTAACAATGTTACCAAATACTTTGTATTCATCCAATTATCTGAGCACTAATATTTTTCATTGGAGAATAGGGAAAAGGCAGAATAATAGACTTCTGAAATAGGCAACATAGCAAATGAATTGTTAATAAAATCCAAGCTTGGTGTTTGTCTTTTTAAGTTGAAATTTCAGAAAATTGGATTTCTTCCAGCCCTGGTCATGAATCTTCTTTTCAACTTGTATTTTTAACAATAAACCAACTATCCCGCAAAAGCATTTGTATTAGATTTTAACTTTTCATATTAAAAGGAAATCATATTAGAAAATAGAAAACTCCTTGCATACAAAGTTTTTAATTCAAAATTAGCAGGTTATAAGGCAATATTGTAGAGAAGAAAAATGGCCAATTAGCCCAATTAGCAACTTTACCTAATATTTTGTATTCATCCAATCATTCGAGCAACAATATTTTTCATTGAAGAATGGGGAAAATGCAGAATAATAGACTTCTGAAATAGGCAGAACGACAAATGCATTGTTAAGATGGCGCAAGTCACTAAAATAATTCTTTGAATGACAAAATTTGAATTGGATGTGATGATTGGATTTAATGCTGATATAACTTAAGAAGTTTGTTGTTATTACTACATGAACATTGGCTTAACATGTCATACAAGCAGAAGTCATATGCAACCACTAACCAGAAATACTAATAGTATAACATTTCTTAATTGCACAATTACAGCAGAAACATATTAAATTGTTTTGAAATATTGCTTAGTTATTTTTTTAATTATATTTTCTATAAAAACTTGTGATATAATGTGATAGTTCTAAGACTTAATCAAATTAGGTCACCAAAACAGAACTAAATATATATGTCAACGATGCTTTATTTATCGAAAGTTTCATCATGAAGGGGTCAAATGCACCACCAACCTTCTTCCTTCCAGCCTTAAAGCATGATCAATTGTTTATATTTATATATACCCGCATATTAAAGTGGACATATCAGAAAATATAAGTTTTTATGTTTTTTTTTATTTTTTATTTAAGCCCATATATATATATATATATATATATATATATATATATATAGGGCGGGAAATTTCGGCGCGGGGAGTGCTCTCTCTATCCCTGCCCCGCTACAATGATCTCACTCTTGCCCCATGAGGGAGGAAATAGGGGATTCCCCGCTCCGAACGGGGCAGATCCCCACGGGGAGAGGGACTCCCCGCCCTATGCCCATCCCTAACCTTAAGGGCTTGCTTGGGAGGGGTGAAGGAAGGTTTCATAAAGTAAGGTAAGGTAAGGCAGGGTAAGGTAATAGAAGGTTTTGGAACCATATCTTGTTTGGATGGAAGTAAGGTAAAAGGAGGTTTTTAAACCTTGTGGTGTTTGGTTTGAAGGTAATGGGAGGTAAGGTTTTGTGCTAACATTACCAAAATACCCTTTGAATAGATAACTTAATATTTTATAGGAGTTTGAATTTATTGTATGCTATATATTGATATTTAATTAATATTTAATGTTATATGATAATATATTAGATTATTTAATAATATATTGTAATTAAATATTTAATATTTAATTAATATTTAATGTTATATATTAATTAAATATTAAACATTTGATTAATATTTAATGTTATATGATAATATATTAGATTATTTAATAATATATTTTAATTAAATATTTAATATTTAATTAATATTTAATGTTATATGATAATATATTAAGTTATTTAATGTTATATATTAATTAAATATTAACTATTTAATTAATATTTAATGTTATATGATAATATATTAGATTATTTAATAATATATTTTTCTATATTATTAGATCATACCACCCATAATATATTTTTCTATGTAATTTCATAATATTTCCTTAAAAGATTACTATGGAACTCAAGAATTCCATAGTAATTTCATAGTAATATTTCCTTAAAAAAATCTTTTATCAAACACCCCATAATATGTTTTTCTATGTAATCTTTTATCAAAGGCTCTGATAAAAAAAAGAAGTAAGAACTTCTAAACTTGGCCAATAATTGGGACAACATTTTGGGGGCGTTTGATTGGGGGTAATGTTTTCACATTACCACAGGCGGTAATGTGAAAACATTACCACGTTCGTCAAAGGTGGTAGTGGGAATAAGTTGGTAATCTACCTTACCCTCCCCCTCTCTTTCATTACCTTAGCCCTAACCCGACATCCACCAACGCGCCAGCCAACCTCTACCGCTATCAGCCAAGTCAATCCTCCTTCGCTGGGAAGTCCTTTGTCTCCCCGCAGTCCTCCATCACCTCGCGTCCTCACCAAAGCGACTCTGAGGTGAGGAAGATTCCTCCTTTCCTCCTCCTCTTTCTTCAATTGATTGATTATGCAAAACTCAATCGGCTCAGGGATCCGTGCATTTTTACCAACAAGCCCAATAGAATTTTAGAATGGAAACACATATAAGGGGAGTATAAGTTTTCTCCATAGCCAATGTGGGACTAAACACTTTAAAAGTCTTTTGAATATTTGAAACCAATTTTTTAAAACAAGCCCACAATAAGCCTCCAAAATGAAATGGGCTTCCAACACACCGACCTTATCACATAAGTCATAAATTATTTCAACACGAAACTTATATGTATATAACAACACGAAGCTCAAGGCAAGACACCTCATACCATGCTCTCAAAGAGTACGGGTAGGGAGTCTTATAGAAATACATGCTTCGATTTTGAAACACTCCACCCAAATGTGATACCGAATACGGTCCCAAAGACCTAGCCAGCTCATACATCGAACTCATGCATAACTTTGCACATCTTGATGGGGTGCATATATGACATATTCCCAATGGTATTTTATCATATGCATTTACTTGTATGATCTTAACATTGATACCAAATCAATCACATCATTTCTCAAATCAAACCAATTCTCAATCTAAGTGATTTCAATCACATACAAGCTCATTACAATCAATGAATAAACACCCATCATATCAAAAAGCCGTATTGAAATATATATATATATATATATATATATATATATATATATATATATATATATATATATATATATATATATATATATATATATATATTGACCCTAAATATGGGCAATCATCTCAGAAATATTGAAAATATCATGTATAAACATTCATATTAATAATAGAAATAAAATAAAATCATGAAATGAGAAAATCCTGGGGTTCCTCTATTTTCTACTCATTAGGGTATTATTTGGCTCTATCAGCTATAGGGTCCTCCTATCAGATCTTCGATAACTTTCTCGTGTCCTAAACATAATCATTTATTAATTCTTAGAATCTCATAAGGTTTATAATCAATTTCTGTATCTATTTGCCATATTCCAATGCATTATGAAATTTTGGATTTCTTTAATGCGTTTTTGGCCTTATACGCTTCGATTTCACCTCTAGCCCCTTAATTTTTGCATTCTAGAGGTTTACAATGCTATAACAAGCCTTTAACCAACAAAAATTCATCGCTATGACTCTCAGTGCTATAGTATCTATTGCTACATAAATGCTACAGTGCTGATTTGTTTTTTTGTTCTGCGATGTAATAGTGCTTATATTTTTCTCGATCTGCGATGTTATAATACCTAATGCAACAGTGCCATAATTCAACCTCTGCAATTTCATCCCATAACTGTAAAAATCCAAGAAATTTTAAGAAATAAAGGTGTTCTTAAAAATTATTTAAATAAATTCCCTAGAGTTTAAATGGGAAATAATAGTGAAAAAAAATATTTGAAAGGGGTTTAAAACCCTAATTAGGGTTTATGGGAGGCAGAGGGACTGAATTGTAATTTTAAAAGTCTGGGGGACTAAAAGATAATTTTTCCCCTCTCTTAGGCTTGGACCCAGTTGTGACCGAAAAACATATCAGGGATCTCTTGAAAATTTTCAGAAAGAAAATCTATATGGAAATGGGTGGACGGCTGAGATCAAAAGAACTCAGATGAGTCCCGATCTCGGAGCATTATAGTGGCCTATGGGATGCCACGTGTTAAACCAAGAGCCGATCCATCTGATCGTGATAGATCGCGAGGCAAGGGTTGCTGATCTCGTAAGCCGCTGGCATTCCCTGCATTAAATCATCCGATGGGGTTTTGGATGCAGGCATGGTAATAAGATCTGACCGCTGGTCCGCTTTTAAATCTCGCCCATTAATCAATCTGGGGTGCCGGGATCCGAAAGTAGATGGTGGGCTATCTACCGCAGATTTTGATAAAGTAACCCAAGCCGCAGATCATCAAAGTGATGATCCCGAGGCACCTCCACCACCTTCACCGGCACCAACGTTTCGTCATGAGACTCACTGACCGTTCCGGCCGCTTTCGCAAGCGAGAAACTCACTCATCCGGGCGTGGCGTTTTCTTGAGAGCCGGCGATCTGCCCCGGGCTTCCTAAGGCTATAAAAAGGGGGCACCACCATCGCTTTCACACACATTCGCTGAGCTCCTCCCGGGGCCTCCTGTGAGGTATGGTGCAGGAGAAGAGATAGAGGTTCCAGAGAGCTCGCTTTGGCTTTTGAGCTCGCGGTCTCGGGAGCTTGATCACACAGAGAGGAAGGAGGAGTCGTGATAGAGAAGGTGGAGTTCCACGAAGCTACCGGCCACGGAGAAGACGCACGTAGTTGTAGAGGGCAAACTGAAGGACTCCCCGAATCAACGCCGCCCCCAACTCTCCTGGGTAAGCCCTACTCTCGTGTTAAGGCCATTAGATTAGGTTGCTTTGCGTCTCAGAGGTAGTGATAATGAACTTCGTCGGAGGTGAGGGACGCACGGCCAAGGTACACCAGCGCGGGGGAAATGAGACCGGCATCGACCGGAGGAAGTGGAGGCAGAGCTAGGCGCGAGCAGCGTGACATGCCGCCTCATGCTGACGGGTATATACTCCAGTTCACAGACCGTCATAGAGAGGAGAATAAACGGAGAAGATGAAGTAAAAATAAATAAAAAAATTTATTAATTAAATTATTTAAATTATGATAAATTCGGTAATATGCATATATATATATATATATATATATATATATATATACACACACACATGATTAATGGATTAAAAGTTAACTAAATATTTGTTAACTTAGTGTGACAACTGATTATGTTATTTGGACTTAATTGAAATAATTAGTTTATTTTCATCTCTCTTGGGTTAAGATATTAACTATATAGATGTGACAATTATATTAATTGTGGAACTTTAGTAATGTCACACAAAAAAAAAAAAAAAAATCTCTTATTGATTACTTAGTGTGATCAATATTGCTAAGGATAGAAAATTAAAACCTTGGGGTAGATTGTTAATTTATATGATACCTTATAAGTGTGACAATATTTTAGAAACTATGGTACATAGTTGATATATTATTTTGAAGCATGGTAATGTGACAAAATAATTATTAAATAATGAACTTTAGTAGTGTGACAGTTAATTGAAAGTAAACTATAGTATAGTATAGTTTAAATTATTAACTGAATTAATCGAGATGATTAAACTGAAATTGTTACAGTGTGACAAATAATTGTTCTAGTTGACAATTAATTA
Source organism: Dioscorea zingiberensis (assembly GCA_026586065.1). Classification (NCBI taxonomy): domain Eukaryota; kingdom Viridiplantae; phylum Streptophyta; class Magnoliopsida; order Dioscoreales; family Dioscoreaceae; genus Dioscorea; species Dioscorea zingiberensis. The sequence continues at coordinate 10,216,750 of CM048824.1, forward strand.
AATAAATATAAAGAACTATATGGCTTGTGACAATTACCCTGATTAATTGTTAGTATGGTTCTAAATATTTTCGAAACTTAGTTAGTATGGCAAAACAAAAATTGTTTTATAGAACAATTTAATGGATGATTAATAGTTTCATGAAATCATAAAGTTGTGATAATTATTTGGTTAATAATTTGTATAGCTAGAATAGCTATATGAACTAAGATATTGTGACATAAAAGGTCTAATTATCCTATGTGGAATAGTATAATCTTTTGGATAATTGAATCAAAGTAATTCGAGTGTAATTACAGAAAATTATTTAGTAAGGTGGCTAAATAAGTTCAAAGGGACTAGATAAACCCTAAACGAGAAAGACCTTAGGGTCATAAACTACCAAATAACCAAAAAGCCCTTCAAGGGACTAAGGTCAAGTTAAATGGTGCAATGGGCTTGAAATGAGCCCAACTCAACTAAAGTGACTAGAAATGACTAAATAAAGTTTGGACATGACAAGTAGACTAAAGTTGACTAATTTTGACCAAGCTGGGTTCAAGGTCAACTAAAAGGACATGGAAACAGGGGAAAAAGGGGCAGTAACCCGAGAGATGGTCCTTAGGACCCGTTAGTGGGCCTAAGCCCAACAAGAACGTTGGACATGCATGTGAAACTAGAAACTTGTTGAAAACTTGACTCTAATAAGGGTCTATGTATGCCAGATACTCTCGAGGAGAGGCGTAAAGGCATTTCAAGGGATTCTAGGAAGACATTTAGTCTCACCGTGAGGTAAGTACACTTGCCTAGTTCCCACCCTGCTTCGAAGTTTTTCTTGGACTTGCTATGTACATGATTTGTCGATGCCATACATGCCGCTCATTTCGCCTTAGATTCCCGCTGAGCATGTACGTTTGTTTTCTGGACGCTGGTGTCCCCGCTTGTTATGTTCTCTGCCTCGACTCAGCTGGAGCTGGGGAGCTCCGATAGAGGAATGATTAGGATGTGACCTCTGGCGTTCCTCGTCAGCCTTCTGCCGCAGAGGCAAATCTCTCGGAGGTCTTACTCGCTGTCGATGCGTATAATCGACCAGTTAACACGTAGTAGAGGTAGTTCTACCGACCTATGATCGAGGGTCGAACAACCAAAAAGGTCGCTCTTACAAAGAAATAGCCGAACATACTTGGTAGGGAAGTAAACTTTGGAGTTCTTTTGAAACTCACATTCTGAGCCCGAGGGTTTTTGTATCAGGGGTCATACCTTTGATTCGTTCTGGTAGACTCCTAGGGTTATATTGTTGGCATTGTGACCTCCTTGGTTGACTTATTTCTTACTTATGTCTTTGTGACCCGCAGGGTACTTTACTTGGGCTTTCCATTCAAAGCTCATGTGTTTCACTTTTCCTCTTTTCTGCATTAGAGGTTTAGGAGGGAGTGGAGCCCGAGGGGAGGACAGTGGAGACCGTGAGATTTTAGGAGACTCCTTTATCTTTTACTTTATGAGCATTGCTATTTGTAGGACCTGTATAGGGACCAAACTATTGTAGGGCCTACGGACCCTGATAACTCTAAGTTCTTATGAACTCGAGATTATCTTTATGTTATGATTTTTGTTATCTGCTTATCACCTTTTTTAGGCCTTGTGTTTGAGTGGAGTTTTCCTCTGCTTAAATACGGCCTTCTGACGCTACTGAGGTCCCGTGGATCCGGCCTGTATTACAATAACTAAATCTATAACATTTCCATTCATTTCTATCTCCGATCAAGTCCAATTTTCCATTCATTCATTAATTAAAACTCAAACCAAACAAAACCAACCTTCATATCTATAAATTGGGAAGAGAAGATGAGAAGAGAGGGTTTGAAGCTCACCTTAGCTTCTAAGAGGGGAGGGGATCACACTTCCTTCTTTTAAATCGTAGGTGTAAGGGAGAGATGTGTGAGGTTTGATCGGGTTGAATAAAAGGGGATGCAGATCATTCTCTCTCTCACTCTCACTCTCACTCATTCTCTTTAATATCTTCTCATTCTCTAAGGCATAATTAATAACATGGGCATTTTTGTATTTTATAAAATCTCTAGCCCTGTTTATTTCATTAATGACCCAAATAACCCCTATTAAGGTTTGATTGTATGGGGTTTTCATGCATTTAATCCCTTTCAACCTATTAAAAAATCAATATTACTCCTATTTATCCTAAAAGAGTCCCCTAAGCTCATCCACACCTAGTACCATGATGGTACTCTATATGGAGGTTTAAGATTTATATAAAATTCGGGTCATTACACGTATGGCCTTGGTCCTATACTTTATAGTCTTGATCATTTTTATGTAACATGTCTTTGTGTTGTACCTTCATTTTTTTAATAAATGTAGTTTATTTACTTTAAAAATATAAATAAATAAACAATATTGGTTAGAATCACAAATCACATCTTTATCTATAATTTATTAAAATAATAGAATTTAGCGTAACATTACAAGGAGGATGGACTCTTAAATGAAAAAAAAGGGAAAAAAAAAAAGAAGAAGAAGAAGGAAAGAAAGAAAGAAAGAAAGAAAGAAAGCACTCCTTCCCAACAATACATGCCATCCAACAAAAGATGAGAAGGGAGGAGATAATGAAGATAACTAGAGGGATTAGATTTGAAGATAACCCAAAATCCATCCATCCATATGTATATGCATGCATATACATTAGGCTGTGGGGGATCAACTCGTGATTAGGATTTTTTAATATTGATTTGATTCCACAACAAAAGATTCCTATGTATAATGATCAATTAGGTATTTGACTATTAGTGAAGAAGGTTAGTGGTGGGGGAGTTGCTTGAATAAACCCAATTATATAGATTTATTAATAATATTATTTAAAAGAAAGGGTAAAAGATTCCTAGTTGGTGCCAGTGGGAAAGGCAAACCCTTTTGTTTAATTTATGAAGGATTAATAATTTAGTCAAAGAAGCCAAATATATTAATAATTGAATAGGTTAATTGTCTCATTATGTCATGATTAAGTTGGTTAAAGTTAAGATATTTACATAATTTAATGCATACACCTTCTAACCCGACAATATAAGAACTATTTTTAATTAATAAATAAACATAATTTATTCATCTTTTAAAAAAAAATATTTGGTAACTAGAGATTAGAGATCCCACGTGAAGAGGTGTGAAATTATGGAGAAAAATCCATAAAATGAAAGAAAGAAAATCAAATTGATTTTTATCTTTTAGATGATAGAAAAAAGGGCAAATTGATGGTACAAAGCTTCTCGCTATATATAGAGTTTAGAGAAGGAAAATAATGGAATAGTTTAGAGATAGAAAAAAAAAAGATGTAACAGTTTAATACTAATGTTGTGCCTCGAGTGAAAACATATTCATTAACAATGTAGTGTGCTCGTAAAATTTATTATATTTTAAATTATATAGATAATTTTTATATATAGTGTAAGAGTATATAACTACTAAAAATCTATGAAGAATAATATTTGTTCATAGTTTTGTGATATACCCCTATACCTTTTCATATGGTATTAATTATAATTAAAATCTAATCACACACTATATAAAAATTATAAAAAAATTAGAATTTTTTTACTTTTTTTTTTGTGGTATACTAGCATAACAAGATTTACAGTGTGATTTATGAGTAAACCAATTTTAATTATTTATATCCTCCAATTCATCTATTTGAAGACGTTGAGAAACACTAACAACAATATATATGCGTATGCACTAGAATGTTTTTTTTTTTAGATTTTTAGTATCAGCAACATTTATTTTAGTGACATTTAGTATTAATATAAGTAAAAATAAATTTTTACTAACGTAATATTAATGTCAGTAAATGTTAAACTATACTAACATTTTGTAAATTTTACTGTTATAGTGATATTAATATCTAACATTGTTAATATTTCTAGAATAAAAATAAAGTGATATTTTATTTTGATGTCGCCCATAGTCAAACTTTATTACATTTATTTTAGAAATAATTGTTTTTTACTAAAAATATTTTTATGTACTAGTGATGCTTATCTACATCCACACATTAGTAATGTCCTTGTATATATACACACAAGTTTACTAACACTTATAAGTGAAAACAAATATTTTTCCGACACATTCATTCATGCAAATGTTATCGTATATCTAAAATAAGCAGTTGGGTGAGTTTATTTTTTAATTTTTTTTTATAAATATAGATAAGTTGTTAGAAACATACCACTGGATGTGATTTGAACCATCAATCTCTTTTTATGAATGAGAATTACCTAGCCAACTTTTTTTGTGAAAGTTGGTTTTTTTATAAATTTGGACAAGTCACTAGAAGGAGCAAAACTTGGGTTCAGCCAGCTACACCCATCTTCCATGAGTCTTCCATTTATTTGTTGACATATGTACAATCATATATCAACAAATGAATTATAAAACTGAGTTTATGTCTTCCATCCATTTTTTATGAGTATTATATTCATTTGGTAACACATAATTGTACACGTGTCAGTAAATAAATGGAAGACTCATGAAAGATAGGTGCAACCGACTCCACCCAATATTTGCTAAGGACCATAGATGTGGTTGGAACCCTCCTCCCTCTTGTTGTGAAAGCGAATAAGTTAACCAACTTTTTTTGTGTGTGTGAAAATTGATTGTTTTTTTTAAAGACTAACAGTTACATTTCAACGCTAATTTATGGGACTATAACTTACACTTTCTTGGTGTCTCTTCTAATCATCTGAATCTAACTTCCAGCCCTTCCCTTCTTGCTCTTCTTTTTTTTTTTAACAAGGATGAGCCCAAATTAGGACATACCCTGATTCAGGCTATATAAAAAACAACAAAAAAAACATACTCAAAAGCCCTTAAGCTTTAAAACTGCAACCCAGCTTCTAGCACTGTTTTTTCCAGCCATTTGGCTTGTCTTCTCCCCTATGATATAAGGATATTTCAGGGTTTGATCTTCCATGTTTAGCCAGTATGTCAGCAAATACATTAAGCTCCCTCGGACAGTAGCCGATCTCCACTCCATGGTTGTTCTCCATGAGCCTCCTTATGGTCTGAATTTCATGTGAGAATCTCCAAGTAACCTGCACATCCATACCATTGATAAGTTCAACAATTGTGAGACAATCAGTTAAAATTCTAACTGGAACTAGGTTGAACTCCTACTGATGGTCCATTGCGGTTTTGCAGAACCGCCATCATTTCACCAACACCGAGTCAGTATTAATCGATGCAGCTCCTGCAAAACAAACTGAGTCAGTTCCTTTAATCACAATAAATCCAATACCTCCTGAAAGTGAGTCAGCAATCCATGATGCATCACAAAAAAAACAGTAATTGTATTATTACAAACAGCAGTGTTAAGAAACTCCCTGATTCTTCCTTGATGTCTGCACATGTACTCCCTAGAATTTTGCACTGCCAATTTACAAATCTGCTCAGCCGGCCATCTTTTGTTGTTAAAGACAAGGTCACACCTGGCCTTCCATAGGGCCCATACACAGGTGGCTATCAAAGCCTTGTAAGCTTGAGTGCTTTGGTTCCCATTTCCAAAGAGGTTTACCAGCCATTGACCATCTAAAACATTTGTAATACAGTTGGTTCTTGTAATGTCTGAAATAATTCTCCAACATTGCCTGGCCAATCTGCAATTGTTCATAATATGATCAATAGTTTCTAATTCAATCTCACAGAAGGGGCAAGGTGCCTGAGGTCCAATTCTAAGATTATACAGCATTCCAAATGTAGGAATTCTACCATGTAGGAGTCTCCAAAGGAAGGTTTGAACCTTTGGCCCCACAGGTAACTTCCATATTTTGTTCCAACCCTCCCAACTCTCATTCTCAGGTATAGAAGCCTGATTGAGATGATGATAGACACTTCTAACTAGTTTACCAGCAGAAGCATTAGGAAACCAAATCCAGTGATTGGTGTATTGATCACTAAAAGTCATCTTGCTTACCCAAGTCCAATCAGGCAAATCACCAAAGTGCTCAAGTAATACATTATGATTAATTGTGCCATCAACAATAAACTCAGGTATAGACATATTGGACATTGAATTATCCATATTGATGTATGTAGGTTTCAATGACAAGGGAATGTCAAATAACCAGGCATCATTCCAAAAATCAGTTTGTATGGGATTACAGGAATTCAGCCTTAAAAAGGGTCTGATTTGTATAACAGTTTTACAAACCATTCTGTAGAACCAAGAAGCCCTTTGTAAATTAGGCTTGGCCCATGGTTTCAGCCCACCATATTTTAAATGCATGATGTCAACCCAATGCTTGGTACTGGAATTTAAAACAAAGAATATATTCTTAGTCATAAGAGAAGTTTTCACATTCCTAAGGTTTCTGATTCCCAATCCCGGCCCCCTAAGCTTTTGCAAGTGTAGTGATGCTCCAATTCATAGAGTGATATCTGCCTCCAGCAGTGCTTCCTCCCCAAAGAAAATTTCTAGCTAATTTGGATATCCTATCCAAAACTGTGACGTAATGTGTAGTAAATGTGACAAAGGTATCTATACCGTAAGGACATAAAGAGAGCTATTAACTAGCACAGCTCTCCCAAAGAAGAGAAATAGAAGGGCACTTCCATAGATTTAGGGCTTTGATTGGTTCTATCCACTAAGGACCGCCATTGATGAACAGTTAATGCATTGCAGGAGAGATGTCCATGCCTAGATATTTGAAAGGCCAGCTTCCAAGTTGTATCCCAATAATTGTAATGATGGATCTCCTAAGCTTTCTAATACACCAGCTGAGTAAGTGTAAGCTAGACTTAGATAAGTTTGCCTTTTGGCCAGTGAGTTCCTTATAAATATCAAGACATAGTCTCATAAAGATTCTAGCAAAGATGCCTTGAAGCTTTTGTAACTATTATCAAGTCATCAGCAAACATAAAATGATTAAAGTTTCTTGCTAGTCTATCATAAAAACCAGGTATCATATACATGCTCATAGCATGATTAAGTATAGCAGACAGATTTTGAGACACAAGTAAGAATAAAAATGGAGATATAGGGTCCCCTTGTCTGACCCCCCTGTGGTTAGAAAACCATTCAGTTGGTTGCCCATTAATTAAGAAAGATAAAGAGGCAGAGGAGATGCAAGTTTTAATCCAGGAGATCCACTCAGCTGGGAAATTCATCAATTGGAGAGTAGCAAGGATGACATTCCACTCTAAGGCATCATAAGCCTTTTCAATATCAATGTTTAAAATCATCCTAGGTGAAGATTGGGAATCATATTCTAGGGAATGAGCTATCTCTGGAACATCAATAATGTTATCAAAGGTGGATCTTCCCGCAAGAAAACCAACCTGTTCAGTGCCAATCAGCTTGTGGATGACTCCCTTAAGCCTATTGGTGAGGATTTTAGAAATCACTTTATAACAAACATTACAAAGGAAAATGGGTCTATATTCATTCACTCGATTTGGGTTTTTTGTTTTGGGGATCAAAGCAATGTAAGTTCTTCCCCAAGAGGTAGGGAGGGTGGCAGTTTGGAAAAAGTTTTCAATAGCTTGGATTAGAGGTTCCTTAACCACATCCCAATAAAATAAATATAACTCAACATTAATACCATCGGGTCCAGGGCTTTTGCCTTTAGCCATGCTTTTGAGTGTTTGAAATATTTCAGCAATTGTAACAGGTTGAATAAGTCTATTCCTATCATCATCCTCTAGAGTAGGTAAATCAGATGGTAGTTTTTGCATAAGTTCATGACAATCAAAAGTATTGGCAGCAGTCCAAAGTTTAGTATAGAATTCCACAAACTCCCTCCCAATACTATGATGGTCACTAATAGCATCCCCTTGAGCATTAATGATGGTTGGAATTTTATTACAATGTCCTCTAATTCTGGCTTGGTTGTGGAAAAAACCAGTGTTGAGATCTCCATTCCTAAGCCACATTAATCTAGCTCTCTGGGCCCATTTAAGAGAATTTTGTTTAAGTAGAAGCGGATGTTTATTATATAAAGCTCTAAGTGCAATTGAATTTAGATCGCTATAATCTATTGAGTTCTCAAGAGATTCAAGGATGGCAATTTCTTCCTCAGTTTTCTCTATAGCTTCATCTAAGGGAGTCAATCCATTCCTTTTCCATTTAGTAAGGTTGGTTTTAGTGCGGGAAAGTAAATGGCTAAATGCATGCATTGGAGAAGCATTTGATTTGAAATTCCAGGCTTTAGAAACAGATCTATGACATTCCCCATACTCAAGCCAATAGTTGTCAAATCTGAAAACCTTCTTTTTATGCAAATTAAAGAATTTGGCTGAAAGGAACATAGGAGAGTGATCCGACGAGGTGCGTGGCAGGTGCTTGTTACAGTATGAATCAAAACAAGACACCCAAGAGCTATTAGCTAGGAAGCGATCAAGTCTTGCCCATCTCCTAGCTAAACCACTCTGGTTATTGCACCATGTAAAAGAAGAACCAATAAAACCCAAATCAAATAGTTGATTTTGTAAAACAAATTTTCGAAAATATCTTGATTTCAAAGAGTAATGATCAAAACTCCCTCCTCTATGTTCATTGGGGTCTAAAATAGCATTAAAATCTCCCAATAAGATCCAGGGAATGTTAAGATTAGATAAAGTAGTTAACTCACCCCAAAGAGCCTTTTGAATATTTCCATTTTGTGAATTGTAAATAATCGATAAAACCCATTCTTTTGGTCTATCAGTTGACAAAACCAGGTGGAGAGAGAAACGAGAATAAGCCAAAGGGGTGATCCTTCCCACCCTCCTCAAGCTTCCGTATATATAATACCACCGACATACCTTGCGATGGTAGGCGTACCACCGCCATTGTTTAGCAAATTTGTTGCAGAGTTTGATTATACGTGCTTCATCAGCTCGTGTCTCAACTAAGCAAACAATATCTGGATTCAGGTTCCTCATAATGGCCTTAATCCTGCAAACAGTTCTTGGGCTTGAAGCACCCCTACAATTCCAACAGACAATTTTAACAGCTTCCATAAAAACAATTAGTAATATATAGAAGTAGTCAAGATCACAAAAAGGATCCATATTCATGCTCCATCAATGGTCAAATTTACTCTCCCCTTCTTTGCACTAGTAGTGGCATTGGGGTTCCCTCTTCTTGCCAAAGCTTCAAGCTTGGCATCCTTCTGAACCTGCACCAAAGGCATGTCATCATAAAAAATTTCAACACTTTTACCCTTGGTTTTTACTTCTTCTTCCATGTGTTGATCTCCAGGTGCCTGTCCAGATTCCTTGGACCTAAGCGCAGAAGCCACTCTATCAACCAACCGTACATGTTCCCCATGAAGAGAAGTCTCATCTTCAACGGCTCCTTGGCTCCGGTTTTTCCCAGATTCCTGCCGAGATGTGAGGAGGCGGGGGGCAGCCATCACTTCAGCCAAATCTCCCTCACCATGATCCATATCTTCCATGCTGGTGTCACCCATCAGTCTTAATTTGGATTTGCCCAGGCCACCATCTTTGGGTAGACCTCCAACGGTCATCTTTGGCTCTCTGATCACCAGTTGCCTTGAAGAAGCATCCGTTGGGCATGACGACGGAGTAGGAATTAGGTCTTGAGAGAGGCTACCCACTGAATGAGTAACCTGTGTTATAAACTCTGCCTCGGGATTAGTGCTCTCCCGATGACGAGGCATTCCTCCATTGTCACCTCTGCCTCCTGTACTGCCACCACGTCCTCCACGTGACGATCTGCCTCCAGGATGGTAAGGGACTCGTTGACCATTGCCAACCTCCTTGGCCCACGTGTCACCGCCACCATCCTCCTGTCGTCGGAGACTGAAGCCCTGGCCACGCCCACGACCGCGACTGCGGCTGCGATTCCCTCGAGGCCCAACCGTCATGAAGGTGCCATATATCTCATTCTCCTTTTGCTGGTCATCTGGAATTGCCACCTCCACTGGTTCAGTGTTGCTCTCCTACTTTGCCTTCCGATCAAGTCAGACATTGGCTGTAGTGTACTCTCTCTATCAGCCGTCTGAGAAGAAGCTTCTGCTCCTTTGGCAGCTTGATTACAGGCAGGTTCCGGGCAACCTGCCACTATGTGGCCAATTTTTCCACATCGGAAGCAGAAAGAGGGCAGCTTCTCATACAACACCGCGACCAATGTCTCTTCTTCCCCTTCCCCACCCATATTCCACTCTGCAGGGGCTTTGACAGATCAAGCTCTACACACAGTCTGGCGAATTTTGCCTTGCCCGCACTTTCAGTATGAAAATCCACATTCAGTGTATGTTGATCAATTTTCAGCACTGGACCAAGCAGGGACCCCAATCCCTCCAGTGTGTCCACTTCCCAGAATTCAACTGGAAGATGATGCAGCCGAATCCACACGACCGTTGTTTCCAGTTTTTCAAATGCCGGTTGAAATCCCTCCCGTCATCTAATGAGTTGCAGCACCATACCTCCGACTGTCCATGGCCCTTCCCACAAGAGTTTCTCCACCATGTCCGTCGATTCACAGCGGATGTAGTAAAATCCATTTGCATATCAGCAATTGAGAATGAGCCAAACTCACGCCATAGGTTTCCCAGCACTCCCTTGACATGCTCCAAAGGAAGAGTTTTACCCAAAAATTTTCCATATAGAACCGTTTGCATCCTTTCATAGGCTCGCACACGAAAATCTCCATCAGGTTTGTACCTCAGATGCTTGAGCCCTTTAAGCCTTTCAAAGTTTTCCTTGGTATTAACCAATTCATCTCCAAAAATTTTCAGCTTTTGCTCTCCAGAAACAACTCGCGCCCAGGACTTTCCCGTCTTTGCTGCTGTGGTTTGCCCCTTGGAAGGCCCTGCTCCACCCCCACTCGCCATTGCAAGTGGGGGAGAAGGAGTTCTTTAGCAGGAATATCAAAGAGGGTTGACAGCGGACTCAATAGTTCCAGAGCGACTGCCCTTCTTGCTCTTCTTGCAAGACAGTTTGTGAGCTCATTCTCCTCTCTTAGGATCTTTTAATATTCCGGTGCTCCAACTTTGTTGGTATCCTGCAGCAGCAATTGATTTGCTTCTCCATCCTCTGAGTATTTCTGCTTTTCCACAAGCTGGATGAGGTTGTCCGTGAAGGTTGGTTGTTGGATGAGCCCATTTACATATGCAGGCTAAGCCTATCAAGTTCAGCCCATTAAGATACCAAATCTAAAATTTGAAGATGGGTCCCACTGACTTTCCACTCCTCACAGCATTGGTTGGCTCTCGAGGCTACACACCATCTATCATCTCTTTCCTTCACCCAATCCTCGCTTTTTTTCTTCTTTTTTTTCTTTTTCCCCCTTCTCTTCTCTCTATTTCACACATTCAATCCTCTGCTAATTTCCTTCTCTCTCTCTTTCTCTGTCTCATTGAGAATGGCTACAATGCAGATTCTCACTCTTTCTTCATCCATTGCCAGCATTCCCAAGCACCATAACAACCTGCCAGGTAAAGTTCTCCACACAGTCTCAATGTGAAATCTTGCTAGTTTTGGTTTTAGAACTTGGCAATGATCCACATTATCTTTTTTCGAAATATGTTCTTTTACTGTTTTACTTTATTCTTATGCTCTTTGCATCATTCTGGATTTGTTGTTTTACTGAAAAAGCTTTGATTTTTGTTTGAGGTTAGCTGTGAGGAAAAAAAAGGAGGGTTTTGGTAAACATTTTCTTTCAGTGTCTATGTAGAATTATATGTTGGCCGTGTAAAGAACCAATCTTTTGATTAGATGTTCTAAACTGAGGCATACACAACGAGCTTTATATAATGTGTTCTGGAAAATTTTTGGGAAGCGAGAAGGTCAATTAGGGTTCATGCAGACTGAAATTTAATGATGCTTCTGGTGTTATCCATTGAACATGATGTCTTGCTTGAATAGAATTTCTTGACTAATTTTGTAACCTGGTTGTAGGATATTAGTTTCTATGGAGGCATTTATCTTATTTTGCAAGAGTATCTACAATCATGAGGAATCCTTAGATGTTAATGTTGAAGAAGAGGTGGAGCTTTTAGCCTGACAGAAAGCTCTCTGGACTTCCGAACTTCAATTGATTGTAATACATTATTCCTTTCCCTAGTTGAGGAGAACACTTGATTAATAAACCTTTGTCTAATGAAACAAAGCCTGTAGTTACTTTTGTAGTGAGTTCGTCAATGGATGTGAAAATTTTAATTTTCCTATTTGGATTATTTGTTGATAACTTGAAAAAAGTTGTGGTTTTCTTTAAGATGATTCAGATAAACTTACATTTAATTTTGTTTCTATAGTTTGTTAGATAGCTGGATTGTACCTTTGCATAGAGGATATTGTTATTATCATGCTGGATGTGTCTTTGCTTGCATTTTCCCAAAAGTGGTTGTGGATCTGGTAATTTATGATAGCAAATCTCATCAAGCATTCTTCTCTTACCATGCTGCAATATAATCTTATTTTCAAAACCTCCACATAGCCCCTATTAAATTAAATATGCTTGCATTCTTTCAGTATCAATCCCCGGGGTTCACTGCAAAAGCATCCATTCCTCATTCAGTGGTCTACACTTGAAGCTTCTACCTCTAAGGAGGGCCCAAATTGAAGGAAGGTCTATTGCATCCAGGTCAATAGTAATGATGGTCAAACCGGCAATTCAATTCATTCAAGGAACTGATGAGCGGACAATACCTGATGTGAAATTAACCAAGTCTCGTGATGGAACGTAATGGTGTTGCCACCTTTACTTTTGAAGAACCTTCTGTGTTCGACTCATCTCGTGAACTCGGTGATATCACTGGATTTTACATGATTGATGAGGAAGGCACAATTCAGTCTGTTGATGTGAATGCTAAATTTGTTAATGGGAAACCAGCAAAAATAGAAGCTAAGTACATCATGCGAAGCCCGAGAGAATGGGATAGGTTTATGAGATTTATGGAGAGATACTCAAATGCAAATGGTTTGCAGTTCGTCAAGAATTGAGCCAGCAAACATCAAAGTAAGCTTCATGTGATTGTGTATCAAACACTTGCAAGATTTTGTTTGTTGCTTGTTATGTTCAGTTGTCCCCTTTCCCTGAAGTTGTTTTACCAGAGCTGTCTATATATAGTTTTTTGCCAGTGAGCTCAGTTGTATTTTAATGTTTATGTGGTAACCTTCAATTTTTCTAGAAAAAAACTTAAAAAGAAAAGGAAAAAAATAAAAATTCAACCACTCTTTTGAATTAAGCACTAACCTCAAAAGTTTACTTGAGTTGGTCATGTTTTTGTTTCTGGTTATACCATTACAACATTGAAACTTCTCTAGTAGTTCTTTTGGTTTATTGGATGTGTTGCATTTGTAACCAAGTCTTTTATCATCAATGGCATTAAGTCTCAATCTACTTACATATATTTTCATATTTCTAGATGCAATTCTTGAACTGGTCCACAAAAAAAAGGTTATGCCACATAAATATGACATTTCAATGTTCATTAATTTAGTTGAACCCATGTGAGCCTGACATTTATTTTGGTTCTAGATAAGCACATTTTCATCTAATTTCTATTCTTTTTTATTGGTACCACTGTCTTGTTTCTGTTCTTAAATTCACTTCTTACTCTTTAAGTGTATAACAAATGAAATTTGAAAATTCAACTGTTCTGGTGGACAATCTTTATTTAAAACGAAGGAAAGAAGAATAGTCCATTTAAGAAGCTCAATGATGGCTTGACAGTGTATGATGCGTATTGAATGAGCTGCCTATGTGCTTTTTGTTTATTATGTCCTTGTACAAATCTTTATGACCTTACTGTCAGTTTTCCTTCTTTGCACCCATGTACCAAACAGTGATTAATGTGTAGCCTTTTACACTTCTCTGTAAATATTGGATTTCATTCTTGGTTACTAGGATTATATTGATCAATTTGCACACCATCTTAACAGTAATATAGTTCTATTTGTCCCCCTATTAGGACCCTCTTAGGGGATGCTTTGGCTTTGAACTGTTATTTTGTCATGGACACTGTCAAAGGGATGATTCCTGCTCAAAATTTGAATTTGCTGTCATTTTGATCAGTTTACAGTGTGTCAAAGATCATCTAGATGATGAAATTTTCCATTTACTAGCTCCTTGATATGGTTGAGCAAGACATTATACAGATATTTTTTTACTGTTTATTCGAAAGAGTAAGAAGTGAATTTAAGAACAGAAACAAGACAGTGGTACCAATAAATATGAAAGTTTTATACAGATGAAAGTTTCCTACATTTCACTTCATACATAATTATTCAAGTTTTGAACCGGAAAAGTTGAAAGTTTCTTTGTTTAAGTGTTATGTGTATTGAAGTATCAACTAATTTAGATTATTTCTGTTGTCACTTGAAAAGTATAGGTGATCGGAGAAGCAAAATTTGAATATAAAATATTTAGCCTTTGAACAGCAGTTACAGAAAAACTTCATTGTTTACTCTCTGTGCCTTCTTGAACCAAACAAACTGTGGCTTAGTGTTTTGGATGCATTGAAACATGCAGATTTGCAGTAAAATGGAATTTTATTATTTCAATTGAGCCATGTATAGCTTTTTGATAGATGATAATGGCCCTTCTTACAAGTTATGTAAGGCTGATAAATGACAGTTATCTTCTTTATCCATTCAATAAAGAAGTCTTCATCCTAATTTCAGAAATCTTAGAACACTAAATCAACTAGAATCTTTGAATCAATCTGGAGAAATTTTTGATCCTATCCTTCTGCTTCATCCCCTGCCCAAGTCACTGACAGTGGGCTTCTCACCCTGTAACTTCCATTTTTCGAATGCATCCACACCAGACTCCCTTCTGCGTGACTATTCCCCTTCATCAATCTCTTTCTGGATTCAAACAAAATGCTGTAGCTTTTCACTTGATTCACTTCTGTGAACATTAAGGTCTCCGGAGTCACCTGCATTCTCACGCCATGTGGTGGAGTCACCTTCACCTTGTACATTGAATTCGGTTCTCCGACATTTGTGAGCCTCCTCTGAACCATCACTCTTATTCTGCCATGCTTGAAAGTTACTGAAATTGAAGGGTAGTTCAAACTGAAGTGCTTATTCCTCTGCAGGGTCTCCTTGCAGCTTGAATTCATGTGAGTAATGGCAAAAATCTCTGACCGAGTGTATCCGAGTGTGCAGAGATGAGTGATGTACTCATCTGGTTTGATGTCATAAACAAGACCAGGATCAATGGCTTTCGCAGGATTGATATGGCCAGAGCCAATGGCAAAGACACCGGCGGGCTTGGCACCATCGAGTATTGGCTTCCCGTAGTGATCAGTGATATCTGCCGAGGTCATGATTGCAGATTTGATTGCCGCCGGGCTCCACGACGGATGTTTTGCTCGTATCAATGCTGTGATTCCTGCAACATGGGGACAGGCCATTGATGTACCAGACAACACACTGAAGTTAGACCTTCTGAAATCCTCTGGTAGGCCGGAAGGGCCCAAATTCTCCGGCCAAGCCGCGATGATGTTCACTCCAGGGGCAATGATATCTGGCTTGAGGATAGAAGGGTTGGTCAAGCTCGGCCCTCGGGATGAGAACAAGGCCACTGTCGGAGCCCGGGACCTTCCGACAGAGCTCCCACCAAAGACAAACCGTGCCACTGCCCGTGTTGTCGTGTTTATGTATCGCTTAAGCCGGAGAGCCTCATCGTAGCCGACAAGAGTTGCTGGCAGGACATGGACATCAACTGAGTCTTCTTCAAGGTTTATTTCAGTGTTGGCCAAGACCATGGCAGCACCACCGGCTTCTCTGACGACCTCTCCCTTCTCCGCCCTGCTGTTGCTGCCTCGGTCACACACCACCATCTTTCCGGCGACCCGAGCTCTCGACAGAGACCCTTTGTAGCAGTACTCGCCGCCATCATTCCCACCATTTTCATACACAAGTTCAAGCTCCTTCCCGCTCTTTTTTGAAAAATGGTTGCCCGGGTACATGGTCTCGCCGTACAAGAGCTCGCCATTGCCCATCTTCACCACAGCCGGGAACCTCCGGTCTAGAGTTCCGGCACCGACGGTGGTTATCCATGGAGCCTCGTTCGCGACGGAGCTCGCCAAGGGACCCATGTTCCCAGCGGCACACACAACGGAGATGCCATGTGCAGTGGCGCGGAAGCTCCCGATGGCAATGCTGTCCTCGAAGAGTGGAATCGGGAACCCGCCAAGAGAGAGTGAGAGCACGTCAACTCCGTCTCTAATGGCATCGTCCATTCCGGCAAGGATATCAGAGCTATAACAGCCATTGAACCAACAAACTTTATACACTGCAACGTGAGCTCCAGGAGCCATGCCACTTGCCGTGCCGCCTCCAACGCCGAGCACACTGGCGCCTGGGACGGCGACACCGGCGGCGGTGGATGAAGTGTGCGTCCCGTGGCCATGAGCGTCGCGCGCCGAGATATACTCGTTGATGGATGAGCCTGCCGGATTAGAGGCATGGTGTCCCTTGGCATAGAACCGGGCGCCGATGAGCTTTCGATTGCAATTAGAAGCATTGAAGTTCTCTCCTTCTTGGCAAACACCCCGCCATTTCTTCGGCACCGGTGGCATCCTCCCATCGTAGAAGCTCGGGCTCTCCGGCCAAACTCCGGTGTCTAACACTCCTACAATGGTCCCCCGACCAAAACCGGACTCCATCCAAGCGCCATTGCCAGAGAAGCTCAAACCCAAGAACTTGTGAGAGTAAGTGGTGTGCATCTCAAGCCGTCGATCAAACCGGACCGAAACAACACCAGGCAAGCTCCGCATCACCTCTGACTCATCTTCAGTCAGCGTTGCCGCAAAACCTTCAAAGGCGGCTTCATAAGAGTAAAGAAGCCTCGAAGGTGAAGGTGGCGAAATTTTTTCCAGGAATGAGAGGTGCCATTGAAGCTTATCACTTAACAGTGGAGAATCATGATGTTGAGGATGAAGCTGAACAATGTATGTCTGAAGAGCTTCACCAAACGAGAACAAGAAGAAGACAATAGGAAACAAGTGGAGTTGTTTGAGATCCATGAAGAGAAGAAGAAGAAGAAGAAGAAGTTGAAGGTTTGTGTTGATTTGAGGATGATCAGGAGGGGGTATTTGAAGAGAAGGAATGCACGCATTGCAGAGGAGGAGATACTCGTGAGGAGCTCTCTTGCATCACGAGGAGGGAGAGCCAAGTGAGAATTCCAGGGGAGCTGGAGATGAAGTTTGTTTCACGGGATGTTTTGATGGGAGTTATTGCAAACGAGGCTGCATCTCTTTGCAGCTTCTTCATGGACATCTCTGTGTCTCCTTGTCCCATGCATAGCAAGATTAAATGGTTGAAAGGCTCCTCTTTAAATGCCACCCCAATTTAATGTAATGCCTTTTCATTCATCCGCACGTTTCGGACTCTTGTCTCATAGGCTCTCTCCTCTCTAATAACTTCATCTTTTTCTCTTACAAAATTTCTTCTGTATATCTTGAAGTTATTAGTATGAAATTAAGTTGAAAAAGAAAAATTAAGCATGCTTGCTTTTCTGTGTCTCTCTTAAATCCAAGTTGTTCTTGACGTTAAGTCGTGTCATATCAAAATCCATTGGATGGGGAGAGAATGCGTACACCATCAATGTTCTTTAGTTGCCATGCACAGTGTCTCTGTTCTCTGTTTTTATGAGTGGATAAAAAAAATATATATGGTATGTTTTTACAAGTTTCTTGGAACTCAGCCTCTCACAATGTTAAGGTTGGGAGTTAGCTAGGAGATTTGTTTTTGGGTAAAGATTATCTTTTAGGGCATGTTTGGATACAAAATAAATTATCATGTAGGATTTTTTTTATAGGAAGTAGAAATGATTTTTATGGGAATTTTCACATAAAAAAAATCCTATAGAATAAGTGTTTGATCGGGCATAATATATTTTTTACACAAATTATTTTAATAATAAAAATAACTATTGGATTATATTCGTCATAAAATAGATGTTAAAAAATAACCGTTAAAAGTAGTCATTATAATTGTAGCCCTTAACCATTTTATTTTATTTATACACAACACTGTCGTTGACAATATATATAATTATCTCCCTTCGGCTTTAAATTTTCACTCTTTCAAGCTTTTTAAATTTTCACACTTCCAAGCATTTTATTTAGCATGGATTTGGATCATTGGGTGAGAATTGATCAAGATGAAGATACTATCATACTCGGGATTTTACCGAGTTTAGATCTTGCAAATTTAGAAAGTAGACCATGACATATATATATATATATATATATATATATATATACAAGTGTTGCATATGTACAAAAAATTCTTGAAGGTCATGAGGTATGTCTAATAGAGAGTTTTATATGGAGTCTCATATTATTTTAAGCACTTACTAATTGTTTAAGAGAAAGATCTTTTCTACATAACTTGGAAAAAACTACAGTCAAGGAATAACTAGCAATATTTGTATACATTCTTGCGCATGATGCTAGGAATAGTGACATATAAGAGCGCCTTCAACAGTTGACAAAAACAGTTAGTCATTATTTCATTAAAGTGCTTAAAGCTATCACTCAACTTGTCACTGTATATATAGAACCCCTATCGACAATTACATCATCAGTTATTCAAAATAATAGATATTTTTTTCCCATATTTCAAGGTATGAAAGTTATATATTATGAAGTAAATTCATTTAATTTCCCTTTTTAATTTTATCTTAACAAATGTTATATGTTTGTTCTTTTAGGATTGTACTGGTGTATTTGTGGAACACATATTTCGATCACTATTTTTTAGAATTGCAAGACCCTTACCAAAATAAAAAATAAATACTATTAGAATATTATGGTCACATGTGACTTTAACTTACATTTCGTATATGTACGAGTTAGTTGGGAAAATTCTGCTTCTGATGCAAGAGTACTTCAACATTCATTCGATCAATGCTCTCTTGTCTCGAGGGGTAAATATTATCTAATGCACGCAGGATATGCAAATACCCTAAATTTTAATGCTCCGTACTAAGTGTTCATAATCATTTATAGGAGTAATTGAGGACGGGCACAATCTTTTTTGTAGCAGTTATAGAGAAGTATTTAATTTGAGACATGCTTCATTGAGAAATCATGTTGAATGCGTAAGTTCCGTTGGGTTCAGTTGTCAGCGTGTTGTATCTTGTGTTGTAACTTCTGTTGCAACTTGCTGTCTGGCTGTAACTTGTGGTGTTGCAATCTTGTTAGTTCTACCAAGAGTGATTGTGTGGCTTTAAGAATTACAACCTCTCAATAAATTGAACACACAAGTAAACTCACACTCTCTCACAAACAAAGAAACATTCAACACATCAAGAGGAGAGACACAAGCAAAGCAAACCACATACAAAGGAGACAAGCAAGTTGGTAACCCAGTTCGGCTAACCAAGCCTACATCTGGGGGGCCAAGCCCGGAGAAGACAATCCACTAAAGGTGTAGGGAAAACAGGAGTACAAGAGTTCCTCACTCAATCTATCATAAGCACCTCCACTCCTTTATTGACAATAACCTCTATCACCCTTCTCCCAAGGGACTACTCTAGACGGCTCACCTCAATCCTCTGAGTCCTGGTCTTATACAGACACCTCCCTGTCTTCACGCCATCACAACACCAGCCTCCACCTTTAGAATTTCCCAAATCTCCGCGGCTACCAAATTGGACTCCTTCCAAATATGGCTGTTGCAACTTAGTTGTAACTGGAATTGCAACATGACCCGACTGACAAACTTGACCAAGGCTACAGCATCCATTGCACTTCTTCGACTTCGACACACCTCCAACCCTCCTGGTTGAGTTCCAAGTCTACTACGTCAGATCCTCCCGATCCCGACACGCAACTAGCCGATCCACCTCTCCGTCACAGCATTCTCAAATTTATCACTTGGCCGCATTCCCACCATGGCGCGAGCTCTTCATCATCCAAAACTTGATTTCCTCAATCACAGTTTTGGTTGTCCAATCTTCCCTATTTGGCTCTCAGCAACCTTTCCAAACTTGGTCTTGATTCACCAAAGTTTGGTCTTCAATTATGCTTCATTCATCTCTACCATATGTGCCTCTTCAATCATCACCAAATATGGCCTTCAATCATCCCTTGATTTGGCTTCAATCAACAGCTGCATCAATCACATATAGCTTGCCAAATCCATTCACCATTCAGCCCCAAATAAGCTTCTTTCCATATGTAGCCTACAATCAATCTTCTTCATATATGGCTTGCATGTAATCTTCAATCTTTGATGATACTTCCTTCTTGATTTGTCTGCATGAAATCTCCAAGCCATCTTGAACCTCTTCAAAGATCTATTTCAAAGCAGGGCTGCAATCAATCTTCCCCATACCAAGTATAGCTCTTTGACTTGTCAACTATCTTGTTGTCTTGACTTGGTCAACTTGCCACATCAGCTTGTGTCACGTCACCATGTGTCAAATGATGCCAACTAACTTGCTTCAACACTAACAGAATGTATTATCGATATTTTGAAGATGAGATTTCCTATACTTAAAGTTGTACTTTTCATCCAATTGATTCTCAAACTGATATAGTCGTTGCGACATTTATGCTGCATAACTTCATCCGTATACACAATGGTGCAAATAGTATTAAGGGAAATTAATAGTAGATAAGGGAAATTACTGTCCCCAATGGAGATGCTACGTATAGGTTGATGTCGACAAGTGTGTTGTAGATGCTCGTAAAAGAGACGAAATAGCAATGCAAATGTGAAATGATTATCGTAACTATTGTAGAGTTGGAACATGATAGATGTATAAGGCTATCAATATTGAGTTTTTAATTTTACGAAGCTAATAATAATTTTTTTTTTTGAAATCTATAATATCAACTTAATATATGTTCCAGTATAATAAATATAAGTGTTCTTAACAAACATAAAGTCAACATAACCATACTCAAAGTATTTCATGAAAAAAAAAGTATATAACAATGTTACAATAATCAAGCACTACTCCATACATATTAGTCGGAGCCATGACACCCTTCACTCTTCCTTAAGACTCAAGAAGAATTCATGATAGATCTTATCCATTAACAATTTTGTAGCTTTGACCAGATTTTTATCTGTAAAAAGATCACACACTATGTTAATGCCATAATGTATTCTCCTATAATATACTTCTCCTCTACTTGCCAAACAGACTCTTACTATTTTGGTTTAATAAAATCTAGAAGTTTCTCAAAAGGGGTTGGTGAGTAGGCTATAATAATTAGTCCCTTTTTTACCATTAAAAAAAGTAAGTTTTAGAAACATTGGATTAATATATATATATATATATATATATATATATATATATATATATAGGCCACGTTACTACGGCGCTTCTGGCCTTACTACTATTCAAGTAACGTCATCTCATTTTCACTCATTTTGAGAGTGTTGTTTACAAATCCAACCGTACGGATGGAAAGAACATCGAAAAATAAGATAGTATGTCGATTTTCATACAATTTGGTGACCGATAATTATTCATCTTAAAGGGTGAAAATTTAACAAGTTAAGATTTCTATAAATTTTCACCCGTTAAGATGAATGATCATACGATCACCAAATTGTATGAAAATCAACATGTTATCTTATTTTTCGATGTTCTCTCCATCCATACGATTGGAAACCATAAAAAACTCTCAAAATAGGTGAAAATAAACAACTTTATTAGTAAGGTCGACCTCATAGTAAAGTGACCCTATATATATATAGACACATTTGGAACTGCTGCAAAATCTATAATAAACGAGAGATTTTATGAACCGAAACATCTTAACAGACTAACAGTCATATAAAATAAAAACAAAAGTGGCTAAAAAATAGATCTTTTTTTTAGTTGTGGATGAGAAGACTTTGTTTTACAATAGGAATCGGGTTTGAATCTTGATAGTTCTTTGAGAAGTCCAGGAGGAATGATCGGACGGTCTAGATTAAAAGTAGGGCATTTGATGAGTAACGTCCATTCCTATTTCCCCGCCATTCTCCTTACCAACTTTTCAGCTTTACCATTATCCAAGGATGAATCCCTAATTCCAAACCCTGATCCCCATCGAAATTGGCCCAAATTCAAATGCGAGAATCATCAGGCCGCCTCTTTGATACCACGATCGAAATCTTCATCGCAGTTGTCATGGAATTCGACATTGGATTGAGTGCTATGTTATTGGAGGGATTCAAGGAGTAGGAGAGCGAGGAGGATGAGTGGGTGGGGGTGGTTGTGTTGGACCCCTTGTTTGGACTCCGGGCCTGTTTATCCTGAGCCGAAATCCTTCTCTCTCCCTTCGTCCTTGCCCCGGTGGCCCCAAGGTTTTTTTTTTCTTAATTGTATTTGCATCAAGTTTTATGATCCTGCTATTTGATGCGCTATTTCATGGTTTATTCCCTCTTTGTGTGGTTCTTTGTTTCTCTTTAGTTGAATGTTTGATTCTGTGGGTGGGTTTATGATTTTCTAATTCTTATGTTTTTTGGTATAGTTCTATCGGTGGCCAGAGCCTTCAAATTAGGTTGGTTTGTTTTAGGTCTTTAAGATCTAGGTTTGTCAACCTTGCCTCTATTTGTTTCTATGTTTATTTCCTGTAGGAAATTGTTGGGACTTGGCTTGTTGGATGATAAAACCTATGATGCATTGTGTAACTAAACATTTAGATATGGTACAAAGTATCCATTAGTTTATGATAAATTCTGCGTGGTTATCAAAGTTCACTGATTGATAAATTCATAAATGTCCTTGTTCTTTGTTTGTTTTGCATATATTTTTATCTATGCCTGTGATGTCATCTTCTTAGTAGCCATTGACTGTGTTCTTAATTATACATGTGCCTATAGTATATGAATTTTTTTTTTAAATCTTTTACTTTGAAGTTAATTACAGATTCAAGATGTATTTGTTGGGCTTTGTGGTAGGTGGAGGTTTTGCCAAGGGAAGAATCTGCATTGGTGAACTAGAAGTAGTAAAAATTACAACTTTCCAGAAAATTTGGAGCAGTGCTCTACTTGCCAGAAAGGGCAGTGGTGCTACATTTTACAAACCAACTGGAATACCTGATTCTTTCTTTAGTCTTGGTCATTATGGTCAAGCAAATGATAAACCATTGCATGGTTTTGTTCTTGTGGTAAGAGATGTTGAGGCCTCCAGAGAAATCATTGGCAGTAGCAGCCATACAAGGCTTCCAGCTCTTGAGAAACCTCTTGATTATACACTTGTTTGGTGTTCTAACTTTGGGAGAAATTGTTACCTTGGCAGTTGTGGTTACTTCTGGCTTCCATTGCCTCCAGAGGGCTATAAAACTCTGGGCTATGTTGTTACCACAAGCCCCAAGAAGCCTTCTCTTGAAGAAATCCGATGTGTTAGATCTGATCTTACAGAGACCTGTGAAACTCATGAAATGATTTGCAGTTTGGAAGAAGAGTTTCTCGTGTTCCAAGTTCGGAATGCACGACCTTGCCATCGAGGAATTTGGTCAAATGGTTTGCCTGTAGGAACATTCAGCTGCACTTACATAAACTTGGGGGATGAGATGGAGATTTGTTGCTTGAAGAATTCTGATTCCTCCTTACATGCAATGCCAAATTTGGAGCAGATAAATGCACTCATACACCATTATGGTCCAACTCTCTTCTTCCATCCAAAGGAGATGTATTTACCATCATCAGTTTCATGGTTTTTCAAAAACGGAGCTACTTTATACAAGAAGGGTGAGACTCTCGGAGAATCTATTGAAGTCGATGGTTCAAACCTGCCCAGTGGTGGCACAAACGATGGTGAATACTGGATAGATTTGCCAAATGATGATAGAAAAAGCTATGTCAAGCATGGGAGCTTAGAGAGTGCTGAGCTTTATGCTCATGTAAAGCCTGCTCTTGGAGGAACATTCACTGATATTGCTATGTGGGTTTTCTGTCCCTTCAATGGCCCGGCGACCCTCAAGATTGGGGTGATAAATATTTCTATGAGCAAAATTGGGCAGCATGTTGGTGATTGGGAGCATTTCACTCTTCGGATAAGCAATTTTACAGGTGAGCTTTGGAGTATATATTTCTCACAACACAGTGGTGGAGAGTGGGTGGATGCTTCTGGTTTGGAGTACATTGCAGATAACAAAGCGATCATATATTCATCAAAAAGTGGACATGCGAGCTACCCACACCCTGGAAACTACCTCCAAGGGTCTGAAAAAATCGGCATTGGTGTGAGGAATGATGCAGCTCAAAGCATGCTTTCAGTGGATTCTAGCTCCAAGTATCAGATAATTGCGGCAGAGTATCTTGGTAACATTGTGTCTGAGCCATCTTGGCTGCAATTCATGAGAAGGGAGAATGGGGTCCCAAAGTTTCTTACAGTTCTAGATCAGAGTTAAATAAAATACTTAGCTTCTTACCAATGAACATCAGGTTCTCAGTAGAAAGCATATTCAAGAAGCTTCCCATGGAGTTATATGGCGAAGAAGGACCGACAGGACCAAAGGAGAAGAATAACTGGGAATCTGATGAAAGAGGCTAGCATGAAAATTCAATCAATTAGCTTTAGCTTTGCTGATTAATCCAAGGTTGATAGCCAGTGAAAAAGCCATTTAATTCTAATTGATTGAAAGTGTAGATACTTAAAAAGGATGAGGTTGATAGTGACTTTGCTCATCAAACAGAGTGTACATTATTTCAATACTTTGTGGAATATACTGGAAGATCGATCAAATTTTGTGTAGGGGTTTACATGAGCAGTTCAGTTCACTGAAAGTGTTAAAATGTGCAGAAGTTTTCATTCTTGCAATGGTTGAAAGTGAAGAAAAATTATACTTCTGGTATTCTTTTCTTCTGAAATAGACAGATGTGAGTTTTTATATACTAGAACTCCTTACTTCACTTTGATTGGTATTATAAAACCGGGAGTGGACCTCCTAAGTCAAAATCAGGGGAAGTGCAGAAGGTGGTCGAAACGAGCCGAAACGTTAATAATTCCCATCATGAGTCATGACATGAAATGAACGGCCCTTAATATGCTAGAACATTTTACAATTTCCCCCTTTAAAATTTAAAAGTTCACATGGGGGCCACAAAAGCAGGTAAAAAACAAGAAAAATGAATTCCTTTTGATTTGCCCAATTCATGGATCCAATTTCTAGATCTCTCCTCCCTCATCTCACCCTTTCTCTCCCTGAAACTTGGGAATGTTTGTTATTTAAAGCCCTTTACAGTCATTTCACACACTCCATTCTTCTAGTTCTAGTCTTCTCTCTTCTTCTCCCATGGAGTGATCCAGTTCTCCCTCTTTCTAAGGTCATTGAAGAACTTGCAAAATAACAATGGCTTGCTTAACCTTGACAAGTCCCACTCCTGAACTCAAATTCTTGAGACCATTTCGAGCACCACCATTCCACCACCCTCAGCTCCATGTTGCCAACTCTCACCAAGAACCAGAAAGAACAAGGAGAAGACTCCTGAGACCTCAGCCATGTATCTCAGCTGCAAGGAGGATGAACAGAAGCAGTGGCATGGTAATGGAGGAGGAGGAGGAGGAGGAGGAGGAGAAGAAGGTGTGGGCCTTATGTGGGTTGGGTTACTGGGTGCAAGGGTTCAGGTGCTTTCCATGGCTGGCACTCAACTTCCATATGGTTCATGGCCTGAGGCTCAGCCCATCCACTCTGCAACTGGTGCAGAGTTCTGCCAACCTCCCTCTGGTGGCCAAGCCTCTCTTTGGGGTCATCTCTGATGCCATCTACATTGGAGGTGCTCACAGGATTCCCTACATCTCCATTGGAGGTTTGTGATTTTTCTTTTTGCCTTTTTTCTTTCTGTCTTTTATTCTTTTCTTGTATTTGTGGTTCTATTCATCTTTTTTCTCCTTTGGTTTGTGTTGATTAAGAATATCTTGATTCATGGAATCATGTTTTGGAGGAATTTGTAAAATAAAATGTGTTTGATGTTTGTTCTTTCATCTTCCTTACTGTCTTGGAATTCTTTCAGAGTTGTTCCTGTTGTAGGTTGTACAGTGCTTCTGTCTGTGAACTCCTTTTCAATGTGATATCATTGGAATTGTTCATATAAAAAAATGGATATCATTGGAATTGATATTTATTTAATCATTTCTCCTAATAGTTGATTTATTATTGACACTATTGTCCAATTTCAGAGCTTAGAACTCAATATGTGGAGGATAAACAGCTTCTGTGGTTTCCTAATTGTTTTTGAAATATATCATCATCAGAATTGGTCTTAGTTATTTTTAGTGTTAAAGCTCAAATGAACTTAACATCATTAACCTTCCTGTTTATTAGGATTTTTTAAAGCTAAAAATGCCCTAGGAATGCTTTATTGTTCATATTTCATCGGTGAATGCATGCCGAGTAGTGCTTGTGACACTAGAGATGTACAGCTAGAAGTTCTAATTTTCCATGAAGTAATAATCTTCAGTAAAGAATGAACTCAAGTTTTGACATGCTTGATGGAACTAACTGTTTAATTATTGATGTTTTTTGTTCTTAAGTTGATCTGATACTTATCAGTCTAAACCTTGCTTTATTTCCTTTTAACAAAAATTGGTTAAGAAAATTGAATTTGATTAGTGAGGTTCTTGGAATTTCTGGAGCTAAACTAAAATCATTTATGCAGTTTTTCTGCAGATTATAGCTTGGGGTGCATTAGCACTGATCCCAGCTACAGGAGAAACATTTCCTGCCCAAATGGCATGCATCTTACTCACCAACCTCGGAGCATCCTTAACTGAAGTTGTAAGTGATGCCCTCACAGCCGAGTTCAGCCGAGCACAATATGCAGGTAAGCTGCAGTCCTATGCGCTCATAGCTTTAGCCGCTGGTGCAATCTTCGGCAACTTGTCTGGCGGTTTCATTCTGTTAAAGGCTCAAGACCCAAAGCTTATGTTTTTCATGTTTGTGTTGCTACTCACTGTTCAATTTGTTCTCTCACTAACTACAAAGGAAACCTCTCTTTACCCAACACAATGTTCAAGTCATCACCTTGTTCAAAATTCTTTACCAGAAAATCTTAGCCGACAGTTCTCTGAGCTGATGACAGCTATCAGCGAAGAGAGGATTTACTATCCACTTCTCTGGATTGTAGCTTCTATTGCTGTTGTTCCTATTCTTTCAGGTGCCATGTTTTATTTCCAAACACAATGTCTAAAACCTTGACCCTTCCATTATTGGTCTGTCTAAAGTTTTCGGGCAGTTGGTGGTCTTATCGCCACCATCTTGTACAACCGATACCTGAAAAAGAATACCGATGAGGAAATTGATTTTTGGGGTGCAGATGGTGTATGGTCTTGCTCTTCTATCAGACCTGGTTCTAGTAAAGCAAATCAACCTCAAACTTGGAATATCAAATGAAGTTTATGTCTTGTGTTTGTCTGCTTTGGCTGAAGCTGTGGCTCAGTTCAAGATCCTGCCTTTCACTGTTCTACTTACAAGCTTATGCCCTCCAGGGTGCGAATGTTCTTTGTTCGCATTCTTTGCTTCCAGCTCTGTGTTTATCCCTCTATACTTGGTGGCATTTTGGGTGTCGGATTAGCTTCTATAATAGGAGTCTCGTCCAGGGACCACTCTAGCTTGCCTCTAGGTATCATTCTTCAGTGTATGGCTTCACTGGTTCCCTTGAGATGGATCTCTCAGGTTCCTAATGTACAAAACATGGAAAGAGTCAAGAAAAAAATGAGGGATAAATACCTGGGTGAACCTGAATTAGTTCCATGACATGGTGATTGGGTATCTCTCTGATCTCCTTTTGAATCCTGTAAATTTGTTTATTCTATTTGTGGTGAGAGATAAGAACTGAAGGTGTTATGATGTACATGTTTAATATCAAAACAGTTTGTGCAGCACCCTGGTTCTTGTTTCTTTGAATACATTCATCCTTTGTTTTTGTTCTTTCATGCAAACAAAAACACTCTGATTTAAAGAAGCACAAATAAACTACAACCACATGAAACTGCAGATACACTTGAGAAGAATTGAGGTTCAACTAACAAAATTCACTGAAATAACAAAGACTAGGGACCAGTAAACTGATTTATAGATGATTCTGCATTTCCTAATAATAAATCAAATGAATCGTGCACTTGATTATACAAAGTAGAGAACTGTACGAATGGTTACATAATAAAGGTTCAATATTTCCTACACAAACTCAATGTCAAAATTGCCTTATTGTACGGTAAATCTTGATCCATCTGTTAGCATTTCCATTATTTTTCTTCACTTGTAACAGAATCAGATCAATATTTCTACCAAATTGACTAAGATTGTTCGTGATAGAGCCCTAAAAGAAGTGGACATGTGCCTATTCTGCCTTGGCTTAGTTAAAACTGAATTTGTGACCTTGATATTATACCACACTCCTCTGAACTGCTCTTGTGCAGCAGCAGATTCATCTGTTAGAGGTGCTGTTCTTTCCTACTCAGCTTTGTATGTCACCCTGCATCATCATTTCACATAGGGTCATGTTTCCAGTTTCCAGTATCTGACATACTGGAAGACCTTGTTGAGTACTCAGAAACTAGCTTTAGAAACATGGATGACTTGTCCTCGAGTAGCCGTTGTGGGCTGTCAAACTCGGCGACTCTCCCTGTTAAGTGTTGAAAACAGAGTCAGTAAGGGTGATACTGAGACCACAAAATGTGGAAAAGAAGTATTGCAATGTGGCAACATACCATCACTGAGGACCAAAACCAGATCACTGTCGATGACAGTTGGTATGCGATGAGCTATGGTACAGACAGTGCAGTCCTCAAATTCTGTTCGAATGATTTTCTGAATAAGGTTGTCTGTAGCCGTGTCAACAGAGGCTGTCGCCTCATCAAGCACCAGGATTTTTGCTTGTTTCCAGTAAAAGCCCTCCCTAAAGAAACAAGTTGCCGCTGTCCAACACTCCAGTTGTCGCCATTCTCCAAGACTGCATAACCATAAGATATGTGAGGCCAGCGCTCAACAATATATAAACTATCCTGTCCAACCTAGGTAAAGAGATCTTAATATCCCTGTAAACCCATTCTCAAACATCTAGCTGAGCTAGGAAATTCAGTGGACATAATAATTTTCTTATCCTTTTATGTTTAACTTCTTTCGAAACCATATTCCAAATTTGTATGTATCAAAGTTGAAAATTGCTTTAGTGAACAAAACTCCCTCCTAGGGGAAATGTTTCATCATGATTTGAAAAGCTTGTTTATATATATATCTATATCTGCGGATTTTGGTACATGCCTGGTGTGTCAAGCTTCTGCACTTTATGGCGGATCACATCTCCGAGCTGACATTTGTCAAGTGCCTAAGACCATGATGGTAAATGATAAAAAGTAAGGATATATGTATTTCAAGATAACAGAGCATTAGTATCAGAATTCATAAATCTGTATACCTGCCAGACCTCATGATCTGTGTGTTCCTCCAGGGGATCAAGATTGATTCTGATTGTACCTTCGAATAAGGCAGGATCTTGTGGGATGATACTGAGACGAGAGCGGAGATCATGGAGACCGATGGTTGAAATGTCCAAGTTATCAACAAGGATTTTACCATCTGCAGGTTCAATAAGACGGAAAAGAGCCTGTATGAGGGGTTGATTTACCACTTCCAGTGCGCCCAACAATTCCAATCTTTTTACCACCAGGAAATATGCATGTTATACCATGCAGGACCATAGGTAAGCTCTCCTTGTAACGAGCCTATCATTACATGGATATGAAGAAGCGACATCAGTTATTTGTCAATCCACCAATAGACATGAAGTAAATACTGTCATCATAGTACAAACTCTTTCAAAGTTTTACAATGCCTAGTTAGTGTCCAATAGTTATGAGCACCATACTCCATTACAATCCTAGGCATTTGAGATTTTCGATTTAAAATATCTAAAGATATAATTGTAGTTTTAACCATCAGCTTTGAAGTATAAAAATCTGACCTTAATTATTCCCAAAAACTAAAGCAAACAAAAAGTATGAAACAGGGATCATAAATAAGGCTTCAATACCTTAAGATTAATCAGTTCAATCTCCCCATTGTTTGGCCATGATGGTGGTGGCCGAGAATTTTCAACCACGGGTGGTGCTTCACTAGGTATCTGACAGTACTGGTCAATGCGTTCGATAGAAATAATCTTATTTTCAAGTTTGCAAAAGCTTAAGATCCATCTTGATAAGCGAGCATTTAAATTAAGACCATACGTCACAGCAAGCCCTGCCATACCTGTTGCACAGAAAAAAAAGTACATGGTGTTAAAAAATAGATGATGTATAAATAACTGTTCATCAAACTCAATCCACAAAATTCACAAAGAAATTATGAAAAAGGATAGGTTAAGGCTCGAAAATTAGCCACGACCTATTATAGTTATTTTAGATCATCAACTGAAAACATAAAAATCAAGAACCAAAAAAGGAAAGATAAGTTCTTCAGAAGGCCAGATAATATGTACTTGGATCAATTGTCCCATGAGGGAAGCTCACGAGAAGTGCCATACAGAAAGCAAAAACAAATGTTGACAGTAATTCCATCCGCAGGCATAGCCATTCGATAGCTGCAAGACTATAGAAGTATGGCCGAGAAAAGCAATCAAGCAGGTATAGGTTCCTTTTCATAAAGCGTTTTTCTTGACCAAAGCCTCTGATTGTAGCAGCTCCAGCAATAGACTCCCCAAATAAATGTATTATTGGAGACTTTTGAATACTGACTATGCGAACAAGTTCCCTTGATGAAGCCATATAATATTTCTGCACAAAAGAAAGGTGGACTTGGTGAACAAGATACAAACATATTAAAATAATATTAACAGCTGAGATTATGAACCAGCACTCATGAGCAATAAAAATGTTGGAATTAAGCTCACATTCAACTTGGAATATGATTTCATTAGTTATGATTAAACACCACTTCTAACATCACTTTAAAACACCCATATTTGTCAGCCTATAACATCTGAACTTAAGTTTTCAGCTTCCAATTAGTGCATTCCCCGATAGAGCTTGAGTGTATCATATGATAATCAAGCATGGAACATGAGAATAACCAGTGTCCAGATCAGCAGTGTTATTCCCCAGATGGATTTGCATTATGGAACATTTTGAATCGATTTTCAGATTATATTCAAAGAAAGCAAGAAGGCTAATGTACCTGCATCCACCAGCAAGCTATGGCCATGGGAATGAACAGAAGCAAAACCTGCCAAGTGACCTTTGTCATTACACCAACTATGCCAAGAAGTTGTATTGTTGTCGATGCAAATCCATGGCCAAGTCTGAAAGGGATATCAAGATCCACAACACTTTGATCTACAGAGACCTGATAATTCATAAATATATAGTGATATATAATACATAAATATATAGAATACTTGGAATGCTCTCTAGGATAACATCTTTCCAGCAGCAATAGAAACATAATAGTTAAAGCAGCTAAATACTTACCCGATTCAAGATCCTCCCAGCTGGAGTAGAGTCAAAAAAGGACATTGGTGCTCGAAAGACAGTTCTGAGCATCTTTACAAACAACTTCTGTGCAGCTGCTAATCCAAAGGTAGCTACAAGGACAGCTCTCACAAATACAAAGAAAGAGCTGCCAAAAGCAAGAATCATGTACACAACAAGAAGAACCATACTGCTCGTCTTTGGTTTATCTCCTTCCGTTTGAGGATTTGCCCAAGCCATCCACCAGTTGCTCGCAATTTGGAGCACCTGAAATGCTGTCTGGGCCAGGATAATCAAGGGTATGAGTGTTCCTTTGTACGCTGCAGCCATATAGGACAAATATACCTTGAAGCTGACCCTACCCCTCTCCCTTTCTTCTTCTTGAACAAGCTGCTTTTTTCGTGCACGTTTTGCTTTCTTTTTTTCCTTGATAGCTTTAATATCTGGAGACGGAGCATTCTCTAGTGATTCATTGTTCATGCCATCAGCAATGCTAGGACTCGATGTCAATCTTTTACCAATGCCACCAGAAATACTAATATGATCTGTTCCTGCTGAATCTTCGGATGAAGATTCAGCTATATCCATCGATTCAATTGCTTCATTGTGAGCAGAAACCAAAACACTGAAGTCAGTTCCAGCTAGTAAGAGATCTTCATATTTTCCAGCCTGGATAATGTGACCTTCTTTAAGAACCTGTATAAAGAGAATTTGATAGGTGAGAGAACATAACACCAGAAGCTACAAGAATATTTAGACCCATATATAGAAAACAATGCTTAGACAACAAACCATTTACTATTGGAAGTTCTTTCAATTGATTCATGAGGAGAAATAGGAAGATAAAGGAAAAGAAATTTTAGAGAAGCCCATGAGGACTGAAACATTGCAATTAGATGAATGAAAAATCAAGACTCTATATATATATATATATATATATATATATATATATATATATATATATATATATAAAAGAGCAAGCATCAATCTCAGGGAACATTGCAATTTTGTTTCACAAATGAAAAAGAAATATATCTAACATAGTATTCAAACAAATGTTTTCACCAATCTGTTCATCATATCTGACAGGATTTCTTGCAACAGATGGGAGAACCAACTCTGCTTAAAACGGATTTAAGAGAACAAAATTCTCCTATAATTACCTCCTGAAGAGAGTTTCCATCTGTGGTGGAAACACAATTTTTGAAACAAGTAATAGTTCCATGATTATCACGAAAATTTTCAACATTAATAATTAGCATAAAAATTCTGTCTAATGTGAATACTTTCAGCTACTTCTAATACTTTTCTTATAGAGGTATTCTTAGCAATACTATTATCAACCAAGACATTCACCTTCAACCTATATGTAATGACAGCATTAAATAAGGAGGCTTCTCAGAACAAATCTTGAGATAATTATCTTATTCAATTTCCCAGCGCTTGAATTGTGAGCATAGCTTGATGCTCCTTTGAATGAGTAAAGGCCACTCATCTGTCACGGGAAAAGCTCTGCAAGTATATGCAGGTCCAGTTGAATAAGTAAAGATGCATGGTTGTAAAAACAACTGACTTAAGACATTTTGAAATGGAGAACAAAATGCACCCTAGAGAAGATAACACAAGATCAAAGATTAAAAGCTAAGGAAAAAACTTGAAACATAGGCTTGTAAAAAGCAAAGTGAAAAGAACTTCCAAATGGACCGATGTAATAGTTAAATGTTAAACAAATTTTCAATGGAAGATAGGATGTGAAGCAAAATGATTGAGATGCTCATCCAAATGATACTACACCTCCACTATATTTGGAGTAAACTACTGGAAAAATTACCATAGATATAGTAAGAAAACTAGTTCAAATTGCATTAAAGAATCACAACTTAAGTGCCTAATGCAATTTAAAATAAGCATAGTCTTTTGGTAAAAGCAAATAGGCACTAGTGGCCTAAAAATTTAACAAATCTCTGTACAAAAATCAAATTCTTATTCTTTTAAATAGTCAAAGAGAAATGTTGAAAAGTTTATCAGGATAAAGCATTTTGCTAATAAGGGACACAAGATACTGGTCCTTCTAGCCGTCAGTTCTTATACCCTTAAGCAATTCATTTTGAGGCTGCAATCAAACAGTTTCACTTTCTGCAAAACATAAGCTAAGGAACAACTGAATGCATACTCAGAAGGCATTAGCTTCTATCTTGGAAAAAACAACTTTAATAGACCAAAAGAATAAATCTAGGTAATAATAAATTTTCACCAACAATTATTTCCAATACATACACAATAATCTCAAATACAAATTTCGGTGAAGAAAATCAAAATGTAAAAGGTTGCCAAGGAAATAAGGAGCTTCAAGTGGAAGAACACAATTTACCAGGATCAGATCAGCAGCAGGTAGAAACTCAACTTGGTGGGTGACAAATACTACCGTCTTGCTAGCGAGTGCAGTCAGAATATATTCCTACAACCAAATAGTACAACATATGTTTCAGAATGTAAGTTGGATCTGTGAGATAGCATGAAGGAGTTGATTTGAATGCTCTAACCATAAACAACTCAGTTCCTGTATGTGCGTCGACTGCACTGAATGGATCATCAAGTAAATATATATCAGCATCTTGATAGAGTGCTCTAGCAAGTTGCACCCTCTGCTTCTGGCCACCACTCAGATTTATACCTCTATCACCAATTATGGTTTGATCTCCATGTGAGAACAATTCCAAATCCTTTTTTAGTGAGCAAGCATGGAGAACATTTTTGTACTTTTGTTTGTCCATCGGGCTACCAAAAAGGATGTTCTCCTCTATATTGCCAGATTGAATCCAAGCTGATTGAGACACATATGCAGTTGACCCACTTATCTTAACCTGATAATCAAGACCAAAAAAAAAAATTAAATTAAATAATAATTAGAGTACATAAAAGAGAGTTTCGAAATTAAATGACTAAGACCAATGAGATTTAACTTACTTCACCAGATATTTTTGGTATTTCCCCAAGTATGCAAGATAGAAAGCTCGATTTGCCAGAACCCACCACTCCGCAGACAGCCACACGCATCCCCTTTTGTACTTGCAATTGAATAGCCGAGAGAGTATGCCTTGATGAGAAGGGGTCCCAGCAGAACTCCCCGTCTTTAATTTCAATAGCAGTGCTTGTAAGCCCATGAGGAACAGCAATGGTGGCATCTCCCTGCAACTCTTCCTCCAACAAAAATCCTGAGATACGATCCAATGACACTTTTGTTTGAGCGATCATAGAGACTAAATCAGGGAAATTCCTGAGCGGCTCTTGAAGAATCCTAAAAGTGGCTAAAGCTGAAAGCACACTGCCGGCTGTAAGCTGACCACCCAATAAAATAGAAGTAGCAAATGTTATAACAGCAACAAAAATAGGGGAGCCCCAGAAAATAAAGGTGATGAAAGCCTGTGAATATAAGGCCTTTTGGAGCCACTTAAACTCCACACTTCTCATCTCTTCTAGTTTCAGTCTGTACCGGTCTTCCCAGGCTTGAAGCTTCAAGATCCTCATGTTTTTAAGACATTCAGATGTCTTCCTCATTCTCTCATCCTTTGCGGTCATCAGGTTATCCTGATACTCTTCTTGCATCTTTGCCAGGGGAATAGTGACAATGATTGATATTATTGTTGCAACCAATGTTGCAATGGATGCAATTCCAACATTTTTATATAAAATTGCCAGAGCAAGAACAATTTGTAAAGGAAGCATCCATATATCATGAAGATACCATGAATAATCACCCACCCTCTGCACATCGACTGCCATGTAGTTCACAATCTCCCCACTTGTATGACTTTGTCGAGCAGTGCTCGACAACCTAAGTCCTTTCCGATACACCATTGCTGTCAATGCTGATCTAACATGCATGCCCAATATATCTACTCCTAAATACCACTGCCGAGTAGTGAGAGTCTCTATCAACTTAGCAGAGAAAAAGATAGTTGCCAGAATATATCCCTCATGAGGAAAAGCTATGTTTCCGCTCAAGTAATCAACAAAGTAACTTATCAAATAAGGCCCGACATAGGAGACTAGGGTGTTCAACCCTGCAAATACAGCATTCAGAGCCGCTGCTTTCCAAAATGACCGAAACAGTGCAATTGCTAAAGACGGCTGCTTCACAGGGTTCTCAGCCTTCATCCGCTCCCAATTCATGTTCAAAATCTTGTAAGTAGTCTTCGCCCGGTCATTTGGGGCCAACAAAGGCACATCCCTCAGCTCAAGAGGTCTCTTTGCACCGATAGACAACAAGGGACTAAGCCATGACATTGTCACAAGACTAAATATCCCAGCTGCTCCCATAAGGTGTGACCCTAAGGCAGCCTGGCTCTTCTTCTTCAGCAAGCAGAGGCTCCTGGAGATCCCCATGGTCCCTATACAACTCTAAACCTGTCACACCCCGAACTGACACAACACCGATGATCACAATCGCAGGAGTAGCTGCGAAGTTAGCAATGGCGTGTGAACTAATACTAAAGGATCCAGCTACAACCCCTTTTACATCAACATAGGCAGTGTACATACAAAGCAAGAAAGATAGGAACCACCACAGCCTAATCAAGAATGGGAATTTCTGCAATACTTTGAATCTACAATGCATTGTAGACAAGCCCAAGAACAACCAAGACAAGGCTTGGACTGATGGCAAGTAGAGAACTGAATAATTCCGTGAATCCACTTGGCTTCCAATCAACCTCGCAGTTTCATAGCACAAGTTCACAACTTGCACTAAAAGATTGTAGAAGCAGCAGCAAACTGCGATCTTGAACCAATACCCGACCACCACCCGGTGATGTTCAGCATCCGGATGGTCTCCGACGGGGCTCCGGCGATCATCTTTGAACATCGGGGCACGCCGGAACGCACAGGAGAGGACCCGGCGAGCCGATACAAAGAACAACAGTAACAGAAGCAAAGAAGCATGGATTGCCACCCCGATTTGATCCGGCAAAGGGAGATCACCAAAGGAGTTTAGGAGACCAAGACCAAGAAGACCCATGCTCCGGCGAGGTATCAGGATCGAAAATAATGGATTTTGGGGGAGAATTCAGAGAGAAGGAGGCGATGGTTGGGCAATATAAGGAAACTAGCAGGTGCATCTCACCATCTGCCGTGGTGTCATGGCGAAAGATGACGCATTTGGGATGAAAACAAACAACTCCATCGATTTATCTCAACAGATATAAATCAAAGATAAAAAACAACGAAAAATGAATGAAAAAAACCAAGCTTTACCAGACCTGATTAGATTTCTCCCCTCCCTCGCTCCTGCCCCTGATCTTTGCCGACTTGCAATGAAATGTGAATTCAAATGGCAGCAGTGGCAGCTCCCAGAGCTTAAAACAGAGAAGATAGATGTGAAGGAAATGGAGGCTCTCTGGCTCTGGGAGTGACCAAAAAAGGAGGTCTTTTTCCTCTCTCTCCCCTCCTTTGTGTCTATGTGGGCTTTTTTATTTCTACTTTTTCTCTCTTTTCTTCTATTTTTTTTTCAAGAAAAAACTAAACTTTTCTCTCTCTTTCCAGGCAGAGGTGGAATGTTGGTGTGGTGACACATCAATGAGATGAGCTAAGGGAGATGGACTATTGTTTTGGTGTTCTACTCTCCATTAGGATTTAATGGAGGCTGCTTGGCTAGGAGGAGAGGTGGTGATGCTTCTCTGGTTTGGATTTCACTGGTGAATGGAGAGAGGGCATGGGGATGGTATATAATATAATCTGAATACATGGAATATGATAAACAACTTTGTGAATGATTTGAGAAGATGCCATGTGGTTTATTCCCTGTTGTATGATTGATGGCCTTTCATTCTCCTCATTGGATTGAAAACCAAATTGCAAGTAACCACAAGTGAATCTATTTTGGTGTGAAAAAAAGAAATCCATAAGAAAGTGGCCAATTTGGAGGTGAGTTGTGAATCATGCAAATGCATATGGAGTGTGACTGTGAGAGCATGCTCCATCTTGACATTGCTAAGTGTCCTCTTTTTTCTTTGTTTGTGTTGTTTGCTTCTGAATTATATAAATGCTTGCTTAAAGTGTCTCATACTGTATATTATGTTATCACTGTCTATTTATGGAAAGCCGGTGATGCAGTCTGACTCAAAAGTATAGTTTTTTAACACTAAAATGAGATGGTGATTAGAGTACTTGTCTGTAAATGACTCTAATTTTTAAGTTTCTTATATTTTTATTATATCACTTTTGGGAGTAAGCTCAGTGATGGCCTATTTGCATCAGCCTCTTACTTCTTAGTAGAAACCTCGACCTTCGTGAACCTGCTCCTAGAGATCAGTTCCCCCATTTTACAAGCGCCAGAGTGTAGTTATATGTTGAAGCCCATGACCTCACGCTTCCATCTTTAACTTCTTCTGGAATATACTTCATTGTCAAAAAAAAAATAAAATAAAAGAGGAAGATGGATATGTGATTTGGTGGACATATTATATATATATATATATATATATATATATATATATATATATATAATTCATGTAAAAATAATAAGTTTCAAGACTTCATACAAGTATTGATTTAAGTTAATTTTTATATATAAAACTTAATTAAGTTTAAATATTAAGGAATGAATATATAATGTCAATATCTTTAGAGGGGTATATGTATAAAAAAAAACCTCTTTCTTTTGGATCAATGTATTGGGCCACTTGAAAAAGAATAATATAATCACCAACCCTGCAATTAGAGTCAAATTATGCAACAATTAATAATCCATTTTATTTAGTATTTGACTCATACTGACAGAATCATTTGACACATGTTTGTAAATAAATTGCATTAATTAGTTATTCATCAATCCTTCCTCATTGGCAGTGGCTGTCACAAGTACATAGCTTATTTGTACTTATTACTATTTACTTTTATTTGTTACCTCTCAAGAAATTATTAGAAAATATATATTTTTTATTTATGAAATTGTCCGAATTATAATAACTAAAAATAATAATAGAAAAACAGAGAATTTATTAATATGATTTATGATTTATTAATTACTCTCCATCAATGAGTTAAAGAAAATGAAAGGAAAGTTGTGCCAATTCACAATTTTTTGTTTTTTATGCCGACTTTATTAGCCTTTTTAAAGTTAGTCAAACTATATATTTCCAAATCAATCTGTCATCTAACCATCCAATTGAATTTACCAACACTGATTCATATATTTAATTAATTTATTTATCTATTATAAAATTAAATAAAACAACATTTTATTAGTAGTCATAAAAGTAGTACATAAAATAAGGTGGCCCTTCTTCACCCGGCCTGCCATGACCATCTTGAGTCTTGGGCGCTCTGAGATGTGTACATGCTTTATCAAACCAAAATAGCATGAAAAAAAATTAATCTTGTGGATTAGTTTTATGAAAACATATTATTTATTTTGAAAATATTGACAATATATTCTTCTTTATCTATAGGTATTGACAATTTTTTATTTTTATTTTTGATAAAATAGATAAAATATATTCCTTTATTTAATTAAGGTTCCATAGAATTAAGAAGAATACAAAATAGTGGAACCGCATGCCATATCGGATCTAATACAATAATATGTTGTGCCCTTTAGTACAAATATCTCATTAGCCCCGGTTGTCTTCAAAATTTGCCCTAGGGATGCTGAGATATTTCCTCGCATGTAAATTTAAGGTTTCTTTTGACAATGGATTCCATCGACAATTCTTCTTTCTCAATAGGTTTCATGCTCCCAAACAAATTCATATTCATATAAACCTTTCAAAAACGACTATTAAATAAACTTGAAACTTCTATAAGTTAGCACTTTTCAGATCAAACTGATTTAACATATAAGGTCTCAGATTAATGATAGTGTGATCTGCCACCACATTTGGTAGCAGCTTTAAAATAGTAAGTAGTTCACAATGAATGCCAAAATAAAATTGGCAGAAATTTTTACCTTCTATATATTGACACCTTAATGAGTTAATGCTACAGTACTTCCCCCCACCGACCACTTTTAAAGCTAATATATATATATATATATGAAGGGACCATAGTACTGCATGGTAATTTAATTTTTTTCAGAACAATCAGTATTAAACATTTATGACTCTACCATGCACACCAAATTATAATCAAGTTCATCATCTTTATTTCTATTATTGTAATGAACTCTTATAGCAAGTTGAGTAAAGTGTACATATGTTGTTTCTTGTCCCCTTTCCTTTTCCTCTTATTTCTTTAGATAAATTAAAAAAAAAAACCATATGGTTTCATAGAGTTACAAAATAGAGAAGTGATTTTATTTTTTAGAAAAAAATTTGTGATTTTTCCAACTAACAAAAAAAAGAAGTCAAAAGTTAACAAGAAAAAATAAAACTTTGTTAGATGTAGTTTTGTAAATGTGTAAAACCACATGATTTTTTCTTTAGTAAAATCTTCTGATTTTTCTTTTTTTATTAGCTGGAGAAGCCACATAATTTTTTTTAAAAAAAAATATTTTCTCTATTTTACAAATCCGTGAAACCATATTTTCTTTTTAAATTTATCCTATTTCTTTTCTTCTCCAATAGTTTCTAGTATGCATACACGCATGCAATTAATAACATCTCTCTGGAACTCTCAAGATTTCTCTTATACTTTAAGTCTTTAATGTTTTAAGGGAATATGTATCTTGGAAATTTTGAAAAAAGAAAAACAAGAAAAGAAAGAAAAGTTTCTCCCAAGAAATAATCTTTATATGCCATTCCAGCACTAGCAGAGATTCTCCCATATGGCTTGGAAAAGTGATTCAACTTATTATATACATATAGCATTCACATGAGGAATTTAATCAATATTCTTGTACTAAGATATAATAGAGATAGGATTGCTATTGCAATACCACTTGTGTCTTCTTTGATTCTCATGTTTCACATATGCCAATATCCAAAGGAAACATTCTTGCCTTTTATCTCCAAGGAGGGTACTGGGACAGCATGAACATCTGCAAGAGTTTAATCCACTAATAGTGCTTGAATAAGTGAAGACCAAGATTCTCAAGCATCATATATAAACATCTCAAAACATTACCCTTTATGCTGCTCTTTATTCTTTAATCCCAACATGCATTTATTCCACGTCTCTTTTAATAAAACATGTTATTTATTTAACTCATAAAAAGCAGAAGTTGGCAAGTATATGTCACATTATCCATGTACAATCTCTAGACCAAGATTAATTAAAAGCAAACACTTGATCACTAATACTAAAGATGAAGGAGAAACATACATGCATGCACCACGTGCAAATTAACTAGAGTACCACCCTTGTTCCAGTCCCACCCTTCATTGGCTCACCACCCTGATCCTCTGGATCTCCATATCCAGGTCCATACTTAGAGCTAATCATGTCAGCGTGCAACAACAACACATAGAACAACTGAGTGAAAGCCAGTATTATGATAAAAGCCTCCAAAACCCTAAGCCTCCATCCTCTGTACCCTCCCACGTGAATCTCCTTGCATGCCAACCTACGTACACAATCAAAAACATTAATATATGTTCAATGTTTATATGTTTGTAATTCTCTGTAATTAATGTTTCGTGTTTGCGTACCCAAATGCCAGAGCAGTGATTGCCCATGCAATGACCGAGGATGAAGAAGCAGCAGCAAGGCTGTCATTGCGCCAAACCCTGACGTGGTTTGCACCGGAGAGCTTGGATGCAACTCCTACAACTCCGGCGAGGATCGCAAACACAAGGAAGTAGAATGTTGCTCCATTTCCAGCAACTCCTAATAAACCATTTTGATGATCAGTAATATATATATCTAAAATTAAGAAAGTGAAAGGAAGAGAAGATCAATATTGTTATCTAACCTGGATAGTTTGTCTCGCCATTGATGAAGTGGTTAAGGTTCCAACTAGCAAACCCTACCACTATGATGTACATGATCAAGTTCAAGAACAAGAGTGGCCCTGCCACATTCCTCCCCACAGTCCTAGCCATGTCTTCAAGAAATTAATTAATCCTTGATCAGTAATATATATATATATTGGTTTCTCTATCATCTTGAAAAACATATAATTTATAGAGAAGCAAAGGTGGTGAAAATCTGGAACTAGTGACACGTGTGAGAAGCTTGTTAGGGTTTGAGGTAGTTAATTAGCTTACAAGCTGACAAGTGTTTGGACACGTGTCTTCATGGATTTACGTTTCCGAGGCAATCCACCATTGCCACCGCTCCACAGCCCACAGAGCTGGCTCTGGTTTCGATAGAGTTGGAGTTCTTATCATCACCACCTTAATTTGCTGGTGATCTTTCTAGTACCATGCAAAGGTAGGTTGTATGAGATGAGATGGGTAACGTCACGTGGTGGTGATCATCTATCTAGTACCTTTGCTGGTGATCTTATCTATATATGTCTTGGCATGCATGCAGAGCTGAATGAGTGTTACGTGTCATGAAGGGAGTGTAGCCATGTATAGTTGATTATTTCATGCAAGATGTTAAAATAGAGAGTTGGGTCATGCATGATCTTGTGATAAAGCCAGTTACATACTAAACCTTTTGCTCAGACACCTAGCTCTCATATATATATATATATATATATATATATATATATATATATATATATATATATATATATATATATGCTAATTATACTGACTTAAGAACATTTCAGATGGACTACAATTCAAAAGTTTGAACACTCAATTAATGTACAGGTAAAATCATTTGTAATCTTCAAGGGGAGTGGAATATCACTTTTGAAAATCATGTGTTGCACTCAAGCGACTATTCACCAATTTTCCTCCTTTTTGTGAAGTCAATCTTATACAAGTGTTTGTTGTTATTTTATTTTATTTTGTTAAAGTGAATAAACTACATTTTTGATGATAATAAAAGGTTAAAAAATACTAAGTAAATCTTTTATGGATTTTTTTAGTTGGGGCTCCTTTTAACCCCCTGATATCCATAATTGTCTTATTCCATTAACTCATCACTGAAGTCTGCGTCCGGTGAGTGTTGTGGAGGGTCCTTGGAAAGTGAATGTCAGACTCCTCTTGACAATGAACTCCATCATCGATAGCTTGAGTCTATTGATCATATGGGCTACATCAAACTAAGATCGAAAACATTATGAAATCAATATCATGAATGATCAATTCCATGAAAATTCGTTGTTTGTTGTGGAAACATCTTTGATTCTATTTTAACAAGAGGCTTCAGGTGATGGCCACATCACCTCCAACTTCAGAGTCTATTCAGGTGTCTCTCTCATATTGTTTGGATAGGGGGGCATGTTCCTACAAATCCTTTATCGAGTTATTATCTCGAAAATGTTGTATAAATATTCTCAGACATTGCTCGTATAGAGGCATTAAAGTAGGTGAGTAATCATCTCATTTTCCTTACCATAGAGGTAGCACATTTTAATCTTCGTTTTTATGAAATTTTTCAAGGTTAGGATTTTGTTATCTCATGCAAGTCATGCGACACAGCGCGGTTGCTTCTGAAAGGATAGTCGGATGGGGCAACTGATTCCTCTCTTGGTTATGAAACTATACAACAACTTAATAGTGAACCGATTGTTGGGCTTGAGCCTCCACCACCTAATGTCCTGGTTGTTTGAAGTTCTTTATTCTAGTTTAATTTGGAGCTTCTCATGGAATGTTTTCTTCCAATGACTTTTTCACCTAAGATGTAGATATATAGGATTTTCATCCTAGCCTAAAATAATGATCCAACGCCAAACACACATGCTTTTTACGTCATCATTATAATATATAGCACTACCACACCTTTCCCCGCTTAGACTTCAAGACTTAGACAATAAGGAACAACAACACATTTACAACCAAATCTTCTTACCAGTTACCACCATCTCAACAAAGACGACTTCCGCGTGTTTGTTGACAATCCTTTAAATCTTTGTCCTCCCACTTATAAAGGACAAGCTCTTTCATGATTTTCTTTCCACAATAAAATTTTAATTCATGATAACCTCACTAAACATAAACATCAAAACCGTATAAAATAAGTTTTGCTCTAATAATCTTAAGGAAATGATTGATTGTTTGCTCTTCCAAGTTTCTTTCATCTACCAAATTTGGATGGATTTCTTTGCCATTTTCCATGTACCATCTTTAATTACCCCTTGGCTAAAGTTCAAGCCTCTTAGAACCAAATGACTTTGGAAAATACCTTCAACAAAGGCGTGACTTACGTAACTTATGTGCCATACCTACTTATTACAAAAGATGGACAGTAAAAAGAGAAAACATGTGAACTAAAACACTAAATTTAATTACCATTGATAAATTGTAAGGGTTTAGGTTTCTTGGATTCCTCTACAATATTGTTGCAACTGCTCCCATATGATCACAAAGTCTTGACCAAGATCCTTCCTAAAAGTTGATGATTGCATACTAAGGAGAGTCAAAGTAAGCACAATAGGGGATAATTTTGGTGTTTATTTTTTAGGATTTTATATATTTTATAAAAAATAAATAAATCAAATATGACCGACTAACTTTTAATTAAATTATAAATTCTAATTAAATTTCTTGATCCTCATGTTCGAGAAGTATTAGAGGAAAGGAATTGTCGATGTTCTAATCATAAGAGTATGCATGGAAGTTGCAGATATAGTTGGGATAATAGATACATTTATGTATAAGAGTGTGATTTTGCATTTGGGGTAATTAGTATCACACTATCTATAGAATAATATGGGTGAAGAGAAATTTTATACACACTAGTGTCGAGGTGGCCACAAGGGAGAGCTTGAAGGTGGATATGAAGAGAAATATTAGTTCATGGTAATTGGCAATGAGTGAAGTTGACAGAGAATTTGCTTAATTTTTGGTTGTTTTGTTTTGATCACTTGATTAGTCTGTTTGGGACTTAAGTGATGACCAATAGATTTCAAGGGCTACTAAACTTTTTTGGTACTGTGTGTGAGAGAGAGAAGACTCCCGCACTTAATCTGCCTATGATTAATCCTTCATAATATTGCTTAATTTAATTACAAAGACAAATGGCTACAATGCTCTACCCTAAAAAACATTTGGTCTTTCTTTTTTCTCATCCCTTTTAATGGAATGCTTCTTTAGATGATGCGTTTTCCCGCCTTATATGCATGTAGGGTTTACATTCTAGCCTAAGTTGATTCTTTGCCAAATTTGAAATATGAACCAGATAT
This sequence comes from Dioscorea zingiberensis, assembly GCA_026586065.1. Taxonomy (NCBI): domain Eukaryota; kingdom Viridiplantae; phylum Streptophyta; class Magnoliopsida; order Dioscoreales; family Dioscoreaceae; genus Dioscorea; species Dioscorea zingiberensis. The sequence goes on from CM048824.1 coordinate 10,261,287, forward strand.
CCCACTTTATTCTACTGAAACAAATTTAACACTTTAGAGATATTCTATTTTAAAATAAATTAAAATTTTGACAACTCTATTAATCATAACTAAGGTAATTTTAATTTTTATATCTTTTATTCATTTACCCATAAAATAACTATAATGCAACCCATTATTTGACACAATCATATATTAATCAATAATCATCACAATCAAACTAATAAATTAGATATTTAATTATATTAATTAATCTCAATTATGTTGGATGTAAGCCAAAAGCCCATGTGTAAGCCCAGCCCAACTATGGAAGCACCTAGAAGATGAAATCTGCACCAGCAGTGTGAATACACTTGTAGTCAAAGTACTATATTTTAATGATGTGTGTAGAAAACTCTTAAGTGTGTGTATGTGTAAAGTAGAAGATAAGAAAAAGTAGATGCTGCTGGAGATCGAAAAAAAATAGAGTGTGTGGAATTTGCAGATTGTTGTAATCGTGGGTGCTATTGTGATGTTTTGTGAAGGCTGTAGTCTTAGTTCTTGGTAGTGATGTTTGAATCAGTAAAAGCCCCATGTTTATTCCTGCAGCTTTGATTCTGTTTTTTCTGTTTTATTTCAACATTTCTCTTCATCTGAAAGTCGTTTAAAGGTTTTGCAAAACCAACAAATTGGTATCAGAGATGGTTTCGAAAGCCTAAAGTGTTGCTGAATTTTTCTTCTCATCCCACAAAGGAGATGGCTTCTAATCTTCTTCAAGCCCAGGTCCCCAAGTTAGTGAAAGACAACTATGAAAGCTGACAGATTCAGATGAAGGCATTGCTTGGGTCACAAGAGTTGTGGGAGATTGTTATTGAAGGATATGAGGAGCCTACTGCAGAGCAAGAAGCACTATATACAAGGGAGCAAAAGAGTACTTTGAAGGAGCAAAGAAAAAAGGATAAGAAGGCTCTATTCCTTTTATATCAGGGAGTGGATGAATCCACATTTGAAAAGATTTCTTAAGAAAAATAAAGCAAGGAAGTTTGGGAGATCCTCAACACTTTATTTAAGAGTGTTGATCATGTGAGGAAAGTCCGTCTGCAAACTTTGAGGGCTGAATTTGAGGCTGCTCATATGAAGGAAGGTGAGTCTACTGCTGATTGCTTTGCACGATTGCAAGCTTGTTAATCAATTAAGAGGAATGGAGAAAAGATTGAAGATGTTCGTATAGTGGAAAAAAATATTGAGATCTCTCATAACCAAATTTGAACATGTGGTGGTGGACATTAAGGAGTCAAAAGACTTAGACACTCTGCCAGTTGAAGAACTAATGGGATCACTCCAAGTGCATAAACAACGTATACAAAAGAAGAATTCTGCAGCTGTGGTGGAGCAAGCTCTAGAATCAAGTGACTTCAAATGAAAACATGGGTGGTCATTCTCAATGTAGAGGTTATACTTATGGCAATCGTAATCGTAGAAGAGGTCGAGCAAGAGGCAACAAATTGGTATTAGAGAAATTTGTATCAGAGCAAGAGGCAACAAATTGAGGTATAGTAGAAGTTAAGAAAAAGTAGATGCTGCTGGAGATCTAAAAAAAAACAGATTGTGTGGAATTTGTAGATCGTTGTAATCGTGGGTGCTATTGTGATGTTTTGTGAAGGCTGTAGCCCTAGTTCTTGGTAGTGATGTTTGAATCAGTAAAAGCCCCATATTTATTCTTGCAGCTTTGATTCTGTTTTTTCTGTTTCTTTCAACATTTCTCTTCATATGAAAGTCGTTTAAGGGTTTTGCAAAACCAACAAAGTAGAAAGCTAATAAAAAATCAACATTTTAAAAAAAATTCAAACCACCCTCTATACTTCCAGAGAGTTACTAAAAAGCATAGAGCAAGAAATAAAATAACACATTTAAGAAAAGATGACAACATAGAAGTATCAGGCATCAAGATATTGAGCAAGCCTTCATATATAGACTTCTACAACAAAAGGTGGCAGGAACAATCTAAATAGGAAGTGGAGAATCTAGAGGCGGCCTTGCCAAATGATCTACACATGAATTAATGCAGAGAGCAGGTCTGGGAACTAACAAAGCCAGTCACACCACAAGAAATCTTCAAGGTAGTAATAACCATGCCGTTAGGTAAATCTCTGGTCCTAACGAATTTAATTCTGAATTTTATAGAACATATTGGCCAATTGTAGGTAAGTCAATTATAGCTACAGTCATGCATTTTTTTGAACATGCTAGCATGCCAGCTAGGAGTTGGAATAAAACACATATCTGCCTTATTCCCAAATAGCCAAACCCTAAGCACGTTAAGGATTATAGACCCATATCCTTATGCAATATTACAAAATCATTACCAAAATCCTGTCAAATAGCCTTAAAGAAGTGTTACCATATGTAATAGGTAGGGAACAAGCAACATTTCTACAAGGAAGAAACAATATTCATGATAACATTATAGTAGTGCAAGAATTGGCACATTCACTAGAGAAGGTTTCCCAGGATCACCCAATGATGTTAATCAAGCTGGACATTAAAAAGGCTTATGATAGTTTGAGATGGGACACCACTATTGTCATTCTTTCTAGAATGAAATTCCCCAGCAAATGGATTCAATGGGTAAAAACCTGTGTTGAGACATGTAATATGGTATTTATAATTAATGGGAGGGTTGGTAGATGGATTAATCCACAAGTAGGGCTTGGGAAAGGGGATCCCCTATCACCTTACCTGTGTATAATTGTATCACAAGTGTTATCTAACCTGCTTAACAAGGCAGCTTCTCTACAGCTGATTAGAAGTGTCAAAATCAATGAAACCCTAAAAATCACATTTTGTATGCTGCCGATGTTTTAATTTGTTGTAGAGCATCCAAAAAAGATATGAAGGCCATTATGCTCCGTTTGGACCTATTCTCAGATCTTACAGGACAAAAACCCAATTACAGCAAATCTGGGGTTTTTCTTCCTACCTGGTTGCGTCCTAGAGCTAGAAGACCCATCACACATATCCTGAAAATGGAAGCTGTGACTTTCCCTTTCAAATATTTGGGTTGCAGGATAACACCTCACAAAATTCACTCCAGGTACTTCAAATATTTGATAGATACAGTTGACAACAAGCTAGCACACTGGAAAACCTTGAATATGTCCATGGCTGGAAAGATATCTTTAGTTAATTTTGTTATCATGGGAATGATTGTATATAGTCTTAATACATATGCCATCCCCGATACTATCCTTGAATCCATTACTAGGCTGGTTAGAAGATTCATCTAGGGGAACAAGAATGGTAATAGGGGCTTACATCGCATTTGCATCGGAGCAATCCTTTGTGATCATCCAAAACCGAGGAAGGCCTGGGAATTAGGGATCTAAGGGTAATGAAAAATGCAATCTTAGTCAAACAAGTGTTAGAGTTACAAAACAAAACTGATAAAGTTTCGGTCAAACTCATGAGGAGCAAATATGGAGAATCTTAGCATTTGGACTAAAGGCAGTTGTAGTGGTTCTTCTTGGACATTCAGAGGTCTAATGTGTATAGGAAGAGTAATTAAGGAACATCTAGAATTAAGTGATCCTAGTAAACACACATGTTATTAAGATTCTTGGATCTTTGACATTCCAATTCAATTCAAACCTTGATTCATTAATATGGATTATGAATTTAGCAATATGATAGTTGAACAACTACTTCTGAATGATGTTTGGGATGTACAATTGATTAATGATCACATGTCTATGAAGACACTGCTTGCAGGGTGATACAGAAACAAATTCCACAACAAGATCAGACAAATGTATGGAGATGGCGACACAAACTGGAAGGACAGTCCCTGTCAACTACAGTTGACAATACATAAATGGGACAACCAGCTACAACGGAATGGAGAGGGCAATATGGAAGCTACAAGTGGCACCCAAAATCAAAATTTTACTATAGAAAATGCTCCACAACAAACTCCTAAAAAAACAAAATTGCTTTCGAACTTTAACATGGGACCTAGGGAACAATACTCATCATGTAATATATAATATGAAATGATTAACCATACCTTCTTTGAATGCAGATGGGTGGAACAGGTCTGGAGTATACTAAAGAACAAGGGCACACTGGTGGGATGGAATTGGAGGAACAGGGAAGCATAAGAGGGAGGTTGGCTAACAAACACAAGGTATAGGGACAAAAGGGAACTAATAGAACAACCTTGTGACAAATACGGAGATCAAGATGCAAAGTGACATATGCCAGGGCCAAGTTTAATTCAACTACAATAGCAGAAGCAACCTATAGTTTGGTATTGGAATATAAAGAGAATGAGAATAAGTAGGAGGGTTGGGAGGAAAGAAATATAAGAGAGTGGAACAACAAAAACCAACATATAATATTGATAATAGATGGCTCCTGGGATAAAGACACAGGTAATGGAGGTTTAGGAATTACAAGGATTAACAACTTACAAAACTCTTTTTTTGCAGGTGCATGTCCAAGAAAAGTAGAATCAGGACTAGAAGCTGAATGACAGGCACTACTCAAGGAGTTGGAGGCAGTTACATAGCAAGTGGGGGACTTACTGCAAATGCACATAGATAGCATGAGCATATATAGAGCTTTGATTGAGCGCAAAAGCTTCCAGGTTTGGAGGACGCAAGATTTCTTGAAGAGGTGCAATAGAAGTTTGGAGAAATTTGCACATTAGAATATCACCAAGATTCCCCAAGGAGGACAATGGGTTGGCTGACTGTATAGCAAGGAGGGCAGCAAGGATAGAAGGAATGGTAAATTAACATTTGGGGAATAGAAGAACTATCGGATTGATATAGCAAAATGCTAGCTAGCTAGCAACTTATCCTTGTACCCCCAAAAAAAAACACATTATACTAAAATTTTAAATCTAGGAAAAACAAAACCTCAAGGAAGGAGGGGTCATACATTTTGTACCTTCTTAAAATTAGTTCCATTTGTGATAATTTTTGAATCAGGGAAAAAAGTCCTCAGGTTTGTACCTTCTTTAAAATTAGTTCCATTCATGACCAACCTTTTACTTGGGATTTTTTTTAATTTTATTTTGACCTTTCTTTTATTTTTTGAGTTGAGATTCAAATCATACATCAAGCATGTTCAGACATACATTCACTGATAATGATGATCATCATATCATAGAATTCAAATCTCAAAGCCAATGAGAGAGGCATGAGATTAACATATAGTTGCAAAGAGGTCACACATAGGCAATGGTGGTGAACCATGAATTAAGGGGTGATGCCCCTTGTCCCCTTCATGGAGGTAGGGGTCTTCTTGGAGTTAGCTAAGGGGGTGCTTGAGCACCCCCTTGCCCGCACCCCCCTCCCTCCGCCCCTGGTCTCTTCACTACCATTAGTTCTTCCCACTGTATAAAAGTCATTCAATATTGAATGGCACTCTTCAGTAGCAACTCTTTTCTTGCCTAACTTTCCTCCTGAACATGTAGCCCTCACATGAATGGAAAAAAAGCAAAAGTTATTAAGGACAGAAATCAAAGTATCAACTTAAAAAAAAAGGTAAGTATGTACTCATAATCCACCATACACATGATGGTAAAACATGCTTCATCTCCGGGAGAACGAAGGAGCAATTTATGCAACTAATTCCAAATTGTTCATAAAAACAAATTGGTGCTTCCCTTGCAAGCAAGGAGTAGTAAAATCAGCTTCAACCTCTGATGAATTGTTCGCTTCTGTTGGACATTACAATAACATCACAAGTGCCAACTTTTCACTTCATTTAGTTAAGAGAAAAATATTTTTCCAAAAGAGAGTATTCCTCATTAAGAAAGCACTCATTAGGAAAGCACAAGAAGATAAATTATTTCTATGATTATCAAGTAATTATTAGGATGAATCATGTTGATATAAAGGACCTTGTCATTCATGAAAGACAAGAACAAAGTTTACAGAATGCAGCAGTAATCAATATCAGTACATAACAACAACAAAAACTAACTAGTTGTTTAAATGTCTGGATGAGATTATTGTATTTAAAACAACAAGCACGTAGGAGATATTCTAACCTCTCGCCGTTATTCATACATGAGAACTAGTTGTTTCCCTCTCCATTGTTTTACTCTGGGTATTTACACAGTATAGTTACTATGAAAATAACATTAGAAATATGAAAGTTTTTCCACTAGCAAGCTTAAAGTGCATACCTCACCATAGGAACCAATATTGTTTAATCCCATTGCAAAATCATAGTCAGCCCATAATTAGTCAAATGTTTTCTCATGATTCGACTTCTCTACTGGAGTCAGAACTTCGTCCCAGATAGAATGAGAATATCAATGAAGGGAGCTCCTTATGGGAAGATGGTCTCTCATAATTATCATTTCTACCCCTTGCACTCGCACTCAATGTCTCAGAATCCTCAACCTCAGCTTTGTTGGTTTCCTGATAGGTCTTATCGCCCCAACCTTATCACCATCATCCCCAGTAATCTCCTTATCTTCCTCCTCATTTGACACATCATCATCTTCATCATATGATAACTTATCATTGAAATACAACGTCTACCGACTGGCCATCGCCACAGAGTCATCTAGAGAAGGCTCCTCATCTTCATCGGGAACAATGATTGCCACCATAGGGAACCGCTACCAACTCTATTCTCTTCAACCGATATCCTTTTAGAAGCCTGAGAAACCCTAGCCCCACACCTAAGCTTTTCACTGACCCGCCCCGGGCGACCACTTGTAGCTATCGAGTACATTGTCGACCCCCCCCCCCCTCGGCCACCTACTTTAGCGCCCCGACCATCACTTAGGGTTTTACGGCTTTGGGCTCTCCTCGTGATCTGCTCTCTCTCTCTCTCTCTCTCTCTCTCTCTCTCTCTCTCTCTCTCATTACTTATACTGTAGGGATTTCTTGTACTTTCACTCCTTTTGGCCTCTTTGGGTGATGTCAGTATTTCATTACTCTTCCCCTAAGCTTTTGTAGAGTTTCTTCCCCTCCTGGGTCCCTCTTTTTCCTCCCCTTGCTCGGGGGGTTCCTTGTTGCTATACATGTCTAGTGTCTTTTTAGAGTTGATTTCTTCCCAAACACCTTCCAATATCAAGTTCCAGGACCCATGGATGAACTTGAGGGATAATTTAGAAAACTCTAAACTCACCCCATTGTGCATTTGGAAAACTCAATTTACTATCTTCGAACCAGGTCGAGCCCAGGACCACTTCCAATTTGGTTTGTAGGAAGTCTAGGATGGGTCTTTGGTCCATGGAGGTGGTTGGTTGGTGGGCTAAGCCGAGTCTTGAAGGGAATTTAGCCCCTTCCCTTGGTGTTTTGGTTTTGATAGGGCCTGAAATTTGCCTCGTCCCGGCCCGTGTTCTAGATGTAAATCGCTTTTCCAAAGACCTTGTGTGTGGCCAAGTGTTACCTTTTGTTGCGGTCCATGTGGTGCCATATTAGTACAACCCTGCCCCGCAACCAACTTAATCGTCACGTCATCCGTTTTGTGCCACATATCAACCACATTAGCCTCTCCATGCCATGTGTCATAGTCCACATCATTACCTTCATCCCACATTATAACTACCTCATCTTCCTTTGCCATGACAACATCTGCTACGTCAGTATATATATGCCACATCACCTCCCTCCATGTCGACACATTTGTGTCATCTTCAGCCACCACATCAGCATCTGCCACATCATCGACCGCCACATTAGCATCTACTATGTCCTCAATTGCCATGTCATCACCCATATCTTCTTCTCCATGCCATTTGGCGTCCACATCATTGTCTTCAGCCATGTCATCATCTACCATGGCGGGTTCAATGTCCACATTACCAATTGCATCCTCGTTGGATGTTCACATGTCTGCTAGATGGAAATCTATGTCTGTTGAGGTAGCTGATGTGTTACCCAGGTGGGCCCCATCCCATACTAGGTCAGTAAGCCACATAGCTTGTATCTCCTCCTCCACACCATCCATCGCGTGGTCAACATTCATGTTGTGCACCCTTAATCAAGCTACGTCACTGACTCTATCCTGATATGTATCGCAGTTAGCCTCATGGCATAGGAGATTGGCGCTGCTCAGCATTTTCCCCCTTCTCCATCTTTGCCGCATGGATCATTTCCTTAGTTATTTCTAGTCTCGCCTTGTCAGTCAATGAGGAAACGTGACCCCTGCTCAACGTTTTGATTGGCTCCACGTCTGTGAGAGACGTCTTGCTAGCCATTGAGACGCAAACTTTGCCAACATCCGAGGAGACCCGCCACTCAACCTTAGCAATGTGTCCCTAATTTTTTTTTCAAGGATGTCTCCTGCTATCATTCGAGGAAACCGCTCAGTCTTTACCCGCTGCATGTCCCTATCCCCTTATGAGGTTTTTCCCTATGTTTGAGAAGGCTGTTTAACGTCTTGGTTTTGTGATGTGTTTCGTCATGTACGCTCTGGCACCATATGAGGTTGTCTCCCTATGGGCCGATGCCGCATAGAATCCACTTGTGCGGTCAACTGAAACCACGTGTTGATCCCTTAGTGCATGGTTGCTAGCCAAGTAAATCGAAGCACTCTGCCTCCGAGATGCCATGTGTGCAAGCTTGATGTGGTCCAGCAGCTGAGCAGCATATGACAATCTTCCTCTAGCCGTGCCGCTGCAAGTGGTGGAGTGCTCCGACTTATCCTTTTCGCTGCTTCCTTTTTCATTTCCTCTAATGTCTCTTCGGTCCCTCTTCCCATCTATGCTCATCGGTATTTGCTCTAACCGATGTTATCTTCTTCCTTGATGTTGGACCCCATGGTGTACTCGCTCAAGTTCTACCCTCACGGTGTGCTGGCAATTACAAATGCTGTTCTTGATGGTGCTCGGCATTCACTGGCCACAGTGGATCCTCACCATTGCCCAGAGATGATCGGTGAAGAGATCCCCTAGGACGTCAAGGTATATAAGGTAGTCCCCGACCCATTGGTTTGAGGATCCTTGCTATCGTATCCTTGTTTCTACAGAAGAGGGGGAGCCCGTGGCCAAAGGTCCACCGCAGCTCTCAGGCAAGTCTAAGTCTGTTATCCATGTGGCAAATCGCACAGAAAAACCCAGTAATATAATTTCTCCCATTTGCTTGATCTCCTAGGCTAGCTCCGACGAGGGATAGGTGACCACCAATTGTTCACCTTTCAATGGCTTCATAACCGACCAGGGCTTTGTCGAAGCGAAGCGATCAATAATCACTGTCGGCATCGATTGGTGATCCGTAAGGCCATCGGTCGTCTTCACAAAGGTTGCAATTGAGGATCCCTTGAGCTTTTCCTTCTCAGGGAGCATGGTAGAGTCAAGGGCTAATGAGATGAAATGTGTTTCCTCCTCCGACGACCTCCTTCGGTAAGGAATTCCTTCCTCGTCCGATCGTTTATCGTTGCAATTAGGGGTACCATGAACTTCCCCCCATCCCCCCACGAGCAATTTCTCCATCTCCTCTTAAAGTGGACTTCAGTCCATTTCTTATCCTTAGATTCCACTTCCCTATATCTATGAGATTGTCAATGCGTTGGTTTTTAGTTTGGGACCTGCTGCTCTGCCCGGCGACCACTTCCACATAGTTGATTTCTTCCTTGTGCGGATTCCATAGTGTTCCCCCTTGGCTCTGTTGGGGTTTTGGAGTGTCCCCTTCCTTGGGGTCCTGCTTACATCCAAGAGTGCTCGTCGTTCTGTCTTGTCTGAACCACCACTAGCCACCAAACTTTCGTCATCTGCTCCCCCTAAGTTTTGCTAGTTGATGCTTTCTCTTCCCTCCTCTCCGTTGAGCTTCTTCTTCTCCAACAAGCCACATAGGTCAGTCATCCTCTCTCAAGAGCCTAGATTAATCATGAAACAGTCTCCCAAAGACACAAGTCACAAGGACTAACATAGTCACATCAGGAACGGATGATAATATTTTGTTTTAAAAGTCTATGATGAAGACTAAGTTGGCAAACCTTAAACTTTTATATAGAAACTCCCTCATCAGCTACTAAAAAAAGTTTGGGATTTAAACATACAAATAAAAAGCTTGAGGATCCAAATCCTCAAATGCATACAATTAAGGGGTAATATGTCCATGAATATTATTATGTATAAATTAAAATTAGAAGAGTACTTTAACAGACAATTCAATGGATAATATAAGGAAATGAATAATATACCATCATGTACATATATATCTAAATAAACATATATCTCTACCTCTATTTATCCACACATTGATATCATGTGTACCAAGATGTCTTTATTTAACACATGAAAAGTTTCGTCCATCTTGTAAAAGTGTCACTAAATATCTCATGACTAAGACTAGCTCAGCAATATAAATCATCCATTATAAAGAGATATTTGTAGTGAAGTACTGAAGTCCTACCACTAAGACAAAACAGAGGTCCTAATAAACCTAATCTTTTCTTTGAAAGGTCTAGTTTGGGTCAGCAGGAGACAACCAGCTAGTTTTTTGGGTCAAAAGATCTGATCTTCAAGATTAAAACCATTGTTAATTAAGCTGGTTCATTAAGCCTGATTAAAGTTAAACCGCGTTCGGATCAAGTTAGGTGGCCGATCATGAGAGCACACACATTCAAGTCTACTTTGATAATTGCACGCGTTTGTAGACCTTAACACTAACTCTCTAAACCTATAAAATATTGTTAATTAAGGACATCATCAACAATTAATATAATGATCTATGGATCAAGTTCTTGTTTGTATTAAAAGCTTTAATAATAGTCTTCCAAGAAGAGTTAAAAAAAAAATATTGGTGACAAATAAAAATCAGCTTATCGATAATAATAGAAAGGAGAACTATATGTGGCAAAAGCTCGTGGACAAGATTGAGTTTTAACTTCATGGTCAATTATGGAAACTCTTTTGACAAGAATTATAAAATCTTCAATTAATTAGGACTCCTAACTCTGAAATTAATTAAACAACTATGATCATAAAGTAGGGTCTTCTCAGTTTTTTCTTTATTTTTTCTTTTATTATTGATTATGTATTCAACCGATTGCTGACTTGTCACTTGTGATCTTAATTTAGTAAAAATAACATTTATATTTTTTAAAGAAATAGACACAAAAAAGCAGAGAATTATGTTCATAAAATTTATTTCTTTTTTTCTTTATATATATATATATATATATATATATATATATATATTATAAAACTTTATTTTATCTTGTTTGTTTATACAAAACCATACATATACTCTAGATTAGATATGCAGGCTCAAAACTCTATTAGAACTTATTTATTTATTTATTTATTTATTTATTATAAATGTGAACAAGTCATTAAAATCATACTATAGACTTGGTTTGAACCATCACCCTCTTTTGATAGAGAGAAACTTCTTCAATTAACAACTTTCAGACAAAAAAAAAAAGTTGGCCATTATATTTCCTCATAAGATATGAGAGGTTGATGGTATCTCAAGCATGGCTCAAATTACGAAAAAAGAATTTTCTATAAATTTACAATGATTATATATATATATATATATATATATATATATATACTTGATAAAATAAATAAATCACATTTTTTTATTTAATATAAAAGATACAAAGTAGTGGATCCGATACATTAGGGGTGATTCATAGATGGATTCAATATCCCAGGGAAATTTGCTCTATTCAAATCTGGGTATCTTCAAAATCCATCCCGCAGGTGTTGATCCCTCCCTAGCGAATGCTTATGATCTTATATAATTCACTAGATAAAGTAATTTGATACGATAAATTGACAACTATTGTAGCTGTTCTTTTTTCGATCCTTTTTGTGGAACCACATATATATATATAAAGCTAGAGATATGCTCTATATCCTCTAATATTATAAACAATTGCAGAACACGTTGAGATAGAAAGAAAGAGAGAGAGAGAGAGATAGATGGTGAAATGCTATTTTCTTCAATTGGATAATAATTTATGCCCCTAATTACATGAAAGGCAACAAAAAGAAGGATGAGAAAAGCATGCTTAAGGATAAATGATACCATGTGATTCTCAAAGTGGTTGCATCCTTATCCACCAAAAAAACATAAGATATTGGAGCTCCACTGAACTCTCTTTGTACATGCAGCAACATCATATAAGATTAATAGAAATATAGCACTTGGTCCTGCACTGCATTATGCTGCACATCATCCAGGTTCCACAGGCTCCCCCATGCTCCATCCTCACTTGATCCCTCACTCATGGAGGTCATGGATGAGGACATGGGGTTGGGGTTCATGTAAGCCATGATCATCTCATCAATGTAGGCTTGTTCCCCTATAGGCTGCACTACTTGGTTTTGCTGATAAATATTATTATACTGTTGCTGCTGTTCTTGATCAACTTGCAATTGAAGTACTTGTAGTGGTGGTTGTTGCTGCTGTTGCTGCTGCTGCTCTTGTTGCTGTTTGAGAAACCTTGCTCTTGCTCTCTCTGCATTCTTTGATGTCTTCCCCTTCTTGAAGTGTGTTCTCCAGTAGTTCTTTATCTCATTGTCTGTCCTTCCTGGCAGGCTTCTTGCTATTGTTGACCACCTATATTCATACATATATATATACATACTCATAATATATATTTCCACAATAGAGAGAGATATATAGAGAGTGTGTGTGAGAGACTAATTAATTACCTGTTTCCCCATCTAGCATGAAGGTCTAAGATGATGCTTTCCTCTTGAGGAGTGATCTTTCCTCTCTTAAGATCAGGCCTGAGGTAGATTCACCCACCTAAGTCTACAACTCTTGCCACTCCTTCTCAACCCTATAATATATATATATATATATATGTATATATATATATATATATATATATATATATATATATATATATATATATATACTCATCATGATCATTGGAGGATAATATTATGCAATTAAAGAAAACAATGAATGAATGAATGAATGAGTAAAAGGAATATATAGATATTAAAGTTATACCTGTGAGCTTGGAGACTGAGTTCCACCTGCCTTCACCATGGAGATTGACATGCTCAATGAGGAGTTTGTCCTCTTGAGGAGTCCAAGGGCCCTTCCTCCAACCATCCTCAAGAGTTCCCCATCCAAACTGGCCATCCATCTTGTCTTGAAGCTTGAGAAAAGAAAGGTCACAAACTAGTAGTCTTCCTCTACTCATAAGCTTGTCTCCCTATTTGTGAGACAATATTGAGATATATCTCAAGTGTGCTTGCCTATTTATACCCTGCATCATTGCCCTCCTTACATGTCCTTTTCAAAGCATCTCACTTCCACTCGTTTCTTTTGTTGCAAAGTCCCCACATTGCCACTCCCTTCCCTAGCTAGTTTTTCTATGTAGAAGACCACTTCTAATTAGCTAGTTGATCTTAAGGTTGGAGAATTGGAAGTTAAGTGATTGAAAGCATGCCTTAACTGATATACCTACCCTACAAAATTAAGGACTTTTTAGTAAACACAAAACATGTATGTAAGGTTGTTGTAAGTATTTCTAGCTAGTAATGTATATATCAATCCTCGTACGTATAATAATTTATCATATACTTAATTTACATTATCTTTCATGATTATAAAACTATATATATATATATAATGAAATCTTATGATTCAATGAACATTAATGACCACCCACATTGATTAATCCATGCGTGCACACAAAAATATCTAGGGACAATATCGGGAAGAACAAAACTAACATGCGAAGTGCTAAGTTGCTCTCTATCTTGTCCTGAATGGTGACACATCTTTGCAAAGAAATGAAAAGTGGTCTTTGCCGTGTTTTAATGACATAGCCTAGGATCTTTGCACATTAAAAATAAGTACGGATCCCTTGGCCTACAACCACGTATCTCCAAGGGCTTGTGTAGGGGTAGGGCTTTTGGAAACATCCACCTAATCACAAAAGTTGCAAGTGATTAGTGGGTTGTTGTTGTTGTTGTTGTTCTCTTGATCAAACCCCACATATATATATATAACCTTTAACACTATGCGCTCAAGTTCATCTAACCAGTCCTTATAATGCCATGCTTTTCTCTAATGTCATCCCTAATCACCTTTTGTTTATTGGCTTGTGCGAATCTGTGATGCTATTTTGGGTAAGCATGAACTAGTTTATTGATTTAATTATTGTTTTAATTATGTGGCGACGACCTTGACGTGCCACGCGATCGACACGTGTTTGCCCTGATGTATGTTTCAGGGACTTAAATAAATATCAGCATCCTTGCAAACAGTTTCTAGAGCTTAATTAAGACTTAAACAATTCTCTTAATGAGTTACCCCTAGATTCCACTATTCTAAAATCTCATAGTCCTGTTCAAGGTTGTTTTAATCCAAATCAAATCAACTAGATTTTGTTGTCCCTCTTTGATTAGACTCATAAAGCCATGGATCGATGTTCATTAATTTTTTTTTGTTTTTTGTTCTTTATTTTTTCTGCAAGAGCTAGAGAAAATTAATATAACACATAGATGCATGCATGTGTTTCTTACCATATATTTTTTGTGCATAACATTATCGTTTGGTGCTTGTAACTACACCCAAGTATATATATAGTTTGATAAATATATACATATAACACAATTAACTTGATTTCTTTATAGAACTATATATAGACACAATATATATATTTAGAAAAAGAAGAACTCTAGATATGCTGATGTAGTTGTGATTCTGATGATTAAGTTATAAATAAACATGTATGAGCTAAGAAGGAATCCAAGTAGATCAAGTTAGATAGTTCAAGAAAGAGTTTGAAGCTTCAAACGTATAGATGCTAAAAACATGACAGTTGTCCTTCTTTAATTAGTTTCATGGATATTTAAGCTTGTTTAAATGGGTGATTGTAATGTTTTTTTAATCAAAGTAACTCAAGGACACACATGAGAATATATGATTAAGCACATTGGTAATCATAGTTTAGTGGGATAATGGTATTTAAATAAGAGGTTAAAGAGGAATGGTGCCTTTGGGGACCATCAATTGTTTAATGAGACAATTAATATATATGAGGACAAGGAAAGTGGTGCATTAGTTCTAGAAGAAAAGATGGATTGATATGAGATCCATGGGTTTCTTGTTCAAGTTCATGGAATCAAGATTGATTAATCATGGAGATTAGCACTCACAAAAATTTTATAAAATAAATTGCCTTTGAGGTGTACATGTAGGTTGATTTGAGTGATATCATGAAATTGTTAATAGATTTAGCTATAAGACAATGTACTGCATGTTCTAGACTCTTTTTATTTTATTTTGCTAAACAAATGAATTACGGGAAAGTTTTTAGTCTGATTCATATATATTTATCATGAGTAAAATTTTGGTTTTCAATACGAGGTAATATATATTGAAACACGCATTCTTTTCTTTTAAAAATTAAATAACACTATTTCTAGATTTACAGTATGGTGAAACGACAGGGCTTCGGAGACATATGGTCAAAGAATGGTGACAATTACAAAACCTAGTTGGAATGGTGCCTTTGTCTTAGCAGTAGCAGCAAAAACAAAACAAAACAAAACAAAAAAATCACCTTCTTAATTAAAGGGGAAGCTTAAAAAGTGGCAAAAAGAACAACACAACACCCGAATCAGCAGGAAGAAAGATCTCCTAGCAGCAATCGACAAGCTGGATATTATCAAGGAAACAAGGGAGCTTAGCACAAGTAAAAGTAGGGAGGAAGAGGAAAAATGGCGGCTAGAGCATGAAAAAATAATCTTGGAGGAAGAATCAATCTGGAGCAAAAATCTAGAACCACATGGTTATAACAAAGAGACCATAACACAAAATTCTTCCATGCAGTGGTTAAATAGAGAAGAAACAGGAACTGGATACACTAGCTGGAAGAAGGGGACGTCACTTTAACAAACTCATCTGAGATTTAGGAAGCCATCACAACTGACTTCCACAAACTCTTTGGGATGGGGCGGGAAATGAGGCACAAGGTGCATCAGGACTTGGAAAAACCGTTTTTTTAAGGATGAAGCAAGGTTGGCATTCAATGAGATAGGGGTTGAAAAGGCACCAGGACCGAATGGTCTCCCTATGACTTTTTATCAGCATACATGAGAGTTTATCAAGAGTGACCTAATGAAGTTGTTTGGCGACCTCTTCCAAGGAAGAGTGAATTTAGAAAGACTAAATTGGGCGAACATTCTATTGATCTCCAAACATGACGAGCCGGTAACAGTCAAGGATTACAGACCAATAAGCCCGTTGAAATGCTCCATCAAAATCATCTCAAATGTCCTAGCCAAAAGATTACGAAAGGTCATAGGAGATCTGGTGGATGACTCACAAATCACCTTTATTAAAGACAGGATGATCCATGGCAATATCGTCGCATCAGAAGAACTCATCCACATGCTAAATACAGTAGCACCAACAGGACACTCGTTAAAATTGACTTTGAAAAAGCCTTTGACAAGGTTGATTGGGCTTTCCTTTAAGACATTCTCCATGCAAGAGTTTTCGGTCCACGATGGGATCACATGGATACAAGCTCTTCTTACCTCTTCATAGGCTAAATTTCTCATTAATGGAATCCTGACAGGGTATGTGAGGAACAAAAAGGGTCTGTGATAGGGTGACCCCCTTTCACCAGTACTCTTAGGGTTGGTTACTAATGTATTGGCCACAATGTTCAGAGAGACAACCAAATCAAATATATATAAGGGGGTACAAGTGGGATGTCACAATAAGGATAGTATCGCCACCCTCCACTATGCAAATGACATGCTAGTTTTCTGCATAGGAGACCTTCCCCAATTCGGAACAATAAAACTTATTTTATACCTCTTTGAAGGACTCTCAGGGTTGAGGATCAATTTCCACAAGAGTGCGATAATTGTGTTAAAAGCCCAAGGACATGCAAGTATGCAACCAATGATATCACGCAAATCATCAACTACCCTGTGGCTGCCTTATCAATCAAATATCTAGGGGTATAGATCATGGGGGGATGACCATGGAAGGAGGATTGGTTGGACTTGATATCAAAAATAAGGAAAAAAAAATTGAGCTCCTGGAAAGGAAGATTTCTATCCATGGGTGGTCGGCTCACACTAATTAATCTTGTACCAACAAATATTCCCATCCATTATAATCTATTTATAGGCTCTCAAAATGGGTATTGGACCAAATAGAGGCGGTGAGAAAAGACTTCCTTTGGAAGGAAGCTCACATGAACTCACACTCTTATATCACCTGGTAAGTTGTCAACGTTTGTGCCAGCCAAAGGAGCAAGAAGGTTGGGGTGTATTGAACCTACGACGGTTTAACAGGACACTACTAGGAAAATAGTGGTGAAGACTCCTTATCGAAAAACCTATGTCGAAAGATAATCACACTCATATTTTTAAAAGGAGCTTCCTTGACGTACACAGGAAAGTCTCATCACAGTGATCTTTCTTTTGGAAGGGGATTTATAGAGAACGACATGCGGTCCTCCATAACAATATTTCTTACTTGAGCGACGGGGAATCCACAAATGTGGTTTGACAAATGGATTGAAGGTCACTCGCCACGAGACTATTCTCCTCCCAACCTTGATGTTGCTAGGGGCCATATCAATCAAAAAAGTATGAGGGAAACTGCATAAAGGACTTCCAATTCTCCAGACAAGGCCGACTATTAATGTTGAGAGGGGCTGAGGAGTATAAAGTATTGGAACAACATCTAAGAGACATCCAGGAGATATGGGTGGATCAAAGAACCTGGCGACTCACCGCGACAGCCATCTTCACAGTAAAATCCTTGTACAAGTTCCGGATTGATGGCAGAACTTGGAGTAATTTGAGGATGAGCTTCTAGAAGAGCCCCTACTCCCTAAAAATCAAATTGTTCACATGAGCAGCAAGGGAAGATCGATACTCACATTGGACAACCTCCACAGGAAAAACTGGATGAGCACTTGAGTTGCATGCTTCCTATGCAACACGGACAACGAGACAGCCTCACATCTGCTCATTAACTGCCCATAGCTCACGAGATATGGGAGCACTATGGGATGCAGTACGATATACACATGTCCTTACCTCTACCCAGGATATCAGAGACTTCATAACCACCTCGTCCAATGTTACCATGACCTTGAGAAATGGATGGGAGTTTACAACAATGGGTGTCATATGGATCCTATTGGGAGAAAGAAATATGCAATATTCCCAAGATAAACGATTCATTTGCTGGCAAATATCCGTGACACAATACCTGTCTTTTCACAAAATTTTTGTACCCACAGGAATGTTTGTATCACAAAAATTTTACCTATTAATTATCATAAATAAATATTGTTCATCCATCTTTTTAAAAAAAAAGTTTTACAGTACGGTGATCACATTAATTTTATGATTCACTTGCTAAAAATATTAATATTATTTTATTGTTTTTCTAGATAAGAAAACTATATTGAGACAATTCCATCCAATATTTTGTCAATCATGTTACATCATCGCTCTAATTATTGAGCCTTGGTGTGCATTAAGGATGTCCACTCCTAATTGGGTATCAAAATGTTTAACGGGAGGAATTAGGTGGTTTAGATTTCATGTAACTCAATACCACTTTTAATATCAAATTATTCAGCTAATTAGCAGTTAATGTGGATAAAAAGAAGTAATTGTCTTCTTCAATCCTCACACTTGATCACAACTTGCTAGCATGGTGATTAACCACCTCTTATTCAACTATCTCTTTTCCCTCTAAATCTAGCCCAATTTGACATTATTTTGGACCTATATATCTTCCTTGTTAGATATCATTTCAAGACTTTAACAACATGGGCCATTATCAGTCATAGTAGAATTTTTTCATTGGTTGGAATGTTTACTAACATATTTTTCTTGATCTTGTATTCATTGTTATTGTTAGTGATCCCATACTCCCCAATTAGTGTAGTGTAAGCAAAGATCGTAGGAAGACCAAACTCGAGGACTTGATCATGAAAATTTGTCAAATAAAGTCTCAATTTCTTTAATTACAGATTTGTGGAAGATCAATTAAGTGAAGATATTAAGGAATGAAATGATTTGGTCCCTCCAATGATTGAATGAGCACCATATTTTTCCACCCATCTTATTAATATCTATATATTCTTTTCTATCTATTAATTATTTTAGTTCTTATCCATTCCATTTGGCCAGAAATTATTTTTTGTTAATTTAATGTATAGATTATTCTATTCCTACTAAAAGATAATCAACAAATATAATAAATCTAGCTATATTTTAAAGTATTTAATAACAAAACTATAATGTTATAACTAATGCATGATATATGTGATCTTAAAATTTTGTTTCGTATATAAACCACCATATAAATGGCAAAAACGAAAACTCAGAGAGGAACATGAAATGAAGAAGATCACGCTAAACAAAATTGAGAAACTAGATGGGTGAGACCTGACAACTCACTCATGTAGAGGAGTATTGGGAAGCGAGTATGTGGCCGGGAAGAATACAATAGGATTGATCATTCGGGAGGAGGAAGCATATTGGTGACAATGTTCAAGGATCACTTGGTTTAATTTGAAGAAGGAGATTATAACACAATTTTTCATGAGATATTGGCAAACTAGGGAAAGAATATAAACTAAATTCACCAATTCGATAACCAAGGGAGATTGACCCAGGGGCAAGTGGAGGTAATCAGGGTGATTACAGATCATGTTAAGAAACTATTTGGAACCATGAGGGAAGTGCGATTTACTACCAATTGGGATAGAGTGTTTGCCTACAAGGAATGAATTGACCTCAATCAACCCTGCAGTACAGCGGAAATCCAAGTAGCAATGAGGGGACTAGTCTCGGATAAGGCCCCTAGCTAGATATATTCCTAATGACATTCTGCCAACAAGGATGGTAGACAGTAAAGAATGATACCCTCGGAGTATTTGATAATCTTTTTCACAGTAGAGCCAACCTAAAGAGAATCAACTAGACCCACATCTTATTAATCCCAAAAAGCACCTCCTAGAAGCCATTACGAACTACATGCCTATAAGCTTGCTAAATTGTTCAATTAAGATTATCACAAAGGTCTTGACAAATAGTCTCCATGGAGTCATTGAAAAATTGGTGGATCACTCACAAATTTCATTCATCATGGGGAGATATATTCAAAACAATATCCATGTTGTGAAAGAACTAATATACAAAATGAATCAAGACCCAAATGATAATGCCCAAATCAAGATCGACTTCGAGAAAGCATTCGACATAGCTGACTAGGACTTCCTCCTAGAAGTCCTCCAAGCAAAAGGCTTTGGATAAAGATGGATTGGATGGATCAAGGCTCTCCTACACTCCTCAAAGGAAAAATTCTTGATCAATGGGTTATACTATGGATACATATGCCATAAAAGAGGGTTACAACAAAGGGACCCCCTCTCATCTTTACTCTTTGTACTGGCAGCTAATGTCTTTAGCATAATGCTTACCCATGCTTCAAGGGAATACATATTTTTGGGAATCAATCTAAGCACTAACTGGGCCGAAGGTGTAACATCACTACAATACGTGGATGATCTACTAGTGTTATACACAGGGGATGTGATGCATTTTCGGGTACTCAAGCTCGTATTCTACTTATACGAGAGGAAATTTTGAGACTTTGTATCAACTTCCACAAAAGCGTCATCATCCCGATAAAGACAAACACATACTCTTTGGAAAAAAATTACCACAATAATGAGATGCAAAATCAAAACCTTTCCCATGTCCTACCTAGGGATGCCATTATCTGGTGGGAAGCCAAGAAGGAAGGACTGGATGATACTGATTAATAGAATAAAGAAGAGAGTCAACTCCTAAAAAAAGTTTGATAAACTCAATCCTATCAGTAATTCCAAATTATCAGATGTCCATTTACCGACTACCGAGATAGGTCATTCAGTGCATTAACTCCCTATGTAGGGACTTCATGTGGAGGGGACTAGACATAAAATCTAACTCTTACAGGAGTTGGATGGAACTTTGTCATTTCAAAGAACAAGGAGGCTTAGGAATCATTAATATTTAGATCCTTAATGAAGTAATATTTGCCTAAAGATCCTAAAAATTGCCTAATTCCAACATTTATATATTCATAGACCCATATCGGAAAACTCCCTCATATGGGCATCCTTCTTTTGGAAAGCCATCCGAAAACAAAGATAGGAGGTTCTACCAACATGACTGTGTCGGCGGGAGACATAGGGTCACTAAATTACTGGCACAACAAATGGGTCAACAATGATTCACCATGTAACTTGTGGCCATGCATCACTCTAAGAATCAATTGTGAAACCATCACTCTTAGCGAGGAAGGCCAGATTAAACATTGAACAAGGAATACAGATGTTACAAGCCTAACCGCAATCCTCAATTAAGTAATGTTAGGGAAATGGTGATGAAGGATGCTCACGTGTGAAGCCAGGATTTGCCTGAAGATCCTAAAAAATGCCTATTTCTGACATTTATTCATAGATCCATATTGGAAAACTCCCTCATATGGGCATCCTTCTTTTGGAAAGACATCCAAAAACAAAGATAGGAGGTTCTAGCAACATGAATGTGTTAGCGGGAGACATAGGGTCACTAAATTACTGGCACAATAAATGGGTCAACAATGATTCACCATGTAACTTGTGGCCATCACTCTAAGAACCGATTGTAAAACCATCACTCTTAGTGAGGGAGGCCAGATTGAGCATTGAATAAGGAATATAGATGTTGCGAACATGACCGCAATCCAAAGACAAAACAAAGGGATTCGAATACCTATGCTCTATTGGTTGGGGGGGGGTGCTCTGGGAATAAGCTCAAGATAGTAGAGGGTGGCGATTAACCCCAAATAACCACTTCACGGTGAAATCACAATACTGTTTTCTATGAGACGGAGGTCTCAGGTGGCCAATACGGGGGCCTTTTTTGAAGCAACTAAGCCCTTAATTTAAAGGTTAAACTCTTCGCATGTCTAGCATGGGATAATTAACAAAATATTAACAATAGACAACCTCATTAAGCAAAAATGGAGAGGAACCCACTCTTTCTGCTACTATATGGCAATGACGATGAAAAAGTCAACCGTCTACTACTACAATGCCCTTATACAAGGCAAGTTTTGTCTCATTTCAGCAACATGTTTGGACTCTCAGGCCCACCACTTTTATTACAAGATCTTTGGGGTACCCCAGATATGGGGTTTGGTGATCATGGATATTACCTAAAACCTGTCTTGAAAGGAACCAAAGAAGTTTTCTTGATAAACAATGCATTTTCACTAAACTTATTAGTGATATTGACCTCCTTTTAATATCTTGGTTTGATACATCCCATACAACCAAGCGGCCCAAGCTACTGCAATGGAGTTCATCATGAAAAGAGGCCTGACATTTACATATGAGGACATCTGAAAAACCAATCACATATGTGACTCTTTGATTTTTCCGTCATGATTGTTTTTTTTAGTTTTTTATCTTGTACCAAAACATTTGTACATGCTTGAGAAACATGTTTTTGTTATAAGGACCCCATGATTCTGGGTAATGATTGAGTGCCACGATGAGATCATGCGAGTAAGACCGTAATTCATTGGAACCCAAGATTCTAATCCATCCCCAGTCGATGAATCATTATGAGAAGTTAATGATATCATTAAGACTGACACATTCTATATATGCCCGTATAATCGGATGATTGATCTCACAATCATTTGTGTGATGACACTAATGTAGGAATGTAGTGATCATTATGAAGGATGAGGTCATAGATTGATTAGTGAGAAATAATGAATAGTGGAACCTTACATGTTTATCAGTGGTTCATTCTCGGATGGAAGGATACAAACATACATATATAGACATGAGATCATCATGGATATCTCATAGGTATAGAACTTTGTATTGGTGTATGTTCAACCAAGATTCTTAAAAGATCTTGGAGAATGTGTGAAATGTGTCCTCACTCGTGAATCGAACCTGATACCTCTTGGTCGTTGGAATTTTTGAGGGGACTGAGATACCAATAGATGTCCACTTGGTCGTTGGTGATATTGTATGTTAAAAGGATGTGTTGTATAACAACTTTCATTGAGGTGTTGATTCCTCTACCAATATTGCTATATACCAGAAACATGATACGTTGCTAGATATTGATCCTGAATTATAAGTGGCTAATTAATACATGCATATGGGAGCCAACTAATATATACACTATCCATGTTTTAAATATGAGTATATATATTAAATTTTAATTCGGAGTTCTAATTAAAGTATATCTATAAAATAGATAAATTTCAATTAGGGGGGAACCTAATGGGTCACACACTTGCAAAGTTAAGAAATTCTTATGGGGCACTAGAAAATGTTAAATGGTTAAGTTGTAAATGTACAACAAGAGAAAGGGTGGAACGAAAAAAATGGTAGGCTCTGGTTATATAACTAGCAATTAGGGTTTCAAAAGTTTTTTTTTTCTTATTTCATATCTACCTCTTCTCAAGAAAAGTCTGGCCTCCACTCTCCTCACATATATGAGAGAAGAGAGAAAAGGAATTATGAGAGATTAGATCTATATACCATTCTAGTGCCCAAATTCCTTTGGTGTGGATACAACATTGAAGGGTGTCTACTTTGGCATCTATAAAACCAAATCATCGCCAAAAACCGCAAAGTATGACCATTCACTCAAGCATTAACATTGGCAATGAAACATGGTTTTGTATTACTCAAAAAACTCTTTTTTTCTTGGTTTTACCGTTATCCGTTGGTTTTAAACCAAGAATAAAAATCCGGTCCTTAACACCAGAGATTTTCCATCAAACCACACACGACTCATCCATCTAGAGACGACTTCGATGACAAGGTTAAGAAGACCACTATGGCCGAGGATTTAAGGGACCGAGAGCCTAGGCAAAAGTCACATTCCTATCACTTTGTCAGCCCCTAAGGGCACATCATGTAACCCACCTTCTCAAACATTGTCTTACTTTTAACGTAATGAATAAATGTGATTTATCTATTTAATTTAAAAAAATAAATAATATCATTATGTAAATCATTCTAATTGTCCCAATTTATAATACTCCATGTTTTATATCCTGGTCAAAAAGAATATAAATACCACCCCAAAAGTTCTTATCATGTCTTATAATGGTATGGTTTGATACACTGTTTTCATGCATGAATATGAAGATTGACAAACAAACAAACAGACAGACAGATCATATGATCAAATATATACCTTAGGATTTCCGAAAAAAGATAATTCAAATCCTATAAATTCAAAATGTACCCAAGTAGCTAGGGTTAGGGGCTTTGGTCACCCGCTTATTGTGCACGCATCAACACGTCCAAGCCATGCTGTAAGGCTCACCAAAATCCACGCCATGCAAAAAGGTTTTCTTCTCCATCCATCCATCCATCTCTCCACCACCTTCCTCACCATCCTCACCTTCACCAACTCTCTCCCTTCTCTCATTCAACTACAACAATTCTCCATTAATATTCTCTCACTCCAAACTCACAACTCTTTTTTTCTTTCTTTCTTTCTTTCCAAACTCTCCATTAATGGCTACTCCCCATCACCTCAAACTTCTCACTCTCCTCCTCCTCTCCATCCTCTCCCCCACCTTGGCAGAGATTAAGAACACCCACATTTTCTCCGACGCCCGGCCGATGATCCTCTTCGAACAATTCGGCTTTCTTCGCGGTGGCCGGCTCTCCGTCTCCATCTCCAACGTCCACTGGTCTCCGGCCTTCGCCGCCACCTCCACCTCCAACTTCAACACCTCCCTCTCCGGCTTCTTCCTCATCCCCAACGCCTTCTATCCCCTCATCATCAACGAATCAGACTACACTCCCCACTTCTGCCCTCTTTCCAGCCACTACACCATCCACGTCCTCACCTTCTCCGACCTCACCACCAACCGATCATGCGAACGTGCACTCTCTATCGACATGCCGGACGAGTACAGTCTCTTGTTTGGCAACTGCCAGCCAATGTTCGACGTCACAATGGATGTTCGTACAGAGTTGTACAATGTCGACGCAGGTGGTGGCAAGGACTATCTCCCCCTCGGCCGCCGGCCGGTCCCCAAGCTTTACTTCGGGTTCTTCTTAGTTTATCTCTTGTTCTTCTTGGTTTGGGTTTGGGTGTGCTGTAAGCAAAGGAACACATTGGAGAAGATACATTTGGTGATGGGTGGTCTGCTCTTGTTCAAGGCTCTCAAGCTGGTTTGCGCCGCCGAGGACCTCTGGCATGTCAAGAGGACTGGAAGTCCCCATGGCTGGGATGTCGCCTTCTATATCTTCGGCTTCTTCAAGGGTATCTTGCTTTTCACTGTCATTGTCCTCATTGGCACTGGCTGGTCCTTCTTGAAACCCTATCTTCAGGTACGTAATTAATCTAGTATCTCATAATTAAGTAATTCCTGCTTTTTTTTTTTAATATAAAGAGGACAAACACCTCCATAAGAGAAGTGATGGATGGGCATATGTGTGGAGCCCACCTCAACACATTAGAGCCCTCATCTATGTGAGTGGAGGTTTGAATTCGGTTCATTCGAGAGAATACACTATGTAGTAATATGGTACCAATAGACCAAAAAATCATTTGTAATAATTAAATAATTCTACCAAAGGACCATTAGTCTAGCGGTACCATAAATCTATGATATCGATTACCGTGTGTTGGGTAATTGACGATTAAGACGTCTTTCTTAGATTCGAAATTACCGTAAATGGGGGAACAGTTTGGGTATTTCACTTAATGAACAAAAAGCTCCTAAGTTCGAGTCCCCATAAGAGGTTAAGGGTGCTCATCACTTAAGGCTATGCCCCTTGACATGCCCGGTTTTTATGGCTTATTTCAAAAAATAAATAAATAAATAATTCTTATTTGAGTATATGAGTTTGTATAGATCTCTATTTGGACAGGAGAGAGAGAAGAAGATACTGATGATTGTGATACCAATGCAAGTGATAGAGAACATAGCAGCGGTGGTCATCGGAGAGACAGGACCGGCAGAGCCGGACTTCTTGACATGGAACCAGATCTTCTTAACAGTTGACATTATATGCTGCGCCGCCGTCTTCTTTCCGATCATATGGTCGATAAAGAACCTCCGGGAAGCATCGAAAACGGACGGCAAAGCGGCGAGGAACCTGGAGAAGCTCACACTCTTCAAGCAGTTCTATGTTGTGGTGGTGAGCTACCTCTACTTCACTAGGATATTCCTATCGGCTTTCGTGGCAATGCTGAGTTATAAGTACCGTGCGGTCACGCCGCCGAGGAAGAGGAGCAAGCCTGGCTTTTATCTGTTTGTGTTCTATAACTTCCAGCCGGTGGAGAAGAACCCTTATCTTTACATAGGTGAGGAGGAGGAGGCCGCTGCCCGCGGTGCTTTGGAGATGGAGGATTCTTTTGAACTTTGAGCTTGGGCATTGCATGCATACACGCACGCAGAGAGCTTGTTGTACAGTAGGGAGAGTTTTTCATTTTGTTGGAGAAATAATATTGTCTTTTTGTTCCATATAATGAGTGTTGTAAGACAAAAGAAGTTTATGTTGAAAACTCCATGAAATATGTATTTTGGTAACCATGATTTCAAGGAGTTCTATAAAAATTTGGAAGATTGCAATTGGCAAGCATGTTTTTGTAATTACAGCAACATAAATTAATGCGATGTTGCCGTAAATGAATAGGTACATAGTTGCAGTAAAAATTGAATACATAATTATTGGATTTTTTTTTCTGAATGGAAGTTGTCCACTCTGCAGTTCATCTACTCAAACTTCAGAGACGATTTCATTCGTGTTTCCCAGCAGCCTACTACACGTAAAGCAATAAAAGCGTGAGTGAAAGAAACTAAAATGATAGAAAACTGCAATTAAACTACAGGTGGTTGCAATATCCATCCACAAAAGAAACCTAATGACAAGAGCAGAGGAAGAATGCCGATTTAAATATATGGTAGAAAATGTCAAGCCTTTGATCACCTTTAATCTGGCAGAAAACATTTATATAAAACATACCTCCCTTAAGAGAATGGTGGCCTGGTCCTGCAGAACCTTCCATGCTGCCTTAACATGTGATTCTTCTGTCAGGGGTGCCCCGACTGCAAACCGAAGAATGTATTTGCCTGATAGAACCTGCTTGTGAATAGCCATGAGCAGAATTTAACTGTGTTCTTCACATAATGTTGGTTTGACCAGAAACGGATCAGAAAGTATTCAGTAGTTTATAATGTAGAGAATACAAACAGTGTGTGATATGAAGATCTTCCCGCTTGTGTTGACAGCATCAAGTAGGTTGTAGTTTAGTTTGTAACCATTGTCTTGATCACCCTCTGGTGGGACAAGACGGAAGCAAACAAGTGAAAATGTCCGAGGAGCAACAACCTGCGCAAATCAACAGATTTCATATAGGTTTCAATGGAAATCTTTGCAGGATTGAGATCATAGAACAAGAATAAAAATAGGTACTACTAAGTAGAGAGACTAGACTTCTAGATTGAAGGAAGTATCTTATGGAAGGGACAAGAGCAAAAAGGTTTTCTTCCAATTGGAGTAATGTCTGATGTTTAATTTTGAGATAGTAATAAGAATGACAAGTAAATGCATCATCTTGTTCCATGGAAATTAGCGTCTGAAATTCACTATTAAGTTTTTCTTTCTTTTTACCTCAAACCTAGGATCAGAAGTGATAAGCTGCATGAATTGCTCCGCCAACTTAATGTGATTCCGTATATAACTCTGTAGGTTTTCCACACCGTAAAGCCTCAGAACCATCCATAGCTTTAATGACCTGCATTTGATTCAATTTGAAAACAACAGTTACAGATTCCCCTTTGCTTAGCAATCAGCACAAAATTTATAATGGTGGGCAAAACAGAGGTATTTCGTTGTTAAACACTAGTAGAAAGAATAGAGGATCGACCTTCAATAAGTAAAATAAGGAAAATATTAGAAATAGCAAACAACATATATACCTTTCTTATTTCTTTTTCTTACTTCACAATACTTCATTAGAAATGGTTGGTATAATTGTTTTACACAGGAATTACAAAAATAATTATTACTAAAACTGTTTTACATTAACCTCCATGTATTCTACCTGACTTACATGTTGTCCCTCTATCTCAGAAATCCAGCATATCTACATGGAGCTTGCCAGCTTCTCAAGAGGTTCTACATGCACTCTCCATCGATTAATTGACTTTACTCTTTTCAGAATAACAAGCACTTCCAACTTTGATATTTAAAACAGATGATTATTGTTCATTTTGGTTAGAAATGCTCAGCATTAGTCATAGCTAGCGGTTTAAAACTTTAAATAATTAATAGCAGAGTCAGAATGGTAATATTTATAATCAAAACCAGTAGACCAAGGAAAAACGCACCCACTCACTATTTTTATCAATTCCATAAGGAGTTTTAAATAGAAAATACACATGAATGTGTCAGTTGTTCAAGCTATTAGCTAAGAGTACTCAGTGAAGATCAAAAGAGTGTATAGCAGAGTCTGCTCTATTTCATTTGATGCATAGCTTAGCATCTCAAACAATGCACATTAGTTAAAAGGTTCATTGCCTGTTTAAACAACCAGAAAGTATTTAAAATGCAGTATTGTACCTGAAACGCCGTCCAAGAGGAATTTGCCAATCTTTAAAATCCACAACTGTGTTTTCTTGTGAAGCCTAGAAAACTTGTATCAGATGCCAGATTTGATGAACTACAGTGGTTTACATTTGAAATAAGGTATGTCATTCTTAGGTGGCTACCTAAAACTCTTGCCACTAGATCGAGAGAAGAATCAAGGGTCATGGATAACACTTCTATTACAGATGAAAAGAAAAGTGCCCTACATGTGACTAGGCAATATATTCAACATATCATTCTCAGCTCCAATGATTTTTTTTTTTTTATAAACTTATTTTTTCCATCAATTTAATCCAACTTTCAGAAAAAATTGAAGTTTAGGTTGCATGAGATATCAATGATTCTTGGCACCTAAGAAAGTTTAATCATGTCATTTGGGCCCTTTGTCATCTCATTGCACTTGAATTAAAGAATTAATTTCACAAATGCATCCAATATGGCCAAGAAAATTTTCTTGAGAACTATAACAAATGAACAAAGTATATAACATTATTTTATGTTCTACATGAGATTGAAAAAGTAATCTACACGATTATACGAAAACTAACCTTATTTTTAAGAAACTCTGGGTTGGTGGAGAGACTTTGGATCAAAGCACTCCGATCCTGGGGGAAAATCATATAATAAATATAATATACATTTAAACTAAGAATGGTAGAGCAATTGGAATTTAAAGCTTGTTGGCAAGTTGTGATGTTATTTTGAATAGCATGAATTTCCTACAGTTCTGTGTTCTCACATGAAAAATTAAGGTATTGGGTTGTGAACATGCCCTGAAGAGGCTATCTTAAGCAACATTTCTAAGAACAAACTGGATATGAATTGAAGCATTGAAGCTGGTACAATTTGCAAGGCTCAAAATCAACCCATACAGGTCCACAAGGGGTTACAGTGTACCAACAATGACTGAAAGGTATATTCTATAATATAAAGTAGTACAAACAAATCAATTGGAAAAAAAGATGAAGGCATAGAGAATCCATATTCAAGAATTCTGAAATAGGAAGTTTGCAATCTTAATCAATATCAACAATTATCTATATCTTGTAGGCAAGAAAATAAGTAAGGGAATAACAGAACTGAAGGAAAAATCATATGGAAAGTTAAAAACAAACTGTACAGAAATAGTGCATGCAAGCTTTTCTTCTAGAATAAAAACAAATTATAGTGAAACATTTCTGAGATTGAAAACTAATATACAAACAACAATAAGAAAGAAAATTCAAACCAGGTATGAATGCCTAGAGGATGGCATACCTTCACCCAAAGCAGCGAACAATCAAAGTTTGTAAGCAACCATTTGTGAGCATTCATACCAAATGAAGTGGCTTCTTCAATTCCATCAATGTGATGGCGGTACTCAGGACAGATACAGGCACTACCAGCATAAGCAGCATCAACATGGAACCAAATATCATTAGCCTACATGGTAAACAAAATAACGAGTCTTATGACAATATCCAATGTTCACACCACATTGGAGCAAAACAAAAACATCAAGACAAGAAAGATGGAGTCACTTGTTCTTTTCATATCCAAATTTTCTCACAGACTTACCTTGGCTATCTTTCCCAAGTCAGATAAAGGATCAACAGCTGCAGAGGATGTAGTACCTACCTGCAAGTGGACAAAAAAATTATACATTTGAAGAACATATCAAATCAGAACCAAATTTAACAATTTCAAACAATGTGAAGAAATGTTAGACATCCACTCTTTATACATGGTTTTTTTTATGCTTTATGGCATGAGCTAAATCACAATAGTTAGGTCTTTTCACTTCACTTATTGATAATTACAATGAAGATATACATTGCAACAATAAATATATCAGTTTGTGGATTATATTTAGCATCGCGTCAAATATACACCACACGTACTGTAAATAAGTGCCAAGTTAAATGTAGACGCATTTAATTTGTATGATGCGTCCCTATGTTCATATTTTGAAGGTTGTGGTGTTAGATACTTTGAGATACTATTGGTACAAGAGCTGTCTGTATCTTGATAACATTCATCCTAAACAAATATGACAATTATGATTGTAGGACTACGCATTTCTCATTTGTTTTCCTTTTCCTTCTAATGTAAAGGATACATAAACAGCTAATCACACAATGATTGGTTTGGATATTTCATATGGGATAAATCAACTCTCAGCAATTATAAGGCAAGATTTCTCATATCTGCCATTTTCAAGTGTGGTCTGATGAAAATAATATAAGATTAATAACCAAATACGAAGATATGGAAAATGTACAAATATTCTTGGAAATTCAAAGTAAATGTTAAATAAAAGAGACATGTCAGTGTTCCTCACTGTAGCGCAGAGGAAAAAAGGAATGAAGCCTGACGATAAATCATTAATTATTGCTTCATGAAGTTGATAAGGAATGAGAGCATAATTTGTACTGGAGTCTGCCTTCAGAACTCTAAAGTTTTCTGGATAAATCCCTGCAATCTACCATGATATAAAGCATTAGAATAGTAGATAAGTTTATCAAACATGGCCAAAGTTCAGTATTGTCACACAAATAAGTATAGTGGGGCAATATGATTTGTTCAATCTATCAAATTCAGATCTAAATTGTGAAAAAGATGATAAAAGAATGGAAGGAAAAGCAGCAAAAGATAGACACGCACATATCAAGAAAGCTGCCTCTCTGTTCATATTCACATCAAGAAAAATAATAATAATTGCCTTGGTTATGTGAGCATCTAATTACAACTGTTAGAGCACAGTCACAAGTACCTGGCATGCCTTCTGAAGAGCAGAATGCGTTTGATCTGAAGCATAAACAACAAGTTTTTCCAGAGAATTTCTTCCGATCTTTCTCAATACTTTATCACGTGCAGCCAATAATACAACAAGAATGGCTTCACTAGCAGTGCCCTGAATGACTCCACCACCTTGGCCTGCAAGAGGCTCAACATTGTGATATTGGGTTGAGCAAAATCAATGAAAGAATATAGATGAACACAACCAACCAGTCTCATGTTTCCATTCAAAACAGGGAACCAGAAAACTTCAGAATTGAGAATATTTTGAAAGATTCTAAAGCTTCGTGCATTAAAGGACAACTCAACCACATTTAACAAAAGAAAATTGATGGTAAATGTGTATTCCTAGTAGAGAATTTGAAGTAAATTCACCCCCAGGAAATATGGGCATTTAGGCTAATGCCTTAATGGTACAGTGACATGCATCCTGCATGGAGACAAGTGATTGCAATTCAACTCCATGAAATTAATTGTAAGGTCACTTCTTCGTGAAAACAAATCCCATCTATCTCAATCATATTTATTACCTGATGATAGAAATTCATTAGGAAGCTTTAAAATCTTAGCAAGCCAATCCAAAACAATCACTTCCAGTTCAGTAGCAGCAGGAGAGGTTACCCAACTGAAACCAACTATGTTAAAACCGGCACTAAGCATTTCTCCTAAAAATCCAGCAGTGCTGCTATTAGAGGGATAATAAGCAAAATAATCAGGACTTTGCCAATGAGTTACACCAGGGATTATCTTTTGCTGGACATCTGCAAGTGTTACAAGAAGATAAATCCAGATCATTTGTCTGATAATAAGTAATTTTGATGAAAGTCAACAAATCATCTTCACCATTGAGAACATCCTGTAAACTCTCTGGATGTTTAGGGGCTGCATCAGGTAGCAGTTCTCTTAGATATCCAGGCTGCAAAACAGCTAGTAATTTTGAGTATGTCACGAATATCATGCTTTACTCAGAAAGAATACATATGAAGAAAGGACTATAAAGAGTTTCGGTGTTTTATGAATGTCAAATATCATATATTAGAATAAAAACAAGTGATTCAATTATATTTTGTAAATGTATATATATCATGTATTCAGATTCTTCCTATTCTAATATAGCTTATTCAAAAAAAAAATTTATCAAAAATCACTGAAACACTATTTTGTTAACCTCTATCCCGTTTCTTGTCCCATAAACTAATAGTAAATCAAGTCAAACAGCATGTGCCAAAACCAAACAATGAAACTCACTAAACCACCTGAAGCAAGAAATTTAATACTATCTATGCAAAGGATATGTTAGAGGCTAAACTTATGATAAATGGCTCACTTTGACCAACTTTCACAAGGACATTGTAGCCTAGCCGATTCCCTTTTGAGTTAGAACCACGTCTGTGTCATGCATTTAGTGGCTAGTCCACATTTATAAAAAAGAATGGCTCACTTCAACAGGCAAGTTAATAATCTAAATAGCATACCCAGACTAGTTACACACGGAGAAGACAAAGATTAGGAAAAGAAGCTGGTAATTTATGTACCTAATATCCAGCATTCCAAATGAAAACATTAAATTAAAATAAAATAAGGTGCCATTTTTCACGCACTAAAATTTTAAAATATATAAGAAAATATATAATAAAAATCATGAAAATTTTAAAATTTTACAGATTCCGCAGCTATCAGTGGTAGCAGAATCCATAGGCATTAGACAAACACCACATCCCATTTTTATTTAACACTAAGCAGTGATTTTAAGTCACCATAGATATAAATCAACAGATACAGCATCACTATAATACGAATTGGAGAATGAAACAGCAAAAGATGGTGTTTTTGATCTTGCTTTTGATTTTATTATTATTTTTTTCTTCAATTTTTTTCTTCAATTTTTCACGCTCACCTTAACTTGGCTAAGAACGGAGAAGGATTCAATGCTTTTGTAGTAGTCCGCAATGAAATCCACCATCTGGTGGCCATACTCCCTCAGCTGCTCTGAGTCCATTGGCTTCAAAGTGTTCTTCTCCCTTTGAACCAGAAACATCCGAAAAAAAAAAAATCACATCAATAGGGCATAAACCAATTAATCACAAGGACAACAATAACAACTGATTAAAAGAGAGCTCACATTCGAAAAAGAAAGGATTTTGCTCAGCCCAATGGGGGAAGACAAGGAATGAGGGCAATGCTGATATTCTATGGCACTGGTCCACTGGAGGGAGAATCCACCCACAGGGCCACAACATCCTGAGAAAGGCCTCCTTTTTGGATTTCTTGCAGATACACCCTCTTAATTTTTATAATTACATTGAACTCCCCCAAATCTAAATATGCCAGTATAGACCCAACAATACATGGTCCAAATTTGAAAATAAAAAAAAGGATGAATTTTTCCTTCAACAAACATAGCAAACACAAGGAATAATGACCAATTAAAACAGTTCATGTGAATGAGGACAAGATGATTCAGTATTGTTTATGCTCTTTGTTTTTATGTTTGTATGCATCCAATTATGATAATTTGTTTATGCATTTTTATAGTTCCCTTAAGT
Organism: Dioscorea zingiberensis; assembly: GCA_026586065.1. NCBI lineage: Eukaryota > Viridiplantae > Streptophyta > Magnoliopsida > Dioscoreales > Dioscoreaceae > Dioscorea > Dioscorea zingiberensis. The sequence continues at coordinate 10,295,186 of CM048824.1, forward strand.
TTCCAAACTCAAATGATCTGCTTTGTATTCTCCCCCAACTTAAAAATCTACATTATTTTCTGATAATTGAATCTGATGGAAAGTGGGCATTTTGTTTCTTTATATTTGGCTCTTAATCCTTGTGTTAATGGGGATTAGTTTAATCCAGACTAAAATATCATAGTCTGAACTAAGTTAGTGGTTGCAAAAAAATAATAATAACTTTTAAATAAAAATGATTTTTTTTACTTAAACAAAATCATATCAGTAGCCCCTCTTGAGTTGCACATCTCGAGGCATCTCGAGTCATTGAATACTACATGGACGGTTGAGATCTCTCCCTCAAATTTCAGAAGCTAACTCCAAATGATTTTTTTATTTTCATATTTATTTTTCTTTGTGTAATAAATTATTGCTTAATTTTTTTCATTTATATATTTTTATAATATAGATTTTTTGGAAAGTTTTATACAATTAGTCGTATATTCTTTATTATGTTTTCGTGAATCAAATGAAGAAATGCTATATACTTAATAATCTTATTTATCAACCAACATCTTGATTCCTTTAAATTAAATTCTCAAAAATATGGGAAAGACCAAACAAAAAAAATTACCATGCACGAAACAACAAGTTACAAAATTATTATATGTTGGAAATAAAGTGGTTGGGGCCAATCCCCAACCCACTTCATTTCAATAACCCCAAACAACAAAGCATTTGTTTTCATTACATCCCTTGTTTTCCATTACATCCAAATCTAACCATTTGATCAAGACTTCTCTTAATTCATCTCATCACTCGTGAAACCCCAAAAAGAAAAGCTCATGGCTAACTTCTTCTCCTTCCCCTCCATATATCAAAACTCTAAACCTTCTTAGATCAAAACTTCTTCTCATCTTCATTGTGTTCTTTATGTTCTATTTGGGTGATACTGAAGAATCTTGTGGAATTTTGTCTTTATTAGACAAAGAAGTCAACAATTGTGGCAGATTTCAAAATTGCTACAGTGTATGAATGAATTGAAATCATACATTGCGGCTCGAGAAGGCATGCAAATACATGGGCCGCAAAATTGAAATTGTTTTGAAATTTTTCTTAAGGTGGGGCCCACTTCATCCTCTATATAAGGAGCTCCTCTCCTTCAAGAATGCACACCCAAAGCTTAATAGCTTCGATTTGTGAGAGAGATTAGTGTGTGAGAATTCCTTTCCTTTGGGAGGATTCTTTTGTTGTTTGAGCTGGAGACATAGGGTGTGAATAGTGTCTCTATCTTGTAATTCCCACCTTTCATTATAAATAAATTCCTCCTCCACGCTGGACGTGAGGCCATTTCAAGGTAGAACCAACCTTAAATCTCTCAAAGTGTCATTTATCGCTCATTTACTATTCATTTACTATTCACTCACTCTCACTATTCATATTTCGTGGTTAATTCGGGCTTAAATAAAGACCATCCTCAAATAAATTTGGTATCGAGCTAGTTTGTTTGTTATCTAACTCAATTTCGCAGTAATGTCTACCACGTAAGACGTAGATCGGTAAGTTCAACGGCGTAAAATGACTTCACCATGGAGAGTCAAGACGCTGGCTTTGTTAGCGCAACAAGGTCCTGTAAAGGCCTTGCAAGGAAAAGATGACCGCCAAAGCAAAGACCGCCGCATCACGAGAAGGAGGAGATTTTGAACGCACACGTACCGTATTCAAATTGCCTTTGGCGTATGAGGTTCTAAGAGAGGTCGTGGATGAAACATCCGCGCAAGTAGCCTTACTCGCCCTGAGTCACTCTTTATGACAAAAATCTCTCACAAATTGACTATCAATGGCAAGCAACGACTCTACACATTTCATACGAAAGAAGGTACAAAGAATTACCACCATCCGAATTGAGTTCAATAGGATCATTATTGATATCAAGAATATAGACTGTACTATTGATGATGAGGATCAGGCCCTAATTTTGTTATGTTCACTAACCCCTTCTTTTGAGCATTTTGTTGAGACAATGTTATATGGGAGAGAGACTATCTCCATAGATGATGTCAAAAGTGCTCTTAACTCCAAGGAATTGAAAAAGAAGGTTTCAGAGAATCGGGGTGAACATCAAGCTGAAGGCCTACTTGTCAGAAGTAGACCTCAGGAGCGAGGGGCTAGCAACAAAGAAAGATCTAGATCTAAATCTAGAAACAAAGTCAGAACGCTGTTTCTACCGCAAGAAGAAAGGGCACATGGTGAAAGATCGCGCATCAAGGCTAAAGCAAAACAAGATAAGGAGAAAACTTCTTTAGGTACGAATGCTAACATTGTTGAGGACAGTTTCAAAGCTGAAGATATAGCATTATCTGTCACTACTACAAGTTCTGATGATTCTTGGATACTTGACACTGCTTGCTCTCACCATATATGCTTTCGTAGAGATTGGTTCACCACTTTCGTGCAAATCAAGGTGGTTCTGCATTTTAATGGGGAACAATACCTCATGTCCGCCTCGCATTGGTTCCTCATCTCGGTCAAGATGTATGATGGCATTATTTAACTTTTAACAATGTTAGGTATGTACTGATATGAGAAAGAATCTTGTTTCTTTGAGTCTTTGAACCGCATAGGTTTCAAATACAATGGTGATGCTTGGCCACCTAAAAGTTAGCAAAGGTGCGCCAAGGTGGTGATCAAAGGAAAGTTGGTCAACACACTCTACATTCTTCAAGGCAAAGACAATTACAGTGTAATCGGCAAAGATCTACTTCCTCATCAAATCTCGATATGCATTCTATAAGCTTACGGCACATGCTTGGGTCAAATGAGCTTAACGAGGCATGAATATATTAAGCAAGCGAGGTTTGTTGAATGGTCGAAAAACCAACAAACTTGACTTCATGTAACATTGTGTGTATGGCGAACACACTAGAGTCAAGTTCAAGATTAAGTGCATAGGACTAAGGGCACTTTGGATTACATCCATTCGGATGTTTGGGGCCCCGTGATCCGTCTCCGGCCAAAGGGTAGTTCTCGATATATGTTAACTTTATCATTGATGACTACTCTAACATGACTTGGGTGTACTTTCTCAAGCAAAAGAGTGAAGTTTTCGACATCTTTAAGCAGCCGAAGACGCTTATCGAGAAGCTGCATCGGGAGGAAGATCAAGCTGCCTCGTAACCGATATAATGGTATGGAATAATCGCAAAGCGTGAATTTGATCAGCCTCGCAAAATGAAGGTATAGTGAGACACCGTGACCGCGAGATATACACCACAACAAAATGGGGTTGCGAACGTATGAGCAGGACTCTTTTGGAAAGAGCTCGTTGCATGTTGTCCAATTCAGGTTTGTCTAAAACCTTTGTTTGAAGCTATTAATACCGCTTGCTATTTGATTAATAGGTCTTCACAACTACTATTGATAGTAAAACTCCTTTCGAGGTATGGTCTGGTTCTCCTGCTGATTATACTTTTCTAAAAGTATTTGGTTGTCCTGCTTATGCTCATGTTAATGATGGTAAACTTGAGCCTAGGGCAAAGAAATGCATATTTGTGGGATATGCATCAGGGGTTAAAGGTTACAGGTTGTGGTGTACAGATCCATCATCCCCTGGTTTGATTATCAGCAGAGATGTCAAGTTTGATGAGTTTGCTCTCATAGACCAAAGGAGTATGTCTGACGAGGCAAAGGACCACGGTGTCATGAAGCAGGTGGAGCTTGAGGTGGAGCCCTCAAGACAAGTACATGATAGTACTTCTGATGAACAAGCATCAACAGAAAAGGTACATAATTCTTCTGATGATGTTTCAGATGTGCCTTATGAGGAGCAACCGTGACAAAGATTGTCACGGGAGAGAAAGAAGATGATTAGAAGACCACGTAAATATGCGATTTTGCAGAGCATTATTCCGATATTACTACTCATGCTTTGGCTACGCTGGAGATAACCTTGAAGGTGATGAACCTACTAGTTATCGTGAAGTCGCTCTCTAGTGAGCTAAATCCCAAAATGGTTAGTCAAGCATGAGTGAAGAAATTGAGTCTCTTCACAAGAACCATACGTGGGATCTCGTAAAACCGCCGAAAAGGTCAAGATTGTTGGTTGCAAATGGGTCTTCAAGAAAAAAGGAAGGAACTCAAGGGGTTGAAGCACCAAGGTTCAAAGCACGCTTATCGCTAAGGTCTATAGTCAGAGATAAGGCATAGACTTCAATGAGGTATTCTCTCCTGTTGTTAAACATAGCTCTATACGTGTATTACTTGCCATGGTAGCACTGCAGGATTTGGAGCTTGAGCAGCTTGATGTTTAGATTGCTTTTCTACATGGTGAACTTGAAGAACAAATCTACATGCGTCAACCTGAAGGTTTTATTGAAGCTGGAAAAGAAGATCTTGTTTGTTTGCTAAAGAAATCATTATATGGTTTGAAGCAATCTCCAAGACAGTGGTACAAGCGGTTTGATACTTTCATGGGTACACATGGCTTTACTAGAAGCCAATATGACAGTTGTGTATATTACAGAAAGTTGTCTGATGGTTCTTTTATTTATTTGCTTCTCTACGTTGATGACATGCTTATTGCTTCTAAAAGCATGTTTGAGATCAACAGGTTAAAGACTCAACTAAATGGTGAATTTGAGATGAAAGACTTAGCGCAAAGAAAGAAAATTTTAGGCATGGAGATTCACAGAGATCGGAAAGGTGAAAGTCGCTCCTATCTCGTAAAAGGTACATTGAGAAAGTACTTGAACGCTTTGGGATGCAGGGATTGCAAAGCGGTGAAGCACTCCATCAGTCGCACATTTTAAGCTTTCAAAGAAGCATTCACCACAAACTTCGAAGAGAAGGAGTACATGACACATGTTCCATATGCTAGCGGCTGGGAGCATTATGTGATGCTATGGTATGTACTCGGCCCGACATTTCTGCCGCCAGCCAGTTGTTAGCGTGATATATGTCCCATCCCTAAGAAGGAACATTGGCAAGCTGTGAAATGGATACTACGGTATCTAAGAGGCACTACTAATATTGGCTTGGTATATGATGGTAGCTCTAGCTCTACTATTGCCGTTGTTGGATATGCTGATTCTGACTATGCAGGTGACTTGGATAAGTTGAGATCTCTTACAGGTTATATGTTCACTATTTCTGGTTGTGCTATCAGTTGGAAAGCAACATTACAGAGCACAGTTGCTCTATCTACAACTGAAGCTGAGTACATGGCTCTTACGTAAGCTGGTGAAGGAAGCCGCCCTGCAGGTCGAAGGTTTGGTTTACTGGCCCGTAAATCTATTGTTGTATTTTGTGATAACCAGGGAACTATTGATCTGTCTAAAGATCAAATGCACCATGAGAGGACCAAACATATCGATGTCAGATATCATTTCATTAGAGAGATCATAAGCCAAGGTATTTTTTCAATCGAGAAGATCAAGTACCGCAGCATAATCCAGCCAGATATGTTGACTAAGCCACTTGCTACTATCAAGTTCTATATCGCCTGACTTGATTAGTGTTCAAGCATATGAGTCAGCTTCTCAAGGTTGAGGAAGCAAAGGAATTTCACTTGTCGATTTGTCTAAATAAAGCCAAGGTGGAGATTTGTGGAGTTTTGTCTTTATTAGACAAAGAAGTCAACAATTGTGGCAGATTTCAAAATTGCTACAGTGTATGAATGAATTGAAATCATACATTGCGGCTCGAGAAGGCATGCAACACATGGGCTGCAGCCGATTGTTTTGAAATTTTTCTTAAGGTGGGGCCCACTTCATCCTCTATATAAGGAGCTCCTCTCCTTCTGAAGAAACACACACCCAAAGCTTAATAGCTTCAGAATTGTGAGAGAGATTAGTGTGTGAGAATTCCTTTCCTTTAGGAGGATTCTTTTGTTTGAGTGGGAGAGACATAGGGTGTGAATAGTATCTCTATCTTGTAATTCCCACCTTTTGTCATAGTGAAATTCCTCCTCACTGTCACTATTCATATTTCAAGGCCGAACCACCTTAAATACCTGGTGTCATTTACTGTTCATTTACTATTCATTTACTATTCACTCACTGTCACTATTCATATTTCGTGGTTAATTCAGTTAAATAGCACCTGATCCTCAACACATCTCCTCCTCTCTGAGACATGATAGGAAAGGAGAAGGTTAGGCGAGGGTTAGTTATACCCTATTGACCAGGGAGATCGCCGAACCTTGCACGAATTGAAGGGGCAAAATTGGTCTTTAGGGCAGTACTCGTGCACGCCCCTTTTCTCAGGCTTGGTGTTCCTAACTTTTCTTGATTGCATTGTTTTAATACTAAATTGGATAATTTTCTTGCATTATCTCTTATGTTAATATGCTCTATTGAATTAGTTTTTCTGACATTGAATCAAGTTTTCTAAAGAGTAACTGTTATGGGAAACAAATTTTAAAGGACACATGGCATGTAGATGAAAGATTCATTGTTATCATAACTCCTTAGTCATTTGATAGTGGAGAATAGATTACAAAAGGCCCAGAAGGTGCTGGAAGCTGCTAGGCTAGTATCCAACTATCTCCAAGTTGGCACCTTATTGTCTCTAAGTTGAAAACCAGTTGTCTCCTAGCTGGCCAACGGTCTCAAGGCTATATAAGGAGATCCTCGGCTCACAACAAAGGTAACGGGGTAAACTTAAGAATGAAAGACCTTAGACTCCATTGAGATTGAGCTTGTGCGTCGCTTTTACTCGGAATCCTCTCTACTCTCTTCAACTATCTCTCTCACTATCCTTTTTGCTCTCCTTTCCATCTTAAGTCCTTGACTTGAGCGTTAGAGGCAACCTAGGACACAAGCACCCCGACCTCATCTCTCTGTAGATCCTTCTCTTAGCGAGGTTTGATCCCTGAAAGTCCGATCTCTAGAGAAGTGGCTAATCCTGTGAGCATGAAAAAGTCTATCTGAGAAGTCGTATGCTACACCTGATCTCTCCCTTAAAATCAACCGAAGCTTGTCACCGTCATTGACCTCTCTCACGTGTTGATTTAGATCTATTCTAATCCCCATAATGCACAAATTTATGGGAAGGAATTTATTTATTTTTATTTTAAAAAAAGAGAGAAAATGCCCTATGTTCTAATTCGGAAACGGCCTTAACCCTAGATTTGTTGCATAAAAATTGGCTAAAATTCAAAGCTTATCAAATTGGGATTTATCTTATTTTTGACGTTCACATATTAGGTAAACCTTTTATGTACTAGGTCTTACTTGTTATTAATTATTAATAAAATATAACTTATTTATTTTTATATATAAAAAAAATTCTAAGCTTGATGGATGCATTTTCAACTCTCTTGAAGCTCATTTCCCTTGATCTCTCTAACAACAATCAGATAAGTGGCTCAATTCCTTCATTACTGGCTAATCTTTCTAGACTTGAGAGATTACACCTGAATGGTAACAATCTTTTAGGCACCATCCCCAGGAAAATAAGCAGACTCAAGAACTTGCAAAGTTTGTCCCTCTCTGAAAACTTCTTTATAGGTCCAATCCCTAGTATCTTTACCTGCACGGGAACTAAACTCAACTTCCTTTACCTGTACAGGAACAACCACCTTGGTGGTTCCATCCCTGTTGAGATTCATAATCTTGTGAACCTCAACGAATTTGACATAGCAGGTAACTATACAACATGCCCCATTCCTGTTAGTCTTGGACACTTACCAAACTCAACAATTTAGGCCTCATTGGCAATCAAATCTCTGGGTTCACATAGTTGTAAACCACGCTTGTCCATATTTATTAAAACAAAATCTTTATAGTCTAGATTAAGTTAGTGACTTTTATTTATTTATTTATTTATTCTCTAAGGAGGAGAACCTTGGTTCAATGGTAAAGTAGCCTCTATGTGATCTGGAGGTCATGGGTTCGAGTTGTGGAAACAACCTCTTGGAAAAAACATGGTAAGACTGTATACAATGGACCCAAGCGGTTCGATCCTTCCTTGGACCAGCACTGTAACGCCCCCAAATCAAGGAGCTCCAGATTGGGTGTGTTAATCCAAAAACATAACGTAAACATACATAATCCTTACATACTTTATTACATCCCAAGATCATAATGATCAAAAGTTTAGGAGTTTAGGAGTTTAGGACACCATATACATTATTAAAACCTTTTATACATAGGCAAATACTAATCACATAAACTTAAATTCTTGAGCAGCCTAGCGTCCTATTACGCCACTCTCCTCCTTAAACCTCTAGCTCACATGTAGTGGGGAATCAAAGAAATAAAGGGGTGAGTTGAAATAGCCCAGTAAGGTAAACATGAACTGTACGAGTAAAAACATGATCTGTGAAAGTAGAGTCATTGAAATAACAAAGTCCTGGAGGTACTAAACATCAAACATAAGCATCAAACAGGTGAAAAGATATCATGAATAGTCTGGATGTCATAAAACTTGTCAAGGCTAACTGGCCAGACTTCATTCTTACTTTCATATGTGTCGTAGCTAACTCTAACGCCTTATGACACCATACTTATTATCCATCGGGTCTACCAATTCTGTGGATATGCTTTACCCAATGCATTGGAGGGCTGTATAATTCCGGGCCCACCCGTCAACATAACATTTATCCAGACTTAAAAAGCGAAAATAAAGCATTGAATCCCAAGGAAAATAAAGGATTTCAAATATTCCTTGTTCATAAGGAGGCCAGAAAAATATAGCCATAGAGCACATATAAAGAATTCAACCATGGAAAAGCTTCAAGGTTAACCCATAGAAATCAAAATACTGCAAGAAAAGGGTTAATTTTACCCCGTCAAAAAAGTGGATCCCTTACCTTAGCTCGTCTTTGTCTTGTCTTATTGTCAACCCCCTTGTGGATTTTCTACGGCCATAATAAAAGTGAGGTCATTGTTACTGGCTTCAAATCTTTCATTCACTCAGATAGTTTAAAAGCATGATTGTTCAAGCTACAGTAGTCTTTTTGTAGATTCCATATAAAAATTGATTTTAACCCTAAAAGTCATGAAAATTTACCGGTATGTACTTATAACCATTGAGTACCATTCCAGGTTTGGATCTTGTGAATATGAATAGATCTAAGAGGTCAAAAAAACGTATTCACAGCAGGTTCGTAAAACTGCAGTAGTCTTGGTAAAAGTTCAACACAAGTCTGAGGAAATGTCCAAAAATGTTGAAATTTTTGTATATGGTAGATAACATCTTTTACTAAAACTTTCTTATTTGTATCCAGTTCCAAAGATCACTGGATGGTCCCCAGAAATATGGTGACATGTCCAGTTTCCAGCAGAAGAACAGATCCAGCAGGCCCTTTTTGTAAAAATCATTAAAAATTGTATTTTTCATGAAAGTTTTTGAAATTTTGTAGGCATAAAGGAAACATCCAGATATACAACCTTTGTTCACAAAGTTTTTGAAAAATAATTCGTCTATTACTCCAGAAAGAGATGACAAGATCTTGTTTCCAGTAGCAAACTTGCACTAAAAACAGACCAGCAGTCCCTCTTTGGTTTGATGAAAAAGTTTGAAAATTTGCAGTCACGAAGGAGACATCATGATCTACAACCTTTGTATACAAAGTTTATGAAAAAGAATTCGTCTACTGCTCCAGAAAAGAGAAAGACAGTAGGAATACGATTGATTGTTAAAACACATTTATGTTCCTCTATGGAGATTAAAAACCTTTGTAAAACTCTTTATAACATTGGAAAACTTATTCATATGGATGGTTATGTGTGTAAGAGATGAAAAACCATTGTAAAACTCTTCATAGCTCATTCTTATGGATGGTTATGGATGGTTATATGTGTAAGTATCAAAGAAAGTTTGGTAAAAGGAAAACTTAATGCTTGAAGACTCTTGTTCTTTGAAGAGACTCTTGATTTCTGCAGGGCTTCACCAATGGAACTTAGAGGATGAAGAAGAGAGCAAGAGAGCAAGAGAGCAAGAGAGGAACATGCTAAGTATTGAGTAGTAGAGGTGTCTATTTATAGAGAAGGAGGGGCATGGGCATTTCAATGTTTTTGAGAAAAGATGAGGGCAACATAGCAATTTAACAAGAGAAGGAACTTCCTGGAAACATGTGATCTGGCGGTTAAGAGAGATTTTTGACATTTTGCAATTTAACCCGAATAACATCCCAAATTGACATTTTGCAATTTAACCCCTATACTTCAATTAAATCTCAAACCTCCTTTCTCTTCATTAAATACATAATTAGTCATTCTTCTTTTCTTTTCTTCATCTTGTTCAATCTATCATTCCACTTAGTGATTTATTGAAGTCGAAAAAAAAATCAGGGTATTATACGCACATAGCGGGAGCTTTGTAGCACCAGCCTACCCTTTTTATAAGTTTTAAACTATTTAGGTTTAATTGTTATACAAACCTAATAGAAGGTATTATTAGGGTCCGTTTGATACGCGAAAAAAATGAGGGACAACACAGGCTAACGGTTTTTGTACGTTGTTTGATTTGCAAATGGGATGCCAGTACAGCACAAGAAGTTGTTTGAGTACAACACAAGTGGCTAAAAATTTTGTCCCTCAAAATGTACAGTACAACTTTTTAAGTGAGGGACAACACAACTTAAAGACAAATTTGCCCTAAGTTAAATTAAAAATTATAACAATGCCCCCAATTTAAAGACAAATTTACCTCTAACTTATATTAAAATTTACAACAATGCCCCCAACTTAAAGACAATTTTGCTCCTAACTTATATTAAAATTTATAACAATACCCCCAATTTAAAGACAATTTTGCCCACAACTTAAATTAAAAATTATAACAATGCCCCCAACTTAAAGACAAATTTGCCCTCAACTTATATTAAAATTTACAACAATGCCCCAACTTACGGATGATTTTGCCCCCCAACTTATATTAAAATTTACAACAATGCCCCCAACTTAAAAACAATTTTGCCCCCAACTTATATTAAAAATTATAACAATGCCCCCAACTTAAAGACAATTTTGCCCCCCAATTTATATTAAAAATTATAACATTGCCCCCAATTTAAAGATAATTTTGCCCCCAACTTATATGAAAGCTAAAACAATACTCCCAACTTAAAGATATTTTTGCCCCCAACTTATATTAAAATAACAACAATGCGTTCAAGTTAAAGATAATTTTGCCCCATTTTATATTAAAACTCTAAAAAATTTTACTCAAAAACAACATAAGAAAGCACAAGGGTATTATAGTAATTTTATAATTTTTTTGTACCATATTTGTGCAAAACAAACGGAGAACAACACAAAAAGTTTTGTGATGTCCATCAAATATTACACGAAAAACAATATAAATAGTTGTGCTATCCCACAACCATTTGTACTTCGCGTATGAAACAGAACCTTAGAGTTTGTTAACATAATAACAATTGATTAAGTAAACATTTTATTTTCAACTGACTGAAAAATAAGTAAATCTTTTAAATAAAAAATTAATTTTTATTTCGAATAAAACCATAATCAGTAAAGCCCATTTGTGATGCATGTCTCAAGGTATCTCTGACCGTTTAATAATATTCTACCAACGGCTGAGATCTCTCCCGCAAATTTCAAATGCTAACCCCAAAAATGATTTTGAACCGAGGATCGTGATTCGTGGCCATGGAGGGAAGTGAGAGCGAGGCGGTCTTCGATGCTTGCAATCTCAACCCGCAGCGTTTCATCAACGAGGTCCTCAACGCCGCCGACGATCTCCTCGACGGCGCCTTCCAGTTCTCCCTCCAGTTCCGGATAATCTCCCCCCACGATCCATTGATCTCTCTTTAACCCCCTCAAGCCCTAACATTTGCTCTTTTTGATTCGCCAGACAGGCTTCCATCATTGTGGGATGTGGGGAGCATCATTCGGAGGAGCTCGCCAAGGTATAAAGGCTGGACTCTGCCCCATTTTTCTCAAACCTGTAGTTTTGTGGATAATTTAGTGATTTTTGTTTGATTGTCTAAAAGATGTGGTTATTTCCGAGGATTGTGAACAATGCTTTAGGAATGGTTTTAGTACATCTAAATGATGTAAATGGAGATGGGAGTTCAGTAGTGCTTCAATGAATTCTTGAATGAATAGCCGAGGTATAAAAAATTTCAAAGAAAAGTAGCTGAATGTTGTCAAATGTAGTAAGACAAGTCAATGCACCATGATCAGGTGGCAACATTCATAGTGCTGATGGAAACTACAAATTCTGAGATTTTTTATTTCTTCAGTCATAAACTTAGGTTTTATACTCTTCTACTAGATGTTTATTAGAAGTCTTTAGGCCAGGAAAGATACAGAAAGTTGAGGTTTTAAAAGGAGGAAGCAACCACTATGTGGCTTTGTATTTGAAAATCAAAATAAGATGGATACTATAAGAAGGAACCTAAACGGAGTTGCTAGTTTGGAGGGTGATCATGAATTGGAACAAGCTGTGAAAGGAAGCTTGTAACTGTTGAAATTCAGCAGTTCTTTACCCTATGTAATCTGTGAAAATGATTAAGAAATGCAAGGAGACTCTAGAGCTCTATTTGAGTGTGACATGAACTTAGTTGGAGTAAGTTGTTTTGTTTTCCACAACCACCATTTGTTTAACATTATTGGATTATTAAGTTAGTATCCTTTCTATTTTTTTTAAGGTCAGAGTCCTGCATAATATAGTTTTCAAGACCCAAAGGCTTATTTTGTGTCAGTTCTTCACAACCAAAGCTTGTAGTTCATCTTGAAAATTGGGCTAACATGCAAAGTCTGACTCTTAAAACTTCTCGTTTCTCTATGGAAACTAGGGTAAAGTTGTTTAGCTTATGCTCAATTTCTGTTACAGGATCCATGATAAGTTATATTTTAAATTGGCAGTACCTTCCCAAAAACACTCACAAAGTAGCTGGAACACTTTGTTCTTTTTATTTATTCTCATTTGATTTATTCATAGTCAGCTTCATTTGAGTTAGCTGAAACCTAAAGCTAGGAGACTCTTTAAGCTACATGCTCGTCCAGTTATCAAGAACATTGCATGCAATATGCATACTGGGATATCACAGAAAAGGCCTGTATTGTAGAACCTTCAAATTGATACATGCTAATGATCACCTAGTAGTCCGATAATATTTAGTGTCCCTTTTGTTATCTCAGGGTGTTGCATACCTTCGCAACATGACACAAGAAATCCTGGACAAGAGAATGAACATTTGGGAAAAGTACTGTCTTCGACATTGTTTTGCTGTACCTGAGGGCTTTGTGCTGCAAAATGCTGTAAGTTTTCTATCTAAAAAGAGCTAAATTTCTGTAGGCACTGGCACTTCGATCACACTTGTTTTTTGTTCTCTGCATCTACATCTGTTCCTGATATGAACAATAGGATGAAATGACTTTCATGATATTGCTTCTTAAACTAGACCTTTTCATGGTCAGGAAATTTCCAGTGTGTCATTCTTGGTAACATTTAACTTCTAATCTGCTGACTCTAAAATATTACTTTAAACTTTTAGAGAGGATTCAACATTTTTTTTTGTGGCATTTATTGATTTTTTGCCGATGGGAAAAATGTGGTTCTATCTTCTCAAATCACTTTCTTCCATTTTATTTTTATTTGTGATCAAGAGGGCGGGATTTTCACCATTGTTTAAATAGATTCAATGTAAAATGTATACTGTAGTCAGTTTGCAGACTTAAAACACTTGTGGCCACATAGAGAATTGCATATGTTGGTGAAAATAGCGTGTAGTCCTAACAGATTAACTTTAACATACTATTCTCCAGAAAGACTTATCTCTTAACAATTTATCACTTCAAGAAGGAGATTCTGAAGCAGAACTAGACTCTCACTTGAACTACTTAAGAGAGAAGCTTACTGAAGTAAGTATCTGTCTTCTACTGTTTCTTTGGTTTCCTTCTTTTCTGTTTCTCTAAAGATGATTACAAAGTTTCTAGGTTGGGAGGGAATCATCAGAGCTTCATAGAGAGATCCAAGCTCTGGAAAAGCAGACTTCTCTTCACAATAGTTATGATGCATCCATTGCTGAGGCACTACAGCTATGCGAGCAGAACTCTGCGCATGAGATGTTTCAAGGTATACTCGCACTTATAAAACCTGGTATATCATCTTGTGATGATGGTTTATTTCCACTTTTTGAGAGTCTTTTTTGCAGTTTTGGTCAAAGCACTTCCATGTTCTCATGATAATCTTGAAACCTTTGTTTTATTTGAAGAATTCAGGAGTGATTCAATGCTTCTCATGGTTTTCTGTATCGTTGCAAATTCAAATGCAAGAATTTAACTGCTAAGAAATCTTACATCACTGCATTTTGCTTTTGGTAGATTATTTTATTTGCTTCTATTGAAGATTAAATTCTTCTTTCTTTCCTTTCCTCCTGTTTCAGTCTGTGACAATCATAGGGACCTTGACTTTTAAGTTATTAGAATTTGTTGAAATTGTTATATAACAACTTCCTCAGATATGTAACTAATTACATCAACTTTTTCAGTCCACTTCAATTTTCTTTTATCCAGTTCAGGGCTGATAAAGCAGAATTACTAGTCACACAAGCAAAAGAATCACAAAGAAATCTTTTGGTTCAAACGTTATATGCAACCTGGTCATACTTTATTTGCAGATTCATCAGTTACTAACAAATCCAGTATAGTCACTGAAGCTACCAAAATGACAGTTCTAAGTCAAACTATTGCCTTGTTATCCATGGTTGTCTCTTGTATGGTATTTGAGGAGTAAGAAGTATTCAATGATTTTGCTTAAAACTTGTTGTATTATCACATGTTCATAACCATTGTCTCGCCCTTGTGCTACTTCTGTTTGGCCAAATGACTCATTAGCTTTGCAGAGATAAGGAAGGCGGCATCAGTACTGCACTCAAAAGCTGAGGCCATGCAGATGAAAAGAACGAAACACATGGAACATCCAATGACTGGGAAAGCAAACTCTCCAATTAAAGGGCAGCGTGTGAGAGATGACCATGGTAATATGTATGTTTTATGCTTCTATTACTTGTGAATTATAGAAATTAAAGGCTAGATGATGATAAGATTTGGAATCCCTACTTATTTTCAGTACTCTGTGCAAGCCTGGAAGACATTCAAGGAGTCCTCACAATCTTGAAGAACATGTAGCAGTGGACATTCCATGATATTAAGATGGTATCATCTTTGGCTAATTCTTCTGTAAATTTGTTTGAGAAGGATGCTACTCTGAAGCAAGTCTTGGCCCATCAGAATGGTGTGTGGTGTGTTTCAGAATTTAAAAAGAAAAAATGTTGCCTTTTGACAGGTATCTTAAATGTAGCTCCAAAACAGTTCATTGTTGTGTTAAATAGTGGTTACTTATAACCATTGGATTTTACTAATTTTTCAATTAAGCCTTTTCTTATGATGGTTACTCAGTCCAGCTTTCTATTTGTGCTTTATACAGGGATTATTTATATCCAGCTTTTTTTTTTTTTTTTTTTTGAAGTGGATAAATCACATTTTATTTAATCATGATAATAGGTTTACATTGCTTGGTCAGATCGAACAAAATACATCACTTGTACCCCTCTTGTCTGCCAGCAAAAAACCCTCCTTGTTTTGATTTGGGCTTGTGCTGGGTCCTCCCCGGAGGAACCTCCGCCTTCATTAGCCCTCTCTGGCGTGTTCGATGTGAATTCCAGGCTTCGTTTCACCAGGTTCGCTGCTGCTTTTAGTTTTGATCTTTTCGCCATAGGAGGTGCATCCAACCAAGATATAATGAGGAAAGAGATATCACGAATAATTCCTAAGAAAACGCGTTGTTTATCCTGGAAACACCGTCTATTTCTCTTCCCCCAGATACTTCAGGTGATTGCCATTATGGCGACATCCTAGCCTCCTCTTAAGGTATTATCCACCCTAGAGTAGGTATCCCCGGTACCCCATAACTCCCGGGGACTCTCTTCCCCTGTTCGAGTCCCGAACAGTGTCCTAAAGTGATTCCAAATATGTCTCACGTATGGGCATGAGATGAGTAAATGATGGACTGATTCATCTTCCGACTCGCACAGATAACAACTAGTGTGGTCCCCTCTCCACTTCCTCTTGTGTAGGTTGTCGAGGGTGAGTATCCGGTTTTCTTTGCTAGCCATGCACATAGTTTTGTCTTGAGGGGGCACGATTGTTTCTAGAATCCCCTATTGAGGTCACTTTGTAGGCCTTCATCGATTCTAAATCTGTAGAGTGATTTAACCGTGAATGCTCTATTATTGGTGAGATCCCATTCCTTAGTGTCAGCTGCCTCTGGGTGTTCAACGGGTTCTGTAAAAGATCGGATTATTGTTTCAAGACCTTCACCTTCTATAGCCGTCAATGGGCCAGGTTTGAGGAGTGATTGGCCCCTTTGGATCTTGATCCTTGCTCCTTGGAGTGTTAGGTACCTTGATATAAGTAACTCTTGCAAGCCGGGATAGGAGTTTAACAGTGAGTTCCCCTTCCACCACTTGTCCCTCCAAAAGTTGGTGTCGCTGCCAGAACCGGGAATAACATGAATGTTAGCTATAATCGGGGGGCCTTCCTGACATAGGCCTTTCCAAAAGGTTGATGCACGTCCCGATACCGGTCTATACGGGTCAATACGCCCTTGCCTTGAGTATGCATCGTGGAAAATTTTCTGACATATACCCTCTCGTCCGGTGCAAATCCTCCACCACCATTTTCCTAGAAGAGCCCCATTAAAAGTTCAGAGGTTAATAATCCTCCATCCCCCATTCTCTTTGGTCTTGCAAATTCTATCCCATTTGACTAGATGGTAACTATGGGCCTCCTTGTCTATCCCTTCCATAGGAAATTTCGTCTGATCCCATCAATCTTTTTAATAACCCACTCCGGAAGGCGGAAAGCTGCCATCCAATGGACCAGAATGGTAGAAATCACTGAGTTAATCATTGTCAGTCTTCCCCCCATGGATAATAGTTTCCCTTTCCACGAGCCCAGTCTTCCTCTGATTTTTTTCAATTTAGTGTGCTCCAGTCTTCCTTTCTAGGGCAGCCACCCAATAACGGAATCCCCAGGTACTTTATTGGTAGATTGGCTACTACACAATTAAGTACCTGCGCTAACTCCTCAATGTTATAATCTATCGATCTAATTGGGATGATGACACTCTTGGTGTAGTTAATTTTCAGCCTCCAAAAGCCTTCGAAGAGATAAAAATCAGTTTCAGGATGTGAGTATCGGCCATTCCCCCTATGCAGAACACCAAGATGTCATCGATATATTGCAACATCGAGATAATATCTTCCGGATTATTTCCTATGCGGATGCTACGATAGATATTTGATTGGATTGCGTTGGAAAGCATCGTGGGGAGGACATTCATAGCCAGAACAAATAAGAGTGGGGATAACGGGTCCCTCTGTCTCAGGCCCCTTTTGTTTCTGACGTATCCTGTTTCCACACCATTGAGTAGGAATCGAGCCTTTGATGAGAGGAGTAGGCATTTGATCCATCCCAAACATTTGGGTTCGAATCCTCTAGTCCGAAGAATATCTATAAGGTACTCCCAATCCACCGAATCTAACGTCTTCTCTAGGTCAATTTTAATCAGGGTCCCATTTGTATTTCATGTTTTCATTTTGTGTATTAATTCCTCTGCAGCAATTATATTATCATGGATCATTCGCTCCTGTATGAAGGCTGTTTGTGATTCCTCAACCAGTTCTCCCAAGCTTCCTTTGAGCCTGTTTGGCAAGACTTTAGATATAATTTTAACCGAGCAATTGATGAGATTGATCGGTCTGTAGTCATTAATGTTTTAGGGGGTGCCATGCTTAGGAATAAGTAGGATATGTGCCTAGTTTGGTCGCTCCATATCAGCCGTCCTGTGGAAGAAGTCGTTAAAAAGTTTGAGCATGTCCTTTTTTATAACGTTCCATCCTTGTTGATAGAAGGTCATTGGGAAACCATCTGGTCCTGGTGCTTTATCTGCTCCAAGCTCACCTGTAGCTTTTTTGATTTTGCCCTCATTGAAAGGGCAATCTAAATGATCAAGCTCCACTCTCCTTTTTCGTAGGAGCAGTCGATCCCATGAGGTTTTGTACCTCATCTCCCGTTCCTGTCCGAATAGGTTGGTTAAGTGCCTCGAGATTGCTTGTGATATCTCTTTTGGATCAGTAATAAGTGCACCGTTTTGCTGGATTTGTTTTATCCAGTTGGCATTTCGTCTTTGGTTGGCGATCGCGTGGAAGAATTTAGTGTTCTTATCCCCTTATTGTAGCTAGTTGACCCGGGATCGTTGTCTCTAATATGCTTCTTCTTCTGTGATGATCTGTTCATATTCCTTCTTATGTGTTATTTCCTTTTCTGTCTCCTCTCTTGAGAGTGGTCTTGACTCTTTGTGGGTATCGAGTGTCTTGATTACATTTAGAAGTTCTTTTTTCCTTTCCATTTTTTGGTTGATGTTTTCTTTTTTCCAGCTTCGTAGTCTGCTCTTCAAGGCTTTCAATTTTTTGGCCATTCTATATGCTCCATCCTCTTCTGGTGATTGTCCCTGCCATGTTTCCCCGATCATGTCCCAGAAGCCTTCCTCTTTCACCCATTCTCTGTTGAATCTAAAGGGGGCATATTGCGGTGTATGTATTCCACATTCCAAGCTTATCGGGACATGATCTGATCCCACTCTCGGAAGGGTAGTTTGCCATATCCGTGGAAATTCTTGGAGCTATTCTGTGGATAATAGGAATCTGTCAAGCTGGGAGAACGCCGGTGCTTCCCTTCCATTGGTTCAAGTATATTTCCTCCCGATAAGAGGGGGGTCAACGAGGTGGAGATCTTGTATCATCCACTCGAATTCCTTCCTCTCCCGTATCCTGTCGGATGTAGTGTTAGCATCCTCACGGCTCCTAATTGTGTTGAAATATCTGCAGAGGAGCCAGGTTCCTCCCCATCGCCCCCTGATCATCCGCAGCTCATTCCAACATTCCAATTTTTGTGCAGGGTTGCATGGTGCATATACCGTGGTTATCATTTTTGGTGCATCTCCATTTGCTTTATCTATCAAAATCACTAATAAAGCATACTGATCCCAGGTTGTGCTTTGGAGGCTAAACTTATTGTTATTCCACTCGATGCAGCATCCCCCTCATGATTCCACTGCTGGGAGTTCTTCCCATTTATCGAAAAAGCTTCCCCCAAGGGTACGCCAACATGCATTGGTGATTTTGTTTAATTTTGTTTCTTGCGGCCAGAAGATATCCAGCTTGTGGATGTGGAGGGAGTCCCTAATAAGGTACCAATTCGTCTTCATCCCCAGACCCCTAACATTCCATGATATAACTTTCATCAGTAAACCGTTTTGGCCCTACCCCTTTGCTCCAAATAGGTGGGAAACCTTAGCTGGTTTCCCCCCTCTCCGTAACCCTATCTGCTTCCATCAAGCGGATGTGGTGAATGTATGAGCTTTTATCAGCCTCAGAGGGTCCCAGATTGACTCCAAATTTCAGGGCATCACTTAAGATTTCCCTGTTTGGCCAATCACAAAAAGTTAAGGTTAATGAGGTTTGAGTAAGGTTATTACCTTTTGTCGTGGGCTGTTCACGTTCGATTGTCTTCCTTCTGGTTGATGTTGATGGCGCCAAGAACCCCTCCTTTTCGAGTCTGTCCGACATCGGCTTTCAGGTCCTTTCGATTTGCCTTGTCCCCTCTGTGGGAGATCGCGGGTCTATTTTCTTTGGGGGACGACCTTTCTTTCTAGCCGCGTTGGGTTGGTCCTTGTGATCAGTTTCCTCAGCTGGCGCGTTTCTCATTTGATCATTGCCTGCAATTATGCCTTCCCAAGCTGATTCTTCCATGTACATCCATGAGCCGTGAATATATCGCCATTTGTACTTAGACAAATCAATGTCAGGCTTTGGGTCTGAAGTAGGTGGTTCTTGCCTCTTCAGTATAACTGTGCTGGTATTTTGCATGATTGAAGGTTCCAGTGATTCCGGTCTTTCTTGGGCTTGAGACAACCTCTTGAGGTTCGTTGCTACCATTGGCTGTGTCTTCACAGGAGTCGTCCCTAATTCCTTTTGTCATCTTGGGCTTTTTTCATTTGTATTCTCAGTTTGATTGTCCACCAAGTATGGGGGTTGTGAGCTATCCCTGGCCTCTCCTTTTTCTTGGTTATTATCATCCCATTCCAGGTCATCATTCCACATATTTTCCATTTCGAGTTCAATTTCTTTCACAAGTTGGTCTTCTAGTTCATCATCAATATCAACATTATCTTGTTTCCCAAGGTCTAAATAAGTGTTAATTGTTGCTGTTGTTTCATTGATTTCATCATTGCATTTTTCACTTAATTCCTCATTTGCCTTGTTAATTAAACATTTGTTTGTATTATCTCTTTGCCACTTGTCAACATCTAGGCCTTCATTGATGTCAATTGGCTGTTGAGGTTTCTTCAAGATTGAAGGTTGTGGTTGCACTTGAGATAGATGGGGTGGCCTGGATGGCGCTACATAAAACTTTGGTGAATTATGAATTGTTGCTCCTGACAAGTCAACTTTTTCCTTGCATGTTGTCTTATGTGCATCCGAGGTATTAGCCAGTGCTCCTTTATTTCCTTTGACCACGTGTGGTAATGTGTTACCTTTGTCCATGTGTCTTCAGCTGTTGTATTCCTTGACCATGGTCATTTGTTTTTGTCTCGAATCGGAGCCCTCGACGTGGCTTCGCTTTCCACCCTTGATCTCTTGTTAGTGCTGGTACGCACTTTCCCCAAAGCCTCTGGATTTTCTTTGTACGCCATGCTCTGAGGTTGCGTTTGCAGGGATCCATCCGTACCCCTCTGCCCTACTTATTCCATCAGTCTCTTCGTGGTCTTTACCCATCGGTCCGACCGAGTTTTTCCCTTTCAGCAACCTGTTTCCTTCATCAGCGATCCTAGCTCCGCCCGGAGTTTCGCACGGCACCACCGTCTTCTCCGGTAGCAAGTCCCAAGGAAGAGGTGGTTCCCCTCTTTCCAGGGCAACTTGCACCGAGAACTTGTCGGTGAGCACACTGTAATTGATAAGGGTTGGGAGCTTCTTTCCCCAGCGAACTCGTACGGCGGCCTTGCAGTAGCCGATGTAGTAAGCACTCTCTTTGGCCTGGTATACCAGGTCTCCGACGAGCTTCAGCACCCTCGCAACCATGTCATTTCGTTGGCAGAAGATGGGTAGTCCTCAAGCAATGATCCAACGTAGCTCTCCCTCCGCTGTCCCGGTTGCGTTGGTGGTCGCCTTGCAGGGCTCACAACTTATGGTGAAGTCCTGCAAGGTTATCTCCCCCATGTTTTCTAGTTTCCGTTCAAGTGCCACTGTTGGGTAGTTGATCAAAATCCGGTCATCGTCGAAGGGTCTCGACTCCCATTCTAGTTTTGGTGCAACAAGCACCGCCACTTCCGCCTTCACTCTCTTGTATGGCACAAGGCTAGCCAAGCCTTTGATCACAGTGGTGATCGTGTAACTCCTGAGCCGCCGGATCTCCTCCACCATGCCGTCATCAATGGCATGGTTGATATTGTTTGAGCCTCTCGCCTCCGTTGGTGTTGTCCGGTGGTGGTTTGTGTCCTTCTCCTTATTGGCTGATGCTTCCCCGGAGATAGAGGTGCTTGTTCCCTATTTCTTCTTGCCCTTACTCCTTCTCAGCTCCTCCTCCCGGGCCTGGATGCCCGCCAGTTCCGACGAGGATATCGGGCACCTAGCGGCTCTATGCCCTGGTCGTTCACATCTCCTACACACTTCCATCCTCCTGCAGTCGGCCATGATGTGTCATGGTTGCCGACATTTGCCACAGACCTCCGCTACCCCGCCGCTCGAGGTTCGCTTCGTCGGCGGTGAGCGTCGACGGGGGTAGTTTCCTCCCATGCTCTGTCTCGCCCTTGAAACTTCTCCGACTGGTGGGGATCTTCTTCATTTTTTGCTCTGCACCTTCTCCCATGATTGTTCATCTGACCAGCTTTGTGTACCTCTGTCCGGTGAGGTTGGTCGTGGAGTCTCTCTTTCGTGTTAGGCAGCCAGCGGGCTTGTTCTCATCCCAGAGGTGACCTCAGTGTACGTGAGGTCGACCTCTAGTTGTTGGTGCTCCTGTGCATTGTCTTCTCCGGAGTCCCATCAAGGTCCGGTCGCTTCTCGTCGAGGATCTCCAGTCCGCCGTGTACCGTCAGTGGCGCAACGAGGCTATGCTGTTCCGGGTTGTCTTGGCTCCACCACACGCCGCCACACTCGCGACATCTTCTCTGAAAACAATATATCCAGCCTTTATATTAGAAAATGTTTTTTTTCCCCATTTTTTTCATTTGAAATATAATCTAACTTGTAAATGATAGGAAAAGACATAATATTATTGAGAATAAGTTAGGGTATATATAATACCACTACAATGATAAAATAGGAAATAAAAATATAAAAGATAAATACAAGAAATTCTAATGATAAATACATGAAACCCTAATAGGCCCCTTCAAGATGGTGTATGAGAAGCAACACCAATCTTGTCACAAATGCCAAGTAGCCGAGGACGAGACAGAACTTTTGTCAACGCATCAACAAGTTGATCAACAACAGATACATGAACAACCTGAAGAATAGAAGACTGAACAAGATCACCGACAAAGTGATAGACAATGGCAAGATGTTTCTTCCTAGAATGAAACACAGGATTAGCACATAGATACGTGGCACCAAGATTGTCCGAGTAAATAGTGGGTGTTAAATGAATAGGTACATGTAGTTCATGAAGAAGTGTCTTGATCCATTGAATTTCAGCAGTTGCAGAAGCAATAGCACGATACTCCGCCTCAGTAGATGATCAAGCAACAGTGCGTTGCTTGGTAGACCGCCAGGAGATGGGATTGGCACCCAAGAACATGACATATGCACCCGTGGAGGTACGATCATCTGGATTACCCCCCCCAATCGGCATCGGAAAAGCCGTGAAGCTGAAGAGGAGAATTAGCCCGAAGCCGAATGCTAAGAGATTTTGTGCCATTCAAATACCGGAGCAAGCGCTTAACAACCCCCCAATGATTCGCAGAGGGTCGATGCATGAACCGAGAAAGTCATTGGACCGAAAAGAAATGTCAGGACGAGTCATGCGTAAGTGTTGAAGACCACCAACTACTTGTCTATATTTGGTAGCATCAACCAGAGAGGATCCATCATGAAGAAGGAGGGATGCACCAACAGCAAGGGGCATAGACACCGGTTTTGAGTCAAGCATATTGTGTTTCTGCAGAAGATCAACAATATACTTGTGCTGAGAAAGAAGCACACCATCAGAGGTCGGAGTAACCTCAACACCACAGAAGTAAGAGAGCAACCCAAGATCCTTGGTGGAAAATTTGGAGTCAAGTTGTCGAATAATACGATCAACTAAATGAGGATCACTGCCGGTAATCAAAAGATCATCAACATAAGCCATAAAATAGATAAGAGTGGAGCTTGCCGACAAAATGAAGAGTGATGTATCGGCGCGAGAAGTAACAAAACCAAGAGAATGAAGAAATAGCTTCAACTCCTGGTACCATGCCCGTGGTGCTTGCTTCAAACCATAGAGAGCCTTCTGCAGACGGCAGACATAGTTAGGAAACTGAGGATCACGCATGCCAGGGGGTTGGGCCATGTAAACCTCCTCAGTAAGATGGCCATTGAGAAAAGCATTGTTGACATCAAGCTACCGAACAGACCACCTGTGATGCAAGGCTACATTCAAGGCAGTCGCGAGCGATGCGATTAACAAATGTATGAAAGTCTCATGAAAGTCAACAAAGGGACGCTGATGAAATCCTTTGGCAACAAGCCGAGCTTTATACCGGTCAATGGTACCATCCGGGTGTCGTTTGATACGGAACACCCATTTGTTCCCAACAAGGTTCTGATAGGGAGCAGGAGGAACAAGTACCCAGGTTCTGTTGTGTTGAAGAGCATCATATTCGACTAGCATGGATTGAAACCACTGTGGATGGCGAAGAGCCCGTACATCAGAAAGCGGGTTCACTATCGGAAAAGCTATGCTAGAGAGTGTACTTCGGATTGGGCTTGAAAATAGAGTTCTTGAACCGAGTAATCATCGGGTGAACATTAGTAGCAGCATTGGGAGCACCGGAGGAAGATGCCGGAACTGAGGAAGCGAGCACGGTGGGAATCAAGCGGGGAAGAGCCCTTCTTGGCGGGGGCGGGAGTGAGCCAGGGCCCGAGTCATCGGAGGAGGTGGGCTACTTGAGTCTGGAAAGGCGGTGGCGGCGGGGATAGACCTCCTCCGGGATGGAGGGCAAACCCAGAGGCGGGGCGACGTGATCGGCGGGGGTGCTGGGACGGGTCTCGGGTGGCATAGGCTGCACAGAAGGAGGAGACACAGGAGGTACAGCCAGAGGTGCCGGGAGGCCACTTGGGGGCAACGATGGTCGCGGTAGCCAGGATGGTGGTGTGAAGGCTGGATCAAAAGGGTCGGCAGGGGCGGGGGCGGATGAGGACCGAGAGAAAGGAAAATCATCTTCAACAAAGCGAACATGACGGGAGATGACAAGCTTATGGGTTGAGAGATCATAGCAAATAAAGGCACTATGAGACAAGGAATATCCTAAAAAGACACAGGGACTGGACCGAGGGTCAAGTTTGTGAGTAGTATAGGGACGAAGCCAAGGAAAACAAAGACAACAGAAGACATGAAGAGATGCGGGATTTTGTTGTTTGTGGAAGAGAAGCTCAAAGGAAGAACGAAACTGTAAGTTTGCTTTTAGCATGCGATTAATGAGATAAACAGCAGTAGCAAAGGAGAAGGTCCAGAACTTAGAAGGAAGAGAGGCATGATGAAGCAAGGACAACCCGGTCTCGACAATATGCCGATGCCGACGTTAAGAAAACCCATTGTGTTCTGGAGTGTGTGGAGGGGTGGTGAGGTGAGTAATACCATTGGCAATTAGAAATGGACGGAGAGCAATGTACTCCCTACCATTGTCGGAGTACAAGGTACGAATGGGAAGTTGGAAATTCTTTTCAACTAGGTTTTTGAAGGCAACAAAGGTCGCATGGACATCAGACTTCCGAACAAGAGGATAAAACCAAATATATTTGGTAAAGTGATCCACAAAAATAACATAATATTTGTAGCCATCAACAGAAAGGACAGGGGATGTCCAAACATCAGAATATATTATCTCAAGAGGGGAAGAGGAAGAGACTGAGGATTGAGAGAAAGGAAGTTTGTGGCTTTTGTTAATATGACACGAATTGCAAGAAAATTTGAGTAATTGGGAATGCGCAAAGGAAATACCATGGGATAATAGTTGTTGTTGAAAAACTTTAACAGAAGGATGACCAAAACGTCTGTGCCATAATGAAAGCAAAGGGGAAGAGGAACGAACCGAACTGAAGGCGGGGAATTGGGGAGTGGCAGCCGATAAATGTGGTGGAGTGGTCGGCCAAATATAGACACCATCCTTATGCCATCCCGTGACCAGAGTCACCCCAGAGTGACGATCCAACACCTGAAAAGAATCAGCAAAAAACTGAACCGTGACGACATTAGTAGTACAAAGAGCCAAAACCGATATTAAATTTAAGGACATGGATGGAACATGCAACACATTCGTGAGAGTAAACTTCCCTGCAACGTCAAAAAAGCATAGATCCCGTATGTGTAATGGGAAGACAGGTACCATTACCAATGACGACAGTCTCCGACTTTTGTAAAGAGGCGAGGCGTCGGGTTGGATGTGAGGTGGTGGTGACATGATGAAAGCACCGAGAATCAACAACCCACACGGAAGGAGCACTGGAGGCGGGATAGTGGATGGCGGTGTGCACCGCGAGGTCAAGCCCGGCGGTAACCTTAATGTGATCCCATGTATGTGGGGAACAAGATGGCATTGGCGAGCAAAGTGGCCAGATGAATTACCACGCGATCGGCGACACTTGCCATGAGAGCTTACGACCCGCGGTTGGCGATGGAGATGGCGGACGTGGAGCCCAAGATTGTGGGGAGGACCGACTGGAGCTGTTGGACAGGCGGCGATGGGCCATGGCGGATCAGTAGTTGCAGGTAAGATTTGCGGTACGCAGGGGCGCGAGCACAGTGGCCGCGTGCAAAAAACTTGACGATGTTGATCGAGACTTGGTGTTTGACCAAAACTTGGTGATGTTGACCGAAATTTGGTAAGGTTGACCAGAACTTGGTGGTTGTTGACCGGAACTTGATGATGTTGACCGGAACTTGGTGGTTGACCAAAAGTTGATGATGTTAAAATTTGGTGGTTGACCAAAATTGAATTTGGTGATGTGACCGAGTTCGTTATGTTTGACTAGAAGCTTGGATTTGGCTGTGTTGCTATTGGTGATGGTTGACCAAACTTTGACTAGAATTTGAATTGGAATTTGAATGGGTCACCGAATGAGCAATTTGTATTAGAATTTGAAGTGGAATTGTTGATTGGCTGAGCAATTGGTGTGTTGTTAATTGACTGAGCAATTGGTGTGCTACTGACCGGCTGTGGTGGTGTGCTGTTGTGGAGAGGAGTAGCTGACCGGCTATGGTGATGGTGATGTGTGACCGGCCTGGTATTGACCGGCTGTGGCTGGTCATGGCTTGACCGGGTGAATGACCAGGTGTGGTGGCCCACCCGAGAAGAGGTGAAGTGCGTGGGTATGGCTGATCTGAAAGGCGGACCGATTGTGGTTTGACTGGCTGATTTTGGTGATGGGGACGAGGTGGGCCGCAGCAGGTATGCCGGCTTGTGGCGAGCGTCTTGGGGCCGGTGTGTGGCTAACAGCAGGAGGGAAGAAAGAAATCTAGGGTTTTGGATCTAGGCTTCTGATACCATGATAGGAAAAGACATAATATTATTGAGAATAAGTTAGGGTATATATAATACCACTACAAGGATAAAATAGGAAATAAAAATATAAAAGATAAATACAAGAAATTCTAATGATAAATACATGAAACCCTAATAGTAAATTCATAGCAGTTACTCTCATAATGATATCAACTGCTGTTTTATATTGTCCATTATTTTTCAGAGATGTTGACTGCAGTCGGTATATTCACTTACCCAAGTTGCAGGCATGCATTTTGTCAAAAAAGGTTGTAGCCATGTATTCGCATTTCTCATGCCATGCTGTGCAAGACTATATATGATATGAAGAAATTGTCATTTTTCTTTTTATCATTCTTCTCCATAGGCCGTTGTCCTTGTGAGAGTAAGCATTCTATCCATCCAAGCCACAGTTTGCCCTAGACATCTGGTTTCTCAAGTGGCGCGAGTCATGGCCATGCAATGTGAAAGATAGTGAAGTGGACTCCCCAAATCACAAACTTTACAAAGGTAACCTCATGCCTCATCACCTTGTGTGGAAAAGTCCCTTTTTTTCCAAGCCAAGCAAAGCTTCATACTATATATAAGAAGGTCCTCAAAACTAGATTCTCAAAACTCGATTCCGAAAATGCTAATGTTTTCACTCATGCTCTTCTTCAATGGTTTTGTCTCCATGGGAACAGCTTCACTTGAGTCCCAAGGACGGGCTCTCCTTCATTGGAAAGCCACCGTGCCAAGCCACCAACAATAACTCCATCCCTGGACCATTCAGTAGAACAATCCATGTTAAGAAAGGGCAAACATAGTCCCATATCGCTACTGGAGAAGTGTGAGGGGTTTGTAAGAGATAGACCCACTTTCATTAGTGTGACGTTTTTTGAGTGAAACCAAAGACAACTATATGCTGATAATCACTAGGATTCATCACTCTGGGCTCTCAACCTCAAGGACATCAATCCATCCGAGCTGGCATGGGCCATTTGACAAGGCTCAACTCGTTGTGTCTCATCATGAATCAGATAAGTGGCTCTATACCTCCATCATTTGGTAATCTCACCAGGATCAAGTCATGATACCTTTGGCAAAATAAGCTTTTAGGCACCATCCCCAGTGAGTTTGGAAGTCTAATTAGTTATTTGCAGGCTTTGGGTCTATTCAACATCAACCTTCTGAAGGTTCAATCCCATTCATTTTTGGTAACTTGACTAACTTAGTAGCTTTGGGAATTTGTGGAGCAATAACCTCAATAGCTCCATATATACCTCCATATTTGGGTAATCTTAAAAGACTCAAGGCTTTATCTCTTGATGATAATAAGCTTTTAGGTACTATCCCTGGGGATTTAGCAAGGCTTAGGCATTTGCAGGTGCTGGGTTTGTCTTACAACCTCTTGGCAGGTTCCGTCCCTTCTCTTCTGGGGAACATGATTAATCTTAAAATGCTAAATCTGTCATTCACAATTATTATCTTGGCAGGTTCCGTCCCTTCTCTTCTGGGGAACATGTTCCGTCCCTTCTCTTCTGGGGAACATGATTAATCTTCAAATGCTAAATCTGTCATTCAATAGCCTTAGTGGATCAATTGCTCCTGAACTTGGAAATCTCATGAACCTGAAATCTATTGACATCTCAAGGAACTTTGTCATAGGCCCCATACCTCTTGATATCACAATTATTATCTCTTTGTGACAATCAAATCTTTGGAGCCATGCCTTGAGAGATGGGAAAAGCATTCTTAAGCATCGAATGAATAGATTCAATTTGTTAGGACCGTTGAGAGGAAAAGAATCATCGCTCATTTTAAAGAGGCATTTCGCAAAAAATTCGAAGAGCTAATTCCGAGGAGTTGACAAGATCGAGAGCTCCTCGGACAGATTTCCGAGGAGATAGAGTTGGCTATAAAACAGAATGTAAAAGCACACGCACGATATATGTGAAAACCCTACAAAACGAAGGGAAAACCACGGGGCACCAGGCAGACAAAATCCACTAGAATCAAGCAAGTAACTATAATAACTCTCTTGAGTTGATGCCCAAACTTAAGATTACAACTAAAGCAGGAATAGAACTTAGATCAACAATGAACAAACTTAAGACACAAAGCTTAAGCAAACAAACATTCTAACTGCAGTTGAGTATTACTGTTCTTTGTCTCCAAAGAGTGGATGCCTACTTCAATAACTCAGCCTTCTTCTTCTTCCTTCTTCTTCTTGCTTGATCTCTCTCCATAGTGTGCTTTCTTTCTCTCTTTGATAATCTCTGGTTTTTCAACAACATCACCAGTCAGGCTTCATTCCTCTTTTATACAAACTCTGGTGAGGATCCCAAAGCACCTTTTTTTTCTGTGGCTTGTGCAACACTCATGCTGCCACATCACAGTAGTGTATGCCGTGCTTGTTGTAGTTCTAAGACACCTTTCTTTCTGACACCGCCTTTCCATCTTTGGGATTGGTGTCATGTGTACTTCTAGTGGGAACCACGAATCCATTCCTGAACCCTTGCCAAGCAGCCAGCTCTTCGTCAACATGATATGTTGGTTGTTCGGTTTGCCTATGCCTTACCAAACAACAAACACTGCTCACCTAGTACACCTATCTCGATGGGACGCTTTGGTCAACTTGCTCTTCGGTCTTGGACTAGTGCTCTTATGCTGTTTCATCTCTTCGGCAGCCAGTTGGTCTTAGACCATCAAACCCAACAAAAACTTGTCAATCTGAACGTTTTGTTTCTTTGTGAGAACAGAATATCTGGTAGAATACCTTTCAGTGTTGGAAACTTGACCAAACTTGAGATTTTGGATATGGGCAGCAATGGCATCAATGGCTCCATCCCTTATGAAATTGGGAACCTAATAAACCTGCGTGAATTGTACTTCACTTAATAGTATGATAGGATCCATCCCAAGTGCCCTGGAGAATTTGAAAGGCCTAACTATATTTGTTGTCAATGCACAGCAATCGTCTCTCTGGTTCAGTCGAATGAAATATAAAATCTTGTGAATTTAATTATTCTTGAGTTTGCCAATAATAGTCTTTCAGGTCACTTCCCAACAGATATGTTCAAGGGTAGATTGCTTCAGTGTCTCGCTTTGGGCTATAATATTTCCAAGGTCCTATTCCAAGGAACTTAAAAAATGCTACCAACTTGATCAGAATTCGAGTTGAAAGAAACCAATTCACAAGAGACATCTTTGATAACTTTGGGGTGCATCCTTATTTAGTATATATTGATCTGAGCTTCAATAGACTGTCAGGTACCTTGCCACCATCTTGTGGAGAATGTCTTGGCATATTTTAAGATCACTGGCAACATGATCCATTGATCCATATCATCTGAAGTTGGTCATTTATCAAATCTACGAGTCCTTGATCTTTCTTCTAATCATCAGGTAGGAGAGATTCTAAGGGAATGGAGCATGTTGAATTTCATGTATCACTTAAACATGAGCAACAACCAGCTCTCATGAAACCAACGACCAAAAGGTCTATTTGTACAAGGGTCCCTTATCAAGGGATGAAATTCCCCTATGGATGACCCGGGGTCGAATACCATCTCTTGCAAGGTGAGGGTTTAGGTGCACGGGTCTGTTCCATGCTTGAGATGCCGAGCTTTTGGGTGTACGATGTTGTTCAGAGTGTGAGCTGCCGAAGCCTATAACATGTTCTTTGACATCCTTCGGGGGGTGCTTGTCGGCTTAGTAAAAAAAAAAACAACTCTCATGAATCATACCTCAAGAATTCGGAGACTTGTCTTTGCTAGAAGTTCTTGATTTGTCATACAACTTATAGTGGAACAATATACCAACAGAGTTGGAGAATTGCCTTAAATTGTACTCATTGAAGTTGAGTGGAAACAACATGGAATCATCCCCTTTTAACTTGGAAATTTAAACCGCAGCAACTCAGCAAACTGAAAATTTATAACACAATCAGTTACAAGGCCTTAATCTATCACACAATCAGTAGGTTGGTCACTTTCCACCTTTTCAGTTTATGATCAGCTTGGTGCAATAGATTTATCTTATAATTCTTTAGATGGTCCAATTCCAGATAACCATTTCTTTCAAACAGCTCCAATTGAATGGTTCATTCACAACGAAGGTTTATGTGGTCACGTGCATGGTTTTCCATCATGTGACTCATGTCTATCCTCTAGTGTTGATCTCTATGATGCAAACGAGCACCGAAAAGTCATTGTTTTGGTTATTATTTTCATAAACGGGTTTCTACTTCTGTTATGCCTCATCGTTGGAGTTAGTTTGCTCTGTTACAATATTAAAGACAGAGTACATTCTCAACATGGAGTTTTTATGGGAAAAAAGTGTACCAGGAGATCATTGAAGCAACTGAAAATTTTGATGACAAATACTGTAATGGTGTTGGATCTTCTGGTATTGTCTATAAAGCAACCTTTATCATCTGGTGAGACATTTTCCATCAGGAAAACTCAGGCAACTGAAGTCCAAGTGGATTAGCAAGCTTTCCGAATTGAAATAAAGGCATTAACTCAAATTCGGCATCGAAATATTGTGAGGCTCCATGCTTTTTGCTACACTCATAAATTCCACTTTCCCATATACGAGTATATAAAGAGAGGAAGTTTAAGTGCAATACTAAGGTCTGAAGAATGGATTAGATCTAGAGAGTGAATATCATTATAGACATTATTCAAGCTTTATCTTATTTGCATAATGATTGTGAACCTTGTGAGGAATGGAGTCCTCCGGTCTTCATTGCCGAGGTCCTTTTCCGAGCTACTGACCGAGGAGCTCGACCAAGGAGCTACCAGGCGAGTGGGAGCTACTCTTCTTCAGGTGATGAAGACATCCAAGCAGATGCGAGGGTGGGCCCAGTAGAAGGAAAGGATCAAAGCGGGAATCCCTAGGCGCTCACACTGAGAGTGGCGCAGAACCTTGGAAGTGTAATCTCTGACACAATCATCTGACATAGCCGCCTGACACAGCAGTCTGACATTGCAGTGAAGTGACACAGGAGTGTTGTACAAGGCAGAGACAGAAGTGTGTCAAGGAAGCTTCACCAGTCAAGTGCCTATATAAGGCCATCTTCTCCCAACTATGATGTTGTTGTTCAACTGTGTGTTCAAAGAGAGAGATATCTTTGTAGTTGATAACTAGTAGTGAGTGAGAGAGCTTGTGAGAGAGCTTTGTATCTCCTGTTCATCTTCTTCCTTGAGTTTATCTGAAATAGAGAAGGGTGTGGGTCGTGGACGTAGGCACTGTTGCCGAACCACGTAAATACTGTCTTGTGTGGTGTATGTTTGTTCTGGTTCTCTTGTTTGCAGGTTGCTTGAGTTGTTTAGTCAGCAGCCTCCAGCGATCCTATTTCCGCAACGAAGGGGAAGCGCTTGAAGGATTGCAAGTGTAGCGGTTCTGGCGTAGAGCACTCAGTCTTGAAGACTGAGATTCCGAGGTGCTCCAGGAGAAGCTCGGATTCAGGGGCTGTCTGCCGAGCTCCTCAGTGTGAAGGACCTCGGATATTTCCCAACAACCCTTAATCGACTGTCTCTAAAGAATCCTTGAAAAAAGGTTTGAAAGTTCAGTTAGACTACAGCGAGTTAGGGTACCTTGCTTTTGAACTCTTTCAAGAGATCAATGAATCAACAAATGTGATGCAATACCCCACTGACGGATCGTTCATTGAGACATAACAAGCAACAATATTCTTCTAGATGAAGATTACAAGGCTTGCATTTCGGACTTTGGCATCACTAGACTCTTAACTCTCTTAACTCCTGATTCATCTCATTGGAGCATGCTTGCAGGCACCCATGGATACATGACACACCAGGTATGTCCCATTCACATTCTTCAACATTAACAAGTGTGTTTCAAGTAAGTACTCCATTATTTCAATCTTTTCTTTCCTTCTTGTTACAGAGCTTGCTATACAATGATGAGGATGACTGAATGGTGTGATGTATATAGTTTCGGAGTTGTAGCACTTGAAGTGATACATCATACATGGAATTCATCCTAGCGATGCATAACAACTTTGTCATCAAGCATGCTAATGAAAGATATTCTAGAACCTCGCCTTCCACTTCCTACGTCTGATCAGGTGGCTGCAAGCCAAGTGCTTACAGTGATTTTGATAGCATTGCAAATGCATCGACACCAATCCACAATGGAACGAGTTTCTCATCAGAGGACATTTTCTTCAAAGTCTTTACCAAACACCATTGTCCTCCCTTTCCACACGCTTAGAATTGATGATTTGATGACTTCTCAAACATGTATGGTTTATCCAATTTTATATATAAATAAAATACTATGAATGTATCTAAATGATCAAATTAGTCGGCAGTCATGATGTTTAATTTATTCTTACATTGTTAGAATCCACAACTTTCTACAAAGCAAGATTCTCAGATATTGACGAACTAAAACATTGTTTTATACCACGTGTCAAGAACTTGGACACACTTTCATGTCATGGATATATTTAATATTATAAATCCATTCTTTCTGCATAGACCATGAAAAACATCGAGGAACAGGAGTAGCAGTTGGTGCTTGCCTCAGCCAGGTGGCAAACATTAACTAGATGCCCAGCCATTTCATGACTTCCGATTCTTCCACATTAATTAGTTTTCAATCAATGACCAGTTTTTTGGAATTTCTGTCAACTCAAAACTATCTTTATCTTTATTTTACCATTGTCTGAGTTCAGATTATAGGTGTTTACTCATAATGAAACCGTTCAATGCATGGAACTTGAATAATGCCTATTATCTCCACCTTTACTATATTTTCCCTTTTTTATTACTTTATTTTTGGTAGCATTCCATTCCTCTTTCTTTCTGAACAGCTTTAGACAAATGATGCAAGTGCATCATGAAAGATCTGCATACATGTATATGTATTGTGCTTCTACTTAGCTAAACCACAGGGCCGTTTGATTGGCTATATGGCCACTTCCATCCAGGGAGGGGGATGTGGTCATCCAATCATTTTTTATTTTTTCTGTTTTGTTATGGATGGGAATGTAGTGAAATTAGCCAGATGTGGCCATCCACAGAAGAATTCACCCACTTTTTATCCCCTATAATTTTTAAAAACATTATATATATACTTTTATAAAAATATAATCATTTTATATATTTAATAAAAAATATTATAAATTTTCCCAAAATTATTTAACTATAAAGAACTTGAAAAAAAATTATATTTAGTTTTATTTGAAAATTTATTTGAAGATAATATTATATACATTAAATTAAAATATCCTAATTTTGAGTATTTTAAATTAAATAAAATATTTAAATTTAAATACAACCAAACATTAAAAGTATACATAGAGTCCTTTTCTCTTTATCCAACCAAACACACAAGTGTAACTATTCACCCTGTACCTGGACATCCTTGTAACTCTTCATCCAATTGATGAGGTATTACAGACAACCAAACGCTAAAATCAATAACACCAAAGTTGGCTAAGAAAATACAGACGCAGTTACTCAACATGGCCTAATGGCTTCCTCCAAAATCTCTCCTCACCACTATTCAAATATTAATCATGGTGCCTTCACTCTTACTTGTTAGCAATATGTTTGTTATATTATTCCCATGGCAACAACTTCTCCTTAGATTGAATCCTTAGTGACACCGGGCAGGGTAGCGATTAATTCTGGCTAGCCGTATCCAAAGGCGATCGCAAGGAAGATGACAAAGAACCAAGAAGAACCAGAGAATTTCTTTGAAATTCAATTAAATTTCATTCAAAACATGACTCAATCCAAAAGCTAGTCCACAGGCCGGACTAAATAGCCTAAAACTTACTTATTTGGTATTTCGCCAAAAGTAGCAAAAATCGCAAAATTATTCAAAATGAAAATTCTAAATAAGAAAAGTTCTAAATAAGATAACTAATTAGCCAAAAATATGGACCAAATTAGATTCAAATCACTTCCTAATCTGGACCAAAATAGATTCCAATCACTTCCTAATTTGACAAATTATTTATTAGTAAAAATAGCTAAAAATATCTAAACGGTGATCCTGCAAAAAAACAGTAGAATTTGAATTTGAAAATGACACCCATCAAGTGTATCTTGATAACTATGGTGTGCGTGCTGAAAAGAGCTTTCCATATTGGGGTTATATGTGCGATTTCAGCACCTGTAGCCAAAGTTATGGCCAAATTACTGAAACATATTATCTGGCTCATGATCCCCCTGCATCACTCAAGGAGAGCTCTTCTCGATCCGGTGGAAGACCAGCCTCCAAACATAACACCTCATCAACTCATGGACTACGTCTTAGACCATTCCATACAACTAAATTGGAATTAAATGCAGAGGTTTTGGGGCGTTAATTTATTCGAAAGAGATGGTTATCAAGTGGTCACCCCACTTTTAATTTCGCCACCTTTATGAAAAGATACATCACAAAGAAGTTTGGGACAGAGTAGCTTGATCACTTTCCAAAAACAAACACTGGAAGTGCAAAAGTTGTCAATTCGGTATGTTCTCGCTTCAGTGGAAAAGAACACTAGAAATAGAACTCCTTCCATTTTCAACTATTTGGGAGAAGAGAGACTTCCACCTATTTTTCTACTTCAAACCACTTTCTGACAAGTGAACACCCCTTTAATGCCAACAACCATTAGACAGGTGAAGTTGGAGACTCAACTTCTTAGCTCTCCCTCAACCTAAGTATTAACCATCTCCAAGGAGCCATCTCTCCAACCATATCATCTTTCTCCAACTCACCATATGTGATCTCTCTTCAAACAATCTCATTGGCAGTATTCCACCAGAGGTTGGTCGTTTGATGAGGCTCGACTTCTTGTGGCTCTTAGAAAATCAGATAAGTGGCTCCATCCCTCATAAGATTGGATATCTTTTGAATCTCAAGGAAATTGTGCATCTCAATTAACCATATAAAAGGCACAATTCCTCCAAGCTTAGAATACTTGACCAATCTTCTAAAATCCAAAAACTTGTGAATATAAAATAATTATACATCTTCTAAACAATATAGCATGCCATACTCTACCCAATATAGCCAATTTGACCCTGCTTGAAATACTGTACTCGTATGGAATAGCCTCAATGGTTCCATCACTCTTAGGAATGGAGTTCTTGCAAAGTTGAGGAGATTGGACTTATCTATGAATAACATTATTGGTTCTATTCCAAATGATATCAGAAACTTGGGTAACCATGAGTATTTCTCCGTACATACCAATACATGGATAGGTTTATTCCCCATGAGATTGGAATGTTAGAGTTGTATATATGGTGATTGTACCTTATTCTTACATCGGGTGTTCCTATCACCCTCTCTATCGTACTTGTATATGTTCTGATGTACATTGTAATATATCAAAACTAACAGAGAACATTATTCTTCTCTTTCTCCTCTTTTTCTCTCTTTGTAACATGGTATCAAAGCTAGGGTTTTGAGTCTTGGTGCTCCTCATTGCTGCCACATCTATCTATCTCTCTCTCTCTCTCTCTCTCTCTCTCTCTCTCTCTACCTAGCTGTTGGCCTCCTCCTCTTCGTGTTCGTGATCGACGGACCACCTCCGACCTACCCTCGACCCCCCTGCTACATCCTGCAATCCATGACCTCGTCTAATCCTCCTTCTAGCAATCCGTAGTCCTGTGTGCAATCTGCAGTCTTGTGTACAAGCAGGGTGTTTGTTGTTTCATTTCTTTATCTATATTGTCTTGTGCACGCCAAGTGTTTGCTATTTTGTCTCCTTATATCTTTAGAAAATGTTTATTATCTTCAAAATGTGGATATAATATTGGATGGGAAGAATCGCAAGGTTTGGTCCTCCACTCTCCATGTCCTTTTTCAAGGGCTTAATCTGTGGGATTAGATTGATGGCACCAAGCTTGCTCCTGTTGCTTTGGATGATTTAGAGGTCTCTTCCCACTCTAATTCCAGTGACGCAGTCTCCCCTCAGGCCCAGGATTGGGCTAAGTAGTATGAAAATGATTTACGGACCATTATAATTCTCTGTCAGTCCTGTGAGCTTCCTATTTGTCTTGGCGTTTGTGATCTTCCAACGACCAAAGCGTTATGGGAGTATTTACCTTTTATCTTCCTTCTAGTCAGGCTCAAAAATATTCTTTGGTACAAGCTCTCTCCATTACTTATCAATGTGATCGATCTGTTCAGGACTTCTTCGCCAAGCTTAGTGACTTTTGGCGTTAGTTTGATGCAATGTCACCATCTAATTGCCCCACTTGTGAATGTTGCACTGCTCAGGTTAAGGATTGTGGGTACCTTCACTTGTATGAGTTTGTATGAGTTTCTGATGTAGCTTTGACCATAGTTTGAGGTTGTGCGTGCTTAGATGATGCATGTATCAACAAACTCCTCTTTCTATTAGTGATGCTCTTGCATTAGTGATTGTTGAGGAGACACACCTGCACTCCCTAGATGATATGTGCACACTGCCATCTCCTCTACACCTCACTCTGTCCTTGCTGCTTCTCATAGTGACCTGATGCGCCCTGCTTCTTAGATGTCTTCTCTTGCTTCTGGCTATGGGTCTCCCGTATGGTCTTCTCATTTACTACCTACACCAACTCCAGCTCTTCAGCAGTGTCCACAGTCTTCTGGTCCACCTCAGTGTCGTATCTTGCTTTGCTATTAATGTCATACTCTTGGCTATATTCGTTCCGAGTACCACAAACTACAGCATGTCTTGGGCCAACAACGTAGCCAGCAGCAGCGAGTCGCTTTGGCCTTGCTTCCTCCTCGGTTCTTTAGTGACACTTATGTTTCCTTGTCTATACCCTAGCAGATCATCCAGTTGGCTCATCAGTTGTTGTAGAGCAGGCCTTCCTTAGCACTTGGTTATGCATAGACTCCTTCGACTGATACGAAAGAAACATTTGCTTCTCTCTGAGTATCACAACCGCCTATTGGTTACTAGATTATGTTGCCTCATATGTTCATATGACCTTTGATACCTCATCTCTCCACTCCACGGCAGCCATCTCCCATGACCTACAGGTCATTATTGCTAATGGTACTATCCTTCCCATTGCTAGCCGTGGTACCCTACAGACTCCCCATTTCTCCATGCCTAGTGTTGCTCATATTCCAAAGCTATTCGTGAACCTTATCTCCTTGAGCCAGCTTTCATGTGATGTCGTGCCCCAGTGCTCATGCTCAAAATTCTACAGTAGAGTGGAAACATCACCATATTATTGAGACTTCTTGCATCGTTGTCTATCTCATTAACCTTCGACCCTCTATTTTTCTTCAAATTCGCAGTCCTGAGGAGTGTCTGTTTTATAGTCCTCCACGTTATGCTCATCTGCGTGTTTTTGGTTGTATATGCTATATTTTCATTCCTCCTCGTGAGTGAACCAAGCTCACTGTTCAATCTGTTCCTTGTGTTTTTCTTGGATATAACATTGAGCATAAGGGCGCCTACCAATGCTATGATCCTGCCGCTTGTCGCATGCGCATATCCTGTGATGTCATATTTGTAGAAGATCGCAGTTTCTATGTGTCACCATCTTCCTTGTACTCTGCTCACTTTTCAACCATAGTCGATGATGTCACCTTCCTCTCTGTTCCACCACCTGTAGCTCCACTAGAGTCATCTCCTCCTGTTTTGCTACCTACAGCTCTGCTAGAGTCACCTCCATATCTCTAGTCATCTGTAGCTCCACCAATCTCCTTCTTCTGTTCCACCTGCTCCACATATACTCTATGACTATACTCGTTGCCATCATACTCATTCCTTACTTGAGAAATCTACTTCACCCTGTTAGGCTTCCTCTAGTGAGTACTTCTGCATGATAGTATCCCCTCCATGAGCATCGCCATCCACCAGCTGATAGCCTCAATCTTACTACTCCACACTTTCTTTACTTGCACGCTCTTCCCGTTACTACCAATGCCCATCCAGAGCCTAGTTCCTACAGAGAGGTTATTTAGGTTCATGAGTAGCACGCTTCTATGTTTAATGAGCTAAGTGCCTTGGGGCGCACTTCTACCTGGGAGTTGGTTCCCTGCGATGCAGTGTTGTTCCTATTACATGCAAGTGGGTCGTCAAAGTCACGTCGTGCTTTTGTAACGCCCCGACCCGGATCCCGGGACCTCGGGCACGTTCACAGACCGGCCGTACCCAAGTGGAGACGGTCTCCACTCAGATACAAGGCCTAAGTAAACAGTAGCAGATAACAAAATAAAATTAAGAAGTTTATTAATCCACTAATAAACATATACAAGTCAGAGTGCTAGTGCGAAAAGATAAAGTACAAGGTCCAAAGCCCTAACAAATACAGGCCCTACAAAGGTTCCAAGCCCAGTATCCTCACTCAGAAACAAAAGTCAAGGAGATCCTCCGACCTCAAAGAAATATCCCACCCCCAACTCTGACGCCTTCTGAAAGCTCCCTCACACTCTACTCTCGTGACTTGAAATGAGAGTAGGTAAAAGTATTGAGCTTTCGAAAGGAAAGCCCAGTAAGTACCCTGCAAGGAATCTCAAAGATGTGAACACAATAAAAGTTACATGATATCACAATCAACTAACCATCAAACAATCAGGTCCTAGGAGTCTATCAGGAACAATCAAAGCAAGAACTCCTAGTCAAACACTGGCCCTCGGGCCCGAAATGGAATTCCAAGAATAGATTCGATGACACCAAAGCTTTTCCGTCAGCCCCCCAGCCTCCGCTGGAATTCGACCCTCCGGTCGCACCTCGGTAGCGCCACCTCTCTCTTACGTGTTAACACGGTGCTGTATCGTCCCCACCGGCTGTAGGGACCGCCAGAGTACCCTCCCCGCGGAACCATCGTGAGACGCCGGTGTCCTCACAATGCTCCACTCCCACTTGAGCATTCGGCCCACCGAATCGAAAATGAACCCGTTCTAACATGCTTACCCGCCAAAGACACAAGACCATGTGCTCATGGTCAAGTGTGATCCGCGAGGGCAAAGATGTCCAACGAAAGCAAGACAAGCAACAAACAATACTCTATCTCTAGTTTTTCAACCATGCACATACAAAAAGAAGGAAAAACAAACAACTTGCAGGTGCGTCCATGCATCCAATAACAGAAGCTCAACGGAACATGCTAAAATAAATAGCAATAACAAAAACAAGGAAAACCCAAGGATGGGCGGGAATCAAGGCGTAGGTAACTTGTAACGCCCCGACCCGGTTCCCGGGACCTCGGGCACGTCCACAGACCGGCCGTATCCAAGTGGAGACGAGCCCCACTCGAATACAAGGCCTAAAAATGATAAGCAGATAACAATAA
The DNA here is from genome assembly GCA_026586065.1 of Dioscorea zingiberensis. Lineage (NCBI taxonomy): Eukaryota > Viridiplantae > Streptophyta > Magnoliopsida > Dioscoreales > Dioscoreaceae > Dioscorea > Dioscorea zingiberensis. The sequence continues at coordinate 10,335,184 of CM048824.1, forward strand.
TAATCAAATGTTCATTAATAATAAAGAACAACATCAGAGTTATACAACGGAATTAAAAATCATGAAGGGTTCCAGGTACCCTACAAAGCTCTATACAAAGTCAGTCCCTATAAGGGTCCTATAAGTGAAACTCTCACACAACCTGAGGTCCTCGGACCTCTCCAACCTATCCCAGTCCCATGCGTAGCTCCAAACCCTGAGTCATCTGTTCCTCTTAACCTGGAAGAGAAAAAAAAAAAAATGAAGTGAGCTTTCGAAAGGAAAGCTCAGTAAGTATCCTGCAGAGAAATCACGATAAGCATAGTCCAAATAGTCAAGATAGACAAATCAAGACAATCAGTCATCACAATGAGTCAATCAAACGGGGCCCCCTAAGCCCGACCAATCACACCTCCACGGTTAGCACAAGTGCCGTGTGCCTCAATGGTCAAGTGCCGGACGACAGGTGGCTATGCTCCCTGAGTACGCATACTCCATCCCTGAGACATACCAACCCAACCTAAACACAAGCACCATGAGTCGCACAGTAATGTCCCGGTCCACGGTGGCATGCTCAGTGAGCATCCAAAAACAAGCTTATACAACAACCAATCAACCGATGTGGAAGCATCAAACAAAACATATATATCGGGAATCAAAAACAGATATCCCAATCATAACCACAAGCACAATCATGATAACAATCAAGAATATACCAAACCAGGTAATAAGAATGCCAAAGAAACCCATCTCTGGGTGGGAGCTAGGCAAAGACACTTACCTCTAATCGCAAAGCATAGAATTCCACGAAATCTCCTCCGACGTGTCTCTACCTCCAATCTGGTAAATACAAGACTATTCTCAGTACACGCACTTGTATTTAAGAACAACTATATTTACGATGCATGCACCACTAAATGGACCCGACCCATTAATAAATCCAATGTACCCATGAGTTATCCTTCCTTAAGTCAAACTCAATCTCTTTAACAAATCTCACCAATCATGGCTTGACTAAGCCCATCTGAGTTAAAATGAACCAAGTCAACTTCTTTAAAACAACTCTCTTAGCAAAACCCAAACCCAACTCGACTGGATTGGACAAAACAACCCCCTTAACTCAATCCTCAAGTAATTAATTAAAACCCTCAATCTATTACCAGTTCAGCCTGTGCCTGTAAACCAAGCCCGTGTATCTTTGCAACCTCTGAACCTCACTCTCACCAACCCTAATGGAAACCAAAGAGTAAACCAGAGCTCTACCACCTCTACTCACTCTCTATGTATCCCAAACAGAGATTCAACTCGATCCAATCCATCTACCTCTCTTGAACCCACCGTTTATCTACCACCCACAACCACTAACCGAGAGGAGATTAGCAACAAATATAAACTCAACAACAAATGCATGCAAACTTTAGACTACTCATGCTTCCCATGCTTTATTCCCAGAGGTTATTACCTCTTATTTGATCACCCAAACCTGCAGACCAAACCACCAAACTGACCAGAAACCTCTCAAACATACCAAGCCCTTACCAATCATCTATATGTGCTTATAGATACCTAACAGAACTCCTATTATCCATTCTTATGTAAGTATGCAGGTGTTCACAACTTACTGAGCGAGCTATGTCTTTGCAGGAATTAAGAAAGCTCACCAGCTAACGGTGACGCGTGGTGACCCGTGGCGGAGCTCCGGTGGCTGGCAAGGTTCCTCGATCTTGGTTGGATGCTCCACGCCTCTTGGTCCAGCAAGCTCGCGACGCAGTCCCCAATCACCTTCCTCCGGAGAGATTGGATCCCGCGAATGCAATGGACGCCGTCCGAAGTTTATCCTCGGCCACTCCGTCTCCCTTCTCCGTGTGGTGGCGGGGCGGTGAGGGCTTCTAGGGTTTTGGGTTGGTTCTCATCTTATAGAAGGTCGTGAATATTCTTCAACCTATCACATAAGGCAAAATCCAAGATTCGTATCGCTAGCTTCGCGAGATCAGGGGAAAAAAATAGGATCACGGCGCGCTTGCTGGCGAGGTGGCATTGCTCTCGCCTAGGTTTCAAACCCTATCATGATGAGCGGTGGACACATCTCCGCGTGGTAAGGTTAACGGTTGAAGATAAAAGAACAAAGGTTGTTTCCCTTTGATAGTCACACGCTATCTCTGTCTCACGCGCTTTTGTGGTTGCTGATGTCCACGTGCTTTTGACCAACTCTAACTCCAATAATGTTTTGTTATTTCATATGGTTGCATTTGTTATGTATAATTTTTAATGAAGAACACTCCAGCTCTTCTAAATTGTCTTGCAAGTCCAGAAATCTGTCACGTGGTGCCTATTTGCATGCACGCCAACACCTCTTTTCTTAGTGAGAGCTTGCAGCCTTGCATGCCTGTGACCAATCCCTCCTTTGTTTTTTTGTTTTTAAAATACCAAGGTTCCATTCTACTAATTGTCACATATTTAACAGGCTGACTTTTCATTTATTAAATAATAATGATTAAATAGTTCATAAGATCCAATCATATATTAATCTATCATTCTGATGTGGCTCAATTAAATAGAAGATTTTCTCTTTCTATATATGTTTATCTTTTACTACATATATATTATTATTATTATTTAAATATGGTTTACCCTTCCCAGCCATACACGTGATCCAATTCATACAAATGTCTACCTTGTATTGTATATATAAATTAAATCAAACCCATCACATCATTCCATTAATATTCATACATAATATCTTCTCCAAATAATATGTCCTTTTTTTTTTATAAACTTCAATAAATTCCAACTATGGGGAATTTCATTAATTCATAATTAAATAAAAACTTATTCTCACAAATATTTGATTAAAACCAACCTTCGGGATTTCCTTCTATTAACCAAAGATTTTAAAACCTAAAATCTCCGGATTTTACATAACTTACAAAAATCATGCAAAAGCAAAAATCAACAAAACCCATATCTAGGGTGGAAGCAAGGCAAGGGTAATTTACCTTTAAAATCACGCAGTCTGGTGTTCCACGGAATATTCTCCTGACGCATCCACGCCGATATCTGGCAACCACATTTCCATTGTCAAAATATGTACTCGTAGTTAAGAATAGTTACTTCTATAACGCATGCACAACTACATTGGGCCTGGCCCATTAATTATCCAACAGGACTAACCTAGTTCCTAGTCTTAAATTTGGGCTCACCCCCAACTCGACTGAGTTTAGTCCATTAATTTGGATCCCCTTAACCAGCTTTCTGGTAATTGGTCTATTAAATCACTTGAACTTGACTAGACCCAACCATGTATTATCCTCACATATGATAATAGAGATTCAAAACCCATTACAACTCATACAGCTAGCTCTCTAACTATTGTCAACCTTTTAATTCTTGGCCCACCAACATTAAGGATAACTCTCTCTCTCCCCATACTATTGTTGTTGGTTTACCTGTCACTGCTAGCCCATAAATACTATTAGATGCACCTATTTTCTAACTTACCATTTACTGACTAATCACTACTAGTCAGGAAATCAATTAACTTAGTTCAACTTGGTTCATGGGTCAGATCGTGCTGGCCCACCGTCTCAACTAGGTTCATTCATTAATTAATAACTTGTTAATCAATGTTCCACTCATGCATCTCTCATATTCATGCACTCGTGCAACCAGTTTCATCCTTCAATTAATCTAACCTCATTAGTATCTACATCATGATTCCATTCATCTCCAAACAATCTTAATATCTTATAAATTCAAAGACGAACATAACCTAAGGTCCATTAGAACTCAGGCAACAAAAATAGGAATTCAATTATAATTTGTAGAGACTTGTCTAACTTAACAACCTACTCATCATCAAAACCTTTCATAAAAGAATAAGACCTTAGCTTGAACAATTCATAAGGTTCCAACTAGTCTCAGGGATGCTCACAACTGCCAACTAGTATTGTTTCTCTCTTCATGCCCAGTCACAACATCATGCTTCTTTTAACTCAAAGGTGACCCACTTCTATTGTTAATCCTCCACAGAAACTTTAAACTAACCCCTTATGGCAACAAGGAAGCTCTCAACACCATGCTAACAATTCTCTCCACCTCACTAGAATTCCAAAAAAAATCATCAACAATGACGCAAAAACCTCCAAATTGTCATAGCCCTTCTACAGTCATCCATGGAAATCAAAGTGTAGAGCCATGCATGCAACTGACCAAGAAAAACACATGGCTTCCCTCCCCTTAATAACCCATCTAGAATCTAACATCATTAACCTCTCTCTGTTATTATTACCATGAGTATCTCTCTATCTCTTATGGCTATGCATGATACTACAGAGGTTGAAGAAAGCTTACCAAGACTGTTGTGGTGTTCTTGAGGTGGTATTCTCTCTCTCTCTCTCTCTCTCTCTCTCTCTCTCTCTCTCTCTCTCTCTCTCTCTCTCTCCAGTTGTGGGCGACGCCGAGCGGGGCAACCTTCTGATCGCGCGTTGGAGGCGAAGCCGGAGGCGGTGAAAGGGTTTGGAGATTTTCTTCTCTACTTATAGACTCCACAAGGAAGCCCCCGGTTAAGATCCGATAAGATTTATCTTCATGTTTAAATCCCACTCCTCACAGTTGGTCGGACGTGATTAACGGCGGAGACGTGCTTGGATCTCTCTCTCTCTAGATATCCTATAAATATAGATATATCTCTATCTATATCTCCTATTATCTGGTATATATCTGTATTTAATATAAAATATCATCACCCCATCACGCGTTTTCTAACTTGATTCAAAAATCCAATTTGACTTCAGCATGGTATGCACGTCCTCTTAATTCATAATTTATTTGAATGTTTTATATTATATATTTGATATATTCCTGCAACCATTCATTTATTTCAATCTCCTTGCAATCATAGATATATATATATAGCTATATTTTGATTATTATTAACTTGCACGGGATGCCCTCTTCCTTCCTTTTTTTTTATTTATTTATTATTTATTTATTTTTATTTTGTTTTCTTTTAACAGGCATGCATGTTCTTTATGTGCTATTTTATTTGAACTCAAAATTAGAATCATAACTATGTAATATATATTTTCCCAAATATATTTCTAAATATCAAATCATAATCCATATATCTAAACCATTATCTCATCTTCTTTTCATAATATATTTTTACATTTGAGTATATCCCATCTATCAAATCATTCCCTCTTTTAAATTTGGATTTACACAAAATATCAATATATCCAATCCCAAGACTATTCAAAAGAAAGGTTGACTTTTAATCAAATTCTCTCATCATTGCAACCAACGTAAGTTTATCCATATAATTCCTTTTAAATTTGAAGATCAAGAACACCACTAATACTTTAATTGAGAAAAATCACTAGAAATTTTATTTCCACTAAAATTCCAACATCAACCCTTGGGAGATTCTCCCTTATTTCCCAACAAGCTTTGGAAAATACTAAACTAAAACTTAATAATTAGAAAAGAAAAGAAAAATATAATTCCTAAAACTACGGGCTTCACAGCTTTGATGGCACAATTGAGAGGTACAAGGCTCGGTTAGTGGCTTGCGGTTTTCAACAGTAGCATGCATTGCACTTATGACTCATATGACTGCCATTTGGACTCTCATTATCATGTCAATTGTTCATTGTTGGTCTTTGGCTTAGCTTGTTGTGAAGAATGTCTTTCTTCATGGTGACTTGTAGTAGGAGGTGTACATGGTTCCTCCCCCTAGTCTCTCTTATCCCCATGTTTGGTTTGTCACCAACGATGTGCTCTCTACTGCCTGAAACAAGCCCCTCGTTCCAGATTTGAGGTTACCTCTACTCGTGATAGCTAATGTACTTTCTTAGACGCTGTACACTTCTCGATTTACTTGTCTATCTTTGCTCTTTTCACTTTTGAATAACTACTAGTCAGATGGAATTTTATCTTCAGTTACAACCAGATGAGGGTACTATTCTACCTGACCTGACTCTCAATTGACATCTTGTTGGGAGTCTTGTTTACCTTACCGTTATGCGGCCCGACATCACCTATGTTATTCATGTGTTGAGCTAGTTTTGAGCGCTTTCTACATCTATGCATTATACTTACTTGTTGTGGGTCCTTCAGTATCTTCGTGCCACTCCAACACATGGTCTTATCTACTTGTGTACCAGTCCTCTTCAATTACAGGCCTAGTTAGACTCTACTTGGGCCAGTGACCGTATGTATCGTCGCTCTGTTACTGACTTCTGTGTGTTTCTTGGCTCCTCACTTTTTACATGGAAGTCCAAGAAGCAGACTGGTGTCTCTCCGTCTAGCGTCGAGGTTGAGCTTCATGCATGTTATGGCTACCATTGGGCAGAGATAGTTTGGCTTCGTTGATTTCTCAATGATCTTGGTGTTCCCTCCTAGTCCTACTCTCTTCGGTGACAACACCGGTCCTATTCAAGTTGCCCTCAATCTAGCCAAGCATGAGTTATCTAAACACATCGATGTTGACGTCTTTTTTCTTCGAGATCTGCATCTCTAGGACACACTTATAAATATTTTTCCAGAGGTTGCGGATAATACTCATTATATTTATAACCTCTCTATAAATATTTTTACATAATAAATTTAGATTACAAAATTTGAAATACAAAAAAATTTATTTCAAATTATTTGAATTATCAAATTCATTATATTTTGGAGAGAATTGATTGTGAAGTAACACATTGGATGTATCCCATTTGAACTAGTGACAATAGGAGGAATTGTTGGAGTTACTTCTGTTAAACTTTAAATTGTTTTTTTTAATGGTAACTCTTAGTTTTCCTAAATATCTCCATGGTTCCTATAGTGCCTCTTAGGGATTCAATGGTATCTTTTAGGGTTTCTATATTATTATAAATACCAAGGAAGTTAATAAGTCATGTAAGTACCTACCTTTGGTCCGTGGTTGGGTTGTCTTGTATTGGGTTCAAATGGTTCACGCCGCTCCTCGTGTGGCTTTTTCACGCCATCATGTCTCGCAGGTTTGCCTGTCTCTTTAAGGTTGGACTTCCCTTTGTCCCCTGCACGGGTATTTGCATACCGAAAGTCCATCAATCCTTCAGCCGTAGCAATGACCAAAGTGAGATCTTTTGCCCCTGTCTCCACACCTCAAGCTGAGCCCAATCTTGCAACCCATACAGAAAGTTGAAGAGCTTGCATGTCTTCCTCGGACATGTCCTTGATGCATATTATGCTAATCGCAAGTGTGTACATGTCAAATCAAGTAATATAAGGACTATGGGAGTCAGGTATCGAACCTCATGGAGATGGGAAATACTGGTAATGACTACTTGTCTATTATCTAGCCTAACAAAGATTGGTGGGGTGTTTAAATTAATCTAGAACTAAGAAAACCTAGAAATCAAGTTTCACAAAAGATGAGATTAAATCTTGGGCTAATTCTATCATGAAGAAAGGCTATTCGGGCAATGAATCCCCCTTGGGTACTCCTAAAGATGGATAATGAATGCAAGGGTTCCTAATTGTATTAGATTGGACCAAGGATTCCTAAAGTGCTTTCACTCCCTCTCTCGAGGAAAAGCTACTAACCTGGTGCCCTTACCGATGATGTTTTAGGGAATCAATTACTTGGAAGATTTAAGGGAACAATGCATATGAAAGAGTCACTCTCCTTAGTACCCGAGCTCTTGGTGTACTCATAATTCTTTCTATTAAGGTATGCCCGCAGACGGGGAGGCGCTCGCTTCTTCCCCCGGTGCCTCAAATTGGAATAATCCGGGCTCTCGCAAAGTAGATTACCCAAATACAATGAATGGAACTCAATAGATCTCAATCATAGAAAAAACAACTATGGAACCATTCACATTCACCTAAGGGTTCATCAATACCCAAATACCTAAAATATTAGCTCCCCATGAGAGGGGAACATAAATCCAATACAAGATAGATGAAAATCAAGAGAATCATAAAAGGAAATACGACCTCCTCTTTGAATCTTGCCCCTTCTTCTCTTCCAAGTGGTGAAGATGATGGAGCCCATTGAATCCCTCTTCTTTCCTCTTGCCTTTTGCCCCAAGTTACTCTCCAAGGTAGAAGCTCCCTAAACCCTAAAAATATCCCGTTTATATACCCCCCTATGGGTGAAGGATGGGTCTTTACCGTTCTACCCTTGATTGGGTCCGTACAATTAGGGTGACTTACGCCATACGGGGGTTCATACGGGCCGTACGCGGGCCTATATGGAATGCAAGGTGTTTTGTACTCCCATACGCCAGACCGTACGACATCCCGTATGGGCTCATACGGGTTGCGTACGGTCCTGGGAGATAAAATGTGAAGCCGTCTGGGTCTCCAGGTCCGTACGGGCAATATGGAAGCCCATATGCCATTGTGCCTTCTCCAGATCTGCTTCATTTCGGCCTCGATTTCTCTTTAAATGTTCACTTTCTCCTAGTGCATCAATATTTTGCCATGTTCATAAAAAAGAAACACATTTTAAGTACCAACGGGCTATAGCTTCCTCAAAACACATGTACAACATATGTAAATATGATGTAAAATAACGCTCATTTGAGCACTTATCAGTCCTTGATATCCAACATCAGAGAAGTGAACTCCTTAACGTATTATCTGATCATTGTGCTTCAACTTCTTTAGCACGGTCCTCGTGACCCATGTTGTGTTTCTTGCAGAAATAGTTCAAGAAGCTCTATATTGAGCTTTTCCCAACTCTGAACAAACTCCCGCCCCTCTCAAGAGTCGTTTTGCCATGTCCTCTACTAGAGTTTCATATCTCTAGTGAGTTACATACCCACAAGTGAGACCCACTCCTCATTAGGGACTTTGGCTGCTGGAAATACTGGTCCATGTCCAGATGAAGTTTTCTAAGTAATTGGCACTCCAAAAACCTGCAAAGGGGCTACGTTCTGAGACCTTTACATTTGGAGCCGGGATCATATGTGATGTTCTCCCAAGGTGAGTCTCTCATACAGAGACTAACCGTTTCATCTTCCATTCCATCAAGGCCTCGCATGCGTTTTGCCGTTGAGCCATCTCATCCGTACACGCCCTCTGAGCAAGCATCTCAATCTGTGTTGTCTCCTTGAGTGTCACGACCTCGTTCAACAAGGTATATTACTTACAGATCCAACAGAGAGATGAAAGGTTCACCTTCCAGGATGAATCCCACCATACTCTCGAGCTAGGAGAGGCAATTCTTCTGGCTTTCATCTGCCAACATAGCTCTAATACTAGTTGCATAAGGGAGATTAGTTACCTCAAATTTTTTGAAGTCTTAGCACTTCGATTGCCCTATGATGACAAAATTTTATCCTCCTTCCGTAGATCCGACTCAAATTCTCCTCTCCTCACTTCCACACGAGGTTAGAAGTAGAAGATTTCACAAGTGAACAACCAACAAGCAAGAGAAGGAATGTAAGCAAGCAAGAGCAAACACTAAAGCCAACTAGAAAGCACACAAAGAAATTGGGGCCACAAGCCAAAACTCTCTTTATTCACTTCCTCAATGAAAAATACAATGCCAATGGTCTCAGGCCTATTTATACAAGTATGAGAGAATTCAAATTGACTTGTGGATAAGTTCAAACTCCAATTTGAACTCATCTTATTCTATTCGATAGCTCACTACTTTAGTTACTACAATCAAGCCTTCACGATCCGATCAAGGCCCCGCGGAAAACCACACCCGAAGTCACACCCGTGTGTGCACATGTGACTCCGCATACTCCACACACATCTGACTTCTCTCAACCGACTCCTCGCGTGACTCGCCAAGCATTACGTTCTGTTCACCAACTCAGATGCCCTGGGCATATGCTCAAGGCCCACATGCACTTGCCCGCGCCTGCGCTCCGTGCGTATTCAATGCTCTGCACTCATCCTACGTCCGCGTCTGTGCGCTGAGCTCAACGCCCCACGCCTCGTGCCTATGTGTTGCCCGTGCGCACTCCTATATATGCCACGTGCTCCTGCATTTGTGCGTTGCCCGTGCACACCGCCGTGCTTATGCGCTACCTTTTTGTTGCTGCGCGCTCCCGCCTTTGTGTGCTGCCAGTGTGCACAAATGTGGTTGGGTTAATTAATTCTTTACAACAGATAACATTAAGAAGAGTTTAGACGATCATTAAATAAAAATTCGTACTTAACTACATCCAGTGGGAGCAAGACATTCTGGTAATTTTTTTATTAGGATGACAACAATTTTCTATTTTTATTTTCTACCGACATCAAAATATTTATATTATATATATCTAGTATTCACTTTCTGTAGTTGTAACTATGCGTTATATTCCTATAATTTAATAATGATTTGTCTATAATTCTATATACAGTGGATGCAAGAATGTGGTTCAGAAGTGTCCCTCTCTAAAAGATCCGGATATATAAAACAAGTTGTGAAATCTCTCTTTGCGCATAACATACACATCATAGATTATGTCCCTGTTTTTATATATCAAAACATATATATTCATGCTGGGTGGACCTTGACAATATATAATTAAGCATTATGTCTTCCTTCTTAGATAGCTGAAACTCAGCTTTCAAAGACAGCCATAGTCCAGCCTGAACAAAGAAATTATACCCTTCTCCATTTGTGTTCAAAAAGAGAAGTATTTGGTGTCATGAACTTACAGGCCACTAGGCCAGCCAGTTTTTGATTTCAAAGTCCTCAATTTATGATTTAATCAATCGCCACCTTTTTAGAATTAATGCAAACTCTATCATCTTTAAAATGTCATTATGAAACGTGTCAGGTTTAGTCTTTTCTTGTTAATTTATTCGTACTGGCCTACAAACAGGAGCCAATTAACGAATGGAACTCTTGTTTATTAATAAAATACTATTAGTTTCTCTAGCAGTACACCTTGCATCTATATATACATGCAGAACTCCTGTTGATTAAACCACTAAAACAAGATCGATCTTATCAGTTATAAAACACAAGCTTGATCATAGTTTCAACATGGAATCACGGCTTCCTCCAAAATCCCTGCCCACAACCATTCAGGAATCAATCCTGTTCTCTTTACTGCTACTAGCAATCAATGCTTGCTATGTTGTTTCCATGGCGAAAGCTTCAACCATTGAATCCCAAGGTAGGGCTCTTCTCGAATGGAAAGCCACCCTTCAAACACAACAGCTCCTCAACACGTGGACATCAGAGACCAGTCCATGCAACTGGACTGGAATTACATGCAGAGTAGTACTCACACGTAGAGATCATCCTCATCTAATTAGGGCAACAACCATCACCAGGATCCAACTGAGAGAGATAGGACTGGAGGGGACGCTGGAGACTCTCAACTTCTCAGCTCTGCCATCACTCCGGGTTCTCAACCTTGGTACCAACTATCTCCATGGATCCATCCCTCCAGGCATATCAGCTCTCTCCAAGCTCACCAGACTTGATCTCTCTACCAACAATCTCACAGGCAGCATTCCAATGGAGTTTGGACATTTGACAAGGCTCAACTTCTTGTGGCTCTACAATAATCAGATAAGTGGCTCCATCCCTCATGAAATTGGTCATCTTGTGAACCTCCATGAATTTGACATTGCAAGTAACCATGTTACAGGCCCAATTCCTCTTAGTTTACTAAACTTGACAAATCTCAGCACATTAAACCTTTACCAAAACCAAATATCTGGGTCCATACCTCATGAGATAGGTAACCTTGTGAACCTAAAAGAGCTGTACATCTTCCAAAACAATATAACAGGCCATCTCCCTCCCAATATAGTCAACTTGACCAAGCTTGAAACATTGTTCCTATTTGGCAATAACATCACTGGCTCCCTCCCTAGTGAGATTGGAAAACTTGCCAACTTGATAAATTTTGAAATATCTAGTGCTAAAATAACTGGTTTCATCCCACCTAGTATAGCCAACCTGACCAACCTTCAAATTTTTTCTATGGAGAACAATAACATGAATGGTTCTATTCCACCTGAGATTGAAAATCTCATCAATTTGAATGATGTTGACCTATCTAGGAATCAAATTACAGGTTTCATTCCTCATGGTTTTGGAAACTTGACCAAGCTGAAATACTTGCTTCTTTTTTCCAATAAGCTTTCAGGCTCAATCCCACCAACTTTTGGAAACATGGAAAACCTCACAGATTTGCGCTTGTTCGACAATTATTTGTCTGGCGCACTGCCCTACCAACTTAAAAATCTGACAAATTTATTTCGCCTTGACTTGTTAAATAACAATCTTTCTGGTACTTTACCACCTGACTTTTTCCAAACAGGCTCACTCCAATATCTTATTTTGGGAAACAATTATTTTCACGGTCCTATTCCAAAGAGTTTGTCGAATTCTACAAACTTAATCAGGGTTAGACTCGAGAAAAACCAATTCAGTGGAGATGTCTCTGAAAGTTTTGATATTCATCCATATCTTGATTATGTCGATATGAGTTTCAACAAATTATCCGGCATTATATCACCATCTTGGGGAGAATGTCTTAACTTGACAAGTTTTAGGATCACTGGAAACATGATTGAGGGATCAATACCTTCCGAAATCGGTCGGTTATCCAAATTACGTATATTTGACATCTCTTCAAACAATCTGGTTGGAGAGATACCAAGGGAGTTGAGCAGATTATCTCATGTATTTTACGTGAATATGAGCAACAATCATTTTTCAGGAACCATACCACAGGAATTTGGGGACCTATCTTCACTACAAGTTTTGGACCTGTCTGGAAACAATTTGAGTGGAAAAATACCAATGGAGCTAGAGAATTGTCTTGATCTATCCTCTTTGAAGCTGGGTAGCAATAATCTGAGTGGAAACATCCCCTTTCAACTCGGTAATTTAAAACTGAATGACGATCTAGATTTGAGCGATAATTTATTCACTGGAGAGATACCACCCCAGCTTGGCAAATTAACACAATTACAAGTGTTGAATCTGTCACAAAATCAGTTGGTGGGTCTCATTCCATCTTCCTTTCAATACATGAGCAGTTTAACATCAATAGATTTATCCTATAATTCTCTGGAAGGCCCAGTTCCGGACACCAAATTCTTTCAAACAGCTCCAATTGCATCATTCATGCACAACAAAGGTTTATGCGGTAGTCAAGGGCATAATTTGCCTCCATGTCTATCCCTTTCTTCAAGTAGAGAAGATACAAAGAAGAATCACAAAGTCATCTTCTTGGTTGTTATTCCCATAATATGCGTTCTATTTCTCTTATGCCTCATGCTTGGAGTAACATTGCTCTATTATAAAAGGAGGAAAGGCAGAATACATGAATCTAATGATCAGATCCTTCATGGAGGTGCTATTTTCTCTATATGGAACTTTGATGGGAAAGAAGCATACAAGGAAATCATTGAGGCAACTGAAAATTTTGGTGAAAAATACCGCATCGGTGCTGGATCTTGTGGTACTGTTTACAAAGTGATACTATCATCTGGGGAGACATTTGCTGTCAAGAAAATTGATAAAATTGAAAAACAAGTAGATGAACAAGCTTTCAGAAATGAAATACAAGCATTAACTCAAATTCGGCATCGGAATATTGTGAGGCTCTATGGTTTCTGCTCAACTAATGAATATAACTTTCTTGCTTATGAGTATATGGACAGAGGAAGTTTAGGTGCAGTACTAAGATCAAAAGAAGCTGTGGAGTTGGATTGGATCAAGAGAGTGAACATAGTTAAAGACATTGCTGAAGCTTTATCTTATTTGCATCACAATTGTGCTCCACCCATTGTTCATAGAGACATAACAAGCAACAACATTCTGCTGGATGAGGAGTTCAAGGCTTGCCTCTCAGATTTTGGCATCGCAAAACATTTAAATCCAAATTCATCTCATTGGAGCATGCTAGCAGGCACATATGGATACATGGCACCAGGTACTTTACTGCCCACTCTTCTATGATTCTAAATATATTTTTATATTTTAAAGTCTTACGATTTCTCTATTAACTTAAAATTTTGCAGAGCTTGCGTACATAATGAGGGTGACCGAAAAATGCGATGTATATAGTTTTGGAGTTGTAGCACTTGAACTGATGCATGGAAATCATCCTGGCGATCTTATAAACAACTTATCACTGAGCATGTTAGTGAAAGATATTCTGGATCCACGCCTTCCACTTCATATGGCTGATCAAGTTATAAACCAAATACTTGCAGTGATTCTGATAGCAATGCAATGCATTGACACTGATCCACAATCTCGTCCTACAATGGAACAATTATCTCAAAGCTTATCTTCTTCGAAGCCTTTGCCAATTTCCAACATCCGTCCTTTCTATGCACTCACATTTGCTCATTTGGTGGATTTACAAACATGATGATCAGATGATCGAATGATGCAGTATGAGATGATATAATGAAAATGAAGTTCATACTGTGCTGCTACATAGGTGGTATATATATATATAGTTGCACATTCCTGCCTTGCACAATTTTCTTACTAGGTTGTATTGCACTTTTGAGAAATCTGCCTTTATCAAATGTGACATCTCTGCTTAATATCAATTTCTTCAACTCGGGCACCATAACCTCGTATCCTTTGACACCACCGCAAAATCCTGTAAATACACCTTTCTTTGCTCTAGGATCAAGTTTACTTTCTCAGTGACATGAAAGTAAGCGGCATAAACCAAAAATATGCAAAGAATCATAATCAAGAAAGTGTGTTTTCCTCACACCTCATAAGGTGTTTTGCCTTCAAGTGCAGCTGATGGTAATTTGTTGATGAGGTGACATGCATATGTCACTGCCTCTGCCTAGAACATCTGGCCCAAATCAGCATTGGAAAACATACACCTCACATTTTCCAACAAGGTCCTGTTCATCCTCTCTGCTACCCCATTTTGCTGTGGATTTCCCCTCACTGTGAAATGTCGCATAATACCTTCATCTTCACAAAATTTCTGACAATCAGACTTGTACTCTCCTCCATTGTCTAACCTCAAGCATTTTATTTTCCTCCCAGTCTGATTCTCAACCATTTTCTTCCAAACCAAAAAAGTGTTGAAAACCTCATCTTTAGTTTTCATTGTGTAGACCAAATTACTCTTCTGGAAAAGTCATCTACAAATGTAACAAACCAATGCTTTCCTCCTAAAGATGCAACCTGTGTCGGCCCCCAAACATCTGTATGCACATAATCAAGAATTCCTTCAGTTTGATGTACTGAGGTTCCAAATTTCACCTTGGTTTGTTTTTCCAATACACAATGCTCACAAAAATCAATCTTGCACGTTTTTTGCACCCTTTAACAAGCCTTGCTTGACCAACCTTTGTAGAGCCTTCTCACCAGCATGTCCAAGCCTCATATGCCATAACCTAGAAGTATCAAAAACACCTTCTTTTTGCTTGTCAACTATCGTAGCAGCTCCACCCACAACTGTTTTTCCTTGTAAAAAATACAAATTCTTCTGTCTGGCTCCTCTCATCACAACCATAGCACCCTTAGACACTTTCAGCTCACCTACCTCCATTGTGACTTTGAAACCTCTAGATTCCAAAGCACCCAACGATATCAGATTTTTCTTCAAATCCGGTACAAACCAGACATTTGTCAGCTCCCTGATAGTTCCATCATGAAGCTTCAAATAGATTGAGCCTACTCCTTTCTTTTCACATGCATAATCATTTCCAATGAGGACTGTCCTATTATCAGATAACTCCAAACTGGTAAAATAATCCTTATTCGGACACATATGGTATGAGCAACCAGAATCTATTATCCAACCATTCGAAATACTGTCAAGAGTGGATACCAAAACGAACTCAGAGTCGTTATCCCCCCAGGCAACATTAGCATTCTCAGTTTTCTTCTTCTTTCCTTTCTCCTTTTGCTTCAATTTTGGATAGTCTTTCTTTCAATGGCCCTTATTATGGCAGAATGAACACTCATCTTTTGTTGGAATTTTTCTACCATCTGCTGAAATTCCTCTCAAAGTTCCTCTAGACTTGGACCAAAACTTGTTCTTCTTATCAGATTGTCGTTGCTCTGTTCTTCCCCTTACTGCTAATGCTTCTGAATTCTCAAACTGGGCATGTTTATCTCTTCTACGAAACTCATTATTTATCAAAGCATCAGAAACATCCTTAAATGTTATTGAATCTTTACCATAAATTAGTGTGGTGGCAAAATGATCAAACGAATCAGGTAATGAACTCAATAACAAGAAGGCTTTATCTTCATCTTTAACTTCTTCATCCAGATTTAACAAATTAGCAATCAATTTATTGAAAGAGTGAATATGCTCCATCATCAGCGTACCTTCTTTGTATGAAACCAGAAAACTTGCCTTTTCAAATACAAACGATTCTGAGTGCTCTTCATCATGTATTTATCTTCCATTTTCTGCCACAAATCCTTCGCCATAGTCTCTTTCATCATGAAATACTTCACCTCCTTTGCAAGACAGAGATGAATAGTACCACACCCCAATCTATTCAGCTTCTCCCACTCATTCTGTTCCATATCATCTGGTTTATCTTCTTGGATTACGTCTAACCCTTGCTGCTCAAAGACATCCATCACTTCACACTGCCACATCCCAAAATTCGTGTTCCCATCGAATTTTTCAATTTCAAATTTTGCATTTGCAAATAAATGCATCCGTGATCGAGCGAGATCCAATTGCTACTTGTGTTCCAAATCCAGATCCGGGCATTCCTTTTCGTAATCAAACCGTGGCTCGTCCCACTTTGTAGAAAGTGTAAGCAAACAAGGAATATGCAAGTAGGGAATGAAAAAGAATGAAAATGCACAAGAACACAAGAATTTAACGTGGTTCAGCTTTGAATCAAGCCTACATCCACAAAGAAGCAAGAAAACCCTCGTATTTCACAATGATGAGCAACTCACATATACAAAGGGGGCAAAAGGGAAAAAGTTTCATAAAACCCCCTAAGTTATCCCAAAATTGGCCAATGGGCTCACAAATAAGTAAAATAACAAATCAACCCATATAAAATATTATGGGACTAAAATGCAAAACGAGTCATCCAACTTAAGCCCCAAATCAACATATATATATATATATATATATATATATATATATATATATAGAGGATGATAATCTTACGTACGTAATAATCGCTCATTTCCTGGCCGGCCCATTTGGCCCCTCGTGTATTTTTTATGGAGGGGAAGATCTGCTAAAAAAAAGCTACCCAGTCAATTTTCATACAATTTGATAACCGCTTGGTCCTCCCACTTAACGGTTGAAATTCGACCGCTCGTGATTCCTATAAGTTTTGATCCATTAAGATGAAGACCCTACAAGTTCCCAAATTGTATGAAAATTGACAAGCTAACTTATTTTTTGATGATCTTTCCATCCATACGGTTGAAAATTGTTCAAACATGCCCAAGCGGTCAGATCAATATGCCGAAATATACAATTTCCGACCGGCCTGATGTAATCAAACCCTTATATATATATATATATATATATATATATATATATATATATATATATATATATATATATATATATTGTTGCCATGATGCAAGCACACACCTAATTTATACCTCTTTCTGATTTGTATATTCTTTGAAAGAGAAATGGTTGCTACCACCAGCACTGATTGTTGGCTTGAATTAACAATTTGACAATAAAAGTGTGTATTTGATGAATAGACCTGACTTATGCTCTTATTGTGTGGGGGAAGACTTCCAAATTATTCTTTTTTCCTTTTATTGGTTGGAAAATAAAAAGATTATTCAGGACTTGGTCAAGTCTAGCTAGTTCATGCTTTATTAGTGTTCGACTCTCTCTCTCTCTCTCTCTCTCTCTCTCTCTCTCTCTCTCTCTTTCTTTTTGATAGAAGTGGACAAACCACATTCATTTATTTAATCTTTCACTTTCTTAAGACCGACCTTAATTTATTAAGCCTATGTCCATAGGAGAATAATACCAAGGATTGTTTCACTATTGACGAAGTTAAAGATAAACATAAACTCATAATTTTGATTATTTTTATAGTTGTTTTATATTTTGCTATTATCCTTATCAGTAAATATCTCTATGGTTTAAAGATAGATATTTTAGATTTTAACTTTATCTTATAATCTTCAAATGTGTATAAATAGGGCCCTATTCAGTTCATAATCAATAAATTTTTAAGTTTTTCTCTATCGGTTCTCATATCTAATTTCTAACATGTGGTACCTGGAACCAAAAAGGTACATTAGAGTACGAATACATTGGTTTGTAGCTAGTGTAAGATTGTTCCAACCTCATATCCCAAAGGTCTTTTTTTTTTTTTTTTTTTTTTTTGATAAAAGTGGATAAACCCCATTCCTTTATTTAATATTAAGATAAACGGTTACATATGTAGCATACGAAACGCCATGTTACAAAAGATCCCCTATTCCCCAAGTTCGCAAGGAGGTGATGATCGTCTTAGACTTGTCCCTGTGTGTCCTCGAAGTTGTCCCTTGGAGAGTGCTGCATCCCCTCCTCCCGTATGAACGTCAAGCGCCTCTTGACAATGGACTCCATAGCGATGAGCTTTGGCGTTTTTGTTGCGTGAGCTGTATTAAACCAAGAAAGGGTTAGGAAGTTAATATCGCGAATCGTTTTCATATAAATGCACTGTTTGTCCTGAAAACATCTATGATTGCGTTCCTGCCACATCATCTAAGTAATGGCCATTGTAAGGAGGTTCCAGCTGTAACGGTCCTCATTGGGTAGCAGGTTGGCGACCGCCGTTCTTCCCCAGAGGTCATGCATCCTCTGGGGATGGAGCCCAGATGAAAGAGCTGTGTAAAGTGCCTCCAGATGTTAAGGTCAGGATTTTGTTGTCCAAGGCATGTCAGACGAAGGCTTTCACTTTGTTAAGACATGGTAGTTTCCAAAAGCTCATTCCAATTTCTAGACAGGTGCCCCCGTCAATTAAGAATTGATAGAAGAAGTGCACGGAGAAGTCACCTTGTGTGGTGAGCTTCCAGTGCCTCTTGTTTCTTTCTGTATCCACTAGGGCATTGATATAGGTGATCATTTGCTCCAGCTCCGCCCTTTCCTCCTGAGTTAGTGGGCCCTCCTATTGCAGCAGGGCCCCAGTGGCGAGTTGAATCCTAGCCTCCTGTATCGTGCTCCCTGGCTGTTGGGCAAGGGCATATAAAGATGTCTAGTTCACCCTGGGGGCTTTGCCATCCATCCAGTTGTCGGCCAATAGGTTGATGGTGTTCCCTGTCCTGTAGTGGCAGTCGTGTTGTGTAATAGTTCTTCTAGTTGCTGAGTGGCCCCTTTCTAGAAGAAATAAGCCCTGGAAGGCGCCTTGCAGAACGGGTCGATAACACCATTCCGGAAGTAAAAGCTTTTTAGGATCTGCACGCACCCACCACCTTGCCCCACCACCTTGCCCTGTATGTAAGAATCCTCCACCACCATTTGCCAAGCATGGTTGAGTTGAGAGCTCGAAGGTTGAGGAGTCCCTATCCTCAAAATTCTTTGGGTCTATAGAGACGTTCCCAACTAACCAGTCTATATGCCTTGGTATCTGGTTCCGCTCTCTTCCAGAGAAAGTCTCTGCGGATCTGGTCGATTTGGTGTGTGACCCACTCCGATAGTTGATATATGGATAGCCAGTAATTTGGGATGCCGATAAGACTGAGTTAAGGAGGGTAATTCGTCCTCCAAGTGATAGGAATTTACCCCTCCATGTGGCCAGTCTGCCCCTTACTTTTTTAATGAGCTTTCTCTAGGTGTCCTTTTATGGTTTCCACTACCAGGAATAAGGTGTTTCGCGGCGGTTTTAAAGTCATTTAGAGGCGGTTATAATCGCCGCTAAATGCTTTCGGTGGCGGTTAAAAAACAGCCGGGAAGACGAGCGTCGAGAGAGCATTTCGCGGCGGTTTTGACCTACTGTTGATATAACCGCCGCTATCGACATAATGCACTTACTGGCGGTTTAAAACCGCCACCAAAACCGCCGCAATTTGCACTCCATGCAATTTGCGGCGGTTTTTAACCTCCGCTAGTGCCATTCCATTTTTAATTTTTTTTATAAATATTATGAATCATTTTTTTTTTTAATTTTTAAATTTTTTAGATATTATGAATCATTATTTCATGGCTTTTTGAAACAGCTGTGAGTGCTAATAAATTTTTGAATTTTAATTTAATTTTTTATGAACATATTTTTTTTTTACAATTATAAGAATTTTGAACCTTTATACACCATTCAATTCAAATTTAAAAAAATACAAAATTTATTAATAATTCACAAATTTATTTCAAAATTAAATTTACTCATTTTTTTTCATACAAATTCACAAGAAGCTCTGAAATAAAACATTTAATAAAGATCAGATTCAGATGTTTGATTCTTGACTTTATTGTTTTGCAAGTGCGTAATATAATGCCATTCAATATGATTGTTGTATCTCACAAAACCAAATCCTTTATCTCGCTGCAAAGGTACCTCTTCGATTACACCAGCATTAAGGGCATGGTAAAAACGATGAAGATCAGGTTGTGTAACCTGTCACAAGGTTTAAATCAGAAAAAACAAAAAACTCAATGACATAAAATTTTGGGAACTCGTAAATGAAAATCAAAGATATTCGTCAATGTGCTCCAAGATCTACAAAAACCCAAAATACATTCGGAAGAAGGACTAGATACTTGCCTCAGGGGCAAGGTTGCCCACATAAACAGTAGTGTATTGTGGGTTATTATCTGGGCCATCATCATTAGCAGTCTCTTGATCATCCTCTGCATAGGAATTTCTCAAATAGCTAAATAAAAGTTGTTACTATGAACAAAAGAAAAAAAATATATAGTTGAAATCCATCCTTATAAAACAAATCAAGCAATTCAATTGAAAGATGAATAAAATCTAGAACTTACAACATAAGAAACTAGTAAAACTTAGATAAAAGCTCTATTTACTATCATAGTAAAATAGATACAAGTTTTTATTAAAAATACCGCTATATACTTAGCCGATAGGCAAACAAGAAGACCAATGGAAGAATGGTAAGATCACTTTTTCATAGGAAGGATTTTACATTTGTGCGAAAAGGCAGGGGTTTCCTCAATTTGTCATTTTATCAATTGTGAGATGAAGTGGGATGTGAATGAACTATCCTTGCCAACTTAAAGATTTTACAACTTAAATAGGAATCTGTAAGATTGAAACTTCAAGCAAAACATAATCATAAGCCTATCTAGTCTAAGTTGTTAAGTTTTTTTTTTCTTGCCATTATGATACTTCATTCCCAAAAGTCAATTGAGCAAAAAAATGTGAAACAATACATCAGAAACAAAATGTATAGAGAGCTGAATATTTGGTCTTTGAGATTGTCCTTAAGGAATAACTTATCCGAAACTTTAAAGTATTCTTCTTGTGGCTAAAAATATAACAAAATAACTTGGTATTGGAGCTGATTTCACAGAAAACAGAAAAACACAAGGTAACCAAAGAAATGAGACATTTGTAATGCTTTTGGATGTTTTAATAATAAAAATAACCAAGCATTGTTGTCTCAAAACCAACAGTTTTTGTGATCAAACCACACCTACCTGACGATGCATTTGTTAGCTCGACAAAACTCTTAGAATTGAGTTTAGTTTGTCCTCATTTGTACCTGCACCCTTTGTCGCCCAGTTGCAACGGATTTGCCTACTACCAAGTCACTTACCTGCATGGTACAAACTTATGAATACATGAACTTGCATCACCAAAAAACCATGAAAGAAGGATACTGGCGACAGCGGACCCGAATCACATGGCTAAAAGAAGGAGACCAGAACACCAAATTCTTTCATTCAGTGGCAAACGAAAGAAAAAATCGTAATTGGATACACAAAATTCAAGTAGAAGACATTACAGTGGAAGGCCAAGAGGACCTTACATCTGCACTCAAGACGCACTTTACCCGATTATTTGGCACCAAAAGACAACACAGATTAACCACCCACTAGGGAAGAATGTTTGCCCACAAAGAGCACGTAAGCCTCCAAGACTTAGATAACCCGTTCACAGAAGAGGAAATCTGGACAGCAGTTAAGGATCTAAACCCGGATAAGGCCCCGGGCCCAGATGGATTCCCTATGATAATATATCAACAGGGATGGGATTTCATGAAGGAAGAGCTCGTGAACCTATTCAAGGACCTCTATCTTGAGCAGACAACCCTGGAGAGAATAAATTGGGCTTACATAACCTTTATCCCCAAGGTAAACTCACCATCAAGTTTATCAGACTACAGACCAATTAGCCTTTTAAACTGCTCAATGAAGATTATTACCAAAGTGCTGGCTAATAGACTTGGGGGAGTGATAAATGACTTGGTCGACCACTCACAAACAGCCTTCATCAAGGGCAGACACATCCAAGAAAATTGGCGGCGGAAGAACTCATACACAAGATGAAGCAGAGTAGGAACAATGGAGCACTGCTTAAGGTAGATTTCGAAAAAGCTTTCGACATGGTGGATTGGGAATTTCTCATGAGCATGCTGCAAGCCAGGGGTTTTGGACCAAAATGGATTAACTGGATACAAATAATACTCACATCGTCCAAGGCCAAATTCCTTCTCAACGGACAGCCGACGGGCTATGTGCGCTACCAGAGAGGATTGAGACATGGGGATCCCCTATCCCCCCTTTTATTCGTACTAGTCACCGACGTATTCAGTTCGATGATGACAAATGCCACAAGAGCAAATCTATATAGGGGTGTTCGTTATGGTGACTCAGAAGAGGAGGTAATCTCCACCCTCCAATATGCAGATGATCTACTTGTACTGTGCTCCGGGGAGATAGAAGACTTCAGAGTCCTTAAGAGGATCTTCTTCCTATACGAAGGCCTAACGGGACTCAGAATCAACTACCACAAGAGCGTCGCCATCCCAATCAAAACAACCTCCTACACACCACAAGATCTAGAACAGATGATGGGATGCAAGATTGGCCGATTACCTATTGGCTACCTTGGCCTACCTATTTTGGGCTCCAAACCAAAAAAAGGAAGACTGGAGAACAATCATCAACAAAATTAAAAATAGGCTAACACCATGGAGAGGGAAAATACTATCTTTGGGGACGTGATATATTTCTCAACGCAGTATTAACAGCAATCCCAAACTACTGGTTCTCTATCTACCGCATACCGGAGTGGACCATCCACCAGATCGATCAAATCAGGAGAAACTTCCTATGGAGAGGTGTGGAAGAGGACAAAAAGACATATAATCTGGTATGCTGGGATAGATTATGCAGGCCTAAGGAAATAGGTGGATGGGGCCTCATCAACCTTTGTTGTTTTAATACCGCAATGTTAGAAAAATGGTGGTGGCGACTACTCACGGGAAGAGCGGGTCTCTGTGCAAAGATTCTAAAAAACAAATACTCCAGAGAGCATGAGTTCAATCCACTTAACCCAGTACTTCCACATGCATCATTCTTCTGGAAGGGGATCACACAAAGAATGTGAAGCATTGCTACACAACATTAACATCGAGGTGGGAAGGGGGAATACAACCTTTTTATGGCCAGACAATTGGATGGGTGGACAGGCACCGCGAAACGCACTACCCTGCTTGTACACATGGCCCGGAAGAAAGAATACACAATCCAGGAATCACTAAGATCCATGGTCCAAGGGGAACCTCTACTTCTAGAGGGCCTACTCACTGAGGAAGGAACAAGAGAAATGGTACAGCTCAACAGGAGCCTACAAGATACCCAGGAAACAGAACAAGACAAAAGACTCTGGAAGCTAACACCAAATAGAGATTTCACCGTCCAATCTTACTACAGATTCTTGATAGACGGGGGACTCAGGTCAGAAACTGGGAAGAATTTCTGGAAACTACCATGCCCTAATAAGATCAAAGCATTCTTCTGGCTGGTGTTGGATAACAAAATCCTTACCCTAGACAATTTAAGAAAACGTGGCTGGAATGGTACTAGGTCAGCCTGCTACCTGTGTGAGGAACACGAGGAAACGGTACAACACCTACTTCTACAATGCCCATATTCAAAAAGTATATGGCAACACTTCACACAGTTGTACCAGCTAAGAACCCCCCCCCCCCCACACACACACACACACACACAAGTACAAGACTTGTGGGGCCAATCTGCCATCGCCAATCTCTTGCCCAGCAATGCCCGGATGGGATGGAACCTACTATCTCTCGTAATTACGTGGACAGTGTGGATGGAGCGCAATAGAAGATGTTTTCATGACAAACGACGTGTTTTAGAGAAAACAATCCACGACATTGACTTCCTAACACTATCCTGGTTTAATGCAGCTCACACATCAAAGAAGCCAAAGCTGGTGGCAATGGAATCAATCGTGAAGAGGAGCCTAGCGTTCACAAGGGAGGAGAATCGGCAACGGTCTCCGGGAAGGGACTTCAAGGACACACAGGAGGAGTAAGGGGAGTGAAGGACTCATGGGGTTCCAGGGAGGGCACCACACCTCTATTGTATCAAAACCAATGGGGGGTCAAACCATGTTATATTATCAATCTTAGAATCCACAAAGGGTTCAATCTATGTCTACCTTATGTTTTATACTAAAAGAATGTGGTTTATCCACTTTTATAAAAAAAAAAACCATGAAAACAGAATGGGAAAGTTTTTGCCAACCAGAACCGAATTTTAAAGAGATGAACATCAAAGGCAGGAAACAAAGACAATTGATTGGTATTAGATGGGAATTTTTAATAACTTGTAGTTGTAAATAACTTAATTAGTTATTTATGTCTACCACCAAGCTATAAGACCAAGAAAAGTATTAGATGTGAACAGACGAATAAATAATAAATAAATAATAAATAATGGAAAATAATAAATTCAGATTACAAGTTTGGAACAAACCAGTTTGTTCATTTATGGCAGTTTGTGCATCTTATCAATAAAAACAAAACATTATGTCAATAATAATACAACCATTGAGAGAACAATCTGAAGTTCTGGTTAGTTCATCATCTACTTGTTGGTTCCTGAAAGACACAAAACCAAACCCCCTTGAAAGGCCAGTCTTTTGATCCCACATAACCCTTGCATCCCTGTAACACAAATAAACATGATATATTCCTAGAATGGCCAAACAAGGGATAGAAAACACATTTTAAGGAAGATGGAAATACTCCACACTATTCGCATTCTACACAAACTAGAGTAGGCAGTAGACAAGCATTTGCTAACTACATGCAAGAGTAACTTAACAATACAATAATAATAATAATAATAATAATAATAATAATAATAATAATAATTATTATTATTATTATTATTATTATTATTATTATTGTAAATAGAGGTCTGATGAAGCTTACGAGCAGCTTTGATAGCAGAAAAGCATGCAAACAATGTGGCATCTGTAACCTCAGGACTAAGATCACCAACAAAGATATTATAATGTCCTACAAAGGATCACAAACATTTCAAGGCAATGCCACCACAAACAAAAAGACTCAGATCAATTCTAAACTCAAGGAAGAACTGGAAGGGAAAAAGATTATGACAACAAAAGATCAATCAAATTAAACATGATGTATCCTCCTCTCGCCTTATCGGCATGTGCCCAATTAACCTTAATTGGTTGGCTAAACCTGCAACTCCAACAACATATGTTAAAGAACTACACACAGAGACTGAAACAATGCTAAAAATTTTATTTATTTGCTTACAAATGTCTTCCATTGAGCGCCATAATTGAAATTGCAGCAAATCTTCAATCATAGTAGTCTACGAAACCATATGATGACTGCAAAAAGTTAAACAATACCCTCAATTAATAATCATGTTAGAATTATCAAATTTTAGCAAAGTAATCTGCTTGATGGCTGACCAAGCATTATATTAACACCATTACATATAATACAAACAAAACACAAATTAACCTATAATTAGCATAACACAAATAGTTACTCCTCTTTCATTTATGCAAAGAAATAACAAATACCAGATTATTTTTTACTCCTTACAATGTTCAAAATGTCATAGATAATTAGGCATTGACAAATTAAGAAATTAATGGTCATATTAATGGGCAAAATATGGAGAGAATAAGACTATGATTGCAAAAGCTTCTTTTGGATCAATAAGGAAGCAAATTAAACTCATGAAATCTCCTAAGCTTAAAATCCAAGCAAGTCTCAATGAAGTGAATAACCATAGAACTAAAACAATGTAGCCCTCACCAAGGGGATAAGCCAAAGTGTCCGGGAGGGTTTCTTCTCATCTTGCATCATCTCATCAACGAGAAAGAGACCCTTCTTGCAACTCCTAGGACTTGGCTTGAAGACCAACATCCTGAATGGCTTCCCTTCAGCATCCAATGTCAAGCTCTCTTCCAATTTCCTCCGATATTCCTCCTGTACATTTCAACAAGCATAAGAATTATACCCCAAAGAACCAAAGTAAACCTCGAAAAAAAAAGAGGGGAAAAAGATCCAACCTTTGGAGTGAGGATGCGTGGATCGATAGGGGATTCCGGGTCAATCCTTTGTAGTCGATGGCGTTGAGCGTAGATCAAGATTCATCAAACTCCTCGTTGGTATGAATCTATCACCCTAAAAACACCAAATTTTTAGCGAAAAGAAAAAGAACCAGAAATCGGGAAAGAAAATTGAAGAAAAAATGGGAGTTTTTTTAATACCGGGTCACCCAATCGAGTGGAACTCGGAGCAGAGAACCACTTGCGCTCAGAAAGCCACATCAATGGCGGATCCATCTTGGCGGTGTGATCACTATAGAGAGGGATCTTGGAGGAATTCTTGAGAAATCTTGAAGAGAGAAACTAGGGTTTTATAGAACGCTTGGAGATGAAGAGAAAGAAGTCGCCAAACGGACGGGAACGAAGAGAAGATTTCGAGCTCAATCTATAGCTTCTGATGCACGCTATAAACCCTAGCAAGAGAGATGCTTTAGATGCATAGACATCTATGATAAAAAGAGAGAATCGAGAAATTTACCAAAAAAAAGCACAAATTTATCGCGAAACAAGCTCTACTTTCTCAGAGAAGCATGCTATCGATTCGGATGAGCGGGGTGTTGCCGATGGCGGCTAGTGAAACTTCAAGCTGTTCTTGGGAGAACAGAGAGTGATAGAAGACTTCTTCTCGAGAGATCGAGAGATTGAAAGAAGATGGGTATCGCGCGATGTAAAAAAAAAAAAATTAGTGTTGGGAATTTCAGGGAGGGAGAAGGGTATCGCGCGATCCGCGGTTATGACTAAACCGCCTTTGAATGAATGCATTTAGAGGCAGTTTATGTTATAAACACCGCTAATACATTCCTTTCGCGGTGGTTTATCAGAACCTCCACTAAATGAATGCATTTAGGGGCCGTTATCCCAAAACCTGCCGCTAAATGTAATCATTTAACGGCGACCCAATAAACTGCCGCAGTAACCGCCGCTAATGCTACAATTAGCGGCGGTTTTACAAAACCGCCACGAAATGCCCGATGCGAAAAGCCTGATTTCTTGTAGTGTTCGTTCCAAAAATCTGGAGTCCCAAGTAGTTAATAGGTAGGCTGCCAGTGTTGCAACCCATTAGGTGTTGAAGGTCCTGGGTGGTGTATGTAAGTGCTTTGATTGGAATGATCGCACTCTTAGAATAATTTATTCAGAGTCCGGATAAGTCTTTGTACAGGTAGATTATTAATTTCAGGATCCAAAAGTGTTGTAGCTCCGATCCCCTGAGCACAGAATGAGCAGGTCCTCAGCATATTGAAGTGTGGAGATCTCTTCCTCTATCGAACTGCCATAACAGACTCCGCTGAATAGGTTCACCTTCATGGCGTTTTCAATCAAAGTACTTAGGACATTACTGGCAAGAACGAATATAAGTGATGATAGAGGGTCTCCTTGTCTTAGTCTCCTCCTCGTGTACGGACATAACTGGTTGCTGTCTGCTTAGAAGAAATCTCGCCTTTGTAGAAGTGAGAGTCATTCTGATCCATGCAATCCATCTAGGACCAACACCTCTTGCTTGTATAATCTTCAGTAGGAAGTTCCAATCTACCATATCAAAGGCTTTTTCAAAGGCTACCTTAAATAGGGCCTCATTTGACCTATCTTGCTTCATTTTGTAAATTAGATCCTCTGCCGCCACAATATTGTCATGTATATATCTTCCTTTGATGAAGGCAACCTGTGTATGGTCCACCAGCTTGTCAATCACCGTTCTGAGTCTGCTTGCCAACTCCTTGGTGATGATTTTCATGGGGCAGTTCACCAGGCTAATTGGATGGTAATCCGTAATGTTAGTGGGTGTGTTCTTTTTGGGTATCAGTATGATGTTTGCCCAATTCAATCTTTCTAAATCCGTATTCCCATGATATAGATCGTTGAAGATCTGCATCAAGTCATCCTTCACCATGCTCCAACCTTGTTGGTACAGAGTCATTGGGAATCCGTCGGGTCCCAGGGTCAAAAGAATTTTGAGCATTGGAAGATCTGGATGGAGGTACTATTTGATTAAGGAAGGATTTATAGAACTTGCAATCCTTTTTTTTATATAAAAGTGGATAAACCACATTCTTTTATTTAATATAATTAGAACTTGCAATACTTGGTGCATTGTCTCAGAAGGACCAAAAGGTATTGCGAGAAACCAAGAAGAAAGATCGTAAAGCATTATTTTACATCTTACATGGTGTTGATTCCACAATATTAGAAAAAAGTTGTGATGTCAAAAATGGTGGATGAAGCATGAGACTCTTGTGAAAGCTTACAAGGGCGAGGAGAGGGTCCAGAAAGTTCATCTTCAAACATTATGGAGACAATTTGAACTTCTCCAGGTAGAGAAATCAGAACCACTTTAGATTATTTATCGTAGACATTGGCCTTAGTTAACCAGATAAAGACTAATGGCGAGATGATTGACAACCAAAATTAAAGATTGTGGAGAAGGTGCTTCATTCCCTCATCTTGCAGTTCAAGTATGATGAATATATAGGAATCCGGAAACCTATCTACTATGATGGTAGATGAGTTATGGGTTCTTCATAGGTTCACAAACAGGTAAGGAGAAATCGTAGAAGTATATAAAGGAAGCGTTACAAAGCTAGTTGACACTAGAGAATGATAAGGGGAAATTCTCCAGTAAATTCAATAAAAAAAAGAGGAGGCTATAATGCTCAAGGAAACATTACGAAGTCTACTTAGAAGAAGATAAGTCAAAGATCTAGTACTTCAATTCTAACTGATTTGGTCATAATTAGTCTGAATGTAAGAGCAAAAAAGGATATAAAGGTCACATATGCTAATGTTGCCAATACTTCCGATATGAGAGAGATGAAATTGAGAATGCGATGTTGCTTATATACTATTTTGCAAAGAGAGGATCAACAAAATATATGGTTTCTAGACTCAAGTTGCAACAATCATATATGTGACTAAAAGAAGGTTTTCTCAACCTTAAAGAGGAGGTCTATATGTAACAACCTCAAGTTTTTGTTGAAAACGGCAAGAAAAATCTTGTGTGCAAGCTCAAGAGATCAATATATGGGTTCAAGCAAGCATCAAGACTATAGTGTAAAAGTTTGATACTTTATGTCGAGCCATAGATACCAAAGAAGTAATTATGACCATTGTGTCATCTAAAGTACTATGATGATAATATTATTTGATTTTAGTTTGTGCATTATATTAATGATTTTATTGAAGAAGGCAATGTGTGGGTGTTGAAAGTGGGGACAAAGGAAAAGATTGATTTTTAGTGAGCAGGGACTCTTCCAAAAGGACCCTAAGATGGCATACTTGATACCCTATCAACTAGGAACCGGTAGAGTGGGTTTACTGTGAATCCGTTGGGTTGGCTTTAACTTCCATACTCCGGTATTTGGAGTGGATCAGGAGAGTCCCTTCAAGCGACTATGGAAGCGTAGGTAGTTTATGGAGCCCTCTCTAAATAGGGACCCAGATCATAGTATGGGGAGTCCCTTGTTAGAGATTAAGGCGAGTAGTCTACAAAGAGATTAGGTGCTTTCCCACAAGCTCTTGGAGTGAGGGCTAGAAGTTCCATAGAGACTAGCCCTCGATCAAGTTGATGAACCAAAAGTTAAGAGCACAACCATTCCGAATTGTGGAAGTCATATTAGTCAACACTACTGCTCAATAATTGTAGATGCCTTTCTAGAAGAAGGAGGCTCTTCCAGGGGCTGGGTAGAAGAGGTATATAAATGATATATTGAAGTATGCATGCTTAATGAACTTCAGGCAGATATCGGCCTCTCCTATTAGGATTCTCCACCTCCATTTCCCCAATAGGACGATATTGAAATGTTTCTAGTTGGTGATGCCCCGCCCTCCTTGTTCCTTTGGTCGGTAGAGGTTTCCTCTGTTAATGAGTCTATAGGAGCGAGGATCCAACTCTAATCTCCTCCAAAGGAAGTCTTGATGGAGGGAGTCAATGCTATGGATAACCCATACAGGGAGGTGGTAGTTGGATATCGAATAGTTTGGGGAGGAGGATGATTCATTCTCCAAAGGAGAAGAGATGTCCCTTCCAAGAGCTAGTCCTACTCTTGATTTTCTAGATAAGCATTATCCGGACCTCCTTCCTAGGTTTGTATCAGGAGGAAGCCAAGAGAACAGTTTATTATTTGGGCGAGCTAGGTCCTCTTGCATGTGTCTATACAGCTTACTTGGGATGATAGTACTCTTGTTGAAATTGATGCATAGTCTAGAAAGGTCCTCAAATAGATAAAGTATGAATTTAAATACACTAAAATGTGACATAACTTATGTGCAAAGAACAAAGAGGTTGTTGCATATTGTAGTGAAGAGATGTCCTCTGCACCATTTATACTAAACCGATCTCCCCTAAATAATAATATGTTGGCTCTAGCTTCACTATAATACGACAAAGTGTTATACCAATCAGTATTCTACTTTTGGTAGTTTGTCTTATCTACTTCTATTGATGATCTTTTTCCTTTCCTTTCTTCTTGTTACAATCCTAATAAAACAATTGGTTGTTGATTGTTTTGGGGTACTTATTGGACCGCATTAGGGTGATCGATAGAATTCGCCAAGAAGCTCAGCCTGCTTATGGCTTGATCACTTGGGAGTGTGCAACTTGTAGTCTTTGTGTTGAGTATTGTCAGGTTATTTATATAATGATCGAATGATCAAATGGAAAGTTGGATATGCACTTGTTTAATTAATGACCTTGCAACAACTGAATGAATAGTTATCAATGCCTTGATCAGCTGAGCTTCTTGATTTTATAACAATTAATAGTTCTCAAGTGTCTTTTTCTATCCTGTAGAGAAAAAAGCCACAACATCACCCAAGATCACAAACTAGATCCCTTTGTTGGCAAATAGCATTAAAAGGGAATTTGCTTATAGAAAAAGTAATAGGTTGGCAAATAGATATTTAAGATAAGTGATAAAACCAATCTTTAAGGCACATCGCTGCCGAAAAAAGGGGTTAAAGCCATTTTTCATCTTTGTACTTTGCCCTATTGTTCAATGCCATACTTGTATAATCAAAATGTTCAATACAACCCTTGTAAATTGAGTTTTTTGTTCACTTTGATCAATGTTGCTGACATGGCAACCAAGTGGCATACGGTCTATAATACAACCATTTTGTATTCATCCCAGTGCCTGTATGACAGTATTTACCTACATGGCAGCTGACATGGGCTGTTAATGTGGCATTCTTTGCAACATTACCAAAAAAATAGGGTTAAAGCCATTTTTCGTCATTATACTTTACCCTAATGTTAAATTCCATCCTTGTATAATCAAAATGTTCAATATGGTTCCTGTACTTTGAGTTTTTGTTCACTTTCGTCCCTATTTCTGACATGGTAGTTAAGTGGCATACGATATGAAATACAACCATTTTTTATTCATCCCCAGTGCTTGTGTGGTAGTATTTACCTACGTGGCAGCTGATATGGGTTATTGATGTGTCACTCGTTGCCACATAGGAAAAAAAGAGAAAGAGGGATTGTCTTGTAGCATGTGGATATGGCTTCTGTGCATGATGTGGCATGCTGACACGTATGCTGACATGGTAGGGTAAACTTTTTTAAAATCTAAAATAAATTGGGCTTCCTAGCATAACATTTTCACCTAAACAATTACATTTGCTGGAATAAAAGATTGCGAAAAAAAAATCAGAAAATTTTTGTTGATCTATATAAATAGCAATCAAACTAGAAATTCCATTTTCATCCAATAATACCATCCAAAAAAAATAACAATTATAATCATCACCATCAACACTACAATGAAAGTACACATTACAGTCCTCAAACTAACGCAACAGTGAATATGCAACCCTATCCATCCAATAATGATGCACTATTTATAATCCAATATGACTCTCTTTTGTGGGTATAACCAATTTGGAAGTATTGCCTTTTCTCATCCTCAACTTTCTCCCTCCAGCACCCTATACAAAACAGAGAGTATTAGATTTATAACTTTTATGGAAGGTTTACATAGAGTTATCGGTACTCTAAAAGCTACAGACCTCATCTTTTGGTTGTCTTTTCTGCAAGCTTATAGATCCCTTCTCAATTATATGAAACTAAAGCAATAGAAAAATATAAATGAAAAAGACCTGAAAGAGCAACTCCCTTCACAGATTGCTTCAACTCAAATAAAAAAGAATCAACTACCTATTTTTAAACAAGGTATTTCTATGCAGCAAATTTGATGCAGAAGAGCATGAGTTAGACAATGCAGAGATATCTGACTCGACCATGCAGGCATCACCATTTTACGAGATGGAGGATCGACGTAAAGGTGGGAAGTGATCGATCCAGTTCTTTGTTGGGCAATTTTGGGTGTGGTTTAGTATTTTGGATATAACTTTAGCTACAAGTGTCGGATTAGAGCATTCAATCCCAATTCGGAAAGCTTGTCTCGACACACACGTGGGGTCCACCAGCTATGCTTGGTGGGCATCGTTTTCATCCCCAAATTCCACCATTTTCCCCACCAAATCTTTGATTTTGCTATTTTTAGTAATAATTCAAATGTCCATTTGAGGCATGATTTTATTATGATTTTCTCTAGGATTTTGACTACCTTTTTAGTTTGATTTGAATTTTGGAATTTTAAATAATTTCAGACTTTTCCCTTTTTGGCAAAATTACCGAATTTTGAAGATTCTAGGGTTTAGAGGCTATTAGTCCGGCTTGTGGACTAGTTTGTTTTCCAGTCTTGGTTTTATGAAAATTATCTAAATTTCAGAGATATTCTCTGATTCTTCCTGGTTCTTTGCCGTTTTCCTTGGACCTAGCTAGCCCGCGGGTTAATCATTACCCCGCTCGACGTCATATGGGTAACAACCATGGAAGAAGAAATGCATATGATTGAGAAAAATGAGACTTGGAACCTAGTGGAAAGGCCAAAAGGAAGGAAGAGAGGTTATTGGTGTGAAATGGATTTTCAAGACCAAACTTAATCAAGATGGGAGCATTCTAAAGAACAAGGCAAGAGTTGTGGCTAGAGGTTTCACTCAAAAGCCGGGTATTGACTTCTATGAAACTTATGCTCCATTGGCTAGACTTGAAATAATCCAAACATTGATATCTCTCGCAGCTCAAAAAAATTGGCATGTTCATCAACTTGATGTCAAATCTGCCTTCTTGAATGGAACTCTTGTGGAAGAGATTTTTGTTGAGCAACCTCAAGGCTTCTTGGTGAAAGGGAGTGAAGACAAAGTTTACAAGTTGAATAAGGCCCTCTATGGACTCAAACTAGCTCCTAGAGCTTGGTAGAGTAAGATTGATAACTATTTTCTCTCAAAAGGTTTTGAAAGAAGTAAAAATGAGTCAACTCTATATGTTCTACACATAGGAGATTGCATACTGATTGTTTCAATCTATGTTGATGACCTCATTATAACAGGAAACAATGACAAGCTCATATGTGACTTCAAGCAAGACATGAAGAAAGCTTATGAAATGCCAAATATGGGGTTGTTATACTACTTCTTGGGCATTGAAGTAAATCAAGATAAAGATGACATATTTATCTCTCAAAGAAGATATATTGAAGATATTCTAAAAAGATTTAACATGAATGGATGCAAATCTGTAATTCTACTCCCTTAACTGTGAATGCCAAGTTGAAGAAAGAAGATGGTGTAAGCAAAACAAATATTGCAGTTTATAGAATCCTTATTGGGTCTCTCTTATATCTTTCTACAACCAGGCCAGATGTCATGTTTGCTACAAGTTTGTTGTCTAGATTCATACAAGAGCCACATCAGAATCATTTTGGGGCAGCTAAAAGGGTGCTAAGGTATTTGTCAGGCACAATTGACTATGGACTCTTCTATGAATCATTAAAAGAGCCTAGTTTAATTGGTTATTCAGATAGTGATTGGGATGGATGCTTAGATGATATGAAAAGGACTTCAGCATGTGTATTTATTCTTGGTTTTGCTATATGTAGCTTGATTTCAAAGAAACAAAAGGTTGTAGCATAGTCCACAAATGAAGGCAGAATATATTTCGGCAGCTAAAGCCACTTCACAAGCTATTTGGTTGAAAAGAATTATTGAAGACATTGGACACAAGAAAAATGGAGGTATTGTGTTGTATTGTGACAACAAATCTGATATAGTTATGTGAAAGAATCCAATAAATCATGATCAAATTAAATATATTGCTCTTAAATATCATTTCATCAGGGAAGCTATTGCAAGAAGGGAAATTGAGCTAAAATATTGTAAATCTCAAGACCAATTGGCTGATATACTCACTAAGGCGCTGCCAAAAGAGAGGTTTGTCTATCTTCAAGAAATGATTGGAGTAAAAAGAAAGTGCATTAAGGGGGAGTGTTAGTTTTTAATGCACTTTCTAGCATCAGTTTACCAGTTTTTTGTTTGTAGAAACAGAGTTCTTATTATAGCTTTTGAATGTGATATAAGTTTGTGTTGTAATCTGAATCAGTATCTAAGTATGTTGTCTTGGGATATGTATAAGTTACTAGATGTAAGATGGTGTGTGGCTTGTATTAAAAGGTAGCAACTTTACTAATAGCAATGAAGGGAAAGTAAGAGTGATTATAGACACTCTATTGTTTAGAATCTAGCTTCTCAAATCTGAATTCTTGCAGAATTTTGCTTCTCAAAATCTACAAGGAATAGCATCAACATTTGGCGATGATAGATGATGTGATGCAATGTCCTTTGATAAGGATGATGAAGACCATGAAACCAATATGATTTCAAATGCATATGTTTTGGCATATGTAGTTGGAAGATGGTGTCCAAGCTCAACAATGATATAAAACAACTATGAAAGTTGACCCATTATGTTATGGAACTTTGGTTTGACTCGATATCTAATGGCTCTAGGAGGAGCTCATAGACTTGTGTGCTTTATTCAAGGACAAAGGCTAAGCAAATTCAATCCGTAGGATGAATCTATACTTTGCAAAGTTGATATTATGGCACCGCAGCTCTGGAGGTGATGACACAACCATGAACTTTGACTGGATGAAGAACTATTTTGATAATTCTCACTTTAGAGCATTGCAGAAAGGCTTGGGTTGCTTGCCACCAACCGAACATCATTCATGAATGTACAAACAAGAAGCTTCATGGATGTTTACACTAGGAACCGAAGCTCGCTTACTTCAATGATTTCTAATGCACCATAATAGACCATGTTCAAATATTCTAAATTGTTGATGGTGATTCAAAGCTATAAAGCACACATTTTGAGGTGTGATAAAACATAAAATAAATTTCTCAAATAGCACGCATCTCGAGGTAGTGAAGGAATGCACATCTCGGGGCAACTAATAAATTAAATGAAAATCACGAAAATGTTTGAGTCTCAGGGTAGCGATGAAGCACTCATCTCAAGGTAGTCAATGAAATATAAATCCTAAAATGGTTCGCATCTCGATGCGACAGTGGAATAAGAATCTTGAGGCGGTGATGAAATATATATCCCAAAGCAACACACATCTAGAGACAATGATGGAATACACATCTTGAGGCGGCTAATGAAATACAAATCCCAAAGTGGCAATGAACACGCATTTTGAGGCGGGCTGCCGATAGATATAAATTTCAAAATGATACGCGGCTCGAGGTGGCAATGAAATACTAATCTTGAGGCGATCGACAAAAATGCAAATCCTAAAGTGGCTCAAATCTCAAGGCTGTGATGGAGCATGCATCTTGAGGCAGCTACCCAAACCCCAAGGCGGCATCAGACATATAAATAAATAAATAAATAAATAAAGATATATATATATATATATATATATATATATATATATATATATATATATATATATATGATATTTATATATGTAATAAAAAATTATGTTTGGCACATATGTAAATCATTTTTTATTCATTGCCTTTGCTTGTACTTGTGCCCTTAATCGGAGATTCCCAAGACTCTGTCTGGGGTAATTAATAATAGAGGCTTGCTGCTATTAGAAATTGAAAACCCAAAATAAATAAATAAATAAATAAATAAAATATAATCATTTGTGATTCGATGTATCACCTGGTGTCTCTTTACAGACCCGATACCATGCGGGTATTTTCGATCCCACACTTCTATTGAAGATTTAT
This sequence comes from Dioscorea zingiberensis, assembly GCA_026586065.1. Taxonomy (NCBI): domain Eukaryota; kingdom Viridiplantae; phylum Streptophyta; class Magnoliopsida; order Dioscoreales; family Dioscoreaceae; genus Dioscorea; species Dioscorea zingiberensis. The sequence goes on from CM048824.1 coordinate 10,371,709, forward strand.
AAATTCTTCTTTCTTTCCTTTCCTCTTGTTGCAGTCTGTGACAATCATGGGGACCTTGACTTTTAAGTTGTTATTAGAATTTGTTGAAATTGTTATATAACAACTTCCTCAAATATGTAACTAATTACATAAATTATTTTAGTCCACTTCAATTTTCTTTTATCCAGTTAGGGCAGATAAAACGGAATTAGTAAAGTCACACAAGCAAATGAATCACAAAGAAATCTTTTGGTTAAAACGTTATATGCAACCTGGCCATCTTTATTTGTAGGTTCATCAGTTACTAACAAAATCAGTATAGTCACTGAAGCTGCCAAAATGATAGTTCTAAGTCAAACTATTGCCTTGTTATCAATGGTTCTGTCTCTTGTACGATATTTGAGGAGTAAGAAGAATTCAACCTAGCTTGTCACCAATGAAGAACGTTGAAGGTACGTTCATGTCCTTAAAGAACCGAAAGGTGGTGTTCAAGTATAGGTCAACCTCTATGTATTGCGAACTCTTAGGCTTCTTCTTCTCTTGCCTTTATCGAAATGATTCTCCCCCACTACTTCTGGATTGTCCTATCGCCTCAGTTGCAACTTGTGGAATTATATGGCCATAAAGAGTGCAATAGCTCTCATATAGTTCAAAAAGTTGTGACCTAACATTACTAACAATCGCATTAATATCTATAAAGATGTCTGATTCCAATGCATATCATTGAGTCTCTAACTCACTCATGGCCTATTATTGAGAATCCAAACCTCCATTAAACCCTAGGAACTTGTAATAAGCTTCTAAATTTGCAGTTAAACCTTATACTTTCTGCCTAGGATTAAAACAAATGCAACTAGGAGGTATATCTCTATAATAGCTCAACCACTTTGCCTTCAATTCTACAAGGTCCATAACTAATTGAGCATCTAATCTAAACTTCCACAATTGTTCAACAACATCAACAACACTATATAAAAAATAAATGTGTAGTGGGAAAATAAACTTGCGAAAATAAATTTGTACATGTATTAAACACAGAAAGCAAATCCCTAACTCTACTAGAAATATTCCATTGATATTCAAATAAACTAAAACTAGGCAAAGCTTCATTAACAAAAGTAGTCTACAATGTCTTATAAGGAAATGTCGCATTAAGAAGTTGATAAGTAGAGTTCCATCTAGTTTTAACATCTTTCGGGAAGTTTTGGCCATTATGTTATTTGCTCTACAATAACGAGCCCATTTTTTCATGAGGTCGGGTCATGTTCCTTCCTATATATGATACCATATCCCTAATTAGTCCTACAAATTGTTTTAGGGACTCTAGCCAGGTTTGCACACATAGATTCAATACATGACAAGCACATCTGATATGAACTATTTTCCCCCACATGAAGGCCTCAAATATTCTTCTAAAAGTCCAATCGATGCCGTATTAGAAGAGACATTATCATACAAAATTGAAAAAAAAAAATTAAAAGTCAAACCATATTCTTCGATGATCCCACAAACGATCCTATAAATATTTTTGACAGTATGGGCCTCGTTGAAGACCCTAAAAGAAATGACTCACTTTTGGATATTCTATGAGTCATTAATCCAATGTGTTGTAATACCCATAAATTTTTTTTCATGGAATACATCGGGCCATATATCGACACATAAAGAAATAGAGGGCGTATAAGCGTGAAAATACTCACAAAGTTGTTCTTTCCCGTGCTTGTATTGTTTAAAGATTGTTCTTTGAATCGTCCTCCTTGAAACCTTTTTGCATGTGGGTTGCAGTGTCTCATTGATGCACTCTTGTACTTGACATCGCTCCGCAAAGTTGAATGGCAAGTGCTCCACAGAAATTATCTCCGTGATTTTGTCCATGTATCTTGGTTGTAAAAATGTAAATAAAGAAGAGTGGGAACCCGTATCTTCATCTATGGTGAATCGAATTTGAGATTGTGTCCGAGGATGTCCTTGCTTGTCCGGATACTTCTTCTCCATATGTCTAGTAAATGTGTCATACCTCCTCCCTTGCTATCCTTAAATTCGGAATTACAATAATTACAGTTAGCTTGCGTTACAATGCTATCCTTATTATATATTTTTGTAAAATGGAACAGTGGGATTTGTTGCTTTAGTCTCTAAGGGCATAGTAGATGGTGTCGGTTCCTCAGCTGGACTTTCATGCTTGTGTCATTCACTACTTTCTTGGGTAAGCAAGGAGGCCGAACCAATAAAAAATAAAAGAACGGGTTTAAAAACATAAGAAAATTAATAGAATTGAGAGTTTGGTATGAGATTGGTTGGAGAATGGTATGAGAATTGAGATTGATTAGAAACTTGGAGGTGGGGTATATATAGAGAAAGAATGGGAAAATGAAAAAATAATTGAAAAAATAATAAACTAAACCCAACGACATTAAAGTCGTTGGGCACAGGTTGCCTGCCAATCGAGTTCACTAGGTCAACCCGCTGGGTCACGGGTTGGGAAAACCCGAACCCATAACCAGACCCGTTTTAGTGCAAGCCTATTACGGGTTGCCGGCTTGGCCCGTGGTCGGGTCGATTGACTAGGCGTGTTTTGTCGGGCCGGTTACTGGTCAGGTCGGGCCAAAAGTCGGCCTGTGCCCCTCTCTACTCCAGGTAATGGCCATAGTGATAAGATTCCACCACTTGCGTGATTCCTTAGACAACTGTTTAGCAATTGTGTTGTGCCCCTATAGAAATTGAATCATATGGGGGGGGGGGGGGGGGGGGGCGCAAGTGGAAGAGCTCAGTGAAATGCTGCCATATATACTCTTGTAGTACAGTTGTATCAAATCAGTGTAGTTGTGGTCGATATATTCACTTACTCAAGTTGCAGGCATATATTTTCAAAAAAAAAAGTTGCAGTTGTAACTGAGTTTACCTAAATAATTGTGGTTCATCCCAAAAAAAAAAAAATTACAGTTGTGTATTTATATTTCTGATGGATGCTATGCTAAGTAAGACTATATATAACACGAAGAAATTGTCATTTTCTTTTAATCATTCTTCTCCATAGGCCTTTCGTAGTCCTTGTGAGATTAAGCATTCTATCCATCCAAGTCACAGTTGATTTGCCCTAGACGTCAGGTTTCTCAAATGGTGCCGGTCATGGCCATGCAATGTGAAAGAGAGTGAAGTGGACTCCCCAAATCACAAACTTAATTAATTCACAAAGGTAACCTGATCATGCCTCAAGTCCCTTTTTTTTCCAAGCCATGTAAAGCTTCATATCATATATATAAGAACGTCCTCAAAGGAACAGCTTCACTTGAGTCCCAAGGACGGGCTCTCCTCCATTAGAAGGCCACCTTGCCAAAGAATAACAACACCAACTCCATCCCTGGACCATTCAGCAGAACAATCCATGCAACTGGATTGGAATTAAATGCAAAGTGTAATAATAATACACCCAGGACCACCTACATGTACAAGTTTTGGATCTGTCTGGAAACAATTTGAATGGAAAAATACCAATGGAGCTAAAGAATTGTCTTGATCTATCCTCTTAATTTGAAGCTGGGTAGCAACAATCTAAATGGAAACATCCACTTTCAACTTGGCAAATTAAAACTGAATGACAATCTAGATTTGTGGGATAATTTATTCACTGGAGGGATACCACCCCAGCTTGGCAAATTAATTAACACGATATATTACAAGTGATGATCTGTAGCAAAATCAGTAGGTGGGTCTCATTCCATCGTCCTAATTTCAATACTTGAGCAGTTCAAATATCCATGGGCCAAAACTTTTTTATTTAATACCATTTATTTATTTATTTATTTATTATCATTATTTCTTGGATTTTATGAAATTTAGCTAAATAAATTCCCATTCATATCTATGTGTCACATAGATGACCCATTACCCGCACATTTTGTAATGGGTCTAATCAGGTATAGGTGAATTTTCAAAGGTCAGAGCAAATCCTATTTGTTCCCGTTCAAAGCGGCCAGGTAGAAACTCATGATGAAGATTGGGGAATAATCCTAAATGGAAGAATATTCTTTGAGTTATAAAGGGTTCATGCCTTCATCAGGAAGATGGGGGAATAACCCTAAATTTTAAATATTCTTCAAATATGTTGGTTAATATTGTTAGTTTGAATTTTGGTCTAATACCCAATTTAGTCGCTCTATTATACTGAATCGGCCATTTTAGTTCCTCCATTATAAATTGAGCCTTTTTAGTAAAACTACTTTCACGTTTGTAAAAATGGCATGTGTATGAGGACAAAAAAAACCTGAAAGGCATATATACAGGGACCAAAAAGGCCTGTGGGAGGGATTGACATTTCTCAATCGTGAAACTATAGGGACCAAAAAGAATCAATTTATAATGGAGGGATTAAAAAGGCCGGTTTGGTATAATAGAGGGACTAAATTGGGTATTAGACCTTGAATTTTCAAAAACACACTTATGATTTAAATTAAGGTCTAATACTCAATTTAATCCCTCTATTATACCGAACCGGCCATTTTAGTCCCTCCATTATAAATTGAGCCGCTGGCCCTATAGTTAATGATTGAAATATTAACCTCCTCTCACGCGCCTTTTCGTCCCTCAGATATACGCTCTTCATGCCTTGTTTACCCTGTACATATGCTTTTAAAGACTAGATTTTTACAATCATGAAAGTAGAGGGTCTAAAAAACCTTAATTTATAATGGAGAGACTAAAAGGTTTTGATGAGAAATTTTTTTTTTATGGGGAATTGTATTGGGGATCTCCCTGGGTAACTCTTAACCAAACACAAGGATTCAGGAGGGTGACTTCATAAGGGTCACTTCATGCGTAGCTTTTGTGGAAAATGCTTTTTTAGTCAAGACTAGTGTTTACTTGGAAGAATCTACAATACTTGACTAAAAGTCTATGGAAGATTGATATGGACATCCCATGTCATCGTTGATCGATCTCATCTCAGACTCTCCAGGTTTGGACATATTTGATTATTTTCAACTCCATGCAATTAGGTAGATATGAAGTTTTCTCTAAATATTGAAGATTTATATATATATATATATATATATATATATATATATATATATATATAATACTCAATTTCCCAGTTCATCAAAGACATTCATACTTTATACTTGCAACCACCAAGTCTATAAACTCTAATCTTGATATGGAATTAATACATATGCTTTCATCATATCCACATATACTACTTGAAACTCTCTTCCCACAAAGTGATCAGTCAATGAGAGTGAAACATTAGACAGGTGACTACATTAAGATCACAAGGGTAACCTCAAGCCATATGGATGATTGATATGGATGTGTAGTGTAGTGTCATCGTTGATATATCACATCTATGACTCTCAAACTCTGGACGTATTTTCCACTCCATGCAATTAAAAAGACTGGAAGCTTTCTCTAAATTTTAAAGATTTCAAAATGGTGCAATGCTCTATTTTCCAGTTCATCAAAGACCTTTATATTTTATACTTCCCCCAAATCTATAAATTCTAATCTTGAAAAGGAATACATATGCTTTCATGATAAGTCAGTCAATGAAAGGGAAACATTTGACGTGTGACTCCATAAGGAGCACAAGGATAACCACATGCCGTAGCTTTTGTGGAAGTTTTCTCCAAATATTGAAGATTTCAGAAAGGTTGTATTTTCAAGTCCGTGAGGGCCAGGTAACCTTCATGCTAGTGTGAGGGTGAATCCTAACATACCGTGTGCACTGTTCACACGGTATGAGACTATATGGATCCTGGGTGGGTCATGAGGTAATGTTTTCTAGGTTCTAATATTTGTGTTTTGGGTTCCGTGTGAACAGTAGCACCGCTGTTTTGCTACATTGTCATCAGACCTCAAAACAAAAGCTTTGAACCCTAAACAAAAGCATTGAACCCTACAGTCTCATACCGTGGATACAAAACCAATGATATTGTAGCAAGCAACTAGTGTAAAGGGTGCTCTCTATGATGCCTCTTAAGGCAACTTGCCTTTCCCTACTTTGCACCCAAATTATATAACCCCAAACCCTACTTTGCACCCATCATTCCTTGGTTTGCACCCCATAAGGCAAGTTGCCTTGGGCTAAACCCAAGGAATGATAGAATTTTCCAGTGCAAGGAAGATTTTAAAAATTGAGGTTTTACTTTTCACCCCCTGAAAAATATGATAATTATTTATCATTCTCTTATTTTTCAATAATATATTATAATCCTTTATTTTTTTTATTCTACCCGTCACCCTTTTAATTTGTTTTTCCAACCAAAACACTAAATATTTTTTAGAAAATCATTTAAAAAAAGCCAAATAAATGAAAAAATACTCTATTTTTTCATGATTGATATTTATTTTACAACTAATAAGCAATTAAAAATGTTTTGAAAGGGTTGTTAGTAAATTATTATTTTATTAAGAGAACTACAAATAAATTTATATCTAATTTGTAAACAAATAAAATGTGGAATTAATATTTTCTTAATCTAATTTTTAATGACATACATTAAAGAACAAAAAAAATTTATAAAAGGCATTAACCTAAATAAAAAGGTCAAAATGGTCATTTTACATGTATAGTAACTTGAGATTTTGCATTTAACTTAGATAAAAATATAAGAGTTTGGTCCCAAGGGATAGCAAGTAAAATAAAAATAAAATAAGGGTTTTTATGATATTATTGAAAAATGAGAGTGGGATAAGTGATTTCCCCATTTTTGAGAGGGGATGGATGGCAAGTAAAACACTCTTAAAAATTCTATCCTTCCATTTTCCTTGTTTTTTTTTAAAAAAAAAACATGAAATAGAGAAGAAAGACATGTTTGATGGCTAGTTGAGAAATTAGTCGTCTCATTGAGGGATTTGTGCAGTTTTAGAACATTTTAAGTTTAATGGTTGAATACCCACACAACTTTGTGCTATTGGGCTGTAAGTCTTTGCTTTTATAACTGAACAATTTGCTTTTTTAACATTTAGTTAATTCTGATGCTATATAAACCCTGAGAGACCCTACTATAAAGCCACCAAGCTTTCAACATGAAATCATTGCTTCCCTCAAAGTACCCTCTCACCACCATGAATATTCCAGCGTTAATATTGATGGCGTTTTCAATGTTAGTACTCTTCTTTTCCAATTTTCTGATCTGCTTCCATGTTCCCATGGCAACAGCTTCTTCTTCTAAGAATATTGAATTTCAAGGGAGAGCTCTTCTTCAATGGAAGGCTACCCTCCAAACACAAAAACACCTCCTCAACACCTGGACATTCCAGACCAGTCCATGCAACTGGACTGGAATTACATGCAGAGGATCATTACTGTCTCGTAGAGACCATCATCATCATCAGCATCATCATCTTGTGCCAACAATCACCAGGATCCAGCTGAGCGAGATGGGTCTAGAAGGGAAGTTGGAGACTCTCAACTTCTCAGCTCTGCCATCACTCCGGGTTCTCAATCTCAGTCACAACCATCTCCACGGGGCCATCCCAGCAGCCATCTCATCACTCTCCAAGCTTACTTCCCTTGTTCTCAGCACCAACAATCTCACAGGCACTATCCCATCAGAGCTTGGTTCTTTGACAAGACTCTCCCTCTTGGGGCTCATTGAGAATCAGATAAGTGGCTTCATCCCTTCTTCTTTGGGTAATCTTACTAGGCTTCGGGCATTGGGTCTGGGCCTTAACAACTTGTCAGGCCCCATTCCTAATACCTTTGGAAATTTGACCAGACTCAATTTTCTTCACCTATGGAGAAATAACCTCAGTGGTTCCATCCCTAATGACATTAGGCATCTTGTAAACTTAATTGTATTTGAGATCTCAAAAAACAATATAGCAGGTGTCATCCCTCCTTTTCTAGGAAACTTGACTAAACTCAATTATTTGTGCCTTTGTGAAAATCCCATCTCTGGACACATACCCAATGAAATAGGAAATCTTGTCAATTTAAATATTTTGTGCATATGCAAAACAAAAATAGATGGTTGTATGCCTCCAAGCTTTGGAAACCTAACCAAGCTTGAAAAGTTGTATCTATGGGAGAATAACATGAGCTGTTCTATACCTCATGAGATTGGAAATCTTTTGAATTTGAGAGAATTTCAAATACCTCACAACCAAATAACCGGCTCCATCCCAAATGCCGTTGGAAACTTGATCAAGCTTGAAACTTTTCACATATCTGAGAATAACATTGATGGTCCAATTCCTGATGAAATGTCCAACCTTACAAATTTAATTAATCTTCAGCTTGGATATAACAACCTGTCTGGTTATCTACCACAAGATTTGGGCAAAGGAGGCTTGCTTCAACACCTTTTCTTGGGATACAATAATTTCCAAGGTCACATTCCTGTGAGTTTGAAAAATTCTACGAACTTGATCAGAGTTCGACTTGAAAGAAACAAATTCATTGGAGATATCTCTGAAAGTTTTGGTATTCATCCACAGTTGGAGTATATCGACCTTAGTTTCAATAGATTGTCTGGCACTTTATCACCATATTGGGGAGCATGTCTCAATTTGACAAGTTTCAAGATCTCTGGAAACATGATTACTGGAGAAATACCTGTTGAAATCAGCCAAATGCCAAAGCTACATCTACTTGACATCTCTTCCAACAACCTAGTCAGAAAGATTCCAAGGGAATTTAGCAGATTATCTTACCTGTTTCACCTAAACATGAGCAACAATCAGCTCTCAGGAACCATACCACCAGAATTTGGGGACCTGTCTTCATTAGAGTATTTGGATTTGTCAAGGAACAATTTGAGTGGACAAATACCAATACAAATGGTAGAGAATTGCCTTAAATTGGACTCACTAAGCCTCAACAATAATAATCTAAGTGGAACAATCCCTTTTCAACTTGGTAATTTAAACTTGCACCAAGTTTTAGATTTGAGTGACAACTTCTTCACCGGAGAAATACCACCCCAACTCAGCAAGTTAACAGACTTAGAGGTGTTGAACCTATCACATAATGAGTTGGTTGGTAAAATTCCAACTTCTTTCCAATACATGATGGGCTTGACATCATTGGATTTGTCTTATAATTCTTTAGACGGTCCAGTTCCTGACAACCATTTTTTTCAAACAGCTCCAGCTGAGTGGTTCATCCACAACAAGGGTTTATGCGGTCAAGTCCATGGCTTGCCTTCATGTATTCACTCCCCTTGGGCAACCAAAGATGCTGACACCAAGAAACATCACAAATTCATTATCTCGGTTGCTATTTCCACATTTGGCATTTTATTTCTCTTATTTCTAGTGGTCGGAATCACTTTGGTATGTTACAAGAGAGATAAGTCCACTGCAAATGACTCTTGTGAAGAGTTTGCAGGGAAACATTTCTTCTCGATTTGGAGTGTTGACCATGGAAAAGAATTATTTAAAGTCATTCTTCGAGCAACAGAAAATTTTGACAATAAGTATCAGATTGGTGTCGGAACCCATAGCATAGTCTACAAGGCAACACTTCCATCTGGTGGTACACTTGCTATCAAGAAGCTTCAAGGAGAAGATCAAGTTGTTGAGCAATCTTTCCAAAATGAAATACAAGCATTAACTCAAATTCGACATAGGAATATTGTGAGGTTATATGGTTTCTGCTCTACTTCTAAATTCAGCTTTATTGCATATGAGTATATGGAAACAGGAAGTTTGGGTGCCATTTTGAGGTCTGAAGAAAGAGCTATGGAGTTGGATTGGGTCAAGAGAGTGAACATCATTAGAGACATTGCTCAAGGTTTATCTTATTTGCACCATGATTGTGCCCCACCCATTGTTCATCGAGACATAACAAGCAACAATATTCTATTGGATGAAGAGTTCAAGGCTTGTGTTTCAGACTTCGGCATATCTAGACTGCTAGAACCTAATTCGTCACATTGGAGTATGCTCGCAGGCACACGTGGATACATGGCACCAGGTATATATGTCTCTCCTTTCCATTTTTATTGCTTCTCCATACTGTTCGTATTTAGTTGTAATACTAGCTAATTGAATTCTATACTTGAACCTGTTTTTCAATAAACAAAGAGAGCCTCATTTTCTTCAATTGCTGACAACCAGATATTTTTCTGTTGATTGCTATTTGCAGAGCTTGCCTATGTTATGAGGGTGACAGAAAAATGTGATGTATATAGTTTCGGAGTTGTAGCACTTGAAGTGATGCATGGAATTCATCCCGGAGATCTAATAAATGGCTTATCACTGAGCATGTTAGTGAAAGATATTCTCGATCCACGCCTTCCACTTCATATGGTTGATCCAGTCATAAAGGAAGTACTTGTTGTGATTCTAATAGCACTTCAATGCATTGACAACAATCCACAGTCTCGTCCTACAATGGAACAAGTATCTCAAAGATTAACTTATCCAAAGTCTTTGCCAATTTCCAACGTCCATTGTTTCCAATCACTTACACTTGATCACTTGATGAATATTGAAGACACATGATGATGATGATCAAACACACTAGCAATGGGAATTTGGTAATGGATTTCAATCCAATGAACAAGGTATCTTTCAATCTCATCCTCTCATCCTCCGGTGCTTCTTTGATTGAATAGATATCCTTACTAGCTAGTTTATCCAATATACGTTGTAGGTATAGTTTTTGAGTAAATTTAATGTAAAGTTGCCAGTTATTTCATCATTTGAATGAACCTTCAGCATGCTTATTACTACTGAAAATCTACTCTAGCATGCAGTTAAAAGCCTAGCTATTTATATTTAACCTTGTGCATGCACATTCAGCTGAAATAAAATTGTTCTGATTAGGTCAGTTAAAATAGATCAGTGTTTGTTTAAAATAATATAGATGTATGAGTCTCTCTTCCTGCAGTACTCTTTGGAAGCGGTGCCTTCCCCAACATTAATTTTCTTGGCTCTATCATTTTTTAAGTTCATATTTAAGTTTAGCATATACCGGTGGTGATCAAGAAAAGTATCAGTAAGCAATTCAATAAGCGGAATTTTAGTTTTATCATCACAACTATGAATTTATAAATTAATGATGCAAGTGATTAATCAATCATGAGAAAAAAGAATGTTAGCTGTATATAGAGTTGGCAAATAATAGGATTCTTCATCACAAACAACTGAATTCGGCTTGATCAAAGCTCAAGCTCGGTTCAATTGTCTAGACAACAAACAGAGCTTGAGCCTATCTTTTAGCTTTATTCAATTATTTGACATTCAAGGCAAACTTGAGTTATATTGAACTCCTTCGAATTTGGCTCGATAGCTTGATATTCAATTGTACATCCTCCAGTACTATTAGATATACATTTTAATTATGGGATCAATAATATATTTTTCTATTGCTTGAATGAATGCTTCTTTCCCATTATTGACAGTGGACACTCCAAATCGAGAAGAAATGTCAACCAAACTCTTCAGTGCAGCCATTTCTGTGGAATTTTCTTCTTTTTTTTAATAAAACAAAGTGATTCCAACTATTAGGAATAAGAGAAATTAAAGACCAAATATGGGAGTTACAACTAAGGACATGACTTCTAATGCTTTTCTGTATCATTTATGCTCTTAAAAGATGGAATATGACTTAATTACCACTTATTTGTGTCCCAAAATGGGTTTTTTTTTTGAAAAAAATTGGAATTTATATGGAGGAAACGGAATAATTCCCTTTTTAGTCTCTCTACTTTTCGGAAAGTACCTTTTCAGTCCCTCATCTTCTTTTTTTTTTTGACTTTTTGGTCCCTCTATTTTATAAAGTGGGAATTATTAGTCTGGAGACAAATGACGTTCACTTAAATCGTTTCAGATGACTGACGTGTCTGCTACGTGACGTTATGTTGATGTCCATATGACCATCAGAATGCCACATGGAGAGGATGAATGGGGGAGAGAGGGGGTTAAAATTCGGATCCTAATTGGTTATGATCCGAATTAGAGAGTTTGTTTAATATATATATATTTTTTTAAATATTTTCTAATGGTTTAATAAAAAGTTTTAAAAGGCCACGTGGCATTCTTATGGTCACGTGGACATTAACATAACGCCACGTGGCAGACACGTCAGTCATCTGAAACGGCGTAAGTGAACGCCATCTGCCTCCGGACTAATAAATCCCATTATATAAAGTAGAGGGACCAAAAAGTCATAAAAAATGAGGGACTAAAAGGGCACTTTCCGAAAAGTAGAGGGACTAAACAGGGAATTATTCCAAGGGAAACTGGTAAGTGTATGTATGTTAAATTGTTAATATTTTATTGGGTAAATTTTTAAAAAAATCAACTTGGTTTGACAGATTTACAAAATAAGGAAAGTGTTTTTTTTTCTTATAAAAACTTGTGGTTTCTAAAAAAAATAAAATAAAAAAAATAAAAAAAGGAAAAAAACTATTAACTTCCGTTAACGGTGTTAATCCCTGCTTAGTTAGTAGGGGCATTTTTGTCAAAATTTTTTTTATTGTGATCTCTCAAATAAATGTAGATTTGAAAGAAATCTAATTTATGGCAATTTTCATATAATTTTCATACAAAATTTGACGAAAATGCCCTGCCAAAGTTAACGCAATTAGCGGGGAGTTAACGGGTTTTTTTTTTTAACCAGAGAAACCACAAGAAAAAATAAAAGCATTTTCCCTATTTTGTGAATCTGTGAAACACATAGATTTTTTTTAAAAATTTACCCTATTTTATTTAATAAACATGGTTGTAGAATTTATCACATTGCTCCTTAAAGAGATTGCAAGGCGAGAACTGGAATACAACCCAAGTTAATAAGGGCATTATCTTTTTACATCCATGGTACAATTGACATGATTACTAGTTTAAGTGAAATGATAGATTCAGAATCATTAATGTCCTTCAATGATATTCCAATTTGTCGTGTTTGGAAAAGGAGGGAGAGTGGGTATCTCTTGCAACTCTGTTAATTTGCTGAATTGTGGTGGTATCTCTTCTATGAAAAAAATAATTTCATGCAGTTTTTATTACCGAGCTGAGACTGAATGGTTTACTTCAGATAATTGCTTCTGAATTTCACTAAGGACAGCTGAAAGCAATTTTTCAGTTCTATTGGTACTTCTGATGCTCTGGTAGTTGATTGTTACTCATATTCATATTCATGTAAAATATAAATATTGTTGCTCATATTCACATGTTTTTATTGCCAGACATCTACAAGAAGTTGAATTTGATCAAGTTAATTTACAAAAAAACGAGGGATGGAACCTCCTATACTAAGAAGTTTAGGGAGAGCAAGGGACAACCCATTGCAGCTACTCCCAAGACTTCCCATCTCCATGGGATTTCTCATAATAGAATTCAAGGGCTTTCTTTTTAATTATACCTATGAATTACATACACTGCAATAACAGTATTCCATCCAACAACTATGAGCTTCTTGGATGCGCCTGCACAAGACTCGTCTAAGTGAATAAAAATCAAGTAGGTTTGGGCAAACTAGTGATAAAGTGATCAAAGAAGTGAAAAGTTAACTTCAGCAGAAAATCACAAGTAAATAGCAGTAAATTGCAACTAAATTCAAACTAAGATTAAAGTGTTGGGTTTTTATTTAGAGCTTGATATTTCTATGTGTGTGGGCAACTCAATTTTGGAAGGTTTACTTCGTGGAGCTGGGTAAGAGGCCAATAGACCCAAGTAGTATTTTGGCTTATTTTGTGGCTTATATATTGTAAATTAGGGTTTTGTCATTGCAAGTGCAAACTCTGGAGTAGCCACAAATATTTTATCCCTGAATAGTTAAAAATGTCTGTAGCTCTATGGAAGTAGGCACAAGTGGTACAATTGGTCAAACCAAGTAAATTTTTGTATTGTGATTTTCTTTCTCATTGCTGTTTTCTTTTCTCTATATATATATTTTCTATGTAACAACCCTAATAACATGTAATTTTGTGCAAATCACATGCTAATAGTAGCAATGCAGTAAACAGTCAATTAAACTGTAATTACAGCAGAATAGCAACAGAATTTGAGCAGTTTATCAATAGGAATTCTAATAGTATGACAACAACGGAAACAAAAGGCAGCAATATAGTGACAAGGTCACACAAGCGAGATAATACAATAGAAATTGGCGACAGAAATCAGGACAAGGAGCTATAGCAATGCAGGAATTTAAGTCACTTTAGGTGCTATACTTATGGAATTCAGGGAAATTAAAGTCAGGAAATTTTAAAAAGCTGCAGATTATATGGGTTAATGGAGGCTATAGTGGACATTGATGTAGCAGAATCAAAGTTGAGTCTAAAAACTGCAGTGATATCAGATAGTAGAGGTTATGATGTAATGGTATGAAAGCAGTCAGTGAGGATTCAAATTAAGTGCACGTGGGCTTTGATTTTGTTTTCAGATTTGAACAATTAATGGTAGTGACTTAATGGAACAATAAGATTTTACTTCAATTTGAGTGGGCAAACCGATGCTATGAAATTAGAGCTGCAGGTTCAAATCTAGTGTGGATAATTGGCTGCAGGTTTCAATTAGGCGGTGAAACAACAATGAAGCACTGAGGGCTGCATATCAGATTTAAGGTACTGAGGAGTGAGGGCTGTAGTTTCAGTGAACAGTGGACATGTATACTAAGGGTTTTGAAAATAGAAAACATAGACTGATTATACTAGTAAACAACAAGTTATATCAGGAAATTGAACAGATTAGCAACCACAAGAAATCAGTACAATAATGGGATAGAACTACAACCAAACTTCAGTAATGAAACTGCAATGTATATATAACAGTGCAAGACAGCAATGCGGTAAACTGAATAACAATATAACAGTAGATTAACAGTAGCTTGTAGACATCATTTAGAGGCAAGACAATGGATTTCAGAATATTACAGTGTAGGACAGTAAGATTAAGCGTTTAAAGCATATAAAATTCGGTCACAGATTGTTAGAAACGCGTGTGTGTGTAAAGTCCAATCAATCAAACATGGGTTAAAACATGTTTGATTGATTGGACTCAGGAGAATTTCTGGAAACTACAGGGTCAATTCAAGGAGTACTTTCACACCTCATCTTACAAACAATCTCATCCATGTGTGATGCAGCTTGGACTGACAATTCTTATTTCTGTGGTGTAGGCTTTGTCTTCATTAAAGGCCTTGATACCATACTAATGGCAGGTTGCTCCAGCATTACAGCAGAATCGAGCCTTCTTGCTGAAACTCAAGCAACACTAGTAGCTATGGAGCAAAGTAGAAATGAAGAATGGAAGCTTGACAACATTTACACAGATTGTTTACATGCTATACAACTGCTCAGAAATGTTACAAGCTCAAGTTCAAGCAATATTCGAGATACTATTCACAACATTAATCAACTCCAGGAGGATCAGCCAGAGATGGACCTGATATTCTGCCCAAGAGAGCTAGACCTTGTTGCTGACTCCTTAGCCAAGCATGCCCTGAACAATCCAGGACTTTCACTGTTCCATAGGGGAAGTGACAGACCTAGGTGGCTGGAGGACAATTTCAATTCAGTTGGTCTACATTTTGATTAGTTTCTCCTTGTTAACCTTCTATCTTCCTGTCGTCTTTCTATTTTTCTTTTTAACCTGGTAGCTTGTAATAGCTCTATCCTGTTTAAATAAAAAATTTAAAAAAAAAAGCATGGGTTAAAATAGGGGAGCTTGGGATTATAAAACCATGTCCCACATCTTTGGGTGCAAGAGGGTGTATAAGGGAAATAGGGATGACTTGCTTTATGTGCAAGAGGGATGGAAGCTGGGCTGGCCCTTGTCCCAGCTATTTCCACTCCAAGAATGGAATAAAAGGACAATATAACTTCTCAAACAAAATGAAAAGCTCTCCTTGCTATACAACAAGCTCTCTGCATGCGTGCAAAAGATTAAGCACCTCAAAGGTGTTAGGAGATAATAATCACTCAAAATTATATTGCACTAATCAAGGGTACACATATATATAGAGATACATAAGTAGATAGATAAGGATAGACAATTGTATATAAGTCTACAACTAACACCCCCCCTCAAACTCACGGGGGATCAAACACTGAGAGTTTGGATAAAAGAAAATCATGTTGCCCTCGTGTCTGAGACTTGGTGAACAAGTCGGCAAGCTGTCGTTCGGAAGGAACAAACTGGGGATCCAGGATGCCTTTTGCTGTATTGGTCACGCAAAAAGAAAGCATCAACACCGATATGCTTGGAGAGTGAATGCTTCACAGGATTTAGAGTGATCAGAATAGCACCAGTGTTGTCACAGTGAAGGGGAGTCGAAGCATGAGATGCAACACCAAGGTCGTGGAGGAGCCAGCGCAACCAAACAATCTCCTCAGCAGTAGTGGCCATAGCGCGGAGCTCAGCCTCGGTGCTGGACCGAGAAACACCTGTTTGCTTCTTGGACTTCCAGGCAATGAGAGAAGAGCCCAAGAACAAACAAAACCCAGTAACAGAACGACGATCAGCCGGATCACTAGCCCAGGTAGCATCAGAGTAGGCACGAAGCTGCAGACGACTGCTAGAGGAGAAAAAGAGACCACGAGATGGAGTCGCCCGGAGGTAACGCAAAAGCCGCAACAGATGAGCATAGTGAACAGAAGTAGGTGCACTAACAAACTGGCTCAAAACATGCACTGCATAAGCAATGTCGGGTCGAGTGATGGTAAGGTAGACTAGACTCCCAGCTAAGTGGCGGTAGCATGTTGGATCGGGCAAGGGAGCCCCCTCATTAGGACGCAACTGAAGGTGAAGCTCCATAGGAGTGGCCGTGGTGCGAGAGTCAGAGAGAGCAGCTCGAGCCAGAAGATCAGAAGTGTAACGCTGTTGGGACAACAGAAAACCATCTGAAGTAGAAGTGACCTCTATACCCAAAAAATATCTCAACTGACCAAGATCAGTCATCTGAAAATGCTGCCGAAGGTGATGCTTGACAAACTCCACATGAGCAGGGTCATCACTGGTGATAATCATATCATCCACATAGAGCAACAAAAGAGTCGGACCACGAGAGGAGGCATACACAAACAAAGCCGGATCATGCGGACTAGGCTGAAAACCAGCGTCTGTCATAGCAGAACTAAAGCGCTCAAACCAGGCCGGAGGAGCCTGTTTGAGACCATAGAGGGCCCGACGCAGGCGACAAACAAGGCTAGAAGGAGAGGAGAGGCCTAGAGGAGGAAGCATGTAGACCTCCTGCTGAAGATCCCGTGAAGAAATGCATTCTTCACATCAAGCTGAAAAAGCGACCAACGGCGAACAGCAGCGACAGCAATAAGAGCTCGAACGGTAGTCATATGAGCCACAGGAGCAAAAGTCTCATCATAGTCCCTTCCCTGCTCCTGCTGAAAACCACGGGCCACAAGTCGAGCCTTGTACCTTTCTACGGAACCATCAGAGCGGGTCTTGACCTTATAGACCCACTTGCAGGTAATAGGAACCGCACCAGGAGGAAGAGGAACCAGGTCCCAAGTAGAAGTGCGCTCGAGAGCCTCCAACTCAGCGGACATAGCAGCCTGCCACTCAGGTATCTGAACCGCCTCACGGTAAGAAGCCGGCTCGGGAGGACCGCTAGAAGGAGAGACAGGAAGAGCAAGTAGCCGAGAAGCAAGGTTGAGGCGGTCTGGTGGATGACGATCACGAAGGGGATAGCGGCGTGCGGGAGGATCATCCACAGGACCCTTGCTGGAGGAAGCCGGAGGCACCGGGGGTGAAGGCTCAGGAGGAGGGCGAGAGCGACGAACATAGTGATAGGGAAGGGCAGGGATAGGTACCTGGACAGGAAGATCAGCAAACAACGGAGACACGGGCGTAGGTGAGGAGGGGGGAGACACAGAGGGAGGCGGTGGGTGTAACACAGGAGGTGGTAAAGTAGGTGGTGGGGACACAGTGAGGAACTGAACATCAGGCGATGTAGTAGAGGAGTGAGAAGAGGAGGTAGAGGAGACGAAGAAAGGACGATCCTCTACAAAAGTCACATCGCGCGAGATACGAATGCGACGCGCGGCAGGATCATAACACTGATAGCCCTTGTGCTCAGGAATATAACCAAGAAAGACACAAGGAACAGACTGAGCAGAGAGCTTAGTCCGCTCACGAGGCAAAAGAAGAACATAACATAGGCAGCCAAACACACGTAGGTGAGCATAACGTGGAGGACGAGAGAAAAGACACTTGCCAGGACTGCGACCCTGAAGGAAAGAGGAGGGCTGAAGGTTGATGAGATAGACAGCAGTGGAGACAGCCTCAGCCCAGAAGTGGGGCGGAACATGGGAGGCAATAAGAAAGGTACGAGCAGTCTCAATGATATGACGATGTTTCCTTTCCGCAGTGCCATTCTGAGCATGGGCACCGGACAGGAGAGCTGGGGAAGAGTGCCATGGGAGGCAAGAAGATCACGAAATTCGTGAGAAAGATACTCCCCCCCTGAATCGGAACGGAAAGTGCGAATAGAGGCAGAGAACTGGGTGCGCACCATAGTAGAGAAAACAATATAAATCTGAAAGAACTCGGAATGAGAGCGCATAAAATAGAGCCAAGTGTAACGAGAGAAATCATCAATAAAGATAACACAATAACGATGCCCACCCTTGGAGACAAAAGGCGCGGGACCCCATACATCAAAATGAACTAACTCAAAAGGGGAGACAGACCGAGACTCACTGGAACGATAAGGGAGTTATAGCTGTTTGCCAAGCTTACAACCCGAACATGAATGAGAACGATCAACCGAAACACGACCTAATACACCCTAGTGGATGAGAGAGGACAGGCGAGAACCACTAGGATGTCCAAGGCGATGATGCCACTGGTGGAAGCCAACAGAAGGGAGACAATAGATAGAGGTAGTCGGGGACGGAGTGGAGGGCGGAAGACGAAGGTGGTGGAGCACATACACCCCACTATGGCGACGGCCAGCTCCAATGACGGTCCCTGTAAGACGATCCTGCACACGACACACAAACTCATCAAAAATAACAAGATAGCCAAGGGAAGCGATTTGACTGACGGAAATAAGGTTCATAGACAACTGGGGTATATAGGCAACATCGGGAAGGTGGAAGTGAGTGGTATGTAAAAGGCCACGGCTAGTGATGGGAAGGGTGGTACCATTAGCAATAATGACACGAAGGTCGGAGGAAACAGGCTGACAAGAGTGGAGATGGGTAGCATCATAAGTCATATGGAAAGAGGCGCCAGAGTCGAGCAACCAAGAGGACGGAGAGATACCTGTAGGGGCCGAGGCAACTGATTGGTGAGAGGAGGTGTCTGAGGCAACCTGACTGAGGACGGGGGCGGAGGAGGATGAGACACGACTCACGAGAAAGGCTGAGACAAAACATTGAAAATTTCGGCAGACAGAGAGCCAACCGGAGGAGCAGAAGGTGAGGATGGAGCGAGACGTTGTTACGCGGCTTGCTGAGCCCGCTGCAGCTTGCGACACTCAGCACGAACATGACCAGGAGCATGACAGTAGTGACACCGAATAGGCCGGCGATGGGAGGTACTAGATCCCGGACCTGGAGGCTGTGATAAAGGGCTGGCGGGGGCACCAAACCCTGGAGGAGGCAGCAACGGAGGCATCGGGGAGAGCAACTGAGCGGTGGCCGGCGGTAGGAGCTGCTGCGGAGCAGCAAGGACAGAGTGGGGAGTAGCAGGTGGGGGAACCATATCCAAAGACCGAAGACTGGTCTCCTCAGCAAGCACATAGGCCAAAGTATCACTGACAGACGGAGGAGTAACCCGATGAAGAAGCTGAGCACGAACGGCCTCGAACTCGGGCCGAAGGCGCATGAGAAACTCATAGATGCGGAGATGGTCGCAGTCCTGAGCAATGGCGAGACACTGGGCACATGTCGGAGAAGGAGATAGGGTCATCTCATCACACTGACGCCACAAGTCACTGAGCGCTGTGAAAAAGTCCTGGACGGAGCTGTCACGCTGGTAGGGGTGGTGAGAGTCTGCAGCAAGGAGTAGCGCAACGCCTGGCTGGAGGGAAGATAAAGAGTGCGCAGATGATCCCAAATAGCTTTGGCCGTAGGAAAATCACAAACTGCCAAACGAATAGGAAGCTCGCATGACTGACAAAGAATAGCAATGGTGCGAGAATCATCCTCAGTCCACTGGGCCAAGTCCTGTGACTTGGAGGAAGAGGAGCCTGGAGAAACCGGAGCCGAGCGGGTACCATCAACATGACCCAAAAGATTAAGGCCGCGAAGGAGTACACGAAGGGTGGAGGACCACGCCTTATAATTTTTTCCATTAAGCATCACATCAGCCTTCTGGAGATAGGGAACTTGCGAAGAGGCCATTGGAAAACAACACCAATGATAAGAACGTAGAGAGGTGGGTGCTGCCTATGCAATTGTCACTTCAAAGAAAAAGGATTATTGGTCAAAGTGTGCTGGCAATTCACTGTGCACTTTAAAACACTTTAAAGCAAAAGGAAAATGGGTCAAAGAGTGCTGGTAAGTCACTGTGCACTTTAAAATACTATAAAGCAAAGGAGCAGAACTTGGGGCTTCACACAACGCCTCGCACAAGAGGCGGACAACACCAGCACGACAGAGAGGAGCCTGAGGAGAGCCGCGGGGAGCGGGCGCGGAGGAGGCCCGGACGCGCGGGGAGGAGGGCCAAAGCCGGGGCGCGACGAGGCAAAGATCTGGCGACCGGGGCGGAGGCGCGGCTAGGCTCGACAGGGCAGGCAGAGGCCGGCGGCGGCGGGAGGAAGACAATTAGGGTTAGGGTTAATCAACCCTCTCTGATACCATGTTAGGAGATAATAATCACTCAAAATTATATTGCACTAATCAAGGTTACACATATATATAGAGATACACAAGTAGATAGATAAGGATAGACAGTTGTATATAAGTCTACAACTAACAAAAGGAATCATCCTCCATCTCCAAAGTGCTGTTGATGGCGACCTTCTCCTCGTCCCCGATGTAAAGATAATTTTCTCCACCGACGCAGTGAGAGGCCACCGGTACTTATAGCTTAGTATTAATATGCCGAAAGCCGAAAAGAATGTCCTAGTGAAGTTGAGGTAGCTCAGCACAGCAACATAGTGTTAGCAATTTCATTAATGTGGACTCATATATTTATCTTATCAATTGTATATGAAAGGTTATCCAATTAATTAATGTGCTCTATTTAATAGTGGTCTATTCAGGAATATCTTAAAAGGGCTTCTAGAAATATCTTTTAGATAAAGTATGGGTTTAAACAATGTGTAGAATATCAGTAATTATCTATTTATGATGGGTTAATGGATAATTACTGAAATACCCCTTATTTTTAATTATAAATAGGGTTGTGGTCCCAAAACCAGAGATACACCGTTGTTTTTCTCCCCATCTAGAAAACAGCTACACAGCGATCTCTCTAGGTTTTGAAGACCCAGACCCGTGGAATCAATTATCTTTCTTTCTGAATTGCTGCAATGGATTCAGGTTAGTGTTTAATATCTTCTCTAATTTCTTCTACAATGATCTTGGAATAGATCTTCTTTGCATGACTTATTAGATTAATACATGCTAGGAGATCTTGATTCATTTCCATCAAGTGGTATCAGAGCCAGGTCTCTCCAGCGATGTGGGAAGGTAGATCCTCAGTGCCAAACAAAGAGAGAGAAAGTCGGAACGAAGTTCCCCAAGTATAGCACTGTGATCGACAGGCTCGGGTGGTTCACGTAAGGCGTGTGCTCCAACTCGGTGATGTTGAGCAGTCGATGATGTTCTGCTTGAGGGGAGGCTGACCCAAGTATGGCAAGTTGGCTCTCGAAGAAGGCCCTGGTGTTCAACGTAAGGCGTGTGGTTTCAACGCAGTGATGTGCAAAGGGCGTCGATGGAGCAAGTGTCGCCTGAGGGGAGGCTGATTATGTGGTCCTTTGTTTGAGGGGAGGATTGTTGGGAATGGGCAAACAAAGCCCACTTTAGTACCACATTGGAAGTGAGAGAGAAAGGTGAGGAGCATAAATAAGGTTGAAATCATTCCATTAGCAATGAGGCCTTTTCGGTGAAACGAAAAATAAAACCGTGAGGGCTTCGGCCCAAAGCGGACAATATCGTTGCTAGTGTGGAATGTAGGGTGCCCCCGGGACCTAACAAGTGGTATCAGAGCCTGTTTGCTAGAGGATTAGAGATAGATTTAGGTTAATATAATTGTCACCTCAATAATGGCATGCAGGTTGGAGAATTGAAAATTTTCTTTTCTTCTCTATTACTTTCATTATCTATGTGAACAATCGGCCCAAACGAAGATTGTTTTGACCGAATAAAATTGCATGCCTGATCCTTGTGCAACAATCGGCCCAAAGGAAGATTGTTTTGACCGGATAAAATTACATGTTTGATCCTTGTGAAACAATCAGCCCAAAGGAAGATTGTTTTGACTAGTTTTTTTTTTTTTTTTTTTGACAGGTAATTTTTGCGGACATTATATTTTAATTTAGAACACATGACATTATCCTTTATTTTTATTTGAATATATGAAATTTTGGATATTTGAAACTCAATTCAATTTGGATTTAGATAAAGGTTGTTTTGATTTTCAAAACATTCTTTTAGTTGAAAACAAAGAATGAATTTTTTAATATAATGGATAATAATAGTTTTATATTTTAAAAAATAAAAATAAAACCATGTTACGCCTGCACGTCTGCACCTTTTCCTCAGTTATTTAAATCTTATTGATTAGATAAATATAGTTTCAATTATTTGAATTATTTATTTTATTTTGAGATGATAATATTTTTAAATATTTAAAATTATATTTTATCATCTTGACTAATAAAAATAATTTTAAATATTGAATTTTATTATTTCAAATATAGTCTTGAATATATATTACTTTACCATGCATATATTATGTCGATCCAAAGAAAGGCATTATATTAGGCCGATTTAGAAGAGTACAACTTACAAATTGTTATTTCTGTCCAAAAACTAAATAACAATGTTGTGTTAGGTATCTTAAGATGGGCCCACCGATAAATACATGTATATATTTTAATATTATTTTTGACATTATCATGTATGCATGTTAATTGGATTGATTATTAATTGTGAGTATTATTTGTTTTTCTTTATAGTATCTTCGATATCTGCCAACATGAACAATATTCATGTTCTTAATGGTACGAACTTCAAGACATGAAAAGAGCACGTAATGATAGTGCTTGGTTGCATGGATCTTAACTATGCATTAAGGTTTGATCGCCCTGCGGAACTGACCAGTGAAAGCACTGATGCTCAAAAATCCGCATACGAGAAGTGGAGCGATCGAACCGCATGAGTCTTATGATCATGTAACACTCAATTCCGGAATCCATAAGGGGCGGCATAACTGAGGAACAAAATGCCAAAAGTTTCCTTAAGCAACTTGCGCGAACCACTTCCCAAGCAGTGAAAAAGTGGAAACGAGCACTATCTTAAGTAAGCTTGTTTCAATGCGGTATAAGGGCAAAGGAAACATGTAACGCCCCGACCCGGATCCCGGGACCTCGGGCACGTTTACAGATCGGCCATACCCAAGTGGAGACGGGCCCCACTCGAGTACAAGGCCTAAGTAAACAGTAGCAGATAACAAAATAAATACAAAAGTTTATCAATCCAATAATATAAAAAACAAATCAGAGTACTAATGCGGAAATTAAAGTACAAGGGTCCAATACCCTAAACAACACCAGGCCCTATATAGGTTCCAAGCCAAGTACTCTCACTCAGAAACAAAAGTCAAGGAGATCCTCCGACCTCAGCAAATATCCCACCCCCAACTCTCGCCGCGCTTCACGAGCTCACATCACTCTACTTCGTGACCTGAAATGAGAGAAGGGAAAAGTATTGAGCTTTCGAAAGGAAAGCCCGATTAAGTACCACTGAGGAATCTCAAAGATGTGAGCACAATAAAAGTTACATGATATCACAATCAACGAACCATCAAACAATCAGGTCCTAGGAGTCTATCAGGAACAATCAAAGCAAGATCTCCTAGTCAAACACCGGCCCTCGGGCCCGAATTGGGATTCCAAGAATAGATTCGATGACACCAAAGCTTTTAAAATGCGGCCCCCGACCTCATTTGGAATGCGACCCTCCGGTCATACCTGCGGTAAGCGCCACCTCTCTCTTACGATGTGTGCTGCGATTGATTGTATCGTCCCACGCGTATTTGGACCGCCAGAGTATCCTCCCCCTGGTATGGAACCATCAGAGATGCCAGGGTGTCCTCAGCCCTGAACGCTCCACTCTCACTTGAGCATTCGCTCCAATGAACCAGAAAATGAACAAACTCAATAAACAGTTAGTGAAACTTCACCCTCCGATCCGGACGGAGCACAGGCTCACGTGTTTCCACGGCCACGTGCCGATCAACGAATCTTCGTGATCAGTAAACACTACCTCTTACGCTCAACCACACACATGTAAAGAAAGAGAGCAATAAAAGCAGACATGTGCATGCAATCCAATAAACCGAAAACATCATGAAGAAAAGATGCTAACAAATAGCACTCAACCAAAACAAGAAAGCCCCAAGCAATGGGCGGAAACAAGGCGAAGGTAACTTACAAAAAAATTCATGCAAAAGCAAAGTCAACAAAACCCATGTCTAGGGTGGAAGCAAGGCAAGGGTAACTTACCTCAAATCGTAATCCAACAACTGATCCGGAATCGTCCCGACGAAGCTCAACGATCCTCGTCAATATATATCTGATAATCACAAGTCCCAACTTAATACACGCTCGAGCGTTACAAGAATAACATCAACTCTAATTCACAAATAGTCCAAATGGGCCCGGTCCATTAAATAATCTAACCCAATCCTTTAATTCCTTTCAATCCACCTAATTAACTAGAATAGTCCCTCTTATTTGAGCCCCTTGGCCCAGCCCAAGGCCCAGCTCAATAAACTACTAAATTATTAACCAAGCCTCCTTAATTCTCATAAGAAAGTCAATAAAGACCTAACAAAAGCCCAATAGGAAATCACCATTCCCATCTCTCTGAGCATGCGACTAAATTATGAATCAATTAAAAAGCATCAATAACACATAACATCATCCACTCAAACAGAAGGCAGCTTCATCTACAACCTAACAGACCCAACCTCAAACTCTTCAATGAACAATACACACACAAAGTCATAGATACCACCATCAAGGATTTTCAACAGGAAACTCCTCTTAGGTCCTTAGCCAAACGCCACTACTATGGATTATAAAAATTACAGCACACACCACCAATTCATAGTTGACAACCTCACTAGTTTATTTATCTAATTTATGTAAATCAAATGAATGTGAAACCTCCCCAACAACCCCTCAAGCTTCCTCCTCCGGTTTAGTGCTCAAAAGAAGATATGTACTATCCCTAGTCCCATCTAAACCCTTATGTTTAACAGATCTCACTCAATAATTAAATCACCAACAACTTTACTTAAACCCTTCTCCAACCTCATGTTCATGAAGCACTAACCTCAATGAATGGCTGCAACCTAGATATGAAAGCAACTCATCCTCCTTAAAATTCTTCTGATTACATACTTGCCCATTATTTATTCTCCAAACCATGCTAGTGGAACTCATGCATGCATATATCTTGGACACAATCATAACAACGATCAACAGATTTATACATCGCTTGCATGAAGATTGAATATCATCTTAATAATCACATGCTTAAATAATCATAGGCGTATCTCACTAAGAGCTTTATAGAAACGCAAGGACTCACCGAGGTGATGGCTTGAAGTTCTCCGGCCTGCCTCCGGTGACAAAACTCAGACTTACAGCAATCCCCCATCACCGTGAGGAAAAGATCTGATGACCGAAAGCGCTCCTCCTTTGGGCGCTCGCGTAGATCAGAACCACCACCACTCTCTTTTCTCTCTGGGTTCTCTGGAACGAAGGAGGTTCCTCCGCCTCTCAGAGAAGGTTCTCGCTGTTGTTAGGGTATGGAGGAGCCGGTCTTTTTATAGGCGCTCGTGAGATGACAAGATATGCGGAGAGAGCCTGTGGGTAAGGCTAACCAGCGCGGTTGACGGAGGAGATAAACTTGGTTCTCTATCTCTCTCTATCTCTCTATTTATCTCCATATCTATATCTATCTATGTTGATGCAAGAATCGGTAAGAACCCTAGATTCAAGTCAACAATTGAATTTGTAGTTCAATTGGGGACCAATCGAGATGAGATCGAGAATGATCGGGAGAGAAAAACTCCAGAAAAAGGAAAGATCGACACAAGATTTACGTGGAAACCCCTGAATCGGGGAGAAAACCACGGAAATCTCCTGAATCGGAGATGAAATCACTATCAGATCAAAGAGATTACACTTTTCAGGTAGGATATGAGTCTCTGAGAGGCAGTGGCTTCACTGCTCCTTCCTTCAGAGCTTGCTAATCATCTGGTGAGTTCTCCTATTTATAGGCTTCTAGTGGGGGGTGTTGCTTGGGGAGCAAGTCACCTGTAATAGACCTCGTGCGAATTAGGGACCTAGCCCCTAATAGGCCATGTGGATGCCAGCTGGAGTTAGTTAGCTTGACAGCTCATGCTCCTTCTAGACGCTTCTAGATTGCCAGGCTGTAATTCAGTTAGATCCCAACGGCCTTCTCTTCTAGATGCTTCTAGATTGCCAGGCTGTAATTCCTTCGGTTCATGGCGCTTCCTACCGGTTCGAGATGCACGATATCTTCCGCGGGTCCAAGAGCATTGCTTCGGCAAATCGAAGGAGTGGGCCAACTTCCCCGAGGAAGGTCTCCCGAGGCGATAGGGCCAAAGAGGGAGGTCTCGAGGGGGTTACTGAAACGGATTAACGGTTAGGATTAATCCACGTGTCTGACATCAAGCCCCCTCGGCTTTTTCCCTCATCATTCAGTCCCCCCCCAAGTATGCTTGCGATAGCTAAGCATTCGGGGGCTTGTGGCAGAACAATTGTTCCGTTGGATACTTCGCGCAATTACGCAACTCTTCGGGTTGAGTTTGGTTTCCCGAACTTTCGTGGCACGATTTATTGTCCCTGGTGGTAAGGTGCATTTAATGTGACGTGCCTTTTAGTGGGCCGTCGCGTCTTTCTAGGGACCATGCGCCGCTTCAAGTGATGATTACTTTTCAATTTGGTGGTTGGTTCCATCATTAGCTATACGTGGCACCCATCCGCTTGGATTTGAGTTCGTATTTCGATCTTGACCCTCCAACGTTTGAATTTGAAAGGACGGATGAGATCATTCGTATCATCTCGAAAAGATCCGTGCGGCTGAATTGGATCCCGACGGTTGAGAAGGCGTAGCGTCGGTCGGGTTTTATTTAAAGAGATCTCCCCCCAAATCAACAAGGATTTGCAATCATCTTCTTCCTCTCGCCTGGTATCCGGAACAATTTGCGCAAAAACCTTCCTTTTCCTTTGTCAGAGCTCTGATCAGATGGCTCCAGGTACGAGATCTCCTTCTTTGCCTGTGGATCCTTCTGTTTCTTCTCCCGAACAAGAGATTGAAGTAGTTCAGACTGCATTTAAAAATCCTGGTCCGAATGCTTGTTCGAATGAGTACCCAAATCTTCTTTCTGCCAAAAGGATCAATGCCATTGCTGTAAAGTATAGGATCTCCGGAGTTCCATCTTCTTTAAGTTATAGGATCCCGAATTCTTCTGAACGAGCCAGTTCTCCGTCCAAAGAAGGGGAAATTGCGGTTTATTACGAAGCCCTAATTGGTGGTCTTAGGCTCCCTCTTCCCCAATTATTCGTAGATATCTTGAACGAATTCGATGTATGTTTGTCACAGCTTGCCCCAAACTCTTGGAGATGTCTCTGTGGTTTTGTAATTGTTTGCCTCCATTGTGGAATCGAGCCTTCCGTAGAGAAATTTAAATTTTATTTTGGCTTGAGTCGGGAGAAGTCTACCGATTGGTATTACTTTGGGGCCCGCCAAAACCGCCGCTTTCTCGGGCCTGTGCCCTCTTCATTAAAAGGCTGGAAATCGAAATATTTCTTTGTTTCCAGCTCTGATGGTTTCCCATTCCGAACTCAATGGGGCATTCCTAAATCTCACCCAATGGAGAAGAGGGATCTTGACGATGAGGAGACGAAAGAACACAAAAAACTCTTAGAGTGTTCTGATCTCCGAGTCGACTCTTACCTTACCCCTGACATTCTTGGAGCTAGTGGTCTCTATACCCTTTTAGGTAGAGTTTGATCAGAAATCTGTTTTCTTCTTGATTAATATCTTGTCTTCATTGTTAACTGGAATCCTCGTGCTTGTTTTTCAGAGAAAAGACCTGCAGACCCTCGGGCTGCTGCCGGGAACTTATTATCCACCGTGAGGGCAAAAGAAGCTCTGCTGAGGACTTCCAAACTTGAAAAGAAGAAAAGGAAGGAAGGTCCCCGAACTAGAGCAACTGAAGAACCTCCGCAGAAGAGAGGAGGTGCCTCGGGAAGAAAGGATTCGAATCCGATTCTCGAAGCAAGGGACAGTTCTCCTCGGTCGAGTTCGGGAGTTCCTAACACTGATCCGAGGGATCCCATAAGGAAGGGAGTTGTGAAGAAAGTAGGCATGCTTGAAGCTCTCCCTACCACCGGCACGGAGGAGACTCCTATGCTAACACCCATATAGGAGGTGGATAGTGATGATACTGTGCCAATATCGGTGAGGCGATTCCGAGTTCGGTCAACCCCAGTTGTGCCTTCAATTACAGTTGTCCCCGAGTCCCAAGATAGGAATGTTATTTCGGGAGACGCTGTTGAAGAATTAGCTTCTGATCCTGCAGTTCTGGAAGTAAATGATCCTATTCCCGAGCCAATTGTTCCTCTCAGGCGCTCGAAGAGGGGTCAATTGAGGATAGAGGGATCCGAAAATTTACCAACTTCTATTCCTTCCGCAAAGGAGGGTCTTGGACCAAGGGAAAAGGGTAAAAAGCCGATTGCGAGCAGTTCCGAAGGAATGAAAGTGAATCCACTCGAAGGACTTTTCTTCAATCCCGAATCTGCAGCCTTCAGCTTGGAACTTCTCCGGTCCGACGATTCTGAAGCAAGACTTGACAAATTGGAAGAAGACGAGATTGCTGCTCATCTGCGAATCACCGCTATTTCAGTAAGTACTGAATTACTTCAATTTTTATGATTTTTCTCCTCCATAACTTGTCAACCCAATGATCTCTATTTGCAGAACAGCATTCTTTCTGACAGAGCAGCCCGTCTGTTAGAAGAAAGAAGAGATCTCCGGTTTGCATTATCTCTTCGAGAAGAGGATTGTGAAAAGTTGAAGAATGATCTTTCCGCTACGAAGGCGGAGACAGACAAGATCCGAGCTTCTCTTGAGTCTTCTGGTAAAAAGTGCCAGAAACTTCTTGACGAAAAGATGAAGCTGGAGGGGAAAGTCAAACCCCTGGAGAGCGAAATAAGAAAATATAGGGCCGCTGCTGACGAAATGTTAAAAACCCATGAAGCTTTGGAAACTGAACGTAAATTTGCTGAACATAAGTGGTCGCAACTGAGGGAAGAGTTAAATAAAGTTTCCTCGGAGTTAACGCAGACCAGAGAGCGAGTGAAGACTTTGACGGAAGAGAACCAGAAGCTGCAAGAAGATTTTTCTAGCAAATCTATGCTCCTCAATGAGGCGAACAGATTTGTGGTTTCGCTTGAAGCGGAGAAGGAGAAACTTTCTTCTGAAGTTGCTTCCCACCAGGAAACCTTGGCTCTTTACTCTGGCCAAATTAAGGAAGCTGAAGCCATTTGTTCGAGCGATAAGGCTGGAGGGTACGACTTAGGATTTCTCGCCGGTGGTACCGATGCTTTTAGAGTCCTTCGGGAGCTAGTGCTGCAGGTGGTCCCCGAAGAAGTATTGAAGACCCTTCCAGTGGATTTCTCCTCGTTGACGTACAAAGGAGGTCTCAAATATCTTGCTGGTGAGGACCCCACAGGAGATTCAGAGAATGAATTCATCGAGGAGATCTCATCTGGAGAAGGAGAGGACGCTGGTGCAGAAGGAGCCGCTATCGGGGACGATCCAGGGACAACGGAGGTTGATTCTGAAGCCGTGGCCCCTTCCGGCCGCATACACCAGCTTATCCTCCGTGGTATCAAAAAGACACCCTCAACCCCAAGTCCGATCACAAACTGACTTTACCTTGAACTTGTTTTCTTGTCATGAATCTGAACTGTAATTCGTATTCTTTGTGAATAAGAGTTTTTTGAATTGAAGTTTTGTTTTTGAACCCTTAAGTTTGCTTGTTGCGTCTCGAGTTTATGTTTTGAATGAAGTTCTTGATGTCTGTTTCCCGATGTTGAATTATAGTTATGCAATTGGAATGTTTAGAACTTTTTCCCGAGGAGACTCTTAATCAAGCGATCGAGGCATTCTGCATCAGTTTCCGAAGAACGACGTGGCTAAGCAAATGATGCACTCCAAGTTATCTCCCGAAGAGAGGGACAATATCCAAGGGATCAGTGCGCTTCAAGCCGTTTCCCGAAGAGAGATAATGACCAAGCGATCGAAGCGCTTTAAGTCATTTCCCGAGGAGAGGGACAATAGCCAAGCGATCGAAGCGCTTAAAGCTATTTCCCGAAGAGAGATAATGACCAAGCGATCGAAGCGCTTCAAGTCATTTCCCGAGGAGAGGGACAATAGCCAAGCGATCGAAGCGCTTAAAGCTATTTCCCGAAGAGAGATAATGACCAAGCGATCGAAGCGCTTCAAGTCATTTCCCGAGGAGAGGGACAATAGCCAAGCGATCGAAGCGCTTAAAGCTATTTCCCGAAGAGAGATAATGACCAAGCGATCGAAGCGCTTTAAGTCATTTCCCGAAGAGAGGGACAATAGCCAAGCGATCAAAGCGCTTAAAGCTATTTCCCAAAGAGAGATAATGACCAAGCGATCGAAGCGCTTTAAGTCATTTCCCGAGGGTGGTTTGTATATGCCAGAAGGTGTTCATAGAAACGCATAAAGTAAAATTATCTCGAAATTGTAATTGAAGGACTGATTTTATTGATAGTACCTTCGAAGATGTTCAGAATGATATAGGCGCTTTAATTTTTTCCCATTCATTTTAATAAGCCAGTATGTTCCAGGCCTCACAACGCCTTGAATGATATAAGGACCTTCCCAATTCGGAATCAGTTTCCCCGTTCTGCTTTTGTTGCCATCAAACTTGTTCGCCCTTAGCACCAGATCCCCAAGTTGGAAGGTCACTTGCTTCACCCTCTTGTCATAGAAGCGCTTCACCTTCTGACGATATGCAGCTGCTTTGAGATTTGCTTGATCCCTTTTTTCCTCCAAGAGATCAAGTTCTGCTCTAAGGCGCTCCTCATTCACCCCCGGATTGAAGGCTTGAGTTCGGGGAGTTGGTATTCTTGTCTCTGGTGGAATCACCGCTTCAGTCCCGAACGCGAGAGCGAACAGGGTCTCACACCGATTAGGGGTTCGGGTTGTGGTCCGATATGCCCAAAGAGTCCCCGGAATCTCCTCAACCCAAGAAGATCCATGACTAAGAACTCTTGTCTTCAAGCCATGTAGGAGGGTTCGGTTTGTAACTTCCACTTGTCCATTTGCTTGTGGATGCGTAACTGAAGTGAGCCTGTGCTCAACATTGAACTTGTCACAGAATGATCTGAAAGCAGAATTGTCGAACTGACGCCCATTGTCAGTAATGAAAGCTACAGGTATCCCGAATCGACAAAAAATCGACCTCCACAAGAACCCTTCACAAGCTTTCTCAGTAATTGAAGACAATGGTTCAGCTTCGACCCACTTCGTGAAATAATCAATGGCCACAATGAGGAACTTCAATTGCCGGACCCCAACTGAGAATGGGCCCAAAATATCTACTCCCCATAAAGCGAAGGGCCTCGCGCTCGCAATCGAAGTCAAGTGAGCTGAAGGGCGCCGTTGAACATTCGAATGACGCTGGCAAGCATCACACTTCTGAACAAACTCAACGGCATCTTTTGCCAATGTGGGCCAGTAATATCCTTGCCGAAGCACCTTATGACTCAAAGCTCTCCCCCCGAGATGGTCGCCTGCTTCACCGCCATGGATCTCATGCAAAACGTACCTTGCCTCGGAAGGTCGCAGACACCTCAAATATGGTAAGGTGAAAGACCTTTTGAATAGTTGCCCCTCAATTATACTATAACGTGCCGCCCGAACAACTATCCGTCGGGCCTCCTTCGGGTCGGGAGGTATGTATCATTCTGAAGATAATCCATTATAGGATCCATCCAACACTCTTCATCGCTGATATCGAGGAGCTCCTCTACCGGTCTACATTCGATAGTTTTAGCAGTGAGATACTGAATGTTAACAGGCTGTCCAACATCTGCTTCTGATGTAGCCAATTTTGATAAGAAATCAGCCTCCGAATTTTCCACCCGAGGAATTTTATTAATATGGACATTTCGAAAACTGTCAATAAGCTTCCGAACTACGTCTCTGTACTTCTGCATGTTTTCCTCCCTGGCTTCGAACTCCTTAGTGAGGTGGCCAACTACCAATTGGGAATCAGTATTTGCTTCAAGATTCTGAACCCCCAGACCTCGAACGGCAAGCCGTAAAACCCGGCCTATCATCGCCAGACTCAGCTTCATTGTTGGTTGCTTTGAAATTGAACTTCAATATGGTCGAGGTGCTCCATCCCGAGGGTGCTCGTAACACAACACCAGCTCCCGAGCTCACAGCATTTGCAGATCCATCAGCATAAAGTACCCATTGAGGAGTGGAAAGTTCCTGCACCTCTAACTCTTCTGCTGGGAGAAGAAAATCCTGATCCGTGACCGTAAGTTCCGCAATAAAGTCTGCAAGTACCTGAGCCTTTATTGCTGTCCGCGGCTCGTAGCTGATGTCATACTCCCCGAGCTCGATTACCCACTTGGTTAATCGCCCAGAAGATTCAGGAGAGTGAAGTACTTGCTCGAAAGGGTGACGGTAAGAACTTTTATCTTATGAGATTGAAAATATGGCCGGAGCTTCCTAGCAGATGTCACAAGGGCAAGAGCTAGCTTCTCGAGGGGGAGATATCTCGACTCAGCATCACTGAGCACCTTACTAGTGTAATAAACTGGCTTCTGGATTCCTCCTTCCTCCTTGGTGAGGACCGAACTCACGACTAAGTCCGTGACAGCCAAATACAGAAGCAACACTTCCCCAGGCTTCGGCTTCACCAGTAGAGCAGGAGACTGTAAGTAATCCCTCAGCTGATTCAGTGCTAACTCACACTCTTCGGTCCACTCCACTTTTGGCGCTTTCCTGAGAGCTCTAAAGAAAGGGAGATTCTTCTCCCCAGATCTGGAAATAAACCTTCCGAGGGCAGCCAATCTCCCGTTCAAGCTTTGAATCTCCTTTATAGTCCTCGGGGATCTGGTCTCCATGATGGTTCTGACTGTTTCGGGATTCGCCTCAATTCCTCTATGTGTGATTATAAACCCGAGGAATTTTCCCGATCTCACCCCGAATGCGCACTTGCTAGGGTTGAGACTCATTCCATGAGCCTGCAAGGCTGCGAATGTTTCTTTCAAATCCGAGGCATGCTCCTCAGGACAAAGGCTTTTCACAAGTATGTCATCTACATAAGCTTCAACATTCCTTCCAATCTGGTTCTTAAAAACTTTATTCACCAATCTCTAGAATGTAGCTCCAGCGTTCTTCAACCCAAAGGGCATGACCTTATAGCAATAAGTGCCTCGGGAGGTTATAAAAGAAGTTTTCTCCTCATCAGACTTTGCCATCAAAATTTGGTTATACCCCGAGAACGCATCTAAGAAGCTAAGCATCCCGAATCCACAAGTAGAATCAACCAAATTATCAATAAGAGGCAAGGGGTAGTAGTCTTTAGGACAAGCTTTATTGAGATTTGTGAAATCTACATACATTCTCCATTTCCCGGAGGACTTCTTGACCATGACTATATTGGAGAGCCATTCGGGGTATTTGACCTCCCGAATGAACTCTGCTTTAAGGAGCTTATTGACCTCCTCTTCAGCAGCCGCAAGGCGATCTGGGGCATACTTCCTCTTCTTCTGGATGACAGGCTTCGCAGCAGGATCAACATTGAGTTGATGTTCGATCATGTCCCGAGGAACTCCGGGCATCTCCTCCGCAGACCAAGCAAAGACATCAGCATTGTCCTTCAATAATGCGAGGAGCTCATTTTGTCCTTTCAGATCGAGCCCTTCCCCGAGGCAATCAGCTCGGCTTCAGAAGTTTGTCATCCAGCGGGTATTCCTTTAACTCTTCTACCGGAACAGGACGTCGAGCCTCCCTTTCCACATCTTCATGCTGTAGCTCCTCCAGGGCAAGGGTCTCAACGGCTCGGCTCGACTCCCCTGTTTGATGCCTCAAAAGAGTGGAATAACATTGGCGAGAGGAAGCCTGGTCACCACGTATTTCTCCACTCCCCTCCTCAGTTTGGAACTTCAGTTTCTGATGATAGGGGGATGGTACTGCCGCCAACTTACAAAGTGATGGTCTGCCCATAATTGCATTGTAGCTGGAAGGACATCTGAGAACCAGAAAGTCAATCATTGCAGTAACTGTCCTCGGTGGTGTGCCAAGTGTCATTGGGAGGGTAATCATGCCTTCTGGGTGGCGTGAATTCCCATCGAACCCCACTAAATGAGATCGAACATGCTTCAGATTCTCCTTCCCGATCTTCATTCTTTCAAAACAATCCCAGAAGATTATATCAGCCGAACTCCCGGTATCGACCACATCGTGTATATGGTGAAAACCCCAACTTTAATCAAGCTACGACTGTGGCATCATCATTGGGGTTGATAAATGCCACGAAGGTCTTCATCGGAGAAGGTGATGGGAGCTGAAGGGCGGCTTCTCTTATGTGGGGCTGTCTCCTGAACTGAGGCTACCATCCTGGCGTATTGCTTCCTCGAGGATGAGCTCTCTCCTCCGCAACCTGGACCCCCAGCAATGAAGAAGAGCTTGATATCAAGATTTGCTGGGATAGGAGGGGCCTCCTGCCCTCGTGATGGACTCTCCTTCGAAAGCACTTTCTTCATGAGGAACTGGTCAAGTTTCCCCGCCTTGACCAGATCTTCAATCGCATCCATAAGCTGGACGCAATCTTCGGTATTGTGGCCTCTAACTTGATGATAAGCACAATACTTCTTGCTCTTCTTCATAGATCCCGACTCCTTAATGGGTTCAGGTTGCTTCAAAATTTTCTTGTTCTGGATCTGCATTAAAACATTCTCCCTTGAAGTAATGAGAGGGGTGTAGTTCTCATACCTCGCTCTCCTTTGCTGCAGGGGAGGATCCCGAGGTCTCCGATCATCCGAGCGAGGTCGCCTGTCTTCCCTTCGGGCCCTGTGGTCGCTTCGGCGGGAACCCCTGTTATCTTCCCGAAGCGGTTCCTCCTTCTGGAACTCCCGAACTCTCCGAAGTGCTTCCTCCCGCCGCCCAGTTTTGAATTCTTCTGAGGCGATGAACTCCTGGGCTCTACTCATCACCTCAGATAGGTTCCTGGGGACGTTCCCTGAAATAGAGTCCAAAAACGGACATTCCCGGAGGCCATCCATCAGCGCACCGACAACCATAATGGAATCCTGATCGCTTGTCCCCGCGGCCTCTTTGTTGAAGCGATCCAGGTAATCCCGAAGACTCTCACCCTCGAACTGTTTACACCTCAGGAGCATCATGGTTCTTCCTTCGCCTCCCAGCTTGCAAACCGCCAAAGAAAAGATCGCGAAGTCGGTAGTCGAAACTAGATATCGAGCCCAGCGGGAGACTTCGGAACCAATCGTGGGCGATGTCAGTGAGTGTCTTCGGGAAGGAACGGCATAGAACAGCATCATCAATATGATTATCCATGATCTCAGCACAATAACGTTCCACATGCTCATGAGGATCAGTAGTCCCGCTGTAGTATCTTATATGCGGGACCCGGAAGTCCTTCGGAAAAGGAGCTTCCCAAATCTCTCTGACAAAAGGAGAATACAACTTTGACGAGCGGGAGTAAGTCCTCCCCCTCCGTTCACCGTAGTTGCGATAAGGTGCCGCGGGGGAACGTTGCCGCCCGGGCGATTGATACCTTATCGATGGGCGGTTGGGAGAGCTCCGCCCAGGGGAGCGATCCCCTCGATGATGGTAGTGGGGTGAACGCCTCGGGGACCGCTCCTGGGAGCGTCCTCGGGGTGAGAGCCGTCGGGATGTTTGTCTTCTCCCGCGCGGCTCAGGAGATTGGGAACCATCGAGAGAAGGGTCCCGCCTCCTTCTGCGAGAATTCCGGGCCTGAGGGCGTCGTCGACACCCCGGGCGAATTGGATCTGAACTTCTAGACGAAGAGTTTTGGCCTGTACCTCTCGGTGGCGATGGATCCCGCTGACGTGGGGAATGGGCAGCTGATCGGTCACGACTCTCCACCGGCCGATAGATGTGGTTTGGGGCTACGCCCTGGGAGACATGTCTCTCCACCGCCAGGAGCGTCTGAGTGAGATCCGCGATCTGACGCTCCATCAATTTGTATAGATCTTCCGGAATCTCCACCATCCTGGGAGCAGGATCCGGGATGGGAGAAGGGCTTGGAGGATGTGGATCTCCAGCAGGTGGAACAGTTGGCGGTGGTGGGACGACCCCTGATTGAGGGATTCGTTGTTCTTGAGGTTGACTCTGCTTGGATCTTCTCGTTGTCGTCATGGCTTCTCGTCCGATCGATCCCCACGGACGGCGCCAAATTGTTGATGCAAGAATCGGTAAGAACCCTAGATTCAAGTCAACAATTGAATTTGTAGTTCAATTGGGGACCAATCGAGATGAGATCGAGAATGATCGGGAGAGAAAAACTCAAGAAAAGGGAAAGATCGACACAAGATTTACGTGGAAACCCCTGAATCGGGGAGAAAACCACGGAAATCTCCTGAATCGGAGATGAAATCACTATCAGATCAAAGAGATTACACTTTTCAGGTAGGATATGAGTCTCTGGAGAGGCAGGGCTTCGCCGTTCCTTCAGAGCTTGCTAATCATCTGGTGAGTTCTCCTATTTATAGGCTTCCAGTGGGGGGGTTGCTTGGGGAGCAAGTCACCTGTAATAGACCACGTGCGAATTAGGGACCTAGCCCCTAATAGGCCATGTGGATGCCAGCTGGAGATAGTTAGCTTGACAGCTCATGCTCCTTCTAGACGCTTCTAGATTGCCAGGCTGTAATTCAGTTAGATCCCAACGGCCTTCTCTTCTAGATGCTTCTAGATTGCGAGGCTGTAATTCCTTCGGTTCATGGCGCTTCCTACCGGTTCGAGATGCACGATATCTTCCGCGGGTCCAAGAGCATTGCTTCGGCAAATCGAAGGAGTGGGCCAACTTCCCCGAGGAAGGTCTCCCGAGGCGATAGGGCCAAAGAGGGAGGTCTCGAGGGGGTTACTGAAACGGATTAACGGTTAGGATTAATCCACGTGTCTGACATCAAGCCCCCTCGGCTTTTTCCCTCATCAATCTATATTTTCAAAATGTTTAAATATAAAACATCACTGCACCTCCTATTCACGTGCATGGGTGCAGATGGCTACTTCTTTTGTGATTATTATGTATTGATTCTTTGCATTGAGGCCCCTTTATATATGTATTATTTTCATATTTCATACCTTCTAGATATGCAAGCCTATGCCATTTCACATTTAAACCCCTATTTTCCAAATTAAGCCATATGGGTCCCTAATTCTTTACAAACAATGCACGTTTATCTTTCTCATTTCCTCTCTTTCATTACATTTGAATTCAAACCAATATCTCATTATCTTATCACATACCTCTCACATATTTATACTCATATCTTATCATGTAATTTACAATATATTTATTTATATGATTTAACTCACCCTACTTTATCACATGTTTAAATCCAAAACAATCTATGTAGTCATGCATGACCGTTTTTCTTCTTTTTATGGTGTTGAATTCAAAACTATCTCCTCCAATCATTATCATATAAAAATTTCAATATACTAATATTGAATGTCATCTATCAAATCTCCATTAAGATGTATTCCATTTCTCAAATTATGCTCTTATCTTCTTTAATTTGAAAATCGATTGTATGGCTATCATTATTTCTCTAGAGTATGTGTACAAATCTCTATTTCCTATTTAAACAACAATAGAAAATCTATAAAAATCCTTGAATTTAAAATATATGATTTATGAATACTCATTCTCAATCAAGTCCTTGATTTCTCCTGAAATTACAAATAGGTCCCTAACAACCTCAATTAACCCTAATTAAGTTATCTACCAAAACAGAAAATACTTTTATATCAATCTCCATATTTGATAACCTTCTTTAGTCATCAATTATATTAAAGGGTAATTAGCAAAATTTTATTCCCAAACCAACTTCAATTATACCCAAATCTTGAGGCCTTTTATTCCTTAACCTAATAACTAGGAAATTTTATTTTTCCCAAAATTTTCGGGTCTCACAAAACATAAGGGAGTACATCATGGAGATGTCCAATCTTGTGACAAGACTGATGAACCTAAAGCTTGACTTGTCGGAAGATATTCTTGTTCATCTGGTCTTGATCTCCCTTCCTGCACACTTCAGTCCATTTAAGATTACTTACAATACTCAAAAGGAAAAATGGACTCTAAATGAGCTTATTGCTCAATGTGTGCAAGAAGAGGATAGATTGAAAGTGCTCATTTGGCAATTGGTT
The DNA here is from genome assembly GCA_026586065.1 of Dioscorea zingiberensis. Lineage (NCBI taxonomy): Eukaryota > Viridiplantae > Streptophyta > Magnoliopsida > Dioscoreales > Dioscoreaceae > Dioscorea > Dioscorea zingiberensis. Next base: position 10,410,282 of record CM048824.1, read on the forward strand.
CTCATGATAAGAGCGCCAATAAGAAAAGAAAAAGGAATAAGGATAAGGAAACTACAGACTCTGAAACATCGCAGCATAAAGATCAGAAGAAACAGGGTAAGGTTACCTCCTACTACTTTTGCAAGAAAGCTGGTCACGTAAAGAAAGACGGTTCCAAATACGCCGCATGACGTGTAAAGAAAGGTAGACTTCTCAACTTTGTTTTTTCAGAAGTTAATTTGGCTTTAGTACCAAGTGACACTTGGTGGATAGATACTGGTGCAACTACTCACATAAGTGTCACATTGCAGGATTGCCTTCATTACCGAGCGCCAATTGATGCTGAAAGATACATCTACGTGGGCAATGGAAATAAGGCTACTGTGGACGCCATTGGTGTCTTCAGGATTAGTTTGAGTTCTGGTTTATTTTTGGATTTATTAGAAACTTTCTTTGTACCGTCTTTTAGACGGAATTTAATTTATGTTTCTTGTTTGGACAAATCAGGATATGCTTGTTCATTTGAAAATGAATTATTTAGTGTTTCTTTGAAGTCAAAACTTATTGGTACTGGAACTTTAATTGATAAATTATATAAATTGGACACCCTAACCACCAATGATAATAAGAACCTGCATTCAAGTAATCTAAGTACTAAACACAGATTAATTAATGAGAATTCATCTATGCTATGGCATAAGCGATTTGGTCATATATCTCTAAATAGAGAATTCAAAGGCTTGTGTCAAAAGGAATTCTTGATTCCCTAAACCTCTCAGACCTTGAAATCTGTATAGAATGCATTAAGGGAAAACAAACAAACAAAAGGAATAAAAGTGCCTATAGAAGTAGTGAACCTTTAGAGTTGATACATTTGGATATTTGTGGTCCATTCCCTAAGGCATTATGGAATGGACAACAATATTTTATTAGCTTTATAGATGACTACTCTCGATATGGTTATCTATACTTAATTCATGAGAAGTCACAATCATTGGATATGTTCCAAAATTTCAAAGCCGAAGTTGAAAATCAATTAGGCAAGAAAATCAAAGCCGTCAAATCTGATCATGGAGGTGAATATTACGGTAGATATGACGGATCAAGGGAACAATGTCCAAGGCCTTTTGCCAAATATTTAACAGAATGCTGGATTGTTCCTCAGTACACCATGCCTGGAACTCCTAGTCAAAATAGAGTGGCTGAGAGACGAACCGTACTCTTAAGGACATGGTAAGAAGTATGATCAGTCATTCTTCTTTACCAGAATCACTTTGGGGAGAGGCCCTTAAAACTACAGTTTATATACTGAATAGAGTACCTAGCAAAGTAGTAGCTAAAACCCCATATGAGATGTGGACAGACAAGAAGCCTTGCATTAGGCACTTGTATGTTTGGGGTTGTCCAGCTGAAGCTAGGCCTTATAGGCCTAACCAAAAGAAACTGGACTCAAGAACTATTAGTTGCTATTCTGTGGGTTACCCAGAAAGATCGAGGGGCTTCAAGTTTTATGATCCCTCCAACAGATCCTTTTTCCAAACAAGGAATGCCAAGTTCATTGAGGATGTTGATTACAGTGGGAGTAATCAAAAGGATAGCGTCGTGTTTGAAGAGGAATGTGTAAACATTCCTACTACAGTTACAGTTGATAGTGATAAGATAACCATTCCGATTACTATTCAACCTGTAAATCAAGAAAATGTCACAAACACAATTGTACCAACTCAGATTCCCATTCAAGAAACATCTCCTATTCAAGCGGTAGAGTCACCAGAAGTGATTCCTGGGGAGATCTCAGATCAACAACCTCAATATGAAATGCCTATAAGGAGATCCACAAGAGAAAGAAGAAAGGTAATATCTGATGACGAAGTTGTCTATCTCAATGAACATGAATTTGACTTGGGGTTGGAATAGGATCCTACCTCATTCAGTGAAGCTTGTTCATGTTCAAACTCTAGCAAATGGATCGAAGCCATGAAAGAAGAGTTAAAATATATGGACGATAATGGTGTTTGGGATCTTGTCGAGTTACCACAAGGACTGAACCCGATTGGTTGCTAATGGATTTACAAAACCAAACGGAATTCAAATGGTAACATCGAAAGATATAAAGAACACCTAGTCGCCAAAGGCTTTATTCAGAAAGAAGGGATTGATTTTAAAGAAACTTTCTCGCCGGTTTCGACGAAAGATTCTTTTAGAATCATCATGACACTTGTAGCTCATTATGATTTAGAGTTACATCAAATGGACATTAAGACAATGTTTCTCAATGGAGACATTGATGAAACAATTTATATGGTGCAACCGGAGAATATTGAGTCCAAAGACTCAAAGCACCTTGTATGCAAACTAAAGAAGTCCATCTATGGCTTAAAGCAGGCATCCCTCCAATGGTACCGGAAATTTGATCAGGTGATAACCTCTTTTGGTTTTAAGGAAAACATTGTTGATCAGTGTATATATCTCAAGATCAGTGGGAGCAAATTTAATATCCTGGTGCTATATGTAGATGATATTCTGCTAGCAAGCAGCGATATAGGCTTATTGCGTAACACCAAGAAATTCATATCAAGTAAATTTGAGATGAAAGATCTTGGTAACGCATCTTTGGTTCTGGGTATACAGATAGATCGAGATCGTACTAAAGGTATACTTGGACTATCTCAGAAGGCCTATATTAATAAGGTGCTAAAACATTTTGGCATCTTGGTAATGCGTAGTGAGACACACCTGTTGCTAAGGGGGACAAATTCAGTATGCTCCAATGTCCAAAGATGGACCTTGAAAAAAGGGAAATGGAAAAGATCCCATATGCATCTGCAGTTGGGAGTCTTATGTATGCACAAGTGTGTACGCGTCCGGATATAGCGTACATAGTGGGATTGTTAGGCAGATATTTGAGCAATCAGGGTATGGATCACGGGAAAGCAGTTAAACATGTCATGAGATACTTACAAAGAACGAAGGACTACAAGCTCACATTTCGGAGATCAGATCATTTAGAGATCGTAGGGTACTCTGATTCAGATTTTGCTGGATGCATTGATAGTAGGAGATCCACTTCAGGCTATATCTTTATGATGGCTGGAGGAGCAATTTCATGGAAAAGTGTCAAATAGACACTTGTTGCTTCCTCCACCATGGAGGCAGAATTTGTAGCCTGCTTTGAAGAATCAAATCAAGGAATATGGCTGCGAAATTTTATCACCGAATTACAAGTGGCTGATGGAATTGATAAGCCACTTAGGATAAATTGTGATAACAAGGCCACTGAGTTGTATTCTAAGAACAATAGGAGTTCGTCAAAAGCGAAGCATAATGACATTAAATATCTTGTTGTGAAGGAAAGAGTTCAGATTCTTCAAGTGTCGATAGAGCACATAAGTACAAACTCCAATATTGCGGATCCGCTCACCAAAGGTTTACCACCTAAGGTGTTTCATGAGCATGTTGCTCACATGGGCATAATTAGTCTTGATTGACGTATCTATATAGTGGAAGTTTGTTTTTTGGTTTGTTGCTTATGACATGATTTATATTTCTACCTTGTTTATGTTCTGTACAGACTTCAATTTTATGATATTTATGAAATTCATATTTGATTAAATACTCTGAAATTAAAGATTATAACTTTCTATTGTGGTTGACATGAGGTATTAGAAAGTTAGACTCTCGGAGTCATAAAGTAGAACCAGTTGGAAATAGGCATGATCTGGATCGCATTACGTGCAATTTCCATGCTACACATCCATACTTGATCTATGTCATTAATTATGTTGATATTGTGACCATTGATAGGTTTAGTCATGGATATATGTGACGAAAGCCGCTTTGATCCTATATTAACATGATTGATGGACCAGATTGTTTATGATATTTCAAAGTTGGGATAACAACATTTGTGCACACTAAAGTTTATATCTTATACAATCTTCGGAAACATATGTAGTCCAAGTGGGAGATTGTTAGCAATTTCATTAATGTGGACTCATATGTTTATCTTATCAATTGTATATGAAAGGTTATCCAATTAATTAAGGTTTAATCCCCCAAATAGTCCCTATATTATGGTCGACTCGTCCATTTAGTCCCTCTATTATTAATCACGCCTTTTTGGTCCCTGTATTTCTTAATTGAGACTAATCAAGTCCCTCCACTCAACTGCAGTCTAGTTTACCGTTTTTTATGCTGACGTGGCTTAAAAAATAATAAATTATTCCAAAAAAGCAGGTCAAACATCTCCATCTCATCATCACTCACAGTACACTGACTCCCATCACCATGAGACCACCACCACCATCACCACCGCCACCATCTCATCCTCCTCATCTTGAGCCTTCTTTATCAGAGAACAAGTGGGGCCCATACTCAAGCGCAAGAGAGTTTGTCGCCTACGTCGTCATTGTGAGCATCGCTCCTCTCACTGCCTTCTTTTTCTTCGCCCTTGTAGGTTTCCTCTTGTGCCGCTTGCGCTGCCACCACAAGCTACTCAAGGTTCCGAGCAACCTCTGAAAGCATCGAGAAGGATGGCTCCGCATCACCACCAGCCTCAATATTCTCAGCATAAACAGGAAAACAGTTGTTGGAATACGGACTATTCCATATCTCCTAAACATTAAAATACACACATCATTCTAAAAATTCTACCTTTTTTTATCCAATTTAGAATTCACAATTTCTTATAGGATTAATTACACTTTTCGTCCCTGAAAATGGTGTCATTGTTCACTTTTATCCTTGTATTTTAAAAATGTTCAATACAGTCCTTGTGTATTACGTATTCTGTTCTATTTTGATCCCTGATGCTGATGTGGTGGCCAAGTGGCATACGAATGAAATACAAATTTTTTTTTTCCAGGTGGGCGTATTTTTGTTTGTGTGTCATGGCAGCTTCTTGTATACGATGACGTGGCATGCCACGTGTAATGATGATGTGGCGATTTTCGGTGCCGCGTCGGCAAAAATTTCGAATTAAAGATTTTGTTTACCGACGTGGCATGCCACGCCGCCTTTTTTATTGCCCCTTTTTTGCAACACCGAAAAAAAATTTCAGATTAAGGATTTTATTGTTTAAAATTCCTCTAATAATTGACTTTTGCAACCCCGAAAAACACTTCCAATACTATTATTTTTTCTGCCTAAAAGCAAAAGCAAAACTGACTTTACAAACCTAGAAAATTGCATAGAAAACCCAATAAATTTCAAAATACAGATTGCCAATAATAGAAAGAAAAGTGTAATTGAAAATTAAAATCATTACAAGTAATACTCATTAGAACCATTTTGCGAGTGATAATAAGCAAAGCAAACAACAAGCTTCACAAACATAGAAAATTGCATAGAAACCCCACAAAATTTCAAAATCACGAGGATGTGAACAATAGAAAAAATGCAAATGAAATTAATACTAACCATACTTATTACCAGCAAAACAATACAACAAAAATTAATAGTTTTATGGAAATCTGCAAATATAGACATTCCCAAATCATAATTAACAAGCAAACAACATCCTTTTTAACATACATCATAACAACCCCAAAACATACAGACAACATATATGCAGTCTTAGCATTCCCAAACCATAATTAACAAGCAAACAACATGACAAAAAAAGGTTTCAGAAATAGTTAATAAACAAAAGACAATTAATGCCAAAAAGTGATTAATCATCCCCAATTGACATTGTCTAGCTTCTCATTTTCAAGTATGACTCTCTTGTGTTAGCAGGACTAATTTCGACGAACTGTCTTTTTTTGACCTTGGATTTCTCCCTTCTTCAATCTATATACAAAACATGGAAACAGTTAGGATGAAATTAAATATTAAATAGAGATTATTCCAATGAAGGTTATTAATTAACCTCATTAGTTTGTTGTCGTTTATTGGAGTTTCCAGATTCCCTTGCTGCAGTATCAATCATCTTCAGAAGCATATAAGAGTAGAATCAATAGTTGAAAACTTTTGAGAACAATAGTTGATAACTTAGCATAAGGAGCAATTCAAAATGAAATTGTTTTAGAATAGATATGTATGGAGAACCTCTTTAATAATCTATTTGCTTCAACTACACATCACTATTTCCCTAGAAGATAATCTTCAAATTTGTAAAATTGAAATACTTACATTCATGCCACTAGCTTCTAACAGGATTTTACTCCGCCTAGTTTGGACTCCGATATTATGGACTTGTTTGTTCTTGCCAGCAACAGCCGCCTAAAGAATGTGGTTAGATCAACATGTATAAAAACAAAACTTGTACAAACACAACATACCCCTACCTGTGCCTTATCCAATTGTATGGTTTCAGATTCTGTTACAGTAGGGCCATGTGTAATGGGCTCAATATGATATGACTTCCCTTTACTTTTGGCAGCAACAACAACATGCCCCTGAAAAAATACAAAAAAATGTGGTTGGATAACCATCTATAAATACAAAATCCCTATAATACTTGTTCTCCTTTACCTATGACATCTTCTTTCTCTTTGTGGGTCCACTCTCAACATTGTCCACTTGTTCAGATTCAATTCCTGTTGCAATAGGGCCATGTTGGTCCTGTCCACTGGAGTCAATATGAATTGATTTCTCCATATCATTGGCAGCAATAGCAAGCTGAAAAGAATGTGGAAAAAATGTGGTTAGATGCCCAGCTATAAACTAGAAATTCCTACATTGAACTTGTTCTCCTTTACCTGTGTCTTCTCCTTTTTCTTTGTGGGTCTAATGTCAACACGGTCCACTCTTCTGGATGTTGTCATTGTTGCAGCAATGGATGTTTTCCCTTTGCCTTTGCTAGCAGCAGTAACCTGAAAAAATATAGTTAGATCACAATAATAAACACAAAATTCAATTGAACATGTTATCATTTACCTTTGTAGGGCAGCTCCTTGAATTGTGGCCACTCCCAAAAAAAGTTTTGCAAGTTTTCTTGTGACCCTTTCTAGAGACTTTTGACGCATTTTTTGACTCCCAAGTCTCCTTTCTTCGAAGTTTTTTTGGTCTTCCTAGCATAACCCTGGTTGGGGTGGTTGTATTGGGTCAATGCCCGTCTTGGGCCATAAACTCTTGCCATTAACAGGTTGAAGTGCGTAGGAATAAGATCGATCAAACATGTTCTTCTTGTACCATACAGATACATAGTCCTCAATTGCCTCCTTACGGAATAATATTATATGAACTCCAGCATGTGCACATGGGATCCCTGTCAGGTCCCATTGTCGGCATGTGCATGTGTGGTCTCTAATATTCACCACATAAGTCCCTTGCTCTTGGTACACTTCATAGCCATCTTCCCCATTCCATACTAGGTGACAATTTACGCTTTTCTCTTTGCTTTCCCCAATTTTGGCCAAGATCTTTGGCCCCAAACCATCCTTGAATTTTTCTGAAAATTTCCTCCTGGCCACTATCCTTTGCATTAACATTACTCTTATCTCCTCAAGCATTGTGATGATAGACTTGTGTCTTGCCTCCAAAATAAGAGCGTTGAATGTCTCCGACATGTTATTCTCCACTACATCACATTTGCATATGGTGTTAAAAAATGCCTTCGTCCAACATGTTAGTGGGATCTTCAGTAAATCTTCAGATGCCTATTCACTTATCTCCTTAATGCTTTTTAGAGTAGCCTCAAACTCAGGCTGTGTGGTAGCCTTGACACTTTTCCAAAACAATTTTTGAAGTTGCATGCCTCTGTGTATTTTCCTCCAGTTAGCATAAATGTGGCGAGCACATCTTCTGTGCTTAGCCAAGGGCATTAGCTCTGCCATAGCCTGTGTGAGACCCTGCAAAAAAAAACAGTAAGTAATTAAATTAGGATCTAGTAAGAAAATATGCTCTCGAAGAAATGATTAGTGATGGTATTACCTTATGTTGGTCAGACATAGATGTGTAAGCAAGACCCCCACCATATTCAACTCCTAAGTCATCCATCAAGTGTCGGAGGAACCGGTACACCCGATCTACTATTCTCAACATCCACGATGGCCCATGCTATCGGGAACATTTGATTGTTCGCGTCTCTACCAATAGCAGAAAGGAGTTCTCCCTTGCAAGGACCTTTTAGGAAGCATCCATCAAGGCCTATAATGGGCCGACAACCCTCTATAAACCCATTCTTCAATGCAGCAAAGCAAATATAGATGCTTCTGAAACTTGGCATCTTAGATGGATCAGATCTGTCCACTTCAATAAAAATAGAGCTCCCAGGGTTGCTCCTCCTAAGTTCTTCTGCATAATCCCACAACATATTGTACTCTCCCTTGTAATCCCCTGCCAACTTATTCAAGACCTTCACCTTTGCTCTCCTGCACTGACTCATGCTGATATCAATTTTGAGTTCAGTCTTCGCAGCCATCTTGATATCAATTTGCTTCATAAAATATATTTGCATCTTTTCGGTATGCAATAGGTGCTCTCTGCTAAAACTCTTGAGTTGATCGTTTTATTCTTGAATGACCAGCTTGCAGTAGTATGCTCGCTATACAAGTGTTCCTTGATCTTGTAGTTACCTCGTACCACCTATCAATACTTGCATACACAACCCATGGGCATTGGGCATCACTGCATTTAGCTCGCATTCGCTGCTTATCATTCTTCACTATATCAACTTCTCTCCTGTTTTGGACAGCATGTTTTATAATTGCATCCCGTAATACTGTTCTATTCTCAATAATCATCCCTATTTGGAAATGTGGTGTAGGGCTGGTTGGGTCAAAAAACGGTGTTCTTGATTTCTTCCTCTTCCCATGTTCAGCCTCACTGTCATCGTCCGTTGTGGTTTCAAAACTGCCCATAGTGTCACTCAAATACTCTTCTCCATCTAGTTCTTTAACTGCATCCATGGCAGGCTGGTCCAATGGCATATCGTATTTTGCACTCCAACCTCTCTGGATGCCGCCCGCATATATGCCAAACCCTGCATCTCCTTGAATTTCTTCTTAATTTGTACATATTCTTCATCATCAGATGTGGAATTACGTTGGTCACTTGAACTGGACTACAATTGGTGCTATACAACCGTTTCTTCATCACTACTTGCAACCGCTTCATCATCCTCTCGTTGGGGACTCGCCTCTTCTACAGCCGAAATCTTGCGGTGACTCAGATCTTCTGCACAATACTCTCTTTTTCAGCTTCAAGACTGGATCCAATGTTGTTGGTTGCAATGGCTGAACTAACATTGGTTGCACTAATGCCTCCTTGGCCCGTATTTGGAATATTGCTTGTTGATACATCCCATTTGATTGGTCGCATGTTCCACATATACTTCCACCTTAACCCCATTTTTCGGGTTGCTCACCTAGCTTACGAAAAGACTCCTCACTGTGCAGTAAGACCAGTGACCTTTCCAAACCAAAATAGGTGTTCGGTACTCTATAATGGATCTTCTACTCAACTTTTGAAACCCATACTCATTAATACATTCAACCGGATAATTATAGTTGTAGTTTTTGTCGTAAACCCTCCAATTCTCCGTTATAACTCCTTTATACTCCAAATTTTACCCTCCATGTCAAATGCCCACCAAAAAGATTTTTATCCTTCCCATCTTTTTGGCCACAAATATGGATCCTCGAAAACCTACATTAGGGAGGTTGAAATTTATACAAACCATCAAGAAGAAAACAAAACAAAAAAAAAAATAAGGATACAGTACATATAGAACATAACAAAAAAAAGGTCACAGTGGGCACAAAAAGTTGATACTCATCAAACCAATGAATGTGGGAAGAAATTAGATTTATCTAAATCTAAATCAACACAAAATAGGCCAAGAAACAATATCATGTTTACATAAATAAAGACATAATACAAAATAGGGTTACAATGGGTACACAGATATGGATACTCAGATACATATAGAGCAAAACAAGTGGATGCTATAATGGGCTAAATATTGGAACTTGTTCATCACAATGGAATCAAAGATGAAAAAATAACAGCTGCAAGCAAAGGTTTTTTCATATGCCTCCCTGAATTCTGAATTTTTTTATTTTTAAAAAATTACAGTCAACAGTCTTTTATATATGTATGTTCACCTGACAAGAGAGATCCTATATGAAGATATTCAGCAGATGATGACACCTTAAAGTTTGCAAGATAATTTTTGCACTTTTAATCCTCCAACACAACTTTTGTAATGTATCCAGCTCTTGTTACCAAAAAAATAAACAAAAAGAAATTAAAATGCTACCAAATCATTGAAGATATAGTATATAAATTAAAACTCAATTAACCAAATTAATCAAGCATATGGCGCTACCTCCATGTTCATGCATGGTCAACTATATATATTTATATATTCTGAAAAAGTCCACAAAAGGGTCTAAATTGAATGCATATATATAATTTCAACAGTTTATTCGGAGAAATTAACAAATCTCAAACTCAATGCTGGTAATCAATTAATTAACGTTAAACAATTATATATAAGCACTTACTTGAATTAATTAAAAATAAACATGGCTAAACCGGCCTTAATCTCAGTAATAATCAATCCAAACCTCTGATGATATAAGAACCTCTGCATAAAGCTGTCATATCTCACATCTCACATCTCATCTCAACCAAATCCTCTTATGATAACTAAAACTGGTGCAATTCATACATTTTCTTACTCAATTAGAAGGAGTAGACCAAATCTCATATCCCTCCCAACCCTTAACCTCTGATTTAGCTAGGGTTTGCTCCTAAATACTAACCAACAGCCAAAGTGGCCAATACTCAAACAATCAAGCTTTAACTTAAAAGATTGACCAATACCATGGTAAATAAAGCTCTAATACAACAAATACCCCATGTTTCGAGTTATTACCTACAGTCAAGGGTCTTCCCGTGTACACGATCACTTAAAGATCGTTGGAAAAGATGGTATGAGCCGTTGGTTGAGGATCTCCTTCAAAATTGGTAGCTGGGAACCACAGCCAAAACAACGGCGCTTGGTATGTTTGGGGGGCCCAAGGTGAGTCGATGATGCATTTCGCTCGTGGGACTCACTCAAGCTGGGAGACAAACAGTGGGGACCCTTGGTCCACTTTTTGATCCACTTTTTAATCTCAACTTTACCTTTACCCCCAACCCAATTAAAACTAGCCACGTGGCCTATTTTTAAACCCTAAAATCCTTTCTTTTTTTCAAAAGGACTGGTAAAAAAAGCTGACGTGGCATTCCACGTCAGCATGCCACGTCAGCCAAACAAAATCTTTAATCTGAAAATTTTTTGCTGACGTGGCACTGAGTACTGCCACATCATCATTACACGTGGCATGCCGTCGCCATCGTGCCCTAATTTCAGCCATGACACACACAAGCAAAAATCCAGCCCACGGAAAAAAAAATTTGTATTTCATTCATTATGCCACTTGGCATACATCGACATCGAGGGGACCAAAATAGAACAGAATACGTAATACACAAGGACTGTATTGAACATTTTTAAAATACAAGGATAAAAGTGAACAATGACACCATTTTCAGGGACGAAAAGTGTAATTAATCCTTTCTTATATTCAATCAAAAGGATAAATCACGATATAAAATAAAAGGGAAAAACTAACAGGCAAGAGGACGAGCTGGGCGCCCTTCGATGCAGCCTCCTCGATTGCACGGCGGGCATGAGCGATGTTCCTCTCCTTGTCAGCAATGACCGATAGCTGGCACAACGCGATCTTAAACTAGAAAATCGCAAAAATCCGAGAAAAATTAGAACTAAAACGATCAAAAGATCGCAAAAGGATACTAGAAAGAGAGGGGAACCTTAGATACAGGGCGGCGATGGGAGGCTGGGCGGAGGCGGAACCCTAGCATCCTCCGGCTTGAAGGCGGGGCGCCATGGCGAGAGGTGCGGAAGGCGTAATGCGAGAGGCCGAGGCGGAAGGAGAGGGTTCCTTGCGTTTTTATATAATATATAAATAGTAATTTATTTTTTTTAAGCCACGTCAGCATAAAAAATGGTAAACTAGACGGCAGTTGGGCGGAGGGACTTGATTAGTCTCAATTAAGAAATATAGGGACCAAAAAGGCGTGATTAATAATAGAGGGATTAAATGGGCGAGTTGACCATAATAGAGGGACTATTTGGGGATTAAACCATTAATTAATGTGCTCTATTTAATAGTGGTCTATTCAGGAATATCTTAAAAGGGCTTCTAGAAATATCTTTTAGATAAAGTATGAGTTTAAACAATGTGTAGAAACCCTTATCAGTAATTATCTATTTATGATGGGCTAATGGATAATTACTGAAATACCCCTTATTTTTAATTATAAATAGGGTTGTGGTCCCACAACCAGAGATACACTGTTCTGTCTTCTTCCCCATCTAGAAAACAGCTACACAGCGATCTCTCTAGGTTTTGAAGACCCAGACCCGTGGAATCAATTATCTTTCTTTCTGAATTGCTGCTATGGATTCAGGTTAGTGTTTAATATCTTCTCTAATTTCTTCTACAATGATCTTGGAATAGATCTTCTTTGCATGACTTATTAGATTATTACATGCTAGGAGATCTTGATTCATTTCCATCACATAGAACCGCTTCAAGAGTGTGTTTGGAGAAACTGAAAAGCGCCAAGGAACTTAATTTACAGTTTTGTTCGGCAACTGCCAGCCAATGTTCCACGTCACAATGGATGTTCGTACAGATTTGTACAATGTCGACGCCGGTGGTGGCAAGGACTATCTCCCCCTCTGTCGCCGGCCGATCCCCAAGCTTTACTTCGGGTTCTTCTTAGTTTATCTCTTGTTTTTCTTGGTTTGGGTTTGGGTGTGCTGTAAGCAAAGGAACACATTGGAGAAGATACATTTGGTGATGGGTGGTCTGCTCTTGTTCAAGGCTCTCAAGCTGGTTTGCGCCGCCGAGGACCTCTGGCATGTCAAGAGGACTGGAAGTCCCCATGGCTGGGATGTCGCCTTCTATATCTTCGGCTTCTTCAAGGGTATCTTGCTTTTCACTGTCATTGTCCTCATTGGCACTGGCTGGTCCTTCTTGAAACCCTATCTTCAGGAATGTAATTAATCTAGTATCTCATAATTAAGTAATTCCAGTTTTTTTTTTTTAATATAAAGACGACAAACATCTCCATAAGATAAGTGATGGATGGACACATGTGTGGAGCCCACCTCAATACATCTGAGCCCTCATCTATGTAAGTGGTACCAATAGACCAAAAGGTCATCTGTGATAATTAAATAATTCTACCAAAGGACCATTAGTCCAGCGGTACCATAAGTCTAGCGGTATCTCGGGTCTCATGTGTTGGGTAATTCACTTTATTAAGCATGCTCTCATGTTCGAGATCTCCGCCCCCATAAATGGGAGAGCAGTTTGGGTATTTCACTTGGTGAACACAAAACTCCTAGATTTGAGTCCCCATAAGAGGTCAAGGGTGCTCATCACCTAATGCTACTCCCCTTGACACGCCTTCTGGGAGGTCATTATGGCTTATTTCAAAAAAATAATAATAATAAATAAATAAATAAATAATTCTTGATATGGGTATATGAGTTTGTATAGATCTCTATTTTGGTCAGGAGAGAGAGAAGAAGATACTGATGATTGTGATACCAATGCAAGTGATAGAGAACATAGCAGCGGTGGTCATCGGAGAGACAGGACCGGCAGAGCCGGACTTCTTGACATGGAACCAGATCTTCTTAACGGTTGACATTATATGCTGTGCCGCCGTCTTCGTTCCGATCATATGGTCGATAAAGAACCTCCGGGAAGCATCGAAAACATACGGCAAAGCGGCGAGGAACCTGGAGAAGCTGTTGAATAATCAGTAATTTGACCAGTGTTTCAAACTTACTTATGACCATGACTTTTGGGTGACCATGCTTTTGTGTTATAGTTGACAGCATTTTATTAATGTGTGTTAAGAAAAAACTTGTTATATTATACTAGTGTTGTGTGTTTGTATTAAAAAAAGGTGAAGTGACTGTCAGGTCTTGTAAGAAGCTTCAAGAAAATATCTAGCCTCTGACTCTTGTTCTTGAAAAGTGACTGTAGCACTCTGTATTTTCTCTTGCAATTTCTCAACAGATTTGGTATCAGAGCTAGCTTTGTTCCTTTGATCTCCTTCTCAAAACCACTAACATCAATGGCCTCATCTAGCAGTGCAGTTAGCAGTGAGCTTGCCTTCAATTGTTCCCAACAAGGGGTTCCTATCTTTGTTGGAGAAAGCTATGATCTATGGAGCGTTCTTTGTTTACTTCACAAGATCTTTGGGAGATTGTTGAAGAGGGTTTTGAACCAAGCAAGGAATCTCAAGAAGGCTGGTCTGCAGCAAAGAAAAAGGAGTACAAGGAGAGTAGAACAAAAGATGCAAAAGCTTTGGCCCTCATGCATCAAGGGGTAAGCAAGGCTATTCTTCCTAGAATTTCACATGCAACTACAGCAAAATCAGCTCGGGATGTGCTGAAGAAACAATTTGGAGGTTATGAAAGAGTGATTTCCATCAAACTTCAAAATTGTTGGCGTGAATTTGATAACTTAGTCATGAAAGACGGCGAAGCTGTCCAAGAGTTCTTCTCCAAGATCTCAGCAGTGGTAAATCAATTAGAAGCTATGGAGAAACCATAACAGACAAGAGAATCAATGAAAAAGTTTTAAGAAGTCTTCCAGCAAAGTTTGAGCATGTTGTTGCAGCAATTGAAGAGTCCAAGGATTTATCAAAGCTCACTCTTGACGAACTTATGGGATCTTTGGAAGCTCATGAAAAGAGAATGAGTAGATTCTCAAGCCAAAGTGTAGAGCAAGCCTTTCAATCCAAGGTAAATCTTAATCTTGAAGAAAATAGAAACTCAAAATTACAACAAGAAAGCAAAGAATGGAATTCAGCACAAAGATCTAGCCGTGGAAGAGGTCGAGGTAGAAATCAGAATTTCAGAGCTAGAGGTGGAGAAAGAAGAGGTTCTTTCAATCAAAGAAATTTTGGTGGCAGTTCAGAACCTAGATGCTTTGTTTGCAAGAGAAATGGGCATGAAAGCAAAGATTGTCGGTTTCATTGTAGACGGTGTAAAATTCCAAATCATTCTGATCAGGATTGTTGGCATAAAGTGGAGCAGAAGAGCAATGAAGCTAAATATGTCGAAGAAAAAAAGTCAGAGCGACTTTTCTATACTTGCATGAGTTCCCAACAAGAGTTAGATGAAGTATGGTACATTGATAGTGGCTGCAGCAATCATATGACAGGAAACAAAAAATTCTTTCATGAATTTGACAGCAACTACTTGTTTGAATTGAAATTTGGAGATGGGAAACTTCATCAAATTGAAGGGAAAGGTGCAGTTGTGCTACATTCCAAGGAAGGGAACACAACAATAATATCATATGTGTTTTATGTTCCAAACCTAACTGCAAATTTATTGAGTGTTGGTCAATTGTTGCAAAGAGGCTATAAATTAAACTTTGATCAAGATGAATGCTCCATCATTGAAAGGAAGACAAATTTCATTGTGGCAAAAGTAAAGATGAATTCAAACAAGGTATTTCTATTAACTATGCCACTGAATGAACATATTTCTCTTCAAAGTCTTAGAGATGATAATTCATGCTTGTGGCATTTGAGATATGGGCATCTCAATTTTAAAGGCTTGAAATTGTTGAAAGACAAAGGGATGGTATTTGGCTTGCCTACAATTTTAGAGGACAATGCAATCTGTGATGGATGTATTTATGGGAAAATGCATCGCCTTCCATTCCCAAAAACATCTTGGAGAGCTAGAGCTCCACTTGAATTGGTTCATGCAGATATTTGTGGGCCTATGCAAACTCCATCACTTAACAACTGCAGATATTTTCTATTATTTGTTGATGACTATACTAGAATGGTTTGGGTGTATTTTTTGAAGGAAAAGGCAGAGACCTTCACTATCTTTCTACAGTTCAAGGCATTAGTAGAGAAACAAAGTGGGAAGAGCTTGAAGATTCTGAGAACAGATCGTGGAGGAGAATTTTTATCTAAAGCATTTCAAGGATATTGCAAAGAACAAGGAATTCACAGATAGTTAACAATAAGGCATACTCCTCAACAAAATGGTGTGGCAGAACGCAAAAATCGCACAGTTGTTGAGATGGCTAGAAGTATGCTGAAAGGAAAGGGATTACATAATAATTATTGGGCTGAGGCTGTTAACACAACTGTGTACATCCTGAACAGATCCCCAACAAGGGAAGTGAAGGACAAAACACCTTATGAAGCTTGGCATCAGCGTAAACCACAGGTGCAATTCTTGAAAGTCTTTGGATGTATTGCTTATTCATATGTTTCTTCAAAACAAAAGGAGAAGTTTGATGACAAAGGAAAGAAATATATCTTTATTGGTTATAGTGATGAATCTAAAGGTTATCGATTGTTAGATCCCAAGACCAACAGTCTCATTATTTCAAGAGATGTCATCTTTGATGAGTTAGCAGTTTGGAGTTGGGAAGATGATCATTCAAGTTCAACAAGCACAAGTGTCTCAACTGCTTCAAGTTCAAATTCAGACCTGTTAGAAACTTCAAACTCATCTTCAAATGAAGTAATTGATGATGATTCTCCACCAAAAAGAATGCGTTCATTGACTGAAATGTATGACACTTGTGATGTTGCATATTTTGCTTGTGAACCACAAAAATTTGCTGAAGCAGTAAAAGAACAAAAATGGGTACAAGCAATGAATGAAGAGATGGAAGCAATTGAAAAGAATTGTACATGGGAAATGGTGGATCTGCCAAATGACAAAGAAGCTATTGATTTGAAATGGGTCTATAAGACCAAATACAAAGAAGATGGAACAATTCAAAAACACAAGGCCCGATTGGTTGCAAAAGGGTTTTCACAACAGTATGGCATTGATTTTACTGAAACTTTTGCACCAGTAGCACGTTTGGAGACAATGAGAATTGTTCTTGCTTTGGCTACTCAATTGGAGCTACCAGTTTTTCAATTAGATGTGAGATCAGCTTTTTTAAATGGAGAATTAAATGAAGAAGTCTATGTAAATCAACCTGAAGGTTACATAGTGAAAGAAAAGGAAGGCAAGGTATATTGACTGCGAAAAGCTTTATATGGTTTAAAACAAGCACCAAGAGCTTGGAATAAAAAGATTGACAGTTATTTGCAGCAGAATGGCTTTAGCAAAAGCCAAAATAAGTCTTCTTTATACATCAAGAGGCAAGGAATGAAAGATTTTCTCATTATGTGCTTGTATGTAGATGACTTGATCTACACAGGAACAAATTAAAAAATGGTGCAAGATTTTAAGGAAGCAATGATGAAGGAGTATGAAATGACAGACTTGGGCCTCATGAAATATTTCCTTGGCATTCAAGTGAAACAATCTAAAGGAGAGATGTTCATTTGTCAAGAAAAGTATATTGATGAGCTATTGAAGAAATTTCAAATGAACGTCTGCAACCCAGTCACAACCCCCATTGCAACAAATGAAAAATTACCGTTGAAAGATGAAGCACCTAAGGTGGATGCAAACTTGTATAGAAGTTTGGTTGGATCTCTGATTTATCTAACAAATACAAGACCAGATATTGTTTATCCTGTTAGTCTTCTTTCAAGGTTTATGAATGAGCCAAGTACAGTACATTATGGAGCAGCTAAAAGAATTCTGCGTTATCTTCAAGGCACAAGAAAGCATGGTATCAAGTATATGAAGGAAAAAGAGAACAAGTTGATTGGGTATACAGACAGTGACTGGGCAGGATCTGTTGAAGACCGTAAAAGCACTTCAGGTTATTTATTTTGTATGGGATCCAAGATTGTTTCATGGTCTACTAAGAAGCAAAAGTCTATAGCCCTATCATCAACAACAGCTGAATATATTGCAGCAACAGAGGCAGCATGTGAAGCAGTTTGGTTGAGAAGGGTTCTATCAGATTTGCAACAACAGGTGCAGTCACCAACAGTTATATACTGTGATAATATGTCTACAATAGCAATGACAAAGAATCCCGTGCATCATAATAGAACAAAACATATAGAGTTGCGCCACCATTTCATCAGAAGTTTGGTTCAAGCTGATGAAGTAACTCTTGAATTTCTTGGCACAAAAGAAAATCAAGCTGATATCTTTACAAAGGCTGTGACTGCAGAAAAGTTTCAGCAATTCAAAAGAGAATTTCAAATCACAGATTATGGGGGGAAAATGTTGAATAATTAGTAATTTGACCAGTGTTTCAGACTGACTTATGACCATGACTTTTGGGTGACCATGCTTTTGTGTTAAAGTTGACAGCATTTTATTAATGTGTGTTAAGAAAAAGCTTGTTATATTATACTAGTGTTGTGTGTTTGTATTAAAAAAAGGTGAAGTGACTGTCAGGTCTTGTAAGAAGCTTCAAGAAAATATATAGCCTCTGACTCTTGTTCTTGAAAAGTTACTGTAGCACTCTGTATTTTCTCTTGCAATTTCTCAATAGAAGCTCACACTCTTCAAGCAGTTCTATGTTGTGGTGGTGGGCTACCTCTACTTCACTAGGATATTCGTATCGGCTTTCGTGGCAATGCTGAGCTATAAGTATCGGTGGGCGGTCACCGCCACCGAGGAAGGAGCAAGCCTGGCTTTTTATCTGTTTGTGTTCTATAACTTCCAGCCGGTGGAGAAGAACCCTTATCTTTACATAGGTGAGGAGGAGGAGGCCGCTGCCCGCGGTGCTTTGGAGATGGAGGATTCTTTTGAACTTTGAGCTTGGGCATTGCATGCATACATGCACGCAGAGAGCTTGTTGTACAGTAGGGAGAGTTTTTCATTTTGTTTGAGAAATAATATTGTCTTTTTGTTCCATATAATGAGTGTTGTAAGACTAAAGAAGTTTATGTTGAAAACTCCATGAAATATGTATTTTGGTAACCATGATTTCAAGGAGTTTTATATAAATTTGGAAGATTGCAAGTGGCAAGCATGTTTTTGTAATTACAGCAACATAAATTAATGCGATGTTGCCGTAAATGAATAGGTACATAGTTGCAGTAAAAATTGAATACATAATTATTGGAATTTTTTTTTCTGAATGGAAGTTGTCCACTCTGCAGTTCATCTACTCAAACTTCAGAGACGATTTCATTCGTGTTTCCCAGCAGCCTACTACATGTAAAGCAATAAAAGCGTGAGTGAAAGAAACTAAAATGATAGAAAACTGCAATTAAACTACAGGTGGTTGCATATCCATCCACAAAAGAAACCTAATGACAAGAGCAAAGGAAGAATGCCGATTTAAATATATGGTAGAAAATGTCAAGCCTTTGATCACCTTTAATCTGGCCGAAAACAATTAGGTAAAACGTACCTCCCTTAAGAGAATGGTGGCCTGGTCCTGCAGAACCTTCCATGCTGCCTTAACATGTGATTCTTCTGTCAGGGGTGCCCCGACTGCAAACCGAAGAATGAATTTGCCTGATAGAACCTGCTTATCAATAGCCATGAGCAGAATTTAACCGTGTTCTTGAGATAATGTTGGCTTGACCAGAAACGGATCAGAAAGTATTCAGTAGTTTATAATGTAGAGAATACAAACAGTGTGTGATATGAAGATTTTCCCGCTTGTGTTGACAGCATCGAGTAGGTTGTAGTTTAGTTTGTAACCATTGTCTTGATCACCCTCTGGTGGGATAAGACGGAAGCAAACAAGTGAAAATGTCCGAGGAGCAACAACCTGCGCAAATCAACAGATTTCATATAGGTTTCAATGGAAATCTTTGCAGGATTGAGATCATACAACAAGAATAAAAATAGGTACTACTAAGTAGAGAGACTAGACTTCTAGATTGAAGGAAGATTCTTATGGAAGGGACAAGAGCAATAAGGTTTTCTTCCAATTGGAGTAATGTCTGATGTTTAATTTTGAGATAGTAATAAGAATGACAAGTAAATGCATCATCTTGTTCCACGAAAATTATCGTCTGAAATTCACTATTAAGTTTTTCTTTCTTTTTACCTCAAACCTAGGATCAGAACTGATAAGCTGCATGAATTGCTCAGCCAACTTAATGTGATTCCGTATATAACTCTGTAGGTTTTCCACACCGTAAAGCCTCAGAACCATCCATAGCTTTAATGACCTGCATTAGATTCAATTCAAAAACAAGCAGTTACAGATTTCCCTTTGCATAGCAATCAGCACAAAATTTATAATGGTGTGCAAAACAGAGGTATTTTGTTGTTAAACACTAGTAGAAATAATAGAGGATTGACCTTCAATAAGTAAAATAAGGAAAATATTAGAAATAACAAACAACATATATACCTTTCTTATTTCTTTTTCTTACTTCACAATACTTCATTAGAAATGGTTGGTATAATTGTTTTACACAGGAATTACAAAAATAATTATTACTAAAACTGTTTTACATTAACCTCCATGTATTCTACCTGACTTACATGTTGTCCCTCTATCTCAGAAATCCAGCATATCTACATGGAGCTTGCCAGCTTCTCAAGAGGTTCTACATGCACCCTCCATCGATTAATTGACTTTACTCTTTTCAGAATAACAAGCACTTCCAACTTTGATATTTAAAACAGATGATTATTGTTCATTTTGGTTAGAAATGCTCAGCATTAATCATAGCTAGCGGTTTAAAACTTTAAATTATTAATAGCGGAGTCAGAATGGTAATATTTATAATCAAAACCAGTAGACCAAGGAAAAACGTGCCCACTCACTATTTTTATCTATTCCATAAGGAGTTTTAAATAGAAAATACACATGAATGTGTCAGTTGTTCAAGCTATTAGCTAAGAGCACTCAGTGAAGATTAAAAGAGTGTATAGCAGAGTCTGCTCTATTTCATTTGATGCATAGCTTAGCATCTCAAACAATGCACATTAGTTAAAAGGTTCATTGCCTTTTTAAACAACCAGAAAGTATTTAAAATGCAGTATTGTACCTGAAACGCCGTCCAAGAGGATTTTGCCAATCTTTAAAATCCACAACTGTGTTTTCTTGTGAAGCCTAGAAAACTTACTTGTATCAGATGCCAACAGATTTGATGAACTACAGTGGTTTACATTTGAGATAAGGTATGTCATTCTTAGGTGGCTATCTAAAACTCTTGCCACTAGATCGAGAGAAGAATCAAGGGTCATGGATAACACTTCTATTACAGATGAAAAGAAAAGTGCCCTACATGTGACTAGGCAATATATTCAACATATCATTCTCAGCTCCAATGATTTTTTTTTTTTATAAACTTATTTTTTCCATCAATTTAATCAGAAAAAAATTGAAGTTTAGGTTGCATGAGATATCAATGATTCTTGGCACCTAAGAAAGTTTAATCATGTCGTTTGGGCCCTTTGTCATCTCATTGCACTTGAATTAAAGAATTAATTTCACAAATGCATCCAATATGGCCAAGAAAATTTTCTTGAGAACTATAACAAATGAACAAAGTATATAACATTATTTTATGTTCTACATGAGATTGAAAAAGTGATCTACACGATTATACGAAAACTAACCTTATTTTTAAGAAACTCTGGGTTGGTGGAGACTTTGGATTAAAGCACTCCGATCACAGGGGAAAATCATATAATAAATATAATATACATTTAAACTAAGAATGGTAGAGCAATTGGAATTTAAAGCTTGTTGGCAAGTTGTAATGTTATTTAGAATAGCATGAATTTCCTACAGTTACATGTTCTCACATGAAAAATTAAGGTATTGGATTGTGAACATGCCACCGTAAGCGCCCGACCAGGATCCAGGACCTCATTACTGCGATCCACCCGGATCGGCCGTATCCAAGTGGAGACGAGCCCCACTCGAATACAAGGCCTAAAATGATAAGCAGATAACGATAATAATCAAATGTTCATTAATAATAAAGAACAATATCAGAGTTATACAACGGAATTAAAAATCATGAAGGGTTTCAGGACCCTACAAAGCTCTATACAAAATCAGGCCCTATAAGGGTCCTAAAAGTGAAACTCTCACACAACCTGAGGTCCTCGGACCTCTCCAACCTATCCCAGCCCCATGCGCAGCTCCAAACCCTGAGCCATCTGTTCCTCTTAACCTGGAAGAGAAAAAGAAAGTGAAGTGAGCTTTCGAAAGGAAAGCTCGGTAAGCACCCTGCAGAGGAATCACGATAACCACAGTCCAAGAAGTCAAGATAGACAAATCATGACAAACAGTCAACACAATGAGTCAATCAAATGGGGCCCCTAAGCCCGACCAATCACACCTCCACGGTCAGCACAAGTGCCGTGTGCCTCAATGGTCAAGTCTTGGGACGGCGGTGGCTATGCTCCTGAGTACGCATACTCGATCTTTGAGACATACCAACCCAACCTAAACACAAGCACCATGAGTCGCACAGTAATGTCACGGTCCACGGTGGCATGCTCAGTGAGCATCCAAAAACAACTTGTTCAATCAACCAATCCACAAATGTGGAAGAACATCAAACAACACATGAATACCGGGAATCAAAAACAGATATCCAAACCATATCAACAAGCACAGTCACGATGCCAGCAAAAGATATACCATACCAGGTAATAAGAATGCCAAAGAAACCCATCTCTGGGTGGGAG
The DNA here is from genome assembly GCA_026586065.1 of Dioscorea zingiberensis. Taxonomy (NCBI): domain Eukaryota; kingdom Viridiplantae; phylum Streptophyta; class Magnoliopsida; order Dioscoreales; family Dioscoreaceae; genus Dioscorea; species Dioscorea zingiberensis. Next base: position 10,432,816 of record CM048824.1, read on the forward strand.
CTAGGCAAGAGTCACTTACCTTTGATCGCAATCCAACTAAACAACTCGTATCTGTCCCGACGAAGCTCCACGCTCCTCGTCGATATCTGGAAACCATAAACTAGTCACAAAACAATGCATACATGCTCGTGAACAACCGGTTCTACGATGAATCCCTACTAACACTAATGCAGAATTTCTGAACCTATCGCGCAGTCCCAAAGAACAGTCCATAACTTTTGATCCAGAAATCCGATCAAGTTGTACGGGGCTCGTTGAAAGATCTTTTTTATCTTTCCAGCGGTACCTTACACGTTCCTATCGATAACTACAGACGCCCAGCTGTCCCTCAAAGGGGACAGCCAATCTGCAGCCACTCAAGGTATCAACTCCAATTCTAATTCAAAGCCACTTGAAACAAACTCATTAATCACCTCCAACCAGACTTGACCCGACTTGTTACAATGGGTCCATACATTTAACACAATTAGTCATCCACCAAATCCCTCGTTAATAACTTGGTCAAACTCACTTCTAATAGAACCGGCTTGACCTACACACATGCTACCAATAACCTAGGAATATCTCCATTCCAACACCCCAACTATGATAACCATGAACCCAAACAAGGATCCTCAATATGACACCAATACTCATCTCACTCACTGTTCACAGAGAACCACACTTGTACACCAGCCATCACCCAATTCAAGCTCACCAGAACTTCTCTAGACCTCTCCAAGAAATACAGGCAACACACAATCCCCTCCACTGGTTTCTTAACCTTAAAAAGATATCCTTATCACTGCCCAAACTCAGAGAATTCAGTCACCTCAAACAAGGATCCACCCTTGCGATTCCTTCACTGCAGACAACCATGACTCAGGTTCTCAGATTCACACGTTTAAATCCAACCACATAGAGATGGAACCATTGCTAACACCCATATTCCTCATAACACTCATGCAAAACATCCCCCTTGATCTCATCAATTTATCCATCTCTGTCTTTTAAACTACTCCACTATAACACTTAGTGGACCCTACCTTCACATAAAATGACAGAACTCCTCCACAAGAGTCATATGATCATATATTCAGAGAACTTCCATTACTCAGCTACATTACACCAGAACAAGATGAGGATAGGTTCATATATGCCCTAAAACTTCTCTAGTGTTACCCATGTAACCCCTCTCTAAACCATACTCACATCTAATGGCATGTTTGCATACTAGAGAACCCATGTAACTTAATGGCGTTTTAATCCTACTTTCATGTGTGCAGAAGTTCTACATGAAATTTTCCAGGAAGGAGAAGACTCACAAATGAAGGCGGCGAGCTCGCGACGATCCGACGACTACACCAATGTCAGTACGGAACCACTGATGAGGTTTGGGCGTACCAACGCCTCTGCCTCCTTTCGTCCTCTGCCTTGCGACCATGATGACTATCACCGCCTCTCAACACGAAGCTCTTAGGGTTTCACCACGCGCGTTCTTATAGGGAGCTATGGGCGATGATGGAGGAGATCACGATCTCCCTTGATCGCGGCTGACCAGCACGTTTGAAATCCTGCTATCCATGGTCGTCCGGTGATCGCGCGCTTCTATAAATATCTTCCACCGTTTCATTCCCACCCGTTTCACTCTTTTCATTATTTGTTACTATCACTTCACGCGTTTTTTTTTTTTAACTTAAAACCCAAGTTCCGCACGTTATCTTTAAATACAAATTCACTTGAGTCATGCACGTCTTATATCTAAACATTTAAATTAATATTTTATTATTACTTTGTTTTTTCTTGAATTCAATGCTCCGAGTGACAACTGTGTGATATATATATATATATATATATATAAATTATATTCCATATAATATATATATTGAATTCAATGCTTATATTCCATATAATATATATATTGAATTCAATGCTCCGAGTGACAACTGTGATATATATATATATATATATATATATATATATATATATATATAATATTCCATATAATATCCTCCATCTCATGCCCCTTTTTATTTTTATTTTTTTTATGCACATGAGTCCCTGCCCTTTAAACTTTTTACATGCAAGTCCCTATGATGTGAGGGAGACACAATTACCAATGGGTCCTCGAACATTCCTAAAATTACAATATAGTCTTCAATGACCCAATAAACTCTAATTAAAATTTAATTCCATTTAGTCCCCACTTTCCCACTAACCAACTTTAGGAAAATTCCTTCCATAATTAAAACTAGTAATAGAAAATAAACACCCAAATTATTCATAAAAACCCTGGGTCTTACATGCCCTGAAGAGGCTATCTTAAGCAACATTTCTAAGAACAAACTGGCTATGAATTGAAGCATTGAAGCTGGTACAATTTGCAAGGCTCAAAATCAACCCATGCAGGTCCACAAGGGGTTACAGTGTACCAACAATGACTGAAAGGTATATTCTATTATATAAAGTAGTACAATCAAATCAATTGAAAAAAAGATGAAGGCATAGAGAATCCATATTCAAGAATTCCGAAATAGGTAGTTTGCAATCTTAATCAATATCAACAATTATCTATATCTTGTAGGCAAGAAAATAAGTAAGGGAATAACAGAACTGAAGGAAAAATCATATGGAAAGTTAAAAACAAACTGTACAGAAAAAGTGCATGCAAGCTTTTCTTCTAGAATAAAAACAAATTCTAGTGAAACATTTCTGAGATTGAAAACTAATATACAAACAACAATAAGTACCAAAATTCAAACCAGGTATGAATGCCTAGCAGATGGCATACCTTCACCCAAAGCAGCGAACAATCAAAGTTTGTAAGCAACCATTTGTGGCTTCTTCAATTCCATCAATGTGATGGCGGTACTCAGGACAGATACAGGCACTACCAGCATAAGCAGCATCAACATGGAACCAAATATCATTAGCCTACACGGTAAACAAAATAACGAGTCTTATGGCAATATCCAATGTTCACACCACATTGGAGTAAAACAAAAATATCAAGACAAGAAAGATGGAGTCACTTGTTCTTCTTATATCCAAATTTTCTCTCAGTCTTACCTTGGCTATCTTTCCCAAGTCAGATAAAGGATCAACAGCTGCAGAGGATGTAGTACCTACCTGCAAGTGGACAAAAAAATTATACATTTGAAGAACATATCAAATCAGAACCATATTTAACAATTTCAAACAATGTGAAGAAATGTTAGACATGCACTCTTTATACAAGGGTTTTTTTTATGCTTTATGGCATGAGCTAAATCACAATAGTTAGGTCTTTTCACTTCACTTATTGATAATTACAATGAAGATATACATTGCAACAATAAATATATCAGTTTGTGGATTATATTTAACATCGCGTCAAATATACACCACACGTACTGTAAATAAGTGGCAAGTTAAATGTAGACGCATTTAATTTGTATGATGCGTCCCTATGTTCATATTTTGAAGGTTGTGGTGTTAGATACTTTGAGATACTATTGGTACAAGAGCTGTCTGTATCTTGATAACATTCATCCTAAACAAATATGACAATTATGATTGTAGGACTACGCATTTCTCATTTGTTTTCCTTTTCCTTCTAATGTAAAGGATACATAAAAAGCTAATCACACAATGATTGGTTTGGATATTTCGTATGGGATAAATCAACTCTCAGCAATTATAAAGCAAGATTTCTCATATCTGCCATTTTCAAGTGTGATTTGATGAAAATAATATAAGATTAATAACCAAACACGAAGATATGGAAAATGTACAAATATTCTTGGAAATTCAAAGTAAATGTTAAATAAAAGAGACATGTCAGTGTTCCTCACTGTAGCGCAGAGGAGAAAAGGAATGAAGCCTGACGATAAATCATTAATTATTGCTTCGTGAAGTTGATAAGGAATGAGAGCATAATTTGTACTGGAGTCTGCCTTCAGAACTCTAAAGTTTTCTAGATAAATCCCTGCAATCTACCATGATATAAAGCATTAGAATGGTAGATAAGTTTATCAAACATGGCCAAAGTTCAGTATTGTCACACAAATAAGTATAGTGGGGCAATATGACTTGTTCAATCTATCAAATTCAGATCTAAATTGTGAAAAAGATGATAAAAGAATGGAGGGAAAAGCAGCAAAAGATAGACACACACATATCAAGAAAGCTGCCTCTCTGTTCATATTCACATCAAGAAAAATAATAATAATTGCCTTGGTTATGTGAGCACCTAATTACAACTGTTAGAGCACAGTCACAAGTACCTGGCATGCCTTCTGAAGAGCAGAATGCGTTTGATCTGAAGCATAAACAACAAGTTTTTCCAGAGAATTTCTTCCGATCTTTCTCAATACTTTATCACGTGCAGCCAATAATACAAAAAGAATGGCTTCACTAGCAGTGCCCTGAATGACTCCACCACCTTGGCCTGCAAGAGGCTCAACATTGTGATATTGGGTTGAGCAAAATCAATGAAAGAATATAGATGAACACAACCACCCAATCTCATGTTTCCATTCAAAACAGGGAACCAGAAAACTTCAGAATTGAGAATTTTTTGAAAGATTCTAAAGCTTCGTGCATTAAAGGACAACTCAACCACATTTAACAAAAGAAAATTGATGGTAAATGTGTATTCCTAGTAGAGAATTTGAAGTAAATTCACCCCCAGGAAATATGGGCATTTAGGCTAATGCCTTAATGGTACAGTGACATGCATCCTGCATAGAGACAAGTGATTGCAATTCAACTCCATGAAATTAATTGTAAGGTCACTTCTTCGTGATAACAAATCCCATCTATCTCAATCATATTTATTACCTGATGATAGAAATTCATTAGGAAGCTTTAGCATCTTAGCAAGCCAATCCAAAACAATCACTTCCAGTTCAGTAGCAGCAGGAGAGGTTACCCAACTGAAACCAACTATGTTAAAACCGGCACTAAGCATTTCCCCTAAAAATCCAGCAGTGCTGCTATTAGAGGGATAATAAGCAAAATAATCAGGACTTTGCCAATGAGTTACACCAGGGATTATCTTTTGCTGGACATCTGCAAGTGTTACAAGAAGATAAATCCAGATCATTTGTCTGATAATAAGTAATTTTGATGAAAGTCAACAAATCATCTTCACCATTGAGAACATCCTGTAAACTCTCTGGATGTTTAGGGGCTGCATCAGGTAGCAGTTCTCTTAGATATCCAGGCTGCAAAACAGCTAGTAATTTTGAGTATGTCACGAATATCATGCTTTACTCAGAAAGAATACATATGAAGAAAGGACTATACAGGGCTTGGGTGTTTTATGAATGTCAAATATCATATATTAGAATAAAAACAAGTGATTCAATTATATTTTGTAAATGTATATATATCATGTATTCAGATTCTTCCTATTCTAATATAGCTTATTCAAAAAAAAAATTTATCAAAAATCACTGAAACACTATTTTGTTAACCTCTATCCCGTTTCTTGTCCCATAAACTAATAGTAAATCAAGTCAAACAGCATGTGCCAAAACCAAACAATGAAACTCACTAAACCACCTGAAGCAAGAAATTTAATACTATCTATGCAAAGGATATGTTAGAGGCTAAACTTATGATAAATGGCTCACTTTGACCAACTTTCACAAGGACATTGTAGCCTAGCCGATTCCCTTTTGAGTTAGAACCACGTCTGTGTCATGCATTTAGTGGCTAGTCCACATTTATAAAAAAGAATGGCTCACTTCAACAGGCAAGTTAATAATCTAAATAGCATACCCAGACTAGTTACACACGGAGAAGACAAAGATTAGGAAAAGAAGCTGGTAATTTATGTACCTAATATCCAGCATTCCAAATGAAAACATTAAATTAAAATAAAATAAGGTGCCATTTTTCACGCACTAAAATTTTAAAATATATAAGAAAATATATAATAAAAATCATGAAAATTTTAAAATTTTACAGATTCCGCAGCTATCAGTGGTAGCAGAATCCATAGGCATTAGACAAACACCACATCCCATTTTTATTTAACACTAAGCAGTGATTTTTAAGTCACCATAGATATAAATCAACAGATACAGCATCACTATAATACGAATTGGAGAATGAAACAGCAAAAGATGGTGTTTTGATCTTGCTTTTTGATTTTATTATTATTATTTTTTCTTCAATTTTTCACGCTCACCTTAACTTGGCTAAGAACGGGGAAGGATTCAATGCTTTTGTAGTAGTCCGCAATGAAATCCACCATCTGGTGGCCATACTCCCTCAGCTGCTCTGAGTCCATTGGCTTCAAAGTGTTCTTCTCCCTTTGAACCAGAAACATCCGAAAAAAAAAAATCACATCAATAGGGCATAAACCAATTAATCACAAGGACAACAATAACAACTGATTAAAAGAGAGCTCACATTCGAAAAAGAAAGGATTTTGCTCAGCCCAATGGGGCAAGACAAGGAATGAGGGCAATGCTTATATGGCACTGGAGGGAGAACCCACAGCATCCTGAAAAAGGCCTCTTTTTGGATCTCTTGCAGATACACCCTCTTAATTTTCATAATTTCATTGAACTCCCCCAAATCTAAATATGCTAGTGGCCCAGTGGTTCATAGTTATTAGAGCCGGACTGGACCGCCGGTTTGATCGGGTGAACAAGTGAACTGGTCATGAAACCAGTCGGATTCTGTAATTGACCCAAAAATGTAATTAAACCGGGATGAACCGGGTTGAACCGTCATTTTTTATTTTTTAAATATTTAATTATTTAAAATAGTATTTTATTATTTATCTATAATATAAAAATTTATTTTTAATATTTATATTGTCCCGACATTGACCCAATTGACCCGGCGGTTAAACCGGTGACCCGGGATCTTGAACAGTTCAATGCTCGGTCCGGTTCTGATAACTATGGCCAGTATATGCCCAACAATACATGGACAAAAAAAAAAAAGGGGGATGAATTTTTCCTTCAACAAACATAGCAAACACAAGGAATAATGACCAATTAAAACAGTTCATGTGAATGAGGACAAGATGATTCAGTATTGTTTATGCTCTTTGTTTTTATGTTTGTATGCATCCAATTATGATAATTTGTTTATGCATTTTTATAGTTCCCTTAACTTTCCAAACTCAAATGATCTGTTTTGTATTCTCTCCAACTTAAAAATCTACATTAATTTTCTAATAATTGAAGTTGATGGAAAGTGGGCATTTTGTTTCTTTATATTTGGTTCTTAATCTATGTGTAAATGGGGATTAGTTTAATCCAGACTAAAATATCATTGTGTCAATTAAGTTAGTGGTTTCAAAATAGTAATAATAATAATAATAACTTTTAAATAAAAAGATTGTTTTGCTAACAAATCTATAAGAATTTAGGTAGGTATATGCAAAAAAAAATGTGGGAAAAACATTTTTTTTTTTTAAGATTTCTAACTAACTTTCAAATGAAGAGATAAAATATAAGCGAGATGAATTTACTAAAATGGCCACAACTAAATTAAAGGGCTTGAAAATATTTGTCTAGAATCGAATACCATATTCTCTTTTTGATTTATGCAGGCTTTTTATTCACAATGTTTTTTTTTTTTTGTTTGTTTGCTTTTTTTTTTATTTTCATAAATATTTTTCTTTGTGTAATAAAGTCTTGCTTAATTTTTTTTTCATTGGAAAATTTTATACAATTAGTGGTAAATTCTTTATTATCCTTTTGTATATCAAATGAAGAAATGCTATCTACTTAATAATTTTATTCATCAACCAACATCTTGATTCCTATAAATTAAATTCTTAAAAATATGGGAAAGACAAAAAGAAAAAAATTACCATGCACAAACAACAAATTATAAAATTAATAACCATGTATGATATGTCACAAATTTGTGGGAAGGAATTTATTTATTTATAATTTTTTTAAAAGAAAAAAATGCTCTATGTTACACATCAATGCCTGACCCCTAAAATCCCAAGACCCACGCACGCATAGCATCGATAGACCGGTCATACCCGAACAGGGACGGTCCCTACCCGGATATGAAGCCTCGATGATCAGCAATCACATACACAGCGGAATATATCAAATAAAAGGATATAACATAAATATGTCTACACAGCGAAATTAAAATCTAAGAGTACATAGACTCTAGAATCTCAATATACATAGTTTCTACAAGGGAACCTACAACATATCCTCACACAAGGTAAAACATGAGGTAGCCAATCTCAACAGTTAATCTCAAGAGGTCCCCGCGCGGCGGCTCCTAAGATCACAGTGGTCCTACTCCTGGGATCACGAAAAAAAGTCAACAAGTGCATGAGTTTTCGGAAGTAAAGCCCGATAGTACCACAGGGAACACAATGAAGTCATGTCAAACTCAATGTAAGATAAGCACATGAATAAGCAAATCAAAGAAACATGACAATCAGACCCGGCGTAGGGAAACACAAACCCTACCGGCCAAACCACCTGGAGTCTCAGACCTACCCCAATGACCATTTCCAACGGTAGGGACTCCATAACCACAATCATGTCATCTCAAGACAAGCAACTCTAGCAAAGCTCTCAAACCATCCCTTGGGCAGTCATTAGCCTAAGCCAATATCGATCCTCGGTCACAAATCGGTAGCGCTACCTCTCATACATGTATACACGGTCAACAAATCTTCCCACTGACGGGATAGACGGCCAGAGTATCCTTTCCTTGGCAGGGGAGCTATCGCCGGGGGTGTCCTTAGCCACAGGGCCCCACCGAGCCTTGCTCCCCACCTGCCGGACGGAAGAATCCACAAGAACACACATATCGAGTGGAAACAATCCCACAATCAACGATCATACATACACAGGTATGGATTCATATATCAAGGAATAATCATCCAACAAAGCAGAGATGTATGTATATGCCAAAAAGTCAAGCATCAATGATGTAAATACATCCAATGATAAGAAGACTAGGCAAAGGTACTTACATGCACAAGCATGAAATCAAGAAAGCAATTATCCAGCTATAAAGGAGAAAGGCGGAAGTACTTACCTGTATCAAAGATGCTTCTACTCAATCACCAATCTCTCTTGACGCGCCTTCCCGCACTATGTCGAGATCTGGTAATCAAGTCCATGCTTAATTTTCTTGTCAACCATAAAATAATAAACATGTTCCTACATATCTACATGATTCACTCACGATTATGTACTCATGCTTATTATCCTGGTATCCTGGCAATAATTGGATAACTCACCCCTTATCCTTGATCAATAATTATCAATGACCATCCATTGTTCTAATCACTCATTGGCTTACTTCAAAATGGTAACACCCGGCCTAGTTTAGATTTGAATAGCCATTAACCCACTCTTGTAATTTATTCATCTAATTGGTTGTTCCCCATCAATTACAATTAGGTGTACGTGATTATCATTATAACTCCAGAAAATGGTATATGACATACTTTACTCACTCTTTAATTTAGTTTTCTTCTAATTAATCTCTTAAATTCCATTCTCCCTCACTGATTCCAAGCACAAGCATGCATGTCTCATTAATAGGAACTTAACACCTTACTTAATGATTTTATTAATTCTTAATGATAAGAATCTCCTCAATATTCCCTCAGACGTAGGCGAGTATCTCATTAGTGGTTTTACCCATTAACCAACTTCATGAGTCTAGGGGTAATTAGAAGTCATCTTCTACAAGTAACCCCTTTTTCCTAACATCATTCCATTCAACTCTTAAAGTAAGATTAAAATGCTTTTAAGTTACGCCCTCCTATCTCACTAATCCCATATTTGTTTGTATGAATTTGATAGTATTAGTGGACATTTCTCCCCACCTCTGTGATTTATCAAACTAACTTTTAATCTCTACCAGATCTCAACCTTGTCTCAATGAGGACCAGAATCCATAACGTGATCATCATACTATCATATGCTCATGAAACTCATGCCTTCTCTCTAAGGACATGCACAAAAACCCACGAATCAGATTCAACACTCTTAGACCCTTTACTCGATTCCCTCCAACTCCTCTGTGACCCATGCATGCATTCATGAGCATGAAATGAATACTTTTGAAGTTATGAACTAAGTTGCAGGGATCTGGAGGTGCTCATCGAGTCTACAATAGCTTCCAATCGGTCGGTTGTTGATCTCGGTGTCAAGAGCTCAGTTCAACGTCCACTCCGGCCGCCCGGTTGTCTGTCAAGCTGGTCAAAAATGATGGGCTCACTCTCTTGTTCTCTCAACTGAAAGAAGGTGCGCAGTGCCCTGGAGAAGAAGTTGCGCTTCTTATGGCACCGAATAGGTGGTTTGAGGGCTTCGAGGCTATAGTTGAGCGATTGTCCAATCGCTACTCACTTCTCATCACCAGCGACGATTCCGCTTGATCATACCACTTTTTATTTGTGTTGGGGCGGGCGGAGAAAGAACTCGTTGTGTCTTGGATATAGCTCTCGTTCCAGATGAACGGCGGGCGTTCAATCCCTAGTGGCGAAGTTGATGGACGAGGCTCCGTTGTTGCCTTGGATCTATTTCACGTTTATGATGAACGGCAACCTTTGTTCCATGTGGCTCTCCCAAGCGCATCAGGGTTTGTGGCTAATTCTTCAGAGAGGGAGAAATCGTTTCCCTTTTAATGTTCTACTCTCACACGTTATCATCACAACCACTTGATGCCTTTTAGTTAGCATCAACCTTCCATCCAAGCCGTTGTCTTCATTTAGTGGTTAATCATGACCATTGTTTTATCAACCGTTCAATTCAAATGTAGAGCCTCGTGCATTTTAGTAAAGGTAAATTCTATCATTCCTTCGGATACAACCCAAGGAATTTTGACTTGCCCTACACCTTGGGTGTGGGTGTAGGGTTGGGGGGGCTTTTTTTGGTTGGGTTTTTGGGATTTTTTGGGGCCAAGGCAACCCAAGGCCCCAAGGTATGCTAGAAGGCACCTTTAGTAAAGCATCCCTTGCTTCATTTTAATTTACTTGTACATCCATGGGCCTCCTCTCATTTAAAGAGAGAGATATGTTAAAAACTTTGCATCTTAGCCCTTAGTTTCTCATTTATTTCTTTTAAAATCTCTTCCACAATTACCCACGTGCTGGGCAACTCATGCATGGGTAGTGGTACACATTTTGCTTTAAGCTATTCATGCAAGTCCTCCTTGACTTTAACCATATGAGAGAGTGCATCTTACACTCAAGCCCTCCATTCCTTTGTTATCATAATTAAGTCCTTTGCCTCCATATTTCTTTTAATAGCCAACTATGCTATTAAATCCTCACTATTACATCATATTAACTAGCAAGGAAAACTTAATTAATCCGAGCATAATTAGGGGAATAATTAAGGGATTTGATTAGGCCACAAACATGGCAGCTCTTACAATTCTTATTCATAAACGACCTCAACCTTAGATTTGTTGTATAAAATTTGGCTAAAATTCTAAGCTTATCAGATTAGGAATTATCTTGGTTTTTAGAGCTAAGGTGAAGGAGGACGCGAGCGCAAGATTTATTTCAAAAAAGCTGTCAAAGAGGGTAAGGGAGCAACCAGAGAGGGAGCAATCTCTAACGATGAGGGATGGACGGACGTCGACCATCTTCAAACGTCGAAGAATGAGCTCTCCAAGCAAAGACACAAAACCAACTTGGGGAAGGGAGCAACTACTGTTGGAAAAATATGAAGGAATAATGGAGGGAAGATGTAGAATGAAACAAACAAGCTTCAAGACACAAAGGTGACAACGCTTTCTTTTAGACGAATTTCTCCCCCTTTGATTAGAATCACGATTGCAACAGGGTATGCGAGAAACGCCTTCAGGATACAATGAAGCCCTTTGATTGTTGTTGAAATGGGAACTTGCACTATTCGTTTCAACTCGAAAACACTCGTATGTTTGTCTTTGATAATGTAGAGAAAAAACAATCAATGAGAACCAAAGAGAGAGTGAGAGAATAGAGAATATGAATTTTGATGGTTGGTGTCCTTTGCCTCACATAGAACTAGGATATATATAGAGTCCCAAAGGGTTCATCACAAGGTTGCATCCCTTGGTAACATCCTTTCATGAAAAAGGAACATTCTTTGGCAAATGGTCATACATGAAAGGGAACATTCTTTCATGTGTAGTAGTGTCCCTTCAATACCAATGAAAGGGAATACCCTTTCATATGCATTTATTCTCTCAATTCAGAGAAAAACCAAAAAAAACCATATAAATATTGAAAATATCCAACAATCCTCCCCTATTTTTAAAATTAAGGAAATTAGAATTTATAATATAATATATACCGACTTGATAACAAAAAACAATGAAAAACTGTAACGCCCCGACTCGGATCTAGGGACCTCGGGAACGTCAACAGATCGGTCGTACCCGAAAGGAGACAAGCCCCAATCGAATACAAGGCCTAAAATGATAAGCAGATAATACATTTAACCAAAAGATAGTCAATAAATAAACCAAATACAAATCAGAGTGCTAATGCGGAAAATAAAGTACAAGGGTCCAAAGCCCTAACAAATCCAGGCCCTACATAGGTCCTAAGCCAAGTATCCTCACTTAGAAACAAAAGTCAGGGAGATCCTCCGACCTCAGCAAATATCCCACCCCGACTCTCGCACGTCTCCTAAGCTCGAGTCACCTACTCCTCAGGACCTGAAATGAGAGAAGGGAAAAAGTGATGAGCTTTCGAAAGGCAAGCCCAGTAAGTACCTATGAGGATCTCAAAGACATAAGATGAAACATGATATCAAAAATCAAAGAATCATCAAGCAATGGGGATACACCCCGTACAAACAGATCCTAGGAGTCTACCACAAATATCAACAACGACACGATTCCTATCCAACAATGTTTCGGGCTCGGGAGAGAATTCCAATAACAAGCTCAAAGAATGATTCCCGATTGACAAGAACCGACATTCGCTTCCGGTGACTAACCCATGGCTCCTCGGTAGCCTCTCTCTCTCATGTCGACATGGTCAGTGCTCGCCCCACTAATTGGCAAGGACAGCCAGAGTACTATTCCTCTGGCCAGGAGTGCCGGAACGTCAGGGTGTCCCGTCCCTAACGCTCTCGCAAAATCCGGAGCTTACCTGCTCAATTGAATCCAGGCGGAAGAAGAAACTCGGTTAAGCGCACCTACCCTACCAGACACAAGCATCAAGCGTATCTCCATGGTCTCATGCCAGACAACATAAGGCTATGCTCAGCGAGCCCGCTCACTCCACTGACGCATACCTACCTAGCTGCACACAAGCACCACGAGTGCCTACAGTCAAGTGTCAGCCCATGGGTGGGCAAGCCCAACAGAGCATTCCAAACAAACAGGTAGTAACAATACTACCACAAGCACATCAATCACAGACATACGAGAAAAGAGAACAAAACAAACATGTATGTGCATGCTCCCAAGAAAAACAAATACCACAAAGAAGATATGCTAACTAATAGCATTCATCAAAACAAGAAACCCAAACAATGGGTAGGAGTGAGGCAAGAGTAACTTACCTCAACTGATAAAACCAACCGGCGCGCGTCTCCCCTGATGCAGTCCAAAGCTCCAAACCACCACCTGGAAACTATAAACTCGGTCTCAAATAGTACTCACACACCTATGAGTAACCATACTTACTAAACAAGTTCAATTAACAAGTTTGGCCCACTAATGAACTCAACTCGACTTAATGAGTCAACTCAATACTTCAACTCTCAATCATACACGAATCAAGTCTAAGCCCATCACTTGTAAGGTAGTGAACGAAGCCTACAAATACAAAGCATAACAATCTCATTCAAACCAATTCCATTGCCCACACATAACATGCGACTTTGATTCTTCAACCTTTTACTTACACAACAACCCCAACAAGTCCATTTCCAACTTCTAATTCCTCCAAGCCTTAACAAATCTATCAAATGCACATGAAATCATGGCTATCAATTCAACATAAATTTATAATATCAATCACAAAAGCTCACATCTACACCATACCCATATCCTTCCAAAGAAAATCCTCCAATCCCCCCCATGTGATAACAACACACACAACTGAGATGCAGGAATTTAGAGAAACTCACCGAGTATGGATATCGACAGCCACTGAAGACAAACTGACCGTCCAAACCAGATCTCCACCGTTCAGATTGGAGCAAGACAAGTCTACCCCGTGCTCACCAAAATTCAGCTCGATCAGACTAGGGATGATTATCCGATTGAAGCAGATGATGAAACTGGTCGGTGCAGGAAACCAGCAGCGATAGGTTCTGTTTCACACTCTAGAACCCTACTCTCCCGGCCACCAAAAATAATCTTCAGCGTTCAAAATGAAGAATGAAGGGTCACGAACAATCTCACCAAAAATCAGCACGATCTAACGGTGAAAAAGGTCGGAATAGCAATGGACATAGAGCATGCTCAACACACCTTTGAACAAAAATCCTAGTCTCTCAAGTTTTTCTCTTTTCCTTCTTTCTTCTTACCTCTCTTCTTTTTTCCCAATGGCAACGGCGGCTGTTAGGGTTTGGGGATGATGTCCTTTAAAGAGCTCATGGTGTTGAGTAGTGGCGGCTAGGGTTTGCTCTTGTGTGATGAGAATATATGAGGGCTTCCGAATCAAATCCGTGCCTCACGTTTATCCCAAAATTTAGATGGGCCCCGGATTGGTCTCATCTAATGAGAGTAGATATAAAGGCTCACGATCTATTCGGATGCCTAGAACTTGATCTACCTCTAAAGATAAGCGGTACACATCCATCCGCACGGTGAGGTCACGTGTATAAACTCTAAATTTGCCTCGGATCCAACCCATCAAATAGATGGACGCTCCACATCCTCCCACGTGGCCTCTATTCATCCACTCATCAATTCCTCTCTTAATCTCCACCGTTTGTTCAGTCTACATGCATGTATTGATTACCAATATCCTAAGTAATCCCTGAGGTTTTATTAAATTAAACGTAGTTCAAATTCAAAAGATATAAAATCTCATTTAAATCCTCCTGGATAAATATCTTCACATGCGGGTCCTTGCTTGTGAGTGGGACACATTTTCAAATAAAACCCCATTCTTTCCGAAATTATAAATAGGTCCCTGAAGGGCCCATTTACCCCCTAATTAGAAATTTAAATAAATTTCTCATTGCCTTAAATTCAAACCCAATCAAGTTTCAATTTAAATACTTCCCAATTTAATAAAATCAATCAAATATCAATTTAAACCCTATTTCCATCTTAGTTTAAATCATTATCTATTTAGAGAATTCCCAATCTTAAACAAATCAATCATCAATCAAATGAATTTAAATCCTTAAATTCATTTCATTCCTTTTTAGATCTTCTCCTTACACTTTTACCAAGATGCCCTTGGTACTTTCTTTAAATCCCCAATATGTCCTTGGCACCTTAATTTAATTAAGAATTAATTTAGAGGAAAATTTTAACCCCTTTTATTTCACTAAAATCTTGGATCTCACAAAAACGATACATTATCAATGGATTTAGTACATAGGTGATAAGTGTCTTTTGGACTTGAACTTTCACTTAGTATAAACAACTCAAAGCTACATCAAGGTACTATGGTGAACAGATCTTAAACCAAGGATTCTTGTAGATGAGCAGGAGATGTCATACATACTTCATCTGGAAAAAGAGTGTTTCCTTGCCTCACACATCTATGGCCTTGTGCTTGATATCCTGATTTCAAGAGTGCTCTTAAATGTTGGTCAAGCATTCATAGGAAGCCGTCCCACTTCCTCACTCTTATAGGTAAATTCCTTTTAAGCAAGTCTGCCAATTGCTTTTGTGGATTTATTAAGGATCATAATCCAACCTTTCTAAAGGCATGAGGCTATAATTCTAGTGTCATGCTAAACCAACTTTTTAATTTGTTTGTACCCATTGAACTTAGTTTATAATTTCAAGAGCTTAAGTTGGGTTCCCGTTAAACATGGTTGAGTTATATTGACCTTAGCCCCATTCTTTTAGATGTCTTTAAAATCATCTCTTTAGTTAGTCCTTTCGTCAAAGAATCTGCCAGATTTGCCTTCGATTCTATATAGTCGAGTGTAATTGCTCTCTTCTTGGGTAATTGTCTCAAAAATTGGTGTCTAAGACTCAAATGTCTTGACTTTCCATTATATGACTTACTTGAGACTTTATATAGCATTGACTTGCTATCACAATTAATCATAACTGCAGGGATAGGTTCTTTCCAAAGTGGTATGTCTATAAATAAGTTTTGAAGCCACTCAGCTTCTTTACATGTATCGGTTAATGCGATGAATTCGGATAACATAGTTAAATAAGAAATACACGCTTGCTGCTTGGATCCCCAAGATACTGCAGGACCTCCTAAAATAAAAATTCATCCAGTAGTTGACTTGGATTTTGACTTTATATTATTCCAACTAGATCGCTATACCCTTCTAGTACAGCGGGATATCCCTGATAATATAAACCATAATTTATGGTTTTCTTTAGGTAGCAAAGAACTCTTGAAACAACTTTCCAATGTTCTTCTCCTGGATTGCTTGTAAATCTACATAGCATTCCTACAACATAAGCTTGTATCGGGTCTTGTGCAATTCATTGCGTATATAAGACTCCTAACTACACTTGCATACTCCAATTGAGATTTACAGTGACCATTATTTTTTATTAACTTAATATTTGGATCAATGAGAGTAGAAATTGGATTCCGATCAACATGATTGTAACGCTTAAATATCTTTGTAATGTAATGGTGTTATGAAAGCATCAATCCATTTTCCTTTCTAAGAATTTTAATATCTAAAATTGCATCTACCTCCCCAAGATCTTTCATATCAAAGTCATAAGATAAAAATAATTTTGTCTCTTCAACACATGAATCCAAAGATCAACATGTCGTCAACATAGAGACATATAATCACTGTAATGTTGTTATGAGATTTATGGTATACAAATTTATCTACATCAACAACATTAAAACCATAGGATAGAACTATTTGGTCAAACTTCTCATGCCATTACATTGGCGCTTCCTTCAAGCCATAAAGAGATTTAACAAGTTTACAAACTTTCTTTTCTTGGCTTGGAAGAACTAACCCTTCAGGTTGTTCCATATAAATCTGTTGAAGATTGATTGATTGGAAATCAGCTGAAAATCGGCTTAATTGAAGATCTATCTAATTGTTGAAGATTGATTGATTGATTGGAAATCAGCTAAAAATCAGCTTGATTGAAGATCTATAAAATTGGAAATTTACTTGATTTGAGGATTCCTTAGTTAGAGGATTTCTTTGAATTATTTGAAATGTTTCCATATTATATAATTTCTTTCCTTATTTTTCATAGTCAGGTGAAATTCTATAAATTGTAATGAATTGCTCCAAGTGAGTATAAAAAAGAATGAATAAATGAATGAAGATATGAAAACTTCAGCCATATTCTTTGCTCCTGTTTTCTTGCTCCTGTCTGTTGGTTGTTTATTTGTTGCAACTTTCATCAAAATCTCGTCCTCTAGGTCACCATTTAGGAAAGCCGTTTTCATGTCTATTTAATGGACAACCAACTGGTGAATAGACGCCAAAGCGACTAACATTCGAATTATAGAAATTCGAGCTATAGGAGTGTATGTGTCAAAATATATAGTCTATTTAATTCCTTGTTTTTGCTTATATACTTTTACAACTAATTTAGTTTTGAACTTATTTACTGAATCATTAGGATTTAATTTCCTCTTTCTGACACCATCAACAGCACCATCCTCACCTCATTCCGTCAAGAGATATCCGCACCCAACACCTAACGCGGATCAGCTCAAAGTGGTTCCCCTTATCCACTTCAAGTGTGCTTCCCTCCTGGGAGAAACCGACTAGGATCGAACTCCAGCGGGTGAGACCAAACCTCTGGGAATGTGGAAGTCAGAGACTTCAAATGGCTCGGAGCTGATGTGGGGGAGTGAAAGATTCAATTGCTTGTTATTAATTATTAATAAAATATAGTTTATTTATTTTTATAAAAAACAAAATTTTTTTTAAGCATGATAGATGCATTTGCTTTCATCTCTTCCATACGCAACTCCGTGGAACACGCTTTCCAGGAAGTCGACTGGAGTAAATAAGGATTAGAATTTAGAAGCATATGATATGTGGAAAAGTTGATATCTAGCATGCACATGCAAGACTTGACCTGGAAATCTTGATGCATGGTTGCTATCCTGGTGGCCTACGTACCATTATAAATGTTCGATGACCTGATGTCAACTCAGAAAAGTCCGAAAGTATTTTGCACGGCATTCAAGTTCATGATAACATAAAGGTTTAAATATCTAAATAGTCCCTCTATTATCTAAAATCGGCCCTTTTAGTCCCTCTATTATAATTTCAGCCTTTTAAGTCCCTGTATTTTACTGATTTTGGTAATTTTAGTCCCTTATATAACATCCGTCGTATTTTCCGTCTTGTTTTGCTGACGTGGATTTTTTTAATTAAAAAAATTAAAAAGTAAAAAAAAAATGAAAAAAATAATAAAATATATTGATGGATTCGGATCCAATAGAATGGATCCGAATCCATGAACCTTCTCTCATTCTCATTTACAGGCAACTGAAATCCCTAAAATTGAATCATCCTTTTGCCCAACACCATTCATCCCTTCCCTAATGTCGTGCCGACGAAGCTTCCCCAATCGAACTCCGCCACCTTCTCTCCTGACGCCGATGAAGCCCCTAAAGAGATGTTCAAGGTCTACACCGACAAAACCTGACCGTTTGCAACTCGAATGCAACCTTCATCCCTCGGCCGATGGCTTCCATGTGTGATTTTAGTTATAACCTGCTTTCAAATGGAGTGTTGTAAATATCCTTAGTTTGATTTAGTCTTTAATGTGTGAGTGAATTTTTATCAAGGTTTTAAATATGGTATGCTATACAATGTTAAGAGTTCTCATCAATAAATTGGCAGATGAGAATGGTGAAGAATGTACATTTTGTTAAGCTTTTTTGTATGACAATGATTATATATTAATATAACAACAATGATTATATGTATTTTGTATATTTCTATTGAGCCTGAACGGTGATTCTCTTGGTTTGATATTTTTGCTAATGAATCAACACCTTTGATAACCTGCAAACACCTGCAGCTTCAATTCTGTTAATGAATTCACAAAATTGATCAAACTTAAAATTTGACATTCAAACACTTGGTTTAATATAACAACAATGAATCCATACATTTGACAAAATTCAAACACTTGTAGCTTCAGATCTATTAATGATCCATACAATTGATCAAAATTAAAATTTGACATTTTAGCACTTGGTTTAATATAACAACCATGAATCCATACATTTGACAAAATTCAAACATCCAAGCTTAAAATCATTAATGAATCCATACAATTGGTCAAAATTAAATTTTGGCATTCAAACACTTGTTTTAACTCAAAAGTCTTCAGCTTCATTAATTAAAATTAAACTTTGACATCTGATACAATTACAAAACCATGTAACTAACACAAACCTTCTAATACTGCATACCAAAAAATTGTATACCCTATTAACATTAACATCACATTTTAAACTGACAGAAATGTACATTCTTCACCATTTGTTTAGTTTGCATCAAATGCAAACACTACCAACAAAAAACTACCCTAAACCTATGCTTCCTTGCTGCAAAATTAAACATTTTCTTTAGCTGCAGCAGTTGTCATACTTTGTTGTGTTGAGAAATCTGGAAAATCAGCTATTAAGGAGGCCTGCTGACTTGCTTCATGATGGGTTTTCTGTGCAGCAAGCCTTATATTCCTTTGAGCCTGATAGTAATCACAACCAAGGTATATATATTACTAAGCAATGACAACCAAAGAATATATATTACTAAGTAATGCTAACAAACAAATGAGAAGGGACAATACAATTAATTCTCTGCCAGAAATGAATGATGAATTCTGTGGTGCTTCCCTTCCAATGATAAGTCCTCCAGTGTGTTGACCCTGCAGCATTTAAGAAACATATTTCATTTCTCTATGATTCACACACACAATTCATCAAAACTCATCAACTCCTGAGAATTATTAACTCATTACATTACTTACCCTAAAAATAGTCACTGAACCTCTTTTACTAGTAGCAACACTTTTCTTTTTCCCCTTTGATGCAGCAACTACTTTTTCTCCTCCTAATTTGCTTCCTTCATCTTTTTTCTGCCACTCACACAGACACATCAACTCTCAAGAATTACTAATTCATTGGCATTGGCATGGGATTATGATAAACATTACTTACATTCTTGTCTTTCCCTTTTGATGTAATAGTTGCCTTTCCTCTTCCTTTTGCATTCTTGTCTTCCTTATTTTTCTGGCCACATGAACCAATATTAACAGTAGTGCCCTGCAAAGACAGTAAATTTATGATTCTGTTCACTAAATTAATATGGCAGTGAAGACTTAAAAATAAATCAATGTGTTCACTAAAATAATATGGCAGTGAAGACTTACAACATTAACTCTCTGTGGGCAGCATCGTTTGTTATGACCCTCATGATGGCACATGCCACACTTGAAGACCCTACCTTCTCTAGAAATTTTTGTGGTGCTTCGATTCTTTCCTTCTAATGGTTCCCTTCTCCTTTTTTTTGATGGTCGACCAGGCATCCTTTTAGTAATGGGTGGCAATAGTGGACCTTTTTCGCTTGTTGGCCAAAACCTTCTTCCTTTTACTGGGTTAATAGTGAACTGGTATGCTCTAAGGTATGAATCTTTTTTGAACCATTCAGAAATGAAGCTAAGTGGATTTTCTCCATGGAATTTAATTGCAGCCATGGTATGTTGGCAAGGTATGCCAGTCTTGTCCCACTTCTGACAGGAGCAACTCATGCTTGATATCTTAACATCATAGCTTTCCCTTGTTTGCCTCATTGGATCATCCCAATATACCTCATGGTTTGCAGCCCCATTCCAATCAACTAACCATTTTTGACTTTTGTGCTTCTCTTTTTCAAGTTTAGGAAATAATATTAGGTCCAAAATCATTCTTCCATTTCATAGCATAACCCTTTTTGGCAACAATTCTATTCATGACATACTTTCGAATTTCTTCAAGCATGGTAATGACAGGTTTGCTTCTTGCTTCCAATATCACTCCATTAAAAGTCTCACACATATTATTATCAATGCAATCACATTTAGTACTAGTATTAAAAAATGCAACACACCATCCACTAATTGGCCACTTATCCAATAAATCAGCTGCTGCCCTCTCTCCTCCTTTCACATTTCTCATGCTTTCTAATTGCTTATGCATGTCAGGCTGATTGGTTGACCTAGCAATATTCCAAAATTGAAGTTGGAGATCCTTACCTGGGTGTTGCTTCCCCCATCTTGCATATATGTGCCTTGCGCACATACGGTGCTCAATAAATGGGAAAAGAGAACTAACAGCATGGATTAGACCCTATAAGAAATAAAATTAAAAAGTTACAAGATATCTCTTATTAGCATAAAATATTTCAATGAAATTAATGACATACCTTTTGCATGTCACTAATAAGTGCCCAACCGAGGCCATCCGCAATGCATAGATCTGTTTGTAGATTCTGAAGAAACCATGTCCAGTTTCCAGTAGTTTCTTTATCAACTATTGCCCATGCTATAGGGAACATTTGATTGTTCCCATCTCTTCCAACTGCCGCTAACAGCTGCCCCTTTAATAACCCTTTCAAGAAGCATCCATCAATACCAATTATCCTCCTACAACCAGCTATGAACCCTTCTCTAACAGCTGAAAGGCAAATGTACATTTTCTGAAACGTTGGTAGTTCATTGGGCCTTTTTCTTTCAGATTCAACAAGCACACTGCTGCCAGGATTTGTTGTTTCCAATTCCATTGCATAGTTATTCAGTACCATGAAATCATCCTTAAATTGTTGTTCAACTTTTCTAACAACCAATGCTTTAGAATTTCTGCATACCTTATCTGTTATAAAGACACCTAATTCTCTTCTAACTAAGGCCTTTAAATGCCTAGGCCTAATGAAAGGCATACTGCTGATCACATCACCAAATTTTCTTGCAATTATATGGGCTGTCACTCTTTTATTTCTACTAGTCCCAAGAAGACATGAATGGTTTGGTACATAGTGCTTCACAACATATTTTTTCTTGCCGCTGCACCATGAACACAAAATTAACCATGTACACCCCTTTGCTGAACACTTAGCCCTCACCCGTGCTGAATCATTCTTTATATACTTGAATTCAAAGCCTTTCCGTGTTGAAAACTCTACAAGTTCTTTCTTGAACTTTTTCAGATCATCAAATCTAAGGTCTAGGGAAAATTCTTGCAAAGGAACACTAGGGTCATAATATTTCTTGCCTGACTTATGTCTCCTTGCATCAGATGTATCAGAACCACTAGTGTCCACATAACTCCACAGATTACGGCGATTCAACATAAGTAGTCACTTTCATATCCAGAAACCTTTCCATCTTCAGTCACATGAGGTGCATCAGTAGTTATAGCATGAAATTCAACACTATCAATAGGAATTTCTCCAGCACCATTCTCATTATCACTTTCACCAATATTGTCCTGTACAGATTTTATCAACTGAACATATTTGTTGATATTTTCTCTAGCCTGTTCCCTCTCTTCATCAGAATCTGAACTATAATTTATAAAAGGAACATCTAGCAGCCTTTCCTCAGAATCCTGATCTGAAATACTTCCACTGTCACCATCATTACCTTTCCTCACATCCATGTCTACAACACTATCACTAGCAGATTTTAATATTTCTGGTATGCTAATGTCATGATCATCACTTGAAAACTCCACATAAATGTTTACTGTCCACTGTTTTCTTAAATGGTCAGCTAGACTTATGGTGCCACCATCATCACAAATAGCTTTTAATACTCCCTCATCATCAATAAAAAACAACTTCACTGACTTAATGTCATACCCTAACTTCTTCATGTCCCCTAATAAATCCCAATAGCACAACTTGTCAGGGTCAACCACAAACTCAACCACAAACCCATTGATATAACTAACCTCCCCATCTTTTACTAGTGTTCCTCCATGATGATACCTAACAATATATTCATCCCTAGTAGCCATGCTGCACTCTATAACAAAGGAAAAAAAATACATACCCAATTTAGGAGGAAGTTAATACAATTACTAATGGTATGTATTAAATTCAGTTTAATAAATGCAATACATTCTATATACAAATTAGGAAAATAAACAATTAAATGGTCAAAAATAAACATTGACAATTAAGGTAAAAAGAGACCACCTTTCAATTAAGGTCCAATGTAATTAATGGCAAACAAAAAACAGAGAATTGTTAGGTAAAAATAAACATAGACATATCTTTGTTCAGTACAAGCAAGCAAAAAACCAAAACAAACAAACAAGCATAAGCACAAAGGATCCATGGAAAAGCTAAGAGTAAGCCCTCATAGATGTCATGTTTTCTCATATATAATTACATGGCAATACTTGAAAGGCTAGCATTTTAGTTAAAAATTTGGTGGAATGAGAATAAAAAGAAAGAATGTACATATGATCAGTAGATATAAAACTATGAAAAGAGCAACAAATTCCCACAAAAGAACTACAAAATTGAGTGAAATCTAACATCATTATAAGACAACAAATATAAGATCAACATTGAAAGAATGTACATATGATCAACAAATATAAGATCAACAGTGAAATCCACATAAACCGGCAACATTGGGGAGAATAGAAAAAAAAAACAACAATCATGGAAAGAACAACAAATTCTCACAAAAAGAAAGAACAATAATTGCGAACAATGTTCCCATTGATCTAGGTTACAGTACCTCCAAGACAATGGTCGAGAAGGTGAATGTTGTTTGAAAACGATCCGATCTCCTTAGTCAATGCCAAGAGCACAGTGGTGGGGATCTTTGAGAGGAGGTTCACCGGCGTCAGGAGAGAGGATGGATGTGTCCGACGATTTGGGGAAACTTTGAGAATTTCAGGGTGTGGGGAGAAGAGAGTCTATCTAGGTTTAAATAGTTCAGATCTATAGGGTGGAGGCCTGGAGCACGGTACTTGAGATCTGTGAGGGTTGTTGCGCCGGCGTCAGGGGAGAAGATGAAGGGTATCAAGAGGGGTTATTTGGGATGATTAGGTATTTAGGGGCTTCATCGGTGTCAGGAGAGAAGGTGGCGGAGTTCGATTGGGGGAGCTTCGTCGGCACGACATTAGGGAAGGGATGAATGGTGTTGGGCAAATGGATGATTCAATTTTAGGGATTTCAGTTGTCCGTAGATGAGAATGAGAGAAGGTTCATGGATTCGATTCAATAGAGATTGGATCCATTCTATTGGATCCGAATCCATCAATATATTTTATCATTTCTTTTCCATTTTTTTTTTTACTTTTTAATTTTTTTAATTAAAAAAATCCACATCAGCAAAACAAGACGGAAAATACGACGGATGTTATGTAAGGGACTAAAATTACCAAAATCAGTAAAATACAGGGACTTAAAAGGCTGAAATTATAATAGAGGGACTAAAAGGGCCGATTTTGGATAATAGAGGGACTATTTAGATATTTAAACCTAACATAAATAATAAGTGAATCAAATACTGCCTACTATTTAACCTCCAGAATATACATAGAGAGGTTTGCTAGCCAGGAATTAATTATACAATTCCAACATGGAATCATGGCTTCCCTCAAAATCCCTTATGCTGCTGCTGTTCCCACTGCTACTCTTCTCCAATGTTTATTATAATGTTGTTCCCATGGCAACAGCTTCTTCTAAGATTGAATCCCAAGGGAGAGCTCTTCTCCAGTGGAAGGCCACCCTCCAAACACAACACCTCCTCAACTCCTGGACATTTGAGACAAGCCCATGCAACTGGACTGGAATTACATGCAGATATCTTCTTCTTCATCCTCATCTTTGGGCAACAACCATCACCAGGATCCAACTGGGAGAGATGGGACTGGATGGGAAGCTGGAGACTCTCAACTTCTCAGCTCTGCCATCACTCCGGGTTCTCAACCTCACTGCCAACAATCTCCACGGGTCCATTCCTGCAGCCATTTCAGCTCTCTCCAAGCTCATTTCTCTTGATCTCTCCCACAACAATCAGATAAGTGGCTCAATTCCTTCATCACTGGCTAATCTTACTAGACTTGAGAGATTACACCTCAATGGCAACAATCTTTCAGGCACCATCCCTAGGGAGATAAGTAGACTCAGCAACTTGCAAAGTTTGTCCCTCTCCCAAAACTTCTTTATAGGTCCCATCCCTAGTGTCTTTGGAAACTTAACTAAACTCAACTTCCTTTACCTGTCCGGGAACAACCTTGGAGGTTCTATCCCTGTTGAGATTCATAATCTTGTGAACCTCAAGGAATTTGACATAGTATATAACAACTATATAACAGGCCCCATTCCTGCCAGTGTTGGAAACTTGACCAAACTCAACAGTTTAGGCCTTGCTGGCAATCAAATCTCCGGGCTCATACCCAATGAGTTAGGAAAACTTGTGAATCCGAAAGAGTTGTACATCAACCAAAACAATATAAACGGCCACATCCCACCCAGTCTAGGTAACTTGACCAATCTTGAAATGCTCTATTTGTGGGGCAATTACATTACCGGCTCCATTCCTCATGAGGTTGAGAATCTTGTAAACTTGAAGGAGTTATTCATATCCCTAAACCAAGTAACTGGTTCCATCCCTCATGGGATTGGAAACCTGACCAAGCTTGAAATTTTCAACCTGTGGGGAAACGGATCACACCTTTCTGTACGATGAGATTGGGACTCTTAGAACTTGAGGGAAATCGACATTGCGAAAAACCAAATAACTGGTTCCATCCCACATGGCATTGGAAACCTGACAAAACTTGAGAAATTGTTTCTTGCCGATAACCAAATCTCTAGATCCATCCCTTCTGTCATTGGGAATTTGATCATGCTTGTTGATGCCAAAAAACTGGTCCACCTCACTCTTTGGCTACTGTGGCCTCGTGATCTGGTCTCAGCCTTTGACAAACGGTTAATATTTATAGTTGGTGTGGACGCTTACTTCTGCTTGTGAGCGAGGGAGGCGGAGGGCACTTTCGGCAATTCCGTCCGGAATTATCCACCGATAGACTGTGAAGAGGAGGAAAAGTGATGGAATTGGGCCTTTACGCGGGATTTAACTCCGATGCTTAAGTCAGAAATCAGGGTAAGAAGTCCTAGGCAATGCTTTGTGTAATGTGTAGTCAGTGTTTCTTTCCCCCCCCTCCTCCTTTTATAGCAAGTTAGAGGCGGTTTAAACAAATATCTTGCAAGGCGGTGGGGTAAGGCGGTGGGCAAGGTAAATATCTTCTTAGGCGGTAGGAAAATAGCTGCCTAGCGTGTAGGTGCTTTCACGTAGGTAAGTAGAGTAAATATCGCCCACCGTAGTAAGTGGATAAGGCCTACTTTGTAGAGGCGTTAGATATTTACTTCTCTTCTTCCACCTCACTCCTTGTATAAGAGGGTCATTATAATTCACCGGACTTGTTCGCAGGATTTATTCCTCACGTTATTGCGAGCAGGTATGCAAGGTTATTTGGTGATATTGCCACGTGGCCAAAGATGCTACGTGGAGAAAACACGGTCTTGTGTGTGTGGCAATTGGTCCCTAGGTCAATGACATCTGTCTTACCAAATATATCCGTAGCACTAGTCCCCCCTAAAATGTACTTATTCGAAGAATCTGAGCGAGAGGTGAGCTAATCGCACGTTTCGCTTGGTTCGAGAACAAGTATTCTTCTTAGTTGGCACGTCTATGTAGGAGTGGGATTAGATATCATGGCTATGGTATACGTGTTTTTAATAGGTGGCCGGCGTCTTTGTGTTCTCTTTCGCGTTGTTATCAAGTAGATTTTTCTCCCAAATTTTCGCCTATTTTTCTACTTAAGGGCTTGTATGGGTAAGCGTTCATAGTCGAAATCTTTTTGTATCATGGCTCAACGCTTGTCTTTTATAAATTCTTCACTTTTAGCCAATGCTCTGCCACTTAAACTGCGAATTCCCGGCTCCTTTTCGCGAACATGCAGCCGGAATTAAGGGTAGGTTTATCCACCTAGTAAGTCGAGCGGTACGTGTGTGGCGAAGGCGTTCTATTGGTTAACGGGGACCCAGGTGAGATATGTATCGATGCAGGGTGGGAGGCTTTTCATGTTGATCACGGCATGGAGGCGGGGGACCTTTTAGTTGTCACTTATGTAGTGGGTGTACGTTTCGAATTTGAGATGTTTGGGGGCGACTCCTGCCAGAGAAGTGGGTCCCTACCTTCGCCCCGTCTTTGATCCAGGTTCTCCTAGTGGGAACGAGGATAGTGAGGTTGCGGGAGTCCGTGCATCTCCTCCGAGTCTCATCCGAGCGTGGCTTCGGACGAATCCGCGGATATTTAACTTTAGTCCGTCGGATAACATGTTTTTGTTATTTTTGCTTTGTTTGCGTTCGTCATGTAACCTGAATAAATGATGTTTGTCGTTTTGTTTGTAAATCCTTTGGCGTTTTTATGGCCTTCACTGGCGATCCTATGTTGGAATGTGTGTTTTGTCTTTTATGGTGTTGGTCCTATGGTATTGTGCTCATTATTTCTTTGAGGGACATGTGTCTTTGGCACTGTTTCATATTAAAGGGGGGATATGGCGTGACATGCGCGGTGTGCGTTTTGTCAACAGCATGATGGGCACGATTACCAATATGTGTCAGGCGGCGTTTGGTATGCTGACGTGGACGAATTTCTTGGATGAGTAATAATGGCTTATTGGAACGGTCAGGATTTGGGGACCTTTGGTTCAACGATTTTGATCGGAATGTAACACTGAGATCTAACGGCCAGGGATTCGTTGCTTTTCATATATATGCGAAATCGTACAGGCCGAAAAAGGTTTATTTCGAAAGTTGAATCATGTCTTCTTCCTAAGATTTCTTCTTCTTCTCCGGCGAGCTCTGGTTTCGAGTTTTCTGTGTTTGTGTTATCTTTTTCTTTCCTAAGGTAATGGCTAGCGCTACTTCTTCCTCCTCTAGTTCTTCTCATGAGCCCTCGATTCCTTCTCCGTCCAACCCTACGGTTTCTGTTGCGATCCCGGTGATTCCGGGTGGACTTGGAGGCGTCCCGGTTCAGGGTTCGCGGGTTCATCCTGCTTCTAGGGCAATGGGTAGGGGGTCGGACACATTCATAAGTCTTCTTGGACAAAAGGAAGTAGATAGCCTGGTAGCGAGGTATGAGATAAATCTGTCCCTGTTTGAGGTTAGGGTTCCCTGTTCTGGGGAGAGGGCAAGTTCTCCTAGGGAAGGGGAGATAGCCATCTATCAAGATGCGCTATTGGGTGGCCTTAGGCTTCCTTTTTCTGATTTTGCTAAGGCAATACTAGAAGAGTATCATTTGTGTCCTTCACAGTTGGCCCCAAATTCTTGGAGACTATTGAACGGCTTTGTTATTGTTTTCAAGCATTACGGAATAAGTCCGACCGTCCGTTGGTTCCGTATGCTTTTTAGCCTATGCCTAGAGTCTAACGCCGATTGGTATTACTTCTCGGCTCGTTCTGGGAGGAAATTTTTAGGGAAAGTTCCTTCTTCCATTAAGCGATGGAAGAGTAAATTCTTCTTTGTCAAAAGTAAGTCCGAGTGGGATGTCCGAACAAAGTGGGAGGTTCCCGAGCGGACATCGCTTGTGAGGAAATGGCGGGAGAAGAGGAGGTTCTTCTTAAGTCAATAGCCGAGTGGCTATCCAAAGTGTACATGGATGAGTTCTTGACAAAGGAAAACTTTGTTAAATGTCGTTTAATAGTGTCCACGATAGGCATTATTACGTGTATCTTGCTAGTCCGATTTTTAACTTCTGATGGCCCGACTTATTTTGGCCCTTGTTTTGTAGAAAATCCGATGGAGGATGAGGACCTAAGCTATGTTAAGGGTCTTTTGGCCTCTTTCGAGGGCGAAGTTCACTCGTCCTTGCCTCGCGGGCGGAAGAAGAAGGAAGTGGTACTTGGCCAAGGGGCTGATACCTCCAAAGAGGAAAGAAAGAAGAGGAAGAGAAAGGAGACGGATTCTTCCAAGAAGGGTGCAGGGTCCTCACGGGAGAGGAGGACCAAGAGAAAGAATTTCGAGGGCGTGTCGAGTCAGGAATTGCGAGAAAAACAGTGGGGGTGCCTCGGGGAAGAGGTTAGATGCGAGAAGAGGTCCGCCCGGCATTGTCCCCAATTTCCGAGGGTCCTTCTTCTAGCCGGCCGGAGGACATCCTTCTCATAGAGGTGAGAATTTCTATATATATTTTTTCTACGGGTATGTTTCACTTAGAACTTTTAACTTAGGTTCTATTTTATAGGCGGAGGCGGGAGAAGCGGCCCTCTTAGACAAATTAAAAGTGGTGGATTCAGTTTTAAAGGGATCTGCCACTAAGCAAAAGGAGTTATCTTCTGAGGATACTCCTTTTCGCGACCCTGGGTCCGTAAAGGACGTTTTGATAGCCATGAGGCCCGGGCAGCTCTCCACGAAACTCCGGAGGGCTGGGAGGGAAGAGGTCACTTATCAACTATTCCGTTCAGCCATGCTGGTAAGGGCTGTTCTCATATTTCCTTTTATTTCTAAACTTGGTGCGTTTTTACGAAGCGTCTTGTTATTCTCATGACCGCATTAATCGGGCGGACCGAAGCCTGCAATCTTTGTCGGGAAGATTTGGCAAAAGATGGAAATGAATAGAGGCGGGAACATCATTTCGGTTAAGCTCTAGGGTGGCGGCCTTAGAAGAGAAGGAGAAAGAAACGACTTGATGCTATCCGGGCCCTTGGCGAGATAAATCCAAGCGGTACGGCCGGTAGCGCTATGGAAAAGGAGAAAGCTGATTTAAGCGGCCCAATTATCTGTTTCTAAAGGTTCTCTTCTTCTGCGAGGAGACTATCAAAGGGTTACAAAATGAATCCAAAGCAGCTTGAAGAAGGAACTTCAATCGACTTCGGGATGGCTGGCGGCCTTCGATGGGACCTAAAGATGAAGGCTGGCGGAAGCTTCACGCGTCTGGTGAGTTGGCGGAAATAAAGGGGAGCGTGACACACCGAAAGAAGATTTGGCTTCCCGCTTGAAGGCTCCTAAATCCACTCGCAAGAAATTAAGGATTTAATAGAAGCGAGCGGACAAATTAGAGAAGGAGGTTGCGGCTTAGGGCTGAAAGTTAAAGATGGAGCCACTCATTATATATTCCGTGGTGCAACAAGTGGGCCATCACGTTCCTCCCTACGGAAGTTTTGTCTATGGGCCTGGAGTTTTGAAGAAGTTCACTGAAGCTGAAAGAGCAACAAGTTATCAAGACTCCAGAGGCTCCTGTCCCCGCTACCTTGGAGCCTTCTACCCAAGTTCCTTCAGAAGCAGGCGGCTGCCCTGGGGGCCCTAGTTCTTAGGATGTTTTCTTTTATGAACGTTTTTATAAATTCTCAATCACTTGGAAATGTAATTTCTATTCATATGAATGAAACGCAAACCTTTATTTTGGTGAAGGTTTATTTCCGAGTGATGGTTGTCTTTGAACCATGTAAGAAATTCGCGAACTTCTTTATTCTTCCTTTGGCTTGTAAGCTTCGTAACGAGTCCTTAGTCTAATCATGGGACTTTGTTGAGTGAGGTACTCGCCTTCATGAATGAGATTGTTGCCTCATACTTCGATCGGGATTTTTGTCTTTTGAGAGTTGTCGTTTATCTGTGTAAGATAATTCCGACTCGTCTTTTAGGAATGGGAATTTCACCACATTTTAGTAGAATGGGAATTTCACCGCATTTTAGTAGAATGAAAATTTCACCGCATTTTAGTAGATGGGAATTTCACCGCATTTTAGTAGAATGGGAATTTCACCGCATTTTAGTAGAGAATGGAAAAGACTTGAACTTTACTCCATGAAATTTAAGAGGCGACTCTGTAACTCATTGATAGTAGCGTCGTAAGTGTTCAAGATGGAATGGGCGGCTTGAAGCGTTTTTAGATCCATATTTACTAGATAATAGGTGTCATTTCGGACGCATTCTTTTACGCGACCTAAGGGCCTTCCTGTTAGGAGTTAGCTTCCCGTTAGGCCTTTATTTCCTTGGAATTCATTTTCTCTTAGGACCGGTCACGATTTGGAAGAAGACTCTTTTACCCTTGTGTCGTAGAACCTTTTGATTCTTTGGCGATAGGCGTGGCTTTTATTTACGCCATTTCTCTTACGTTCTTCAAGTAGGTCTAGTTAAAACGGAGATTTTTCTCATTTTCTTCGGCGAGAACTTCACTGTGTTCGCAAAGTAGGCATTCTTATTTATGCGGGGATGACGACTTCGGCCCCGTAAGTAAGAGAAAATGGACTTTCCCCTGTGGGAGTTCTGGCAGTTGTCCTGTAGGCCCAAAGGGCGCCGGAATTTCTTCCACCCAATTGGTTCCATTTTGGATACCGGGTTTTAGTCTGGAGTAAGGTATGGTTTGTCACTTCTACACGGCGTTGGCTTGGGGATGTGTCAGCGAGAGTCAATCTAGATTCAATTTCGAAGTTCGAGCGAAACTCACGAAGCACAGTTTATCAAGCGTAAGCCCATTATCGGAGATGAAGGCATTTGGAATTCGAATAGGCGGATGACCGTTCGCCATAAGAATCCACAGCAAGCTTTCTCCGTGATCTTGGCTAAGGGCTCAACTTCCACCCATTTGGTGAAGTAATGGATAGCGACTATTAGGAACTTGATTCTTGCGGATCGAAGTAGGGAATGGCCCTAAAAGATCAACCCCCAAATAGCAAACGGCCGTGGACCGATAATTGGCGTAAGTGCCGCGGTGGTCGCCTCTGGATTTTAGAATGCCACCGCGTGACATCACATTTCCGAAGCGAGCACGCTATTGCATCTTGAGTTAGCGTTGGCGGTAATAACCTTGCCGCAAGACTTTGTAACTCAAGGCTTTGCCTCCTATGTGACCACCGCCCGATGCCCTCGTGAATTTCTTGAAGGATATAGCTAGCTTACGTAGGATGTAAGCATCGCAAGAAAGGTTGTGTGTAGGAACGTTTATGCATGCTTTTCGTTGATGATGGTGTATTGAGCCGGATTTGTATGGCGATCCGTCGGGCCTCCACTTTGTTGGGTGGTGCGAGGCCCACCTTGTAGGAAACTTTTATGGGATCCATCCAACTTGGCTCTTGGCCACACTTTGTACCTCTCCTTCCGGTCTATCGATAGTCTTTGTGGGAAGGTACAAAGCAGGTTAAAAAGAGGATTACGCATCTCCGTTTGGCGTTGTGGCCTTTTTGGATAAAGGCGTCCAGCCTCTTAGTTTTCTTTCGGCAAATTTTTCTCAATCTGGAAATAGGCGAAGCATGGTACTATTTTCCTCACTATGGCTTGGTATTTGACCATGTTTTTTCTTTTGCTTCAAAGTCAGCCTAGGGTGTGGCTCACGACTAGGCTGAATCGGAATCTACACATCACGGGCGAATTTCGAGCCCCGGGCCGTGTAATCCGGCAAGGAGTGCTTCATATTCGGCCTCATTGTTAGTCGCCGGACTTGGAACTTGAGCACCGCCGCCATTTTCCATTTAGAAGGAGAATAAAGGACAAAACACGCTCGACCTTTCTTGATTCTTGGACCCATCAACGTATAAAGACCACGGGATGCTAAGGCACTCTTCTGGATTCTGTGAAGGGAACTCGCCCTCATTCGCAGGAAAAGTTAATTCTGCGATGAAATCGGCCAGTACTTGGGCCTTGATTGCCGTTCGGGGTTTGTAGGTGAGATCAAAGTCGCCTAATTCTATTACCCACTTGGCTAGGCGTCCGGAATTTTCCGGTTTATGAAGAACTTGCTTTAGTGGCTGATCAGTCAATATCGTGATCCTGTGGGCTTGAAAATATGGTCTCAATCTTCGCGCAGATGTAATAAGAGCAAAGGCCAATTTTTCAAGTGGCAGATATCTTGATTCCGCATCGTTAAGGATCTTACTTGTGTAGTAGACTGGCTTTTGAACTCCGTTATCTTCTCTCAAAAGAACCGCACTCACTGCCCGTGGGGCAACGGCCAAGTAGATGTAGAGTTCTTCTCCCACTTGCGGCTTAGCTAATAGCTGAGGTGATCGGAGATAATTTTTAAGCCCTTGAAAGGCTTTTTCGCATTCCTCCGTCCAATCCATTTTTGGCGCTTTTCGCAGGGCTTGAAAGAGCGGGAGATTTTTCTCTCCGGCTTTGGAGATGAATCTGCCAAGTCTTAGTAAGGCGTCCATTAAGCCGTTGAATTTCTTGAAGACTTTTAGGCGATCCCATGTCAAGAATAAGCTTTGATCTTTTCTCGGATTTGCCTCTATTCCTCTTTGTGTCAAGATAAATCCGAAGAACTTCCCCGATCGAATAATCAAGGAACATTTATTAGGGTTTAACCGCATAGTGTAACTCGGGTGGTGAAAAGCCTCTTGTAAGTCGATAGATGTTCATCGGCTTTTCGCTCTTCACCGTGATATCATCTACATACGCCTCAACATTTCGACCAATCTGCTCTTTGAAGATCAGATTTATGAGCCTTTGGAAGGTGGCCCCAGCATTTTTCAGGTCGAACGGCATCACCGTGTAGCAGTAAGTTTCAGTGCTTGTAATGAAGGATGTTTTTTCTTCGTCGCCTTTGGCCATTCGGATTTGGTTGTAGCCTGAAAAGGCGTCTAAGAAACTCAGCATCTCATGCCCGTTGTAGAGTCAACCAAACCATCAATTGTGACAAAGGAAACGAATCTTTTGGACAAGCCTTGTTCAAGTCTGTGAAATCAACGCACATTCTCCATTTTCCGGACGGCTTTTTTACTAGAACAACATTGGTCAACCAATCTGGGTAATACACCTCTCGGATAAACTTAGCCTTTAGGAGGTTTGATACTTCTTCCTCTGCGGCCTTCTGTCTTTCTGGAGCGGAATTTCTTCTTTTCTGTTTCATAGGCCTAAATGACTGATCTACATTAAGGTGGTGTTCTATGATCTACGCTTTACGCTGGCATATCCTCGATGACCAAGCGAAGAGATCGAATTTGCCCTTAATACTCTCATGAGGTCTTCTTTGTCGCGGTTGCCAAGTTTGCCCCAACTGCACTGCAAGGCGGTTCCGCTTCTGCGTCTAGGGGAATCAAGTAGCAATTCTTCAACTGGTGTAGGTCGAAGTCCTTCATCTTCCCGTTCGGCTATTCTGCTGACTAGCATGGCTTCTGAAACCTTTGTTTTCCTTTTATTTAGGACTTTCCCTTTGAGGGTCGAGACGTAACATTGCCGAGCTAAGGGTTGGTCTCCTCTTACCTCTCCACTACCACTCTCAGTTGGGAATTTGAGGAGAAGATGGTAAGTAGAGATGATGGCTTTCAAGGCGTTGAGGGTTGGCCTGCCAAGGATCACGTTATAACTTGAAGCACAGCGTACAACCAAGAATTTCGTTGTCACGGTTGATGATCTTGGTGAGTTTCCCATCAGAATCGGTAGAGAGATCATCCCTTCCGGTACAGATCACCCCTCCTGAGAACCCTACTAAGGATGATTTTACAGAAGTAAATCATCCGCGTCATACCTCATTCTTTCAAAGCACTCCGGAAGAGAATGTCAATCAACTTCCACTGTCTATCAGAACTCTCTTCATTTGGAAACTGGAGACCTTGATGGCAATAACCAGCGCGTCGTCATGGGGGTGACGAACTTTACTAACATCGTTATCATAAAAAATGATGGGAGCCGCTGGTCGAGACCTTCTTCGTGGTGTTTCTGTCTCTTGCGTCGTTCACACCATTCGGGCATAACTTTTTCGAGAGGCGGAGCTTTCCCCTCCACAACCAGGGCCACCACTAATAAACCCCACCATCTCCCCTTTTTCTTCTTCAGGTTGTGAAGCTTCGTGTTCCTCCACGAATCTCAAGGTTGATATATTGCTCCAACCGCCCCTCTTGAGCGACATCCTCTATCGCATTCATCAAGTGGGTACACTTTTCCGTGTCGTGTCCTTTAGATTGATGAAACCGCAATATCTTTTTCTATTCTTTTGCCGTTCGGTATTTCTCATGAGCTCACAGCCATGTCGGAAGCT
The DNA here is from genome assembly GCA_026586065.1 of Dioscorea zingiberensis. NCBI lineage: Eukaryota > Viridiplantae > Streptophyta > Magnoliopsida > Dioscoreales > Dioscoreaceae > Dioscorea > Dioscorea zingiberensis. Next base: position 10,467,883 of record CM048824.1, read on the forward strand.
TTTGCTCTTTGATTTGCATAAGGATATGGCTTACGGTTTGATTTGAGTGGGGTATGATGATCATATTTAACAATCTTTCCTTCCTTTGTAGGTTCTCGGGCTGCAGATATGTCGTTGAGGGCGTGTTGAGGTTTCCAGTTTACATTTTGTGCCCTTATGCGTCCCTATATAATCTTCTTTCCTTCCGTATATCCGGGGTCTTCATTGACACTTTGGTAGGTTTTCCTTTTAGGGTGTCTACAGGCCCCCGTCGTGTCTCTTCTTCCCAACCCGTGTAAATTTCATCGGAATTGATGTATTTTTGGGCATGGCTCATATGGGCGAGAATTGTCTTTGGTGGATCCAAAGTGAGGGAGAAACGAAAGGGGAGTCTAACGATCCCTCCATTAAGAAGGTTACGACCATTCATAAGAAGGTCCGTAACATTTGCCGCTTCGCCTATATAACGCATTTAAATAGGCTTGGAGTGTTTCTCCCTTTCGCTGTTTAACGTGCAAAAGGGTAGACGGAGTTTTCTTTTGCTTTGAGTAATTAGCAAAGTAGGCTAAAAGCGATCACGCTAAAATCAAAAAGAAGTAATTGTGCTAGATGGAATATCGACAAACCCAGTCTTGGCGCTTTTCCCTCTAAGGTGGCGGGAAAAGCTTCGGCACATACGAAGCTCGGTAATTCCAAATGAGGAGCATCTTTGATCGAAAAGACTTGGTGGCGGGACGGATCGGTTACGCCTTCATATGCGGTCATAATAGGTGGCCTCAAGCAGCCGTGAACTCGTTCTTCCAATATCTCCTTGACAAAGGGCGAACACATCGCGAGAATATGCCGTTCGGATTTCTTGTTTTCTTGGGAAAGGTCCTGCCGCTGGGTCCTTCTATCCACAGTTTGTATGGATGGGCTATTTTGTTCCGCTCTTGTCCGTTCGGTTTTTGTAGCAGCTTGCTCTCTACGTCGAACGGAGGGAGGTTCTGAGCTAGCGGAAAAGGCGGTTCTTTCTCTTTTCTCCTTATGGGTGCGGGTTCTTGTCCTCCCTCTACTTTCAGAATTAGCTAACGGGACCGTTGATACGTTTGGTGTTGGGGCTTGTGTGGGAAGAGGTGGAGGATGGGTCAAAGTGTGGATAGCTTAAGCCAATTGTTCCAGTTGTTGCTGCATGTTAAGGTAAAACTCCGGAATGGACCCTTGGGGTTGGACGGACGGATTTTCTGATGGAGGTAAAATGGGTGGATTGTCCGACCGGATTTCTTCATATCTTTCGACTTCGCCAAGTTCGATAGGTCCTTCAGGGCTAGTAGGTGCTCCTTGTCCTTGGATTCGTTTTGATCTTCTGGTAGTGGTCATTTGGCTTTTCGTAAGGGTCCCCACGGACGGCGCCAAACTGTTGATGCCAAAAACCGTCCACCTCACTCTTTGGCTACCGTGGCCTCGTGATCCGTCTCGACCTTTGACAAGCGGTTAATATTTATAGTTGGTGTGGGCGGCTTACTTACGCTTGTGAGCGAGGGAGACGCTGGAGGGCACTTTCGGCAATTCCGTCGGAATTATCCAGCGATAGACTGTGAAGAGGGAGGAAAAGTGATCGAATTGGGCCTTTACGCGCATTTAACTCCGATGCTTAAGTCAGAAATCAGGGTAAGAAGTCCTAGGCAATGCTTTGTGTAATGTGTAGTCTGTGTTTCTTCCCCTCCCCTCCCCCCCTCTCCTTTTATAGCAAGTTAGAGGCGGTTTAAACAAATATCTTGCAAGGCGGTGGGGTAAGGCGGTTGGCTAGGTAAATATCTTCTAAGGCGGTAGGAAAATATCGCCTAAGCGATGTGTGCTCTGTAGGTAAGTAGAGTAAATATCACCTTTGTAGTAAGTGGATAAGGCCTACTTACTGTAGAGGTGTTAGATATTTACTTCTCTTCTTCCACCTCACGCCTTGTTTAAGAGGGCTGTTATAATTCCGACGGACTTGTTCGCAGGATTTATTCCTCATGTTATTGCCGAACGGAATTGTGCAAGGTTATTTGGTGATATTGCCACGTGGCCAAAGATGCTACGTGGCTGAGAAAACACGGTCCTGTGTGTGACAGGTGGTCCCTAGGTCAATGACATCTGTCTTACCAAATATATCCGTAACAATGCTCAATAAGTTGTGGCTTGAGTTAAATCAACTCTCAGGCACAATCCCTCTGTCTCTTGGAAATTTGCAAGGTCTCACCGACTTGAGATTACTCAACAATCATCTCTTTCGGCTCGAGTACACTGAAATTGCAAACCTTAAGAATTTAATTCATCTTGACATGTCCAACAACAGTCTTTCTGGTAATCTGCCCCAAGATTTGGCCAAGGGAGGACTTCTTGAACATCTCATATTGACAAATAATAGATTCCAAGGACCCATTCCCATAAATTTGAAGAAATGTTCCAACTTAGTCAGGGTCCGACTTCGATAGAAACCAGTTCATTGTGGGATGTCTCGTTGAGCTTTGGGGTTCATCCACATCTTTATTTCATTGATATGAGCTTTAACAAATTATCTGCACTTTATCATCATCTTGGGAAAATGTCTCTAACTTGACAAGTTTCGAGATCTCTGGAAACATGATCAGTGGATCGATACCTTTTGAAATCGGGCAACTATCCAGGCTACAAAGACTTGACATCTCTTCCAACAATATGGTGGGAGAGATACCAAGAGAAGTATCAAGATTATCTTACTTATTTTATTTGAACATGAGCAACAATCATCTCTCAGGAACCATACCAGCAGAATTCGGAAACCTGGCTTCACTACAATTTCTAGACTTGTCAAGCAACAATTTGAGCGGAACAATACCCGCACAAATAGAGAATTGCCTTAAACTGAGCATGGTGATGCTGAGCAGAAACAATCAAACTGGAGTCATCCCCTTCCAACTTGGTAATCTGAATTTGCATGATGTTCTAGATTTGAGTGACAATTTGTTCACCGGAGAGATACCAACACAACTCAGTAAATTAACCGAACTACAAAAGTTGAATCTATCACACAATGAGTTGGTAGGTGGCATTCCATCATCTTTTCAGCTCATGAGAAGCTTGACATCAATAGACTTATCTTATAATTTTCTTGATGGTCCTATTCCTCAAAACAACATATTTCAAAAGGCACCGATTGAGTGGTTCATCCACAACAAGGGCTTATGTGGTGAAGTGCATGGCTTGCCTCCTTGTGCTCCATCCTCTTGGGGAAGCAGAGATAAGAAAATCATGCATCGCCTCAAAGTCATTATCTGTGTGATTATTCCCACAGCCAGCTTATTATTTCTCTTATTCCTAATAGCTGCAATCATTCTACCCTATTGCAAGAGGAAGAAACACACTGCAACTGAAACTGCTGAAGCTGTTAATGGAGGTATCTTCATAATTTGGAACTTCAATGGGAAAGAAGCATATAAGGAAATCATCGAGGCAACAGAGAATTTTGATGACAAATATCGCATTGGAGTAGGAGGTTATGGCACTGTTTATGTAGCAACAGTATCATCTGGTGAGACATTTGCTGTCAAGAAAATTCAGAAAATAGAAGATCAAGCAAGTGAGCAAGCTTTCAGAAACGAAATACAAGCATTAACTCAAATTCGGCATCGGAATATTGTGAGGCTCTATGGTTTCTGCTCTACCAACCAATTCAACTTTCTTGCATATGAGTATATGGAGAGAGGAAGTCTGGGTGCCATTTTGAGGTCTGAAAGAGCTATAGAGTTGGATTGGATCAAAAGAGTGAACATTGTTAGAGACATTGCTGAAGCTCTATTTTATTTGCATCATTATTGTTCTCCACCCATAGTTCATCGAGACATAACAAGCAACAATATTCTTTTGGATGAAGAGTACAAGGCTTGTATTTCAGACTTTGGCATTGCTAGACTCCTAAGTTATGATTCATCACATTGGAGCATGCTTGCAGGCACACATGGATACATGGCACCAGGTATATATGTATGTCATTGCCCATACTTGAACAACTTAATATATAGATGTATCGCTAGAAGGTATTTGATTGTTTCAACAAGTAGTTTGTGCTTGCTTTTATTTGCAGAGCTTGCCTATATAATGAGGGTGACAGAAGGATGTGATGTATATAGTTTTGGAGTTGTAGCACTTGAAGTGATGCATGGAATTCATCCCGGTGATCTTATTAACGGCTTATCATCAAGCATTTTAGTGAAAGATATTCTAGATCCACGCCTTCCATTTTATATTGATGATCAAGTGGCCGTAAACCAAGTGCTTGCAGTGATTTTGGGAGCAATGAAATGCATTGACACCAATCCACAATCTCGTCCAACAATGCAACAAGTTATTCAGAGTTTGTCTTCTCCAAAACTACCAACAATAACCAGCAGCCTCTCTTTCCACGCACTCACAATTGGTCACTTGATGGATATACAAACATCATGATCAAATGCATGAGCCATGCTTTGGTTCATACTTCATATTTGGTCTTATAATTATCTCTTGAGATCAGGTCTCAGATGTTCTGCTTTATATAGGTTCAGTTCCATCATTGTATTTTATATGTATATGTACATGCTCCACCAATGCTAATAATGTTTCCTTTGAGAACCATGAAAAATTGGCCAAGTGCTTTAGAATAATTGAAACTGGCATGCTATTTCCTTAATACCTTCTCTTTCTTAACAGTGAACCCGCCTGTTTTCCAACATATAAATAACTAAACCAAAGTTCATGCTTGAAGTTACCAAACAAATCAATGTTGGTACTTCAACATGGAACAATGCATGGATTTCCACAAAATCCCTCTCCACCAATGCAACAGCTTTACTTTGAATCTCAAGGATCAGCTATCCTCCCATGGAACGGCAATCTTAAACACCTAATTGGACTTTGCAACAATTCCTCAATTGGTATCTGTCAGCAATCACATAACATCACACTTATTTTTGGTGACAAGAATCACATACTGAATATCACTACATTTACAATCACCAGACTTACCCCAATGGTACCATGGGTCACAAATGGTATCTGCCATTATATATATTTTTTTACTGATGGGACAATATTTGAAACTACCATCTCTCTGTCTCTCTCTCTCTCTCAGAAGCAGAGATGAGAAATTGCTAAAACATATACTAATATTCTTAAATAGTCAAGAGCTCAAAATTTTGTTTGTTGAAAGTCCGAGTTTATCATAAAAATAAAATTTTTCGTGATACTGTTGGTATATGAAGCTGGTTGTATCTTGATAACACTCACAAATATGATTATTATGATTTGTCATATTACCCTTTGTTTTTCCTGTTCCTTCAATTTAAATGGCACATAAAAAGATGGTCACCCAATGTTTGGTTCGGATATTTGATATGGGACAAATCAATTCTCAGCAAATTTTAAGGAAATATTACCTCATATCTACCTTTTTGAAGTGCGGTCTGATAAAAAATAGATTAATATCTGCATAAGAAGATATGGGAAAACGTACCTATTTTCTTGGAGATACAAAGAAATGCTGAATAAAAGTGGCAGGTTAGTGTTCCTTACTGTAGCATGGAGGAAAAAAGGAATTAAGCATGATTATAAATCATTAATTATTGCTTCATGAAGTTATTTAGGAATGAAAGCATAATTTGTACTGGAGCCTACCTTCGTAACTTTACAGTTCTCTTGATAAATCTCTACAATCCACTGTGATATAAAGCACTAATAGTAGAAAAGTTTATCAAACACGACCAAAGTTCATCATTGTCACACAAATAAGTATATAAACAACAGATGTGTGGGCAGTAAGATTTTGTTCAACCTAATCAAGTACAGATCTAAATTGTGATAATGGTGATGGACGAATGGGAGTAAATGCAGCAAAATATAACAAAATTTATACTACAAAAATTGGGCCCATGGCCAAAATCATGACATATAATCTGTCCAGCAGTAATTGGGCAAGTTGATAAGTGTCTAGTTTCTACAATCAAAAGCAGGTAACACAGTTTACCAACATATGTTGCCTCTTTTTTTATATTTACATCTAGAAAAATAATACTAATTTTCCTCGGTTAGGTGGGCATCTAATTACACTCTTAATTATAACATAGTCACAAATACCTTTCATGCTTTCTGAAGAGCGGAATGTATTTGATCTGAAGCATAAACAAGTTTTTCCAGAGAATTATTTCCGATCTTCCTCAATGCTTTATCACACGCATCAATAATACAACAAGAATATTCATTAGGTGTGCCCTGAATGGATCCACCACCTTGCCCTGCAAGATGCTCGACATTGTGATATTGGGATGAGCAAAATTAGTTAAAGAATATCGTCAAACGCAACCATTAACCAGTCTCATGTTTCCATTCAAAACAGGGAACTAGAAAATGACTTTAGCATTAAAAATTTAGTAAAATATTCTAAAACTTCATGTATTATAGGACAAAACATCCGCATTTGGTGCAAGAAAATTGATGGTAAATGTGTAGATATGGACATTAATTGTAATTAAAATTTTGAAGTTAATTCATGCCAAGGAGATATGGACATTGATGGTTAATGCATTAATTGTAGACTGACATGCATTCTGCATGGAGACAAGCGATTTATTACCAGATGATAGAAATTCTATGAAGCTTTTAGCATCTTAGCAAGCCAGTCCAAAACAATCTCTTCCAGTTCAGTTGCAGTAGGAGAGGTTACCCAACTGAAACCAACCGTGTTAAAACCAGCACTGAGAATTTCCCCTAACAATCCAGCAGTGCTGCTATTAGAGGGATGATAAGCAAAATAAGCAGGACCATGCCAATGAGTCACACCAGGGATTATCTTTCGATACACATCTGCAAGTGTTATGAGAAGATAAAACAAAATCATTTGTCTGATCATAAGTAATTTTGATGATAGTCAACAAATCATCTTCACCATTGAGAACATCTTCCAAACTTTCTGGATGTTTAGGGGCTGAATCAGGTAGTAGTTCTCTTAGATACCCAGGCTGCAAAACAGGTAGAAATGATGAGAACATGACATGTATCATTTTTAACTCAGACATAACACATATGACTAAAGATCTATACAGGACTTGGGTGTTTCAGGAATGTCAAATATAATATCTTAGAAGCAAAGCAAAAGATTAAATTATGTTTGCTAAATGTATATATCATTTATTTCAGATTCTACCTATTATCATTCAGCTAATTCAAGAAAAAAAATAATTTTAATTCACTAAAACGTTATTTTGTTAGTCTATATCTAACTACTCCATCTTTTGTCCCATAAACTGATGGTAAATCAAGGCATCATGGCATGCATCAAAAGATAAGTAATTTAACTCATTAATTAAACCACCAGAAGCAGGAAATTAAAAAATATCTAAGCAAAGGATATCTTACAAATTAAACTTATGATAAACAAACCCACTTTATCAGGCAAGTTAATAATCTCTTCAAGAGATTGCAAGTGCCAAAAATTTAGGAAAAAAGTATGTGACTGATGTACCTCCATCCATTACCCTAAAAGAGCAAAAAAGTGTAATTTTGTGCACACTGGCAGAATATAAAATGAAAATGATGCAAAATTTCAACTTTTACAGATTCCATAGCTATCACTAGTTGCAGAATCCATGGACCAACACCAAATTCCATTTCTGAACACCAAACAACAGTTGATAGTAGATTATTAGCTTCAAAGTTCATTTTTAAGCCACCATAGATGAAAATCAACAGAAACAACATCATTATATAAAGAATTGGAGAATTTAACAACAAAAGATGGCGCTTATTGTTTTTTGATCTTTCTTTTCTTCTCTATTTGAGGCTTACCTCGAGCTGATATGCCCCTATTGTCTAGCGGTTCAGGACATCTCTCTTTCAAGGAGGCAACGGGGATTCGACTTCCCCTAGGTTATAGTACTATGATTTGATTATCATTCAATAAGCCTACATAGAAGAGTAGACAAGAGTTTTGGGTTCTGGAGGCTTTGTCTCCGGAGCGACTGAGGAACACACTACTACCAAGCAAAATCCCTGTCCCCCACTTACAGTGGTAGGTGGGGGAAAGGGACATGGCGCCTCGAGCGAACAACAAAGGGACCTTGGAGCCCTCAAACCTTGTCTCCATCCCCATTGAATACTCCACCCCTTCAAACCCTAGAATGAGAGACCCCTCCTCAAGCCAGAGAGAAGGGAATGGCCCCACTAACCAGCAATCTGTTTTGCAGGGAAAAACGCAAGGTGGCCGGACATGGGCCAATATTGTTAGAAGACCGGAACGCCAAGAGGAAGACGAATCCATCATAATACCAGGGCCTCTCCTGGAGCGCCTCAAAGCAACTGTGAAAGATGAAGTCATCCTGGATGAGGAGGTGGTCCAACGAGCACATGAGGGCATGAAGACGGTGGTCTATGGGAAGTTTCTGGGCCGTCCACCTCCACTGAGGTTAATCAGAGAAACCCTAGCGCGGCTGTGGGAGCATCTCGGTGAGGCAACGGTGGCAGATATATATGCCGAATGGATACTTTGTCATCTGCTGCTCCTCGACTGAAATGACTGAGGCCATCCTCACTGATGGCCCTTGGACGGTAAACGGCATGATTCTCCATTTGATTCGATGGCGAGAACACTTCCAGCCGAGTTTTGAGAAACTCTCATCTGCAATCCTTTGGGTGCGATTATACCAATTACCATGGGAATACTGGGAAAAGGAACCGCTGGAATCAGTTGCTGGTAAAATTGGAAAGGTAATCAAGGTAGATGAAACCACTTTTATCCAAGACAGAGCCAAATTTGCAAGATTATGCATAGAAATTGATCTGAGCCAACCACTCAAGCGAGGAGTGTGGGTGAACTCGGGGAGGAAACGATGCTTTATACCCATCCTATATGAGAGACTCCCCGTCTTCTGCTACAAATGCGGAGTAATAGGCCATGGTGCTGACAAATGTGGTACAGGGAAAGGAATTGTTGTCGAGGAAACCAGAACCGGACAACAAACTCTGGACCTGAAAGGGAAAGGAATTGTTGTCGAGGAAGCTGGCACCTCGATGCGAAATACGGATCCCCTGGAGGAAACGAGGGAGACTGAACCAGATCAGGAGAAGAAGCCAGTAGACCCAAACTTTGGTACTTGGATGACTGTTCAATGGAAATCAAACAGAGGCCGTCCCCCGGCGGCCGGAAAACCGTCCTCTCTAGCCAAGGAAACAACGAAGACGACGGTCACATGCCCAGAGCGTGAGCCATGGGCAACAGAGAACCGTTGGGATGCAGTGGCTGAGGAAGGACACGTCGAGCAAGAGGTACCCTAGGAGGCAGAAGATGTTGACATGTGTCTCACCATGACCAGAGAAGGGACCAAAGCTCGAGGGGGAATAGCAGGCCGAGGACGTGGGTCCACCACAGCTCGAGGTTCTAGCTTGGGGCACGCTCGTGGAGGTGGACAACGACATGCTGCCAGACTTGACTGGCAAGACCGCACTCAACGGTCTAGACCTAATCTACAAACAGCTCCTCTCCCTGTAGCACCACACGCGGAAGACATACAACTTTACTCTTCAGTTCTCCCAAAGAACATAAGCAATGAAGTACCAACACCACCCTTGGGGGAAGCTCGAAGCAAGGCTAGCCAGAATATTGAACCCACGAACCGCAATCCACAAGGCCTTAGTTCTATGCGTTCTTGGCAAACTTGACAACTTGGGAGAGAAAACACATGGTGACATGGATCTCATGGAAGAGGAGGAACCTCCAGATCCGGCGATCGCGACGAGCAGAGATGAGGGAGACAGAGGAGCCTCCAGAGCTAGAAGACCGCAGGGGAACTGAGGAGATGGATGCAGAAGATCCACCAGACCCGGGAGAGATTATGGACTTTGAGAAAAGTGAACAATCCAAAGGGGTAAGTAGCGTAAGCAAGAGAGCTTTCACAGCTGAGACCCAGATTCAGAAGAAGGGGAGGATTGCTGAAGCGGAGGACTTCACCACTACCTACCAATGTTGATTAATGAAAGTCCTTATATGGAACTGTAAGGGAGTATCAGGTGTTGACACTGTAAGTAGAATCCAAACTTTCATAAGAACCTTAAACCTTTCTCTGATCTGTCTAGTAGAGACCAGGGCGAATAAGCCCAGGATTGAGTCCTTCTGTAAGAAATTCGTGAAGAATTGGCACTGGGCGGCAATTCCTTCGATCGGCTTTTCCGGAGGCATAATTACCTTGTGGAAAAAAGATCTTGGAATGGTCACCCCTCTCGCGCAATCCAGGTATGTCCTCCATCTCGCCATTACCAGACATGACACTAAACCATGCCTTGTATCAGTGGTATACAACAACCAGGCGATTAATACCCAAAAGGGGACATGGGACGACTTAACCAAAATGGCAACAATTCCTTTTCCTTGGCTTCTTCCTGGGGACTTCAACGTAGTCTAAACTTCGAGACGAGAAGACAGGAGAGGGGCCTCGTGGGAGGCATGCATCAGAGACGAAAACCAGGTATTTCAATGCATTTCTTATTCACAGCAACCTGCATGAACTCAACTACTCAGGCCAACCCTATACATGGTGTAATAAATCCAATGTGGGTTGTCCGTAAGCCGGGCCCGACTTGATAGAATTATCGCTAATGAACTCTCGGCATGATGACATAGGATCATATAACATAGAGCATCTAGCTAGATGTCAATCGCACCATAACCCCTTGTTATTAACATACTCAACCGAAACATAATAGAGGTGCGGACCCTTCAAATTTGACATTAATTGGATCAACACACCAAAGACGCGTCAAAAGGCAATTGAATCTACCTGGAATAGAAATCTAGCAAGAAATCCAATGCACACAACCACCCATAATCTCCATAAACTTAAACATCAATTAATCAAAACATGTGCCTTCACAACTCAGGGCCTAGAACAAAGGATAAAAGAAATAGAGAGGAAAATAGAGGCTATTGAAACATCTGAAATTCATACAATAGAAGTAATGGAAGAGGAAAACTGTAGGAAATTGAGAATCCTGTACAATAAACACCAAGCTTTACTACGACAAAATAGCAATATCTGGATGCAAAAATCAAGAGCTAATTGGCTGCATAATGGAGACCACAACTCCAAATACTTTCACCAACTAGCTAGAAGTCATAGGAGGAAAAACAAGATCACACAGATCCAAGATGATCAGGGCAACACAACAAACAATCACCATGACATAGACACCTGCTTCACTAACTTCTATTCCAAGCTATGGCAGGACAATAGAGAAAGGAATTTGGAAAGCACAATTGCTGCTCTCCTTGATGATCTACCTATCCTTACTGAAGAACAAAGCAACAGCCTCATGAGGCCAATCACCAGATATGAAATATATTCTGCCTTGAAATCCATGGCAAAAGGTAAGGCTCCTGGCCCAAATGGTTTTATTGTAGAATTTTTTCTTGCATACTGGCATATTATTGGTGACTCCATCACAGAAGCCATAGAACACTTCTTTTCTAGAGGGTTTTTACCCAATAGTTGGAACCAAACCCTTATCACCCTCATTCCCAAAAAGGAAAATCCACAAATAGTGCAGGACTATAGACCTATTGCATTATGTAACGTTAACTATAAGATCATTACCAAAATACTTTCCAATAGAATTAGAGATGTCCTCCCATACCTCATTGGAAAAGAACAAAGTGCTTTCATTAAAGATAGAAATATCACTGACAACATCCTGCTTACTCAGGAGGTTGCTCACACTTTAGAAAATGACCATAAACGCCACCCAATGATGATGGTCAAAATCGATATGGAAAAAGCTTATGACATTATGAGATGGGATGCAATTCTTGCTGTCCTTACCAAGATGAAGTTCCCACCTAAATGGATCACCTGGATAAAGGCTTGTATTGAAACCCCATCAATGGCATTCATCATCAATGGAAGAATAGGGAAGTTTATTAAACCCCAATTAGGCATAAGACAAGGAGACCCCATCTCCCCCTATCTTTTCATCCTAGTAGCACAGGTCCTGACTAAAATCCTGAATAAGGCACAAGATATGAAAATGGTTAGAGGCATCCCTTTGACCCCAAACTCTGCCATCAACCACACACTCTTTGCTGATGACTTAATCATTTACTGTAGAGCCACAAGACAAGAAGCTAGAGCCATTAACCTATATCTTGAAATCTATTCAACCATCACTGGTCAAAGAGCCAACTTGGCAAAATCAGAAACTCTACTACCTTCCTGGCTGAATACCAAACTAAAAAAAGCTATATGCCACATTCTAGGGCTCAAACAAGGGAAATTCCCCTTCAAGTACTTAGGGAGCTGGATATCTCCCTCAAAACTTCATAGCTCCCTATTTAACCCCCTGGTTGAGCAGACAGAACAAAGGCTAGTTCATTGGCAAACACTTCACCTGTCCTTAGCAGGCAAAATCACATTGATAAACTCTGCCATAATGTCTCTGCCTGTGTACAGCCTGAACACCTATGCCATACCTGATAGTGTCCTTGAAATGGTATCCACATTAGTTAGGAATTTTATCTGAAGGACAAGCAATGGAAAGGGCATCCATCTCATTAATTGGAGCACAATTACAAAAGACAAAACTGAGGGTGGCTTGGGCATTAAAAATTTAAAAATCTTAAAACATTCATTGATGACTAAGCATCTATTAGACCTCCTGAACCAAAAAGACAAGACATGGATCCAACTATTTAATTACAAATATGGTCACTTCACACTTTGGGAGCAAAATAGTATCTACAAACCCTCCCAATTATATCTGACTCTAGCAAATACTGCTAGATTAGTTAAGGGAGAAATTGCAACTAGAAATATCCACTTAGATGATTCTATCTACATGCACCCATGGCTTCTCAGTGTTCCCATCAAGCATAAGCCAACATTTTACAATATGGATTTTGATCTCACTGAGCTCAAAGTCCATAACCTGATGAGGGATGGAGCATGGGATTGGGATTTACTCAATGAAATATTCCCTGAGCACATCATTGAGAATATACATAGCAGGGAGCTTACTCAAGATGAACAGATAAACAGATGGGAATGGTTGCAGGGAACTGGAACCAAGTCACTATCTGCTGCAGTCTATAACCACCAGATACACTCATCCTATGAAACTCACTGGGAGGGATGGTCTCAAATGTGGAAATTGGAAACTATTCCAAGAATTAAAACATTCCGGTGGAAGCTCCTACATGGGAGATTACCAACTAAACAATATTTGCACTCCATTAAACTGGGCCCACGACATGCCTTGTGAGCTCAGAACTTGTGTTCGTGAGTCCACAGCACACTTATTTCTCCATTGCAGGTGGGCTACATTAACATGGATTGAAGTCCAAGCCAAAGGCTTCCTAAACAATTGGAACTTAGAGCCAGAAGATTTACTGGGAGGGGATTGGATCCTAAACAAGAAACTGGGCTGCCACAAACTCAAGCAAGGAAGAGACAACTCTAATAGCCCAAGTACTTTGGATGCTATGGAAAAATCGATGCGACTTCATTTTCAAAAAAACAAGACTTGGTCCAAAGAGATTGGCAAACAGGGCAATAACCCTATCTCAAGAATACCTGCAATACAAGGACCGCCATGACAGTGCTGCAAATGCAGCTCAAATGGCCATAAACAGAGAATTCTTCAGCCACACACTGTTCATTGATACTTCATGGATGTCAGGAGAGGTAAGATCAGGAAATGGATTAGTAATTCTCACTAATGCTGGTGTTCTCTGCCTTGCAGGAACAATGGAATCACAAGCTGACTCAGTGCTGGAAGGGGAATTAAAAGCCTTGATGGATGGCCTCCAAGCCCTACATTCAATTGGATGCAAATCTGCCAGAATCCTCACTGATAATTCACACATGGCAAGGATGCTGCAAAATGACAAAGATGATGCCAATTGGAGCACCACAAAGCTGACCCAGAGGTGCAGAGAAGAGATGAAGACATTTGACAGATGGCAAATACACCACATACCCAGAGAGGAGAACAATGCAGCTGATTTTTTGGCCAGGAAAGCCAGACAAGATGGAGGAATGCTACAATTCTATGGAGAGGAACATATCCTCCCTGGTTACAGGAATTGCTTGACCCATTGAGGAAATTTTGTAATTAGAATAGCTGATCAGCTCTTTACCAAAAAAAAAAAAAAAAAAATAAGCCTACATAGAATTTCACAAAAAATTGTCCAAGGTTAATTATTGTGGATGTCTCTTTACAATAATTGTGATGGAGAAAGCACCAATTCAAATGGAATGGATTCAAGATGGGCTAAAAACGGGGAATGATTCAATGCTTTTGAAGTAGTCCGCGATAAAATCCACCGGTGGTCATACTCCCTCAGCTGCTCTGGGTCCATTGACTATAAACATGTGTTCTCCCTTTGAACCAGAAACATCCCAAGAGAAAGAAATCACACCTAGTGACAAACAAACCATATACAACAACAATAAAGACAAGTAATTGAAAGAGGAGGCAAAAGAGAGCTCACATCGGAAAAGATAGGATTTTTTCAGCCTAATGAGGAAGACAAGGAATGAAGTCAATGTTTATATGACACACAAAGGAGAATCCAATGAACAGCACCCTAAAATGAAAAAAGCTTCTTTCTTGGATTTCTTGCTGATGTTCTTCTTATTATTCATAATTATATTGTAGCTTCCTTGGTCTAAAAATGACTGTATTGAAGCTTTAAATAAGATTAAGAGAAGTTATATATATATATATATATATATATATATAAACACCCTGCTAGAAGCATGCCACAGGCCCACACGAACCCTCCACCTCTCATTTGTAAAGGGTTGTTTGGTTACCTGTAAGTCTGTGAAGTAACATATTTTACAAGTATATTTTATTTTTGGGTGTTTGATTTATTGTAAAAGTTTCACTTATATGTAACTTATTTTACATCTCAAGCCACTTTTGCTGCATTTCAACTTGCAGCCAAATTGGCCATGAGTTAAAATGCAGTAAAAGCATTTGGTTAAAATAATCTCTCAATTTACTAAATTTATTATAGGGGCCTTTTTACAAAATTACCGAACTTTGTAATTTTTTTGCAGAAAACCCTAAATATTAAAAATAATATTTATTTTTTTGGAAGGTGGATGTGCAGACTTTATGTCATTTTACAAAAAACCCCCTCAATTTATCAAAATTATTACAAGGGTCTTTTTGTAAAATTACATAACATTGTATCATTTTTTGTTGAAAATTTCCAAAATCCAAGTGTCTTTTGCAGAAAACCCCTACATTTACCAATATATATATAAAATAGATAATAGGGGTAATCTCACCACTTACTTTACTGGATGAACTTACATTAAACCAAATAGTGGAAAATTAAATACATCATTTTCATTTATAGGAAAATAAATAACCTTGATGTAAGTTAAAATACAGTAATTTAAGTTACATGTACACTTACACTGTAATTTGAAATACATGAAACCAAATGTTCTCAAGAGTACTCTACCAGGTAGGGCCGTATATGCAATGAGGGGGGGCAGCTACAAGTTAAAAAAAAAATCATCTATAACAAAATTTTTATAAATTAAAAATTCAAAATCATACATTAATAATAATATTTTAAAATACAAAATAAAATTACCACTAAATTTGCTCCAATAATAAAATTATGTACATGCATGAGTTTTGACATTTTTAGTAAAAAATCATCTCTATAAAACCCCACGTAATACGGTGCCCTCCATGAGACCTTGGGCCTTGGGTTGCCTTGGGTGCGATCGCACCCAAAATACACTAAGCTGCACCTACCTCCAGCACCCAAATATACACTAAGTTGCACCCAAAATACACTAGTTTGCACCCCTAAGGCAAAATGCCTTGGGTTTTAACCCAAAGTCTCTCAGAATTTACCCACGTAATACTCATGCATGAGTCAAAACTTTTTTGCAAAATTATCCAGCTTCTTTTAAAATATCCATGCAGTCCATTTCTCAGCTTTTTCCATTGAGAAAATAAATTTTTCTCTTAAGTCCAAACATTTAGATAAATTCCAAATTCAACCCCAAACTACTAAAATTCATGGGTATTTAATTATGCCTTTTTTTGCATTCAAGTCCTCCAAAAGGGGTTAGTTAACCTTACCCTTATCATATGCAGTTTAATCCTTCATAAATCCTTAAAATTAACCCAGGCATAATTATGGCATTTTTAAGGATTTAATTTTGACTAAAAAAATGCGGCTTTCTATTGAGCCGACCCTATGCTGGGCCTATGCCATGCCGACTTAGCCCGTTTGACAACTTTAGCTGAAGCGGCTTTAGAATCTCAAGCTTTAGTTGTGAGAGCTAAGTGTAGAAATTGGAAAAATAATATTTATTTTGGATCAAATATATTACTTTATTATATATAAGTAATTTTACATTTCACTACTTGTACATCCTCAGCTCTTCAATTTAATTTTCACAAAACATGAAGCTCGGGTCTTTAAATTGTTTTTAATTTAAATTTTTTTATATAGTTATTATTAAAAAAAAGATGATGTCATCTTACGTCCTTTACACACTTTCTCTTTAAATATATTGTATCACTAAAATAAAATACTTAAAAAAATCCCACTGCACGTTTTTTTGGTTTTTTATTCAAATATATTATAACTCCACTCTCCACTCTCCACTCTCCACTCTCCACTCTCCATTCCTTGTCCAAAAAAAATGAAAATAGTTTATAAAAATGTCGGTCAAACAATCGTTGAAGTTTTTTTATTATTATTTTTTCTTAAGAAAATGAGAGGCTACTAGCTAGAGAAATAATTCATACACTAATAAAACATAAAATAATAATTCATCTTCGGAGTTCGGTTATAAAAAAAGGGTGGCAATAAATTAAACAAGATAAATGAATCACAAATGTTTGACTTCTAATTAACAACATCACCATGAACCTCAGCAGACCATGTTTTCATCTCCATTAACAACTCAATCAAGCTGTCCATATCTTGAAATGAAGAACCACTCTCCTGAACAGCCCTCCTGGCCATCTCCAAGCTCTTCAACCCTTTTCCTCCTCACCTCCGCCTCCTCTCCACACCCCATCACCTCCTCCACAGCCATCCTTATCTCCTCCCTCTTCACCAACGTCCTCTCTTCCTTCACAGGACTACACACCTTCACCCCTACACTGACTCCAACCTTCAGCACATCAACCATCAACTTCTCATTCATCGCCTGCTCTGCAAACAGCGGCCAAGTGATCATCGGCACGCCGGTGCATACACTCTCTAAGCAAGAGTTCCATCCACAATGGCTCACAAACCCCCCAACAGCCTCATGGACCAGGGGGCGGATGGCCGGACACGGGCGGAGGGTCAGGGGAGGCAGGGGGGCGGCCTAGGCGGAGGAAGGGGGGCGGAGGGTATCTCGGACAACAGGTTCACTGACCTCACCAGCGACAGGGGGGCGGCCGCCCCCCTGCCCCCCCTGTCCCTCCGCCCCTGGTACTTACAACACATACCCTTTTGCCCCAACAGATGGCTCAAAATGCACAAAGGACCCTTGACCGAGCGGCAAAGGTTCCTTGCATAAAGGATTCAACACCTAGAAAACCTGGGGTTGAATCTCCACTACGCAAGGTGAGAGCACAGGATGTGGGTTACCTAGTAGGGTGCCCACGTAAGCACGTGAGTCTTTTTTGTGTGGGCTCCATGTAGCCACGGATGATAAAATAAACTCTACTGTGTGAAACTCGTGGTGATCCGAGCTACTGCACATGTCCTATTTGACTTATCCTTATAACCGCGCAGTGGTGGGTTGCGGGGCCCACCCAATCGGGTCGGCGCTCTGGTAGCTTTTGCTTGGCAAGATCAGTGGAAGTGGGGCCCACCAATACTATTTTTAAAAAAGCAATAGATTGAGTGTTATGTCATAGATTATTTTTTTTAATAAATACAATGGATATATTTCATCGGATAGATTTTTATAAAATTAAATAAAATTGAAAAAAATATGAATTTTTAAAAAAATTTAGAAATTTCCATATAAATATCAAATACCATTTTATAGTTTCCCACACCTTCACATCAACAAAAACTCACTCTACACTCTCATTATTCTTTTTTCTTCATATTTGATTAATATATATTTTTTTTATGGCTTCTTCAGGCAGCTCGTAGTCCAACCGAAGGTGTATTGTTATGTCAATGTTGGGGCGAAGTTTCTTATAAACCATCGATGGGGTGTAAAACCCAAGGTTTTTATGAATAATTTTGATGTTTTATTGTTTAAATTATTTTATTAATGGAAAGAATTCCCTAAACATGGTATTATTTGGAAAAGGAAGGATTAAGTGGAATAAAACCTTAAATATGGTTAATGAGGTTTTCGAGGACTAAATAGGAATTTAGTGAGTTATGGAGGGCCTGACAGAAATATTTCCTCTCTCTAGTTCAAGTAGACGAGGACTTATTTGTAAAACCTGGAAAATACTGGGTTTAAATAAGAGAGTGCCTTATCTCATAATGGAGACTTGTGTGCAAATAGAGTTGAAGTCATGGGTTATTTACTAAAATTACATAAGAACATGGAAACTTGTGTGCAAATAGAGTTAAAGTCATGGGTTACTTACTAAAATTACATAAGAAGATGAGGATAAAAGCTTCTCCAAATCTTGTTTTAAACCAGATGCTAACGAGATCTGATTGTGTGGGGGATTTTTCGTGAGCCTTATAAAACCCAACGTTCCTTCTAAACCCTAACGCCGTTTCTTTTCCATCGTTCATAGCCAGAGCCACCATTACCAAGAGATAGAGAGAAGTTTGGAAGGGAGGCAATGCCGGGGCTCCACCACGGGATCAGCGCCACGTTCGGCCGTCATCACTGGTGAGTCTCCTGGACCCTGAGGTTTTAATTAGGAGGCTAGTTAAGTAACAACATGCATAGATTGTTTGAAGATCTTCAAGAGTCTCAGATGCATGATTAACTTTGAGATGAATTCTATGAGGTGATTTGTTTGTGGTTCTCATTAACTGGTAGAGTTGCATGAGTTCTTTTTAAACTTCATTCATGGAGGATGATTGAGGTCGTAATGATTGTATTACTTGAATGTTGCTAATAGTCTCTGTTGAGGTGTTGTTAATGATAGATTATTCTTATGGTCATGTGTGAGAGGTATAGGCTGTTAGATGAGAAGTTTGTTTTTGATCTTTTGAGATTCATGCATGGCTGTTGTTATGATAAGGGTGGATTACACATGAAACGATTTCTTGGCTGCTGTTATTCTCTGAGATATTTGAGTTAGTAATGGCTAGGGTATTAGTGCAAGAGTATGGGTTGTAGTTATTGATTTTAGATTAAAGAACTGGTGGTGATGAGTTAGTATTAATCAAGGTAGGGTCGGTTAAGGGCCTGCAGACTGGCTGTCCCCTTCGAGGGACAGCTGGGAAGCCTTTGGTTATCCAATACAGGCGTATAATATACCGTTGGAAAGATGGGGAAGAGATCTTTCCAGCGAGCCTTAGATCAACTCAAACGGGTTCCATAATCAGATCTATTTTTGGGATCAAGGTGATCAACTTTAGGAATCAGATTAATATTATTACTAATAATAATAGTTCACCATTCTTGACCAGGTGTAACGCTCCAATCTCGATCCCGGGACCTCGCATCGCGTGTCTTCCGGCCGTAGCCGAGTAGAGACGGGCCCCACCCGGATACAAGGCCTAAGTGTGTAAGCAGATAATGCAAAATAAACAACTTAATTTATTCAAAATAAACAGAGTTCAGCGGAAATAAATAACAAGGGTTCAGGTACCCTACAAATATCAGGCCCTAAGGGGACCTACAAAACATAATATCTCACTCAAAACAAAAGATAGACAAGGTCCTCGGACCTCTGCAAATCACCCGACCCACGATCGGCTCAGCTCCTGCGTACTAGTGTCCCTGTACCGAGGATCACGTAAAATGCGAGGGAGAAAAACAAGTGCATGAGCTTTCGAATGGAAAGCTCAGTAAGTACCCCTGCGGGGTTCAAGAAATATGATATCAACAAAATGAATATCAAAGCAAACTTGGGGCACGCCCCGCAAAGCAAGCCCTAGGAGTCTATCACAAAAATAAAACAAGATAATGACTCCTAGCTAAGAGTTCCAACGGAAGCTCCACAAACGCCTCCCCGGCCGCATCTATCACCAACCTGCCGAGAAAACGACCATCCTGGGCCGCTACGGCCCTCCGGGTCATATGTGGTAGCCGCCACCTATCTCTCATGCCGACATGGTCGCGATCGACCCCACCGACCAAGTGCGAGGACAACTCAGAGTATCGATCCCTCCGCATGGCAATGCCGAGCACTGTGGTGTCCCATCCTCGAATGTCATAAAAGGAGCTCACACGCTCCCGAAAGTCCGGGACGAAGAACAGAACACATAGGGATTCCAACATCCCAAAACAATCACACATGCTAAAGATAGATATCAACAAAATCATAGAAGCATGTATGAAAACAAGGCAATATGTCACAATAACGACATGTCAATAAAATCTCCGAAGAGAGGAAACAAGGCAAGTGTACTTACATGCAAAGCATGCAATCATGAACGCAATAATCAATCCAAAGAAGGAAGATACACAAGGCAAGAGTACTTACCTAAAGTCGCAAAGTCTCGTGCTCCACGGGACTTCTCGATGCATCCAAGACAAAATCTGCCAAGTACATGTCTACTCTCAATAAAAGTATATGTCTATAGATTTACAATGCATGCTCTAACGGGCCCAAGTCCGACTTGTGGGCCTTCTCTCGCGTTCCTATGTCACATACCACCTTGGTTCAATCCTTTGAAATTGATTCGAACCAACCTTGTGTTCATCTCTTCACCCATCTCATCTCATTGATTTACCAAGTCAATTCATGTACTCAATTAATATAATTAGCTAATTAATTTAACTATCCAAGTTAATTAATCTACTAATTAATTATCAAGCCAATCCATTAATTAGTTTGCAAATTAACTAATTAACTAATCTTCTAAATGGTCATCCATTAACCATCTACTAGCTTCGGACTCAACCCTAGATTGGTTGGTCCCAATTTACTTTATCTAGTTGGCCCATCCAACTTATTAGTTATTTATTCAAATAATTAATCATCCACCCATAAGATATCCTTCTAGGTTGTTGTTAGTTAATTTCATTAATTAACTAATCCGGTTTATCAAAGAAACCTTTTATTTAATTTCTTTTGATTAATCCATACAAATTCTTTAATCGACACATAAATCAACTTGTCATTTTAAATCAAATCATTTTACTTAAGCTGATCAACCCAAATCAACTAATCTTTTGATTAGCCCAAGCCCAACTTTGATAATTGACTAACTAACCAAAGTAATTGATTTTAACTATTTTTTTTTCCCATTAGTTCTCATCCAATTAACTAAATAATTAGTTAATTAATTATCCCATAGATAATTTCCCAGTTAGCTAGCTAATCATTATCTTTAATTAATTATCCAAATAGTTGTCATTTCTAACTAGATAATTAACTAGATAATTAATCAATTATTCCATTTGATAAAACTCCAATAAACCGGTGTGACAAATTATCTTGGTTACTAATTAATTAATTAAACTGATTATCATTAAACCAAACCGCATCTTAGTTAGCTAGACTCAACCAACTAATTACTCCTTTAATTAAACCATTCATCCTTTCTCTTAAGTTAAATTCAGCCCATATTAATCCATTGGGCCCAAGCCCATTTCAATTCATTAGTTGAGTTAATTGATTAATTCACCAAGTCAACAATTAATCACCCAACTAGTTATCAATTAATCAATCAACTAATTGTCACTAATTGATTATTAACCTAATCAACTAATTAGTTACCCAACGAATTAATTTGGCTAGATCTTGATTAATTCATTTCAACTTAGCCTCTTTAATTGAATTAATCAACTTAACCATTCTTATTTGATTTATTCCTGGTCCGGACCCAAGTCCAAACCTAACAGGTTAAACCTAACCCTTTCTCACTTGACTAATCTCCATTCTCTACAACCAATTTTTGTTAATATAACAATTAAACCTAACTTTTAAATTAAATACTTTATCTAACTCCATTACCCAAACTTTAACATTTAATTTATTTAATCAAGATCTAAAATCCAAATCTTATCAATTTAATTAAAATTTATTAATTAAAATTTTAAAACCCAAATCTTATCACCAGCCCCTCTCTCTCTTCTATTCTGCCTCTCTCTCTCTTTCCTCTCTCTGTCACTCTCCCGACAATGCTCCGCCGAGAGGGAACCGCGCCCGCGCCTGGGCTCGGACCGAGAGAGAAGCAGCTCCCCGGCCGTCTACAACAACATCCGGCGTCTTGGTGCCTGCTCAGAGCCTCCCTGCCGCCAGGGTTCCGCCCCACCGCCTGGTTCCCGCCGTCCGAGAGCCTCCTCCCGCTGCCTCGAAGCTCTACAGCTTTGCTATCCTCGTGCATGACTCCCGACCGGTGACGACTCCTACCATACCCCTCCCCCCTCTCTCTTTCTCTCTATCGATCTAACGTATGCATGATCAACACTGGAAAGACAGTGAAGGAGGTGCAACATACCTTCAAGCTTGGTGACCGGCAACACCTCCGCACAGTTCCGGCGAGATATGAGGCAATCGGTCCGAGCTCCACAACGTCACGCTGCTCCACGTCACGACGGCGCCGAACAGAGAAGAAGACAGAGACCGAAGATGAGCGGCGTCCTAGGGTTCCCAGTCTCCTTCCCTTCTTATAGGGTTCGCGAGAGGATTACGATTTGATTCATAACACGAATCAAATCTTTTAGTTGCCTTATTTGTGGAATTTAAACATGGAAACGAGCTCGCGGCGACACCGCGCCGTTCCTCCACTCCGACGCGCGGCCGAGCTCCAGACGCGAACCTGGGCCTTTCGATGAGGTAATGGATTTTAATCTCACAAATCTCGACCGTTGAAAATAATTCACTGCTCACGTGCATGGATTCGTACGCACATATGACCAAAGCCCCCTGGACTTTGCATAAATTAGTTTAGTTCAAAACCTTTTTAATACGAAGAATTCGTTATCAGTCCCTTGAATTCAATACCATCGCACACGGGTCCCTCATCTAGAGAGAATGGAAGATTTACACCAAATCCTCAAAAGAATCAAAATTTCATCTTGGTCCTTGGCAGACCCAAAGTTCAAAAGCTCAAATCAATTTGTATTAAATTGATTTATCCTTTCCTTTTGATTAAACACCAACTTTGGACCTTCCCTAATAGCCTTGATCAATTTAATCAATTTAACCTTACTTCCATACTTAGTCCAATCATGATCCATTTAGAGAACTTTCCAAGTTTAATTAAATCATTCATTAATAAAAAATTTATGAAATAATATCCTTTCTAAACTCCCTCATATTTATTTACCATAATGCCCTTGGTGTTTATCTAAATCCCCAAAACACCCTTTGGCATTTTTTTTTAAATAAATAAGCAATAACTTAGGGAAAATTTAACTCCTTTATTTTACTACTAAAATCTTGGATTTTACATTGTGGTTATAGTTACCAGATATCGATGTGGAGTGCTGAGCTTCGTCAGGACAGATACAAATCGGTTGGTTGGATTGCGTTTAGAGGTAAGATACTCTTACCTAGCTTCCACCCGTTGTTTGGGTTTCTTGTTTTGATAAATACTATTCGTTGGCATGTCTTTTTTTCATGATCATCTCTGTAATTGAATGCACGCACATACATGCTAGTTGTTGCTTTCTTTCCTTGTATGTGTGTGATTGTTGCTTAGAGGTAGTATTATCACTATCTGTTTGTTGGAATGCTCTTATGGATATATCCACCCGTGGGTCGACACTTGATTATGGGCACATGGTCTTGTGTGCTGGTCGGGAGTTATGTGCCATCAGAGTTTAATCTTCCGCCCGGTTCAGTGGAGCATTGAGGCTCCGGTTTGGGAACATTCAGGGACGGGACACCCTGGTGTTTTAACTTGCCATGCCAGAGGGACGATACTCTGGTTGTCTTGCTTGTCAGTGGGGTTGGTTCACTAGCCGTGTCGACACGTGGGAGAGGTGGTGCTACCGAGGTGCGACAAGTTTGTCGCTTGCAGCCCGAGGCTGTGTTGCTGTCCGGGGGATCGTTGTTGAGCTGTTCTTGGAATTCTCTTCCAGAGCTCGAGGGCTGTCGCTGGACAGGAGTCGTACCGTTGCTGATGAATGTGGTAGACTCCTAGGGTCTGTTTGTGCGGGGTGTAGCCCCATTGTGTTGATGATGTTTTTATGGATTTGATATCATATATTATCTTTATTGGAACACATTTTTGAGATCCTTGCAGGGTACTTACTGGGCTTTCCATTCGAAAGCTTATCACTTTTCCCTTTCTCTCATTTCAGGTCCTGAGGAGTACGTGATTCGAGCTTAGGAGACGTGGGAGAGTTCGGGTGGGATATTTGCTGAGGTCGGAGGATCTCCTTCTGTGTGAGAGACATTTTGTTTAGGACCCATGTAGGGCCTGTATTTGTTTAGTGCACATGGACCCTTTGTGACTTGTTTTATTTCCGTTGTGGTTATCTTGAGGATATTTATTATTTTTATTGAGACTTTTAATTATTAATTGATATATGCTTTTGATTACTTAGGCCTTGTACTCAAGTGGGGCTCATCTCCACTTGGGTACGGCCGATTTGTTTAAGTGCTCAAGGTCCCGAAATTCGGGTCGGGGTGTTATACGGGGAATGAGATAAAAAATACAAGAATGTGGAATCTCATTCACTGAAAATTTATATCGAGTCATGAGGTGGATTCTCCTCGCACAGAAAGTGTTGAATAGATCGTTGGGATATTGGAAGGATGCTTTGAAAAAAACGCCATAAATTATCAAAGTGGCACAATCTTAGGGATGATGTAATTTTTTAATTGAATTTGTTTAATTAAATATTTATATATAATACATATTTTTTTATTTAAATCAATATATGTCCCATAATTTTTTTAAATTATTTGTTTAACATAATTTCATATTTTATACATATTTATTTTTTAAAATTGTAACTTAAGTTTTTTTTAAATATATACTTAATTTACTTGTATGTACTAGTAAATTCAAGCACAACGTTTGTACAATGCTATGTTCGTGTATTTTCAATGTTGGAAAATTGTTAAGAGCTATAAAAGATTCAATATTATCCAAGAATTTCAGCCTGAACAGATACATCAAATGAATGGGTGCCACCATTTCAAGAGACAACAACATTTGATTCCCCTAGTGATAGAGGAACACTAAGTAATGAGGCTACAACATCACTAATCGTATGTATGAGGCCATCACAATCCTGTGGAGTGGTTATACCAACATGATTAAGAAAGAAGTCAAAGCAAGCCACATGTTCATATAATTCGGACACAGCTAAGTATCTTGGGGAATTAGTTATGACAGGTAGAATCAACTTTGAAAGAAATAGAGAAAAAGATGCATTTGAAATGCATAGATTTGAGGTACTCGAAAAGGATAAAGAGTATGTGCCAACTATAACAAGATCAAAGGGATTGAGAGATTATGTCAATGAATTGCTTGGCATTTTCTCCGACTAGACAATCGTTTTGGAGAGCAGAACGTATAGATATTATGAGGGGTCTAATACCCAATTTAGTCCCTCTATATTCCGAACCGCTTTTGGTTCTTCTGTTATAATTTGATCATTTTTGGTCCCTATAGTTTCACGATTGAGAAATTTTAGTCCCTCCCTTATGTTATAATTTAAGCCAATCGTAAAAGTATAGGGACCAAAAAAGATTAAATTATAATAGATGGGCCAAAAGGGTTGGTTCGGTATAATAGAGGGACTAAATTGGGTATTAAAAAGTCTTTTTAATAAAGACACCCCTAGCAATATGAATGAAAGCATCCCTAGCAACATGAATGAAGGCACCCTAATAATGTGGATGAAGATCATACATCCACCAATTGGTTTGATTAGATGTTTTTTACTTATTTTGATTATCATGTTTAATTAATGTCATTCTTTAAATTTTAATTAATATACTTTTTATTTTAATTAATGTACTTTATTGTAGTACAAATGAGACATAAGTTCATTACCCTTGGTGAAAGTTCATTAATGTACTTTTTTATTTTAATAGTGATTGCATATGCAAAAAAGGGTTTGAGATGAAAGTTTTTTTTGTTATAACAAAAGCAATCCATTTTTTGATGAATAGTAATTGCCATGGTCCCTTTTACCCGATTAAAAAGGATTTTGAGATATAAGTGCTCCAAGAGAGAATGTGTTGGTCAATTTTCTTGTTTATGTTAGTAAGAGAAGCTTTGGTTCAATTTTGCATAAGAAGGTTGAATGTTTCCTTGAACAAGAATAGCAGCACACATGGAATGCAGACAATTAAGAAGATCCAATGGAACAGTACATATGAATGTGTACAAGATGATTTGTTTTTAATATTTGATGGAAATTGGATTATTATTATTTTTTTTTAAAAAGTGGATAAATCACATTTATTTATTAAGTTAATAGGAGTTCAAAACATTGCTCATAGAGAGAGATAAAAAAAAGAGACAATTAGAACTAGCTTCTCATGTCTGAGGTATTGACTCCGCCATTCTTTCCTAGCCACCATGTGCCTGCCTCATGCCCTGCCCAGGATTGGAGGAGAGTTGTCCTCGAATGCGTCCCCACCCTCATCTACTTGCCCTGGTGATTATGAGGAAATCGGATATTTTGTTTTTAATATCCGGCTCTTAATTTCATAGTTCGGATTAAGTTAGTGACTTTTATTATTATTATTATTTAATTCTTTTAGAAGTTTTAAACTATTCTGGTTTAAGTGTTATACAAACCAAACAGAAGGTATTTTTTGGGTTTGTTAATTTCGTAGATAGTAACAACTGCTGAAAAATAAGTTTTATTTCGAATAAAACCATAATCAGTAGTAAAGCCCATCTGTGATGCATATCTCAAGGTATCTCTGACCGTTTAATAATATTCTACCAACGGCTGAGATCTCTCCCGCAAATTTCAAAAGCTAACCCCAAAAATGATTTTGAACCGAGGATCGTGATTGGTGGCCTGGCCATGGAGGGAAGTGAGAGCGAGGCGGTCTTCGATGCTTGCAATCTCAACCCGCAGCGCTTCATCAACGAGGTCCTCAACGCCGCCGACGATCTCCTCGACGGCGCCTTCCAGTTCTCCCTCCAGTTCCGGATAATCTCCCCCCACGATCCATTGATCTCTCTGTAACTCTCTCAAGCCCTAACATTTGCTCTTTTTGATTCGCCAGACAGGCTTCCATCATTGCGGGATGTGGGGAGCAGCATTCGGAGGAGCTCGCCAAGGTATAAAGGCTGGACTCTGCCCCATTTTTCTCAAACCTGTAGTTTTGTGGATAATTTAGTGATTTTTGTTTGATTGTTTAAAAGATGTGGTTATCTCCGAGGATTGTGAACAATTCTTTAGCAAAGGTTTTAGTACATCTAAATGATGTAAATGAAGATGGGAGTTCAGTAGTATCAAAGAGCTTTTTGAGCTTCAATGAATTCTTGAATGAACAGCCGAGGTATAAAAAATTTCAAAGAAAAATAGCTAAATGTTGTTAAATGTAGTAAGACAATTCAATGCACCATGATCGGTTGGAAACATTCATAGTGCTGTTAGTCTGTCGATGGAAACTACAAATTCTGAGTTTTTATTTTTTTTATTATTTCAGTCATAAACTTAGATTTTATACTCTTCTACTAGATGTTCACCAGAAGTCTTTTTGGCCAGGAAAGACACAGAAAGTTGAGGTTTTAATGGGAGGAAGCAACCACTATGTGAGCTTTGTATTTTAAAATCAAAATAAGATGGATACTGTTAAAGGAACCTAAAACGGAGTTGCTAGTTTGGAGGGTGATCTTGAATTGGAACAAGCTGTGAAAGGAAGCTTGTAACTGTTGAAATTCAGCAGTTCCTTACCCTCTGTAATCTGTGAAAATGATTAAGAAATGCAAGGATGACTCTAGAACTCTATTTGAGTGAGACATGAACTTAGTTGGAGTAAGTTGTTCTGTTTTCCACAACCACCAGTTGGTTAACAGTATTGTATTATTAAGCTAGTATCCTTTTCATTTTTTTAAGGTCAAAGTCCTGCATAATATGGTTTTCAAGACTGAAAGGCTTATTTTGTGTCAGTTCTTCACAACCAAGGCTTGTAGTTCATCTTGAAAAGTGGGCTAACATGCAAAGTCCAACTCTTAAAACTTCTCGTTTCTCTATGGAAACAGGGGTTAAGTGTTTAGCTTGTGCTCAATTTCTGTTACAGGATCCATGATAAGTTATATTTTAAATTGGCATTACCTTCCCAAAAACAATCACAAAGTAGCTGGAACAGTTTGTTCTTTTTATTTGTTCTCATTTGATTTATTCATAGTCAGCTTCATTTGAGTTAGCGGAAACCTAAAGCTAGGAGACTCTTTGAGCTACATGCTTGTCCAGTTATCAAGAACATTGCATGCATACAGGGATATCGCAGAAAAGGCCTGTATTGTAGAACCTTCAAATTGATACATGCTAATGATCACCTAATAGTTTCATAATATTTAGTGCCCCTTTTGTTGTCTCAGGGTGTTTCATACCTTCGCAACATGACACAAGAAGTCCTGGACAAGAGAATGAACATTTGGGAAAAATACTGTCTTCGACATTGTTTTGCTTGCTGTACCTGAGGGCTTTGTGCTGCAAAACACTGTAAGTTTTCTATCTAAAAAGAGCTAAAATTTCTGTAGGCACTGGCACTTTGATCACACTTACTCTTTTTTTAAATGTGGACAAACCACTGTAAAACACACCACTAGCGTGATTGGAACCTTCAACCTCTTCTTGTGAGAAGAATGGGCTAGCCAACTTTCCTTGTGAAAGATGATCAAATTTATTTTTGTTCTCTGCAGATCTACGGCTGTTCCTTATATGAACAATAAGATGCTTGATGGCTATCATGATATTTCTTCTTAAACTAGACCTTTCCATTGACAGAAATTTCCAAAGATGTCATTCTTGGTTACATTTAACTCCCAATCTGCTGACTCTAAAATATTACTTTACCCTTTTAGAGAGGGTTCAATATATATATATATATATATATATATATATGTATAGGGTCATGTTACTATGAGGTCGGCCTTGTTACTATTCAAGTAAGATCGCATCATTTTCACCCATTTTGAGAGTGTTGTTTACAAATCCAACCGTATGGATGAAAAGAACATTGAAAAATAAGATAACATGTCGCATTTTCATTTTACAATTTGGTGATCAGTATGATTATTCATCTTAAAGGGTGAAAATTTAACCCGTTAAGATTTCTATAAATTTTCACCCGTTAAGCATGAATGATCATACGTCACCAAATTGTATGAAAATTCACATATTATCTTATTTTTCGGCGGTTCTTTCTATCCTGTATCGTAAAACTCTAAAACACTCTCAAAGTGGTGAAAATGAGGCTGCATCTTTACTTGAATAGTAGTAGCGCCCAATTCATAAAGAATAATACTCTAATTCTATATATATATATATTTGGCATTTAGTGGTTTTTTACTGATGGGAAAAATGTGGTTCTATCTTGTAAAATCACTTTCTTCCATTTTATTTTTATTTGTGATCAACAAGGAGGGATTTTCACTATTGTTTAAATAGATTCAATCGTATATCAGAGCTTGACCCCATCTAAGTATTTTGGGATTAAGCGCCTTTAGTTGTTGTTGTAAAATGTATACTGTAGTCAGTTTGCAGATTAAACACTTGCGGCCACATAGAGAACTGCATGTGTTTGTGAAAATAGCATGTAGTCCTAACGGATTAATTTTAACATATTATTCTCCAGAAAGAGTTATCTGTTAACAATTTATCACTTCAAGAAGGAGATTCTGAAGCAGAACTAGACTCTCACTTGAACTACTTGAGAGAGAAGCTTACTGCAGTAAGTATCTGCCTTCTATTGTTTCTTTGGTTTCCTTCTTCTCTGTTTCTCTAAAGATGATTAGAAATTTTCTAGGTTGGGAGGGAATCATCAGAGCTTCATAGAGAGATCCAAGCTCTGGAAAAGCAGACTTCTCTACACAACAGTTATGATGCATCCATTGCTGAGGCACTACAGCTATACGAGCAGAACTCTGCGCATGAGATGTTTCAAGGTATAACCGTACTTATAAAACTTGGTATATCATCTTGTGATGATGGTTTATTTGGAATTTTGTCTTGAGAGTCTGTTTTGCAGTTTTGGTCAAAGCACTTCAAAAAGCCATTTTGGTCCCCTAACTCTACAGATATCATTGTTAATTTTGGCCCCCTGCAGACTATAAAAATATTCACATAGCCCCTCGAATCCATGGGGGTTTTGACACTTACAGCCCTCGACAGTAATGGGTTACAAATTAAATACATCCATTATTTTATTTTATGATGCGTATACCGACGTGCAAGCGTCTTGGCGTGGCACGTAAATAAAATTTTGAAAATATGTTACTAAATTAATCTTGACGTAGCATGCCAAGTGTCCAGCATGATGACGTCAGCATCGACGTGGCGTAAAAATGAAAAAATCTAGAAAAATTATAAAAAATATGAAAAAAAAATCAGGAAAATATGGAAAAATCATTAAAAATCTAAAAATTATTAAAAATTCATAAAAAAAATTAAAAAAAAATATGAAAAAATTTTAAAAATATAAAAAAATTCATAAAAAATCTAAAAATTATGAAAAAAATCATAAAAAATCTAAAAATTATGAAAAAAATTAGTAAAATCTAAAAAAAAAATTAAAAAAATAAAAAAATTAAAAAAATATGATTTTTTTAAAAATATGAAAAAAATCATAAAAAATCTAAAAATTATGAAAAAAATCAGAAAAAATTTAAAAAAATATTAAAAAATCATTAAAAAAATTAAAATAATATGAAATTTTTTTAAAAATATGAAAAATATCATAAAAAATCTGAAAATTATTAAAAAAATCAGAAAAAATATCTAAAAATTATGAAAAAAAGGAAAAGTTTTAAAACAAATAGGGAAAAAAATATTAAAAATAGTAAAAAACAAACCTTGCCTTTTTACACAAATTTACTATATTAATCATTTAACAAAATGACAGAAAATATTAAAAAATAGAAAAAAATCTAACTTGATTATATCCAAATGTAAAGGGTGATGTGACATTAATTTTCTAAAATAACATGATTGGGTTTTTAAACTAAGAACCCACCAATGTTAGGGTTATATCCAACACTGGTGGCTCCATGCTCCTCTTTCGTCATGTTCTTCACTTGTGGTCCCCGACGGGCCTGGTTGATCAAGCGAGAGGGGTTCCTGGCTCCTGCACTTCGGCTTCTCAACAAGCATCGCAAGCTTCCCGATCATCATATATAAGAGGCTTATGATTCTTAATGTTAGGTTTTGTGCTTCTTAACATACTAACTAATATTGTATATTCTTATAGGGTACCAATACTTTCAAATCTGTTGTACCAACACAAGAAAGCCATGCAGGAGATGGTGGATATGATTGAGAGTCTTCACCCCGAGTGATATTGCGAGAATGGTTCTCACTTTTATTACACAAATGTTGTATATTGAATGATGTTTTAAACATACATTTAGTGGTTTGTTTTGGTTAATTGTTGATCCTTTTATCTTATATTGTTCAACAAGTTTCAAAATGTTTAAGATGAATGGTTTCAAGATGTAAACAAAGCTTGATTGGTTGGTTGTAGGACAAAAAGCGGGTTGTATCTTTATGAAACATGTTCGTTTTTTACTAATTTTCCATGTTGATTGTTGTTGTTTAGGTACAAAATGTTGTGTAAAAAGATAAGGTTATTTTTCTGATTTTTTTTCATATTTTCAAATTTTTTTCATATTTTTTCTTACTTTTTTCATATTTTTCTGATTTTTTCTATTTTTTTAATATTTTTCTGCCATTTTGTTAAATGATTAATATAGTAAATTTGTTTAAAAAGTCAAGGTTAGTTTTTTCCTATTTTAATATTTTTTCCATATTTTTGAAAACTTTTCCTGAGTTTTTTTTTCATAATTTTTAGATTTTTTTCTGATTTTTTTCATAATTTTTAGATTTTTTATGGATTTTTTTATATTTTTAAAATTTTTTCAAATTTTTAATTTGTTTTATGATTTTTTAATATTTTTTAGATTTTTTTTTCTGATTTTTTCATATTTTTTCTGATTTTTCCATATTTTTCTGATTTTTTTCATATTTTTTAGAATTTTTTTAGATTTTTTTCATTTTTATGCCACGTGGCATGCCACGTCAGCATGCTGACATGGCATGCCACGTCAGCATTAATTTAGTAACATATTTCAAAATTTTATTTATGTGCCACGTCAGCACGCCACGTCAGCTGCCACGTCATCATAAAATAATGGGTGTATTTAATTTGTATGCCACGTCAGCATCAGGGACCGTAAGTGTCAAAACCCCCATAGTTCAGGGACTGTATTGAACATTTTTATAGTACAGGGACCAAAATGAACAATATACCATAGGTTAGGGACCAAAAATGGCTTTTTGCCTTGTTTTATTTGAAGAATTCAGGAGTGATTCAATGCTTCTCATGGTTTTCTGTTAAAAAAAAGGGTAAACTGGTGGTACAAAGCTCCCGCTATGTGCGGGGTCCGGGGAAGGGTTATGTTGGAATTTTATTATGAAACACACTTAATATGCATAAACATGATCTTGTTCTTATAAATGGTAAATCGTAAAAGCGTAATTTACTTATTTAGTGTTAGGTATCTTTGTATGTAGCCTCATGAACATATAATCAGCAACATCGCAATCACTGTTAATCCCATGATTTACTCATGATCGGTGAGCTTTTGATCTTCTACCGAGGCGATGGATGTTCACGTTGTTGTAGATTCATAGTAAGGGTTTGCCTCAGGAGATGGAGATAGTGGAGAGAAGGATTAGAGCCTTTTATATAATGATTTGGATAAGGTTTCTATCCATCAAGATTCCTAATCCAAAATCAATTCAAACTCGGTTGCTTTAACTGGAATTAGTTCACTTCGGACCAGCTTGGAGTGCAGTGTAATGCAGCGACGCTACACTGTTTTTTTTTCTTGCAAGAGGTTGTTTCTCATGGTTTTCTATATTGTTGCAAATTCAAATGCAAGAATTTAACTGCTAAGAAATCTTACATCACTGCATTTTGCTTTTGGTAGATCGTCTTATTTTGTTCTATTGAAGATTAAATTCTTCTTTCTTTCCTTCCCTCCTGTTTCAGTCTGTGACAATCATAGGGACCTTGACTTTTAAGTTGTTAGAATTTGTTGAAATTGTTATAACAACTTCCTCAAATGTGTAACTAATTACATCTTATTTCAGTCCACTTCAATTTTTTTTTATCCAGTTCAGGGCTGATAAAGCAGAATTACTAAAGTCACACAAGCAAGAGAATCACAGAGAAATCTCTTGGTTCAAACATAATATGCAACTTAGTCATACTTTATTTGCAGGCTCATCAGTTACTAACAAAATCAGTAAAGTCACTGAAGCTTCCAAAATCAGTATTGTGTCTCTTGTATGATATTTGAGAAGTAAGAAGTATTCAATGATTTTGCTCAGAACTTGCTGTATTATCACATGTTCAAACCATATTCTCTCCCTTGTGTTACTTCTGTTTGGCCAAATGACTCATTAGCTTTGCAGAGATAAGGAAGGCGGCATCAGTACTGCACTCAAAAGCTGAGGCCATGCAGATGAAAAGAACAGAAACAGATGGAACATCCAATGACTGGGAAAGCAAACTCACCAATTAAACGGCAGCATGTGAGAGATGACCATGGTAGTATGTATGTTTTATGCTTCTGTTACTTGTGAATTGTAGAAATTAAAGGCTAGATGATGAAAAGACTTGGAATCCCTACTTATTTTCAGTTCTCTGTGCAAGCCTGGAAGACATTCAAGGAGTCCTCACCATCTTGAAGAACATGTAGCAATGGACATTCCATGATATTAATTAAGATGGTATCATCTTTGGCTAATTCTTCTGTAAATTTGTGCTTTGTGAGAAGAATGCTACTCTGAAGCAAGTCTTGGCTCATCAAAATGGTGTGTGATGTGTATCGGAGTTTAAAAAGAAAAAATGTTGCCTTTTGACAGGTATCTTTATGTAGCTCCAAAACAATTCATTGTTGTGTTGAATTTAGAACCATTGGGATTTTACTAGTTTTTCAATTAAGCCTTTTCTTATGATGGTTACTCAGTCCAGCTTTTTTGTGCTTTATACAGGGATTATTTATATCCAGCCTTTATATTAGAAAATGTTTTTTTTTCCCCATTTTTTTCATTTGAAATATAATCTAACTTGTAAATGCATAGCAGTTACTCTCATAAGGATATCAACTGCTGTTTATATTGTCAATCATTTTCAGAGATGTTGACTGCAGTCAGTATATTCACTTACCCAAGTTGCAGGCATGCATTTTTCCAAAAAGGTTGCAGCCATGCATTCGCATATCTCATGCCATGCTGTGCAAGACTATATATAATATGAAGAAATTGTCATTTTTCTTTTAATCATTCTTCTTCATAGGCCGTTGTCCTTGTGAGAGTAAGCATTCTATCCATCCAAGCCACAGTTTGCCCTAGACATCTGGTTTCTCATGTGGCGCGAGTCATGGCCATGCAATGTGAAAGAGAGTGAAGTGGACTCCCTAAATCACAAACATCACAAAGGTAACCTCATGCCTCATCACCTTGTGTGGAAACGTCCCTTTTTTTCCAAGCCATGCAAAGCTTCATACTATATATAAGAAGGTCCTCAAAACTAGATTCTCAAAACTCTATTCCGAAAATGCTAATGTTTTCACTCCTGCTCTTCTTCAATGGTTTTGTCTCCATGGGAACAGCTTCACTTGAGTCCCAAGGACGGGCTCTCCTTCATTGGAAAGTCACCGTGCCAAGCCAACAACACTAACTCCATCCCTGATCCCTGGACCATTCAGCAGAACAATCCATGTTAAGAAAGGGCAAACATAGTCCCATATCGCTATTGAAGGAGAAGTGTGAGGGGTTTGTAAGAGATAGACCCATTTTCATTAGTGTGACGCCTTTTGAGTGAAACCAAAGATAAAACTATATGCTGACAATCACTAGGATTCATCACTCTGGGATCTCAACCTCAAGGACATCATTCCATCAGAGCTGGCATGGGCCATTTGACAAGGCTCAACTCGTTGTGGCTCATCATGAATCAGATAAGTGGCTCTATACCTCCATCATTTGGTAATCTCACCAGGATCAAGTCATGATACCTTTGGCGAAATAAGCTTTTAGGCACCATCCCCAGTGAGTTTGGAAGTCTAATTAGTTATTTGTAGGCTTTGGGTCTATTCAACAACCTTTCAGAAGGTTCAATCCCTTCTGTTTTTGGTAACTTGACTAACTTAGTAGCTTTGGGACTGTGGAGCAATAACCTCAATAGCTCCATATATACCTCCATATTTGGGTAATCTTAAAAGACTCAAGGCTTTATCTCTTGATGATAATAAGCTTTCAGGCACTATCCCTGGGGATTTAGCAAGGCTTAGGCATTTGCAGGTGCTGGGTTTGTCTTACAACCTCTTGGCAGGTTCCGTCCCTTCTCTTCTGGGGGAACATGATTAATCTCCAAATGCTAAATCTGTCATTCAATAGCCTTAGTGGATCAATTGCTCCTGAACTTGGAAATCTCATGAACCTGAAATCTATTGATAACTCAAGGAACTTTGTCATAGGCCCCATACCTCTTGATATCACAATTATTATCTCTTTGTGACAATCAAATCTCTGGAGCCATGCCTTCAGAGATGGGAAAACTGTTGCGCACGGATGAATAGATTCAGCTGTTCCGACCGTTGAGAGGAAAAGAATACTGTTCATTTTAAAGAGCTGTTTGGCCAAAATTCCGAAGAGCTAATTCGGAGGAGTTGACAAGATCGAGAGCTCCTCGGACAGATTTCTGAGGAGATAGAGTTGGCTGCAAAACAGAATGTAAAAGCACACGCACGATATACGTGAAAACCCTATAAAACGAAGGGAAAACCACGGGGCACCAGGCAGACAAAATCCACTAGAATCAAGCAAGTAACTACAATAACTCTCTTGAGTTGATGCCCAAACTCAAGATTACAACTAAGGCAGGAATAGAACTTAGATCAACAATGAACAAACTTAAGACACAAAGCTTAAGCAAACAAACATTCTAACTGCAGTTGAGTATCACTGTTCTTTGTCTCCAAAGAGTGGATGCCTTCTTCAATAACTCAGCCTTCTTCTTCTTCCTTCTTCTTCTTGCTTGATCTCTCTCCATAGTGTGCTTTCTTTCTCTCTTTGATAATCTCTGGTTTTTCAACAACATCACCAGTGAGGCTTCATTCCTCTTTTATACAAACTTTGGTGAGGATCCCAAAGCATCTTTTTTTTTTTTTTTTTTCTGTGGCTTGTGTAACACTCATGCTGTCACATCATAGTAGTGTATGCCATGCTTGTTGTAGTTCTAAGACACCTTTCTGTCTGACACCGCCTTTCCACCTTTGGGATTGGTGCCATGTGTACTTCTAGTGGGAACCACGAATCCATTCCTGAACCCTTGCCGAGCAGCCAGCTCTTTGTCAACATGATGTGTTGGTTGTTCGGTTTGCCTATGCCTTACCAAACAACAAACACTGCTCACCTAGAACACCTGTCTCGATGTGACGCTTTGGTCAACTTGCTCTTCGGTCTTGGACTACTGCTCTTCTGCTGTTTCATTTCTTCGGCAGCCAGTTGGTCTTGGACCATCAAACCCAACAAAAACTTGTCAATCTGAACTTTTTGTTTCTTTGTGAGAACAGAATATCTGGTAGAATACCTTTCAATGTTTGGAAACTTGACCAAACTTGAGATTTTGGATATGGGCAGCAATGGCATCAATGGCTCCATCCCTTATGAAATTGGGAACCTAATAAACCTGCGTGAATTGTACTTCACTTAATAGTATGATAGGATCCATCCCAAGTGCCCTGGGGAATTTGAAAGGCCTAACTATATTTGTTGTCAATGCACAGCAATCGTCTCTCTGGTTCAGCCGAATGAAATATCAAATCTTGTGAATTTAATTATTCTTGAGTTTGCCAATAATAGTCTTTCAGGTCACTTCCCAACAGATATGTTCAAGGGAAGATTGCTTCAGTGTCTCACTTTGGGCTATAATAATTTCCAAGGTCCTATTCCAAGGAACTTAAAAAATGCTACCAACTTGATCAGAATTCGAGTTGAAAGAAACCAATTCACAAGAGACATCTTTGATAACTTTGGGGTGCATCCTTATTTAGTATATATTGATCTGAGCTTCAATAGACTGTCAGGTACCTTGCCACCATCTTGTGGAGAATGTCTTGGCATATTTTAAGATCATTGGCAACATGATCCATGGATCCATATCATCTGAAGTTGGTCATTTATCAAATCTACGAGTCCTTGATCTTTCTTCTAATCGTCAGGTAGGAGAGATTCTAAGGGAATGGAGCATGTTGGATTTCATGTATCACTTAAACATGAGCAACAACCAGCTCTCATGAAACCAACGACCAAAAGGTCTATTTGTACAAGGGTCCCTTATCAAGAGATGGAATTCCCCTGTGGATGGCCCGGGGTCGAATCCCATCTCTTGCAAGGTGAGGGTTTAGGTGCACGGGTCTGTTCCACGCTTGAGCTGCCGAGCTTTTGGGTGTACGATGTTGTTCAGAGTGTGAGCTGCCGAAGCCTATAACATGTTCTTTGACATCCTTCGGGGGGTGCTTGTTGGCTTAGTAAAAAAAAAAACAACTCTCATGAATCATACCGCAAGAATTCGGAGACTTGTCTTTTCTAGAAGTTCTTGATTTGTCATACAACTTGTAGTGGAACAATATACCAACAGAGTTGGAGAATTGCCTTAAATTGTACTCATTTTTGTTTTTTTGGCGATAAGAGCTAGGTGATCAGCACCACTTCGCTAAGATTGCCCTAGGCGTGCTTAGTTGCGGGATCGAATCCCAGAGCACGGGTATTTTTGGTTTCTATACCCACCACGTGCCTAGGAAATTCGCCACACAATTAGCCCTCAGAGTGACTCGAACCCGGGCAGGTGTTGAGGCACGCGACTAGTTTGCCGCTAGACTGAGATGTCTTTGGCCTTAAATTGTACTTATTGAAGTTGAGTGGAAACAACATGGAATCATCCCCTTTCAACTTGGAAATTTAAACCGCAGCAACTCAGCAAACTGAAAATTTATAACACAATCAGTTACAAGGCCTTAATCTATCACACAATCAGTTGGTTGGTCACTTTCCACCTTTTCAGTTCTTGATCAGCTTGGTGCAATAGATTTATCTTATAATTCTTTAGATGGTCCAATTCCAGATAACCATTTCTTTCAAACAGCTCCAATTGAATGGTTCATCCACAACGAAGGTTTATGTGGTCACGTGCATGGTTTTCCATCATGATTCATGTCTATCCTCTAGTGTTGATCACTATGATGCAAACAAGCATCGAAAAGTCATTGTTTTGGTTATTATTTTCATAAACGGGTTTCTACTTCTGTTATGCCTCATCGTTGGAGTTAGTTTGCTCTGTTACAATATAAAAGACAGAGTACATTCTCAACATGGAGCTTTGATGGGAAAAAAAGTGTACCAGGAGATCATTGAAGCAACTGAAAATTTTGATGACAAATACTGTAATGGTGTTGGATCTTCTGGTATTGTCTATAAAGCAACCTTTATCATCTGGTGAGACATTTTCCATCAGGAAAACTCAGGCAACTGGAGTCCAAGTGGATTAGCAAGCTTTCCTAATTGAAATAAAGGCATTAACTCAAATTCGGCATCCAAATATTGTGAGGCTCCATGGTTTTTGCTACACTCATAAATTCCACTTTCCCATATACGAGTATATAAAGAGAGGAAGTTTAAGTGCAATACTAAGGTCTGAAGAATGGATTAGATCTAGAGAGTGGATATCATTATAG
Organism: Dioscorea zingiberensis; assembly: GCA_026586065.1. NCBI lineage: Eukaryota > Viridiplantae > Streptophyta > Magnoliopsida > Dioscoreales > Dioscoreaceae > Dioscorea > Dioscorea zingiberensis. The sequence goes on from CM048824.1 coordinate 10,506,908, forward strand.
ACATTGTTCAAGCTTTATCTTATTTGCATAATGATTGTGACCCTTAATCGACTGTCTCTAAAGAATCCTTGAAAAAAGGTTTGAAAGTTCAGTTAGACTACAGCGAGTTAGGGTACCTTGCTTTTGAACTCTTTCAAGAGATCAATGAATCAACAAATGTGATGCAATACCCCACTGACGGATCGTTCATTGAGACATAACAAGCAACAATATTCTTCTAGATGAAGATTACAAGGCTTGCATTTCGGACTTTGGCATCACTAGACTCTTAACTCTCTTAACTCCTGATTCATCTCATTGGAGCATGCTTGCAGGCACCCATGGATACATGACACACCAGGTATGTCCATTCACATTCTTCAACATTAACAAGTGTGTTTCAAGTAAGTACTCCATTATTTCAATCTTTTCTTTCCTTCTTGTTACAGAGCTTGCTATACAATGATGAGGATGACTGAATGGTGTGATGTATATAGTTTCGGAGTTGTAGCACTTGAAGTGATACATCATACATGGAATTCATCCTAGCGATGCATAACAACTTTGTCATCAAGCATGCTAATGAAAGATATTCTAGATCCTCGCCTTCCACTTCCTACGTCTGATCAGGTGGCTGCAAGCCAAGTGCTTACAGTGATTTTGATAGCATTGCAAATGCATCGACACCAATCTACAATGGAACGAGTTTCTCATCAGAGGTCATTTTCTTCAGTCTTTAACCAAACACCAGCGTCCTCTCTTTCCACACGCTTAGAATTGATGATTTGACGAATTCTCAAACATGCATGGTTTATCCAATTTTATATATATAAAAAAATACTATGAATGTATTTAAATGATCAAATTAGTGGGCAGTCATGATGTTTAATTTATTCTTACATTGTTAGAATCCACAACTTTCTACAAAGCACGATTCTCAGATATTGACGAACTAAAACATTGTTTTATACCACGTGTCAAGAACTTGGACACAATTTCATGTCATGGATATGTTTAATATTATAACCATTCTTTCTGCACAGACCATGAAAAAACATCCAGGAACAGGAGTAGCAGTTGGTGCTTGCCTAGCCAGGTGGGACATTAACTAGATGCCCAGCCATTTCATGACTTCCGATTCTTCCACATTTGTTTTCAATCAATGACCAGTTTTTTGGAATTTCTGTCAACTCAAAACTATCTTTATCTTTATTTTACCATTTTCTGAGTTCAGATTATAGGTGTTTACTCATAATGAAACCATTCAATGCATGGAACTTGAATTTATTATTAATAAAGACTTAATGCCAATTATCTCCACCTTTACTATATTTTCCCTTTTTTATTACTTTATTTTTGGTAGCATTCCATTCCTCTTTCTTTCTGAACAGCTTTAGACAAATGATGCAAGTGCATCATGAAAGATCTGCATACATGTATCAGAATTGTGCTTCTACTTAGCTAAACCACAGGGCTGTTTGATATGGCCACTTCCATCCAAGGAGGGGGATGTGGTCATCCAATCATTTTTTACTTTTTCTGTTTTGTTATGGATGGGAATGTTTGAAATTAGCCGGATGTGGCCATCCACACAAGAATTCATCCACTTTTTATCCCCTATAATTTTTAAAAACATTACATATACTTTTATAAAAATATAATCATTTTATATATTTAATAAAAAATATTATAAATTTTCCCAAAATTATTTAACTATAAAGAACTTGAAAAAAAATTATATTTAGTTTTATTTGAAAATTTATTTGAAGATAATATTATATATATTAAATTAAAATATCCTAATTTTGAGTATTTTAAATTAAATAAAATATTTAAATTTAAATACAACCAAACATTAAAAGTATACATAGAGTCCTTTTCTCTTTATCCAACCAAATACACAACTGCAACTGTTCATCTTGTATCTGCACATCCTTGTAACTCTTCATCCAGTTGATGAGGTATTACAGACAACCAAACGCTAAAATCAATAACACCAAAGTTGGCTAAGAAAATACAGACGCAGTTACTCAACATGGCCTAATGGCTTCCTCCAAAATCTCTCCTCACCACTATTCAAATATTAATCATGGTGCCTTCACTCTTACTTGTTTGCAATATGTTTGTTATATTATTCCCATGGCAACAACTTCTCCTAAGATTGAATCCTTAGTGACGCCGGGCGGGGTAGCGATTAATTCTGGCTAGCCGTATCCAAAGGGGATCGCAAGGAAGACTACAAAGAACCAAGAAGAACCAGAGAATTTCTTTGAAATTCAATTAAATTTCATTCAAAACATGACTCAATCCAAAAGCTAGTCCACAAGTCGGACTAAATAGCCCAAAACTTACTTATTTGGTATTTCGCCAAAAATAACAAAAATCCCAAAATTATTCAAAATGAAAATTCTAAATAAGAAAAGTTCTAAATAAGATAACTAATTAGCCACAAATTTGGACCAAATTAGATTCAAATCACTTCCTAATCTGGACCAAAATAGATTCAAATCACTTCATAATTTGACAAATTATTTATTACTAAAAATAGCTAAAAATATCTAAACGGTGATCTTGTAAAAAAAAAAAAATAGTAGAATTTGAATTTGAAAATGACACCCATCAAGTGTATCTTGACAACTATGGTGTGCGCGCTGAAAAGAGCTTCCCATATTGGGGTCATATGTGCGATTCCGGCACTTGTAACCAAAGTTATGGCCAAATTACTGAAATACATCATCTGACTTAGATCCTCCTGCATCACTCAAGGAGAGCTCTTCTCGATCCGGTGGAAGACCAGCCTCTAAACATAACACCTCATCAACTCATGGACTACGTCTTAGACCATTCCATACAACTGAATTGGAATTAAATGCAGAGGTTAGGGGTGTTAATTGATTCGAAAGAGATGCAAAAGTTACTGAAGTAGGCTGCGCCCCACTTTTACTTTCATCACCTTTATGGAAAGATACATCACAAAGATGTTTGGGACAGAATACCTTGATCACTTTCCAAAAACAAACACTGGAAGTGCAAAAGTTGTTAATTCGATATGCTCTCGCTTCAGTGGAAAAGAACACTAGAAATGGAACTCCTTCCATTTTCAACCACTTGGGAGAAGAGAGACTTCCACCTATTTTTCTACTTCCAACCACTTTCTGACAAGTGAACACCCCTTTAATGCCAACAACCATTAGAAAGGGGAAGTTGGAGACTCAACTTCTTAGCTCTCGCTCAACCTAAGTATCAACCATCTCCAAGGAGCCATCTCTGCAACCATATCATCTTTCTCCAACTCACCATATGTGATCTCTCTTCAAACAATCTCATTGGCGGTATTCCACCAGAGGTTGGTCGTTTGATGAGGCTCAACTTCTTGTGGCTTTTAGAAAATAAGATAAGTGGCTCCATCCCTCATAAGATTGGATATCTTTTGAATCTCAAGGAAATTGCGCATCTTAATTAACCATATAAAAGGCACAATTCCTCCAAGCTTAGAATACTTGACCAATCTTCTAAAATCCAAAAACTTGTGAATATAAAATAATTATACATCTTCTAAACAATATAGCAGGTCATACTCTACCCAATATAGCCAATTTGACCACTGCTTGAAATATCAGACTTGTATGGAATAGCCTCAATGGTTCCATCACTCTTAGGAAGGGAGTTCTTGCAAAGTTGAGGAGATTGGACTTATCTATGAATAACATTATTGGTTCTATTCCAAATGACATTAGAAACTTGGGCAACCATGAGTATTTCTCCGTACATACCAATACATGGATAGGTTTATTCCCCATGAGATTGGAATGTTAGAGTTGTATATATGGTGATTGTACCTTATTCTTACATCGGGTGTTCCTATCACCCTCTCTATCCTATTTGTATATGTTCTGATGCACATTGTATTATACAGAGAACATTATTCTTCTCTTTCTTTTCTTTTTCTCTCTTTGTAACATGGTATCAAAGCTAGGGTTTTGAGTCTTGGTGCTCCTCATTGCTGCCGCCTCTATCTCTATCTCTCTCTCTCTCCCTAGTTGTTGGCCTCCTCCTCTTCGTGTTCGTGATCACCGGACCACCTCCGACCTACCCGCGATCCCCCTGCTACATCCCGCAATCCATGACCTCGTCTAATCCTCCTTCTGGCAATCCGTAGTCCTGTGTGCAAATCCGCAGTCTTGTGTAAAAGCAGGGTGTTTGTTGTTTCATTTCTTCATCTATATTGTCTTGTGCACACCAAGTGTTTTCTATTTAGTCTCCTCATATCTTTAGAAAATATTTACTATCTTCAAAATGTGGATATAATATTGGATGGGAAGAATCGCAAGGTTTGGTCCTCCACTCTCCATGTCCTTTTTCAAGGGCTTAATTTGTGGGATTAGATTGATGGCACCAAGCTTTCTCCTGTTCCTTTGGATGATTTAGAGGTCTCTTCCCACTCTACTTCCAGTGACGTAGTCTCCCCTCAGACCCAGGATTGGGCTAAGTAATATCAAAATGATTTACGGGCCATTACAATTCTCTGTCAGTCCCGTGAGCTTCCTATTTATCTTGGCGTTTGTGATCTTCCAACGACCAAAGTGCTATGGGAGTATTTACCTTGTATCTTCCTTCTAAGTCGCTCGAAATATTCTCCGGGTACAAGCTCTCTCCAGTACTTATCAATGTGATCGATCTGTTCAGGACTTCTTCGCCAAGCTTAGTGACTTTTGGTGTTAGTTTGATGCGATGTCACCATCTAATTGGCCCACTTGTGAATGTTGCACTGCTCGGGTTAAGGATTGTGGGTACCTTCACTTGTATGAGTTCCTGATGTAGCTTCGACCATATTTTGAGGTTGTGCGTGCTCAGATGATGTATCAACCAACTCCTCTTTCTATTAGTGATGCTCTTGCATTAGTGATTGTTGAGGAGACACACCTGTACTCCCTAGATGATATGTGCCACATTGCCATCTCCTTTGCACCCCGCTCTGTCCTTGCTGCTTCTCAGAGTTACCTAATGCGCCCTGCTTCTTAGATGTCTCCTCTTGCTCCTGGCTATGATGCTCCCATATGGTCTTCTCATTTACTACCTACACCAACTCTAGCTCTTCAGCGGTGTCCACAGTCTTCTGGTCCACCTCAGTGCCGTATCTTGCTTTGCCATTAATGTCATACTTTTGGCTATATTCGTTCCGAGTACCACAAACTACAGCATGTCTTGGAGCAACAGCGTAGCCAGCAGCAGCGAGTCGCTTTAGCCTTGCTTCCTCCTCGGTTCTTTAGTGACACTTCTGTTTCCTTGTTTATACCCCAGCAGATCATCTAGTTGGCTCATCAGTTGTCGTAGAGCAGGCCTTCCTTAGCACTTGGTTATGCATAGACTCCTTCGACTGATCGGAAAGCAACATTTGCTTCTACAGGTATTACAACCGCCTATTGGTTACTAGATTATGTTGCCTCATATGTTCATATGACCTTTGATACCTCATCTCTCCACTCCTGGCAGCCCGTCTCCCATGACCTATAGGTCATTATTGCTAATGATACTATCCTTCCCATTGCTAGCCGTGGCACCCTACAGACTCCCCATTTCTCCATACCTAGTGTTGCTCATATTCCAATGCTATCCGTGAACCTTATCTCCTTGAGCCAGCTTTCATGTCATGTCGTGCCCCAGTGCTCATGCTCAAAATGCCACAATAGAGTGGAAACATCACCATATTATTGAGACTTCCTGCACTGTTGTCTATCTCATTAACCTTCGACCCTCTATTTTTCTTCAAAGTCGCAGTCCTGGGGAGTGTCTGTTTTATAGTCCTCCACGTTATGCTCATCTGCGTGTTTTTGGTTGTATATGCTATATTTTCATTCCTCCTCATGAGTGAACCAAGCTAACTGTTCAATCTGTTCCTTGTGTTTTTCTTGGATATAACATTGAGCATAAGGGCGCCTACCAATGCTATGATCCTGCCGCTTGTCGTATGCGCATATCTCATGATGTCACATTTGTAGAAGACCGCAGTTTCTATGTGTCACCATCTTCCTTGTACTCTGCTCACTTTTCCACCATAGTCGATGATGTCACCTTCCTCTCTGTTCCACCACCTGTAGCTCCACTAGAGTCATCTCCTTCTGTTTTGCTACCTACAGCTCTGCTAGAGTCACCTCCATATCTCTAGTCATCTGTAGCTCCACCAATCTCCTTCTTTTGTTCCACCTGCTCCACCTATACTCTATGACTATACTCGTTGCCATCATCCTCCTTCCTTACTTGAGAAATCTACTTCACCTTGTTAGGCTTCCTCTAGTGAGCATTTCTGCATGATAGTATCCCCTCCATGAGCACCGCCATCCACTAGATAGCCTCAATCTTACTACTCCACACTTTCTTTACTTGCACGCTCTTCCCGTTACTACCAATGCCCATCCAGAGCCTAGTTCCTACAGAGAGGTTATTTAGGTTCATGAGTAGCAGGCTTCTATGTTTAATGAGCTAAGTGCCTTGGGGCGCACTTCTACCTGGGAGTTGGTTCCCCTGCGGCCGGGTGTTGTTCCTATTACATACAAGTGGGTCGTCAAAGTCACGTCGTGCTTTGATGGCACAATTGAGAGGTACAAGGCTTTGTTAGTGGCTTATGGTTTTTAACAGTAGCATGTATTGCACTTATGGCTCATATGACTGCCATTTGGACTCTCATTATCATGGTAATTGTTCATCGTTGGTCTTTGGCTTGACTTGATGTGAAGAATGTCTTTCTTCATGGTGACTTGTAGTAGGAGGAGTATATGGTTCCTCCCCCTAGTCTCTCTTATCCCCGTGTTTGGTTTGTCACCAACGATGTGCTCTCTATGGCCTAAACCAAGCCCCTCGTTCCAGATTTGAGGTTACCTCTAGTTCAGATGGCTATTAGCTTTCTTAGACGCGTTACACTTCTGATTTACTTGTCTATGCTGCTCTTTCTGACTTTTGGATAACTACTAGTCAGATGGAATTTTATCTTCAGTTACAACCAGATGAGGGTACTATTCTACCTAACCTGACTCGCAATTAACATCTTGTTTGGAGTCTTGTTTACCTTACCGTTACTCGGCCCGACATCACCAATGTTATTCATGTGTTGAGCTAGTTTTGAGCGCTTTTTACATCTATGCATTATACTTACTTGTTGTGGGTCCTTCGGTATCTTCGCGCCACTCCAACACATGGTCTTATCTACTTGTGTACCAGTCTTCTTCAATTACAGGCCTAGTTAGACTCTACTTGGGCTAGTGACCGTATGGATCGTCGCTTTGTTACTGACTTCTGTGTGTTTCTTGGCTCCTCACTTTTTACATGGAAGTCCAAGCAGCAGACTGGTGTCTCTCCGTCTAGCGTCGAGGTTGAGCTTCATGCATGCTATGGCTACAATTGGGCAAAGATAGTTTGGCTTTGTTGACTTCTCAATGATCTTGGTGTTCCTTCTCCTAGTCTTACTCTCTTCGATGACAACACCGTTCCTATTCAAGTTGCCCTCAATCTAGCCAAGCATGAGTTATCTAAACACATCGATGTTGACGTCTTTTTTCTTCGAGATCTGCATCTCTAGGGCACACTTTTATAAATATTTTTCCAGAGGTTGCGGATGATACTCATTATATTTATAACCTCTTTATAAATATTTTTACATAATAAATTTAGATTACAAAATTTGAAATACAAATAAATTTATTTCAAATTAATTATTTGAATTATCAAATTCATTATATTTTGGAGCGAATTGATTGTGAAGTAACACATTGGATGTATCCCATTTGAACTAGTGACAATAGGAGGAATTGTTGGAGTTACTTCTGTTAAACTTTAAATTGTTTTTTTTTAATGGTAACTCTTAGTTTTCCTATAGTGTCTCTTAGGGATTCAATGGTATCTTTTAGGGTTTCTATATTATTATAAATACCAAGGAAGTTAATAAGTCATGTAAGTACCTATCTTTGGTCCGTGGTTGGGTTGTCTTGTATTGGGTTCAGATGGTCACTCCGCTCCTCGTGTGGCTTCTTCGAGCCATCCTGTCTCGCAGGTTTGCCTGTCTCTTTAGGGTTGGACTTCCCTTTGTCCCCCTGCAGGGGTATTTGCATACCGAAAGTCCATCAATCCTTCAGCCGTAGCAATGACCAAAGTGAGATCTTTGGCCCCTGTCTCCGCACCTCAAGCTGAGCACAATCTTGCAACCCATACAGAAAGTTGCTTGCATGTCTTCCTCGGACATGTCCTTGATGCGTATTATGCTAACCGCAAGTGTGTACGTGTCAAATCAAGTAATATAAGGACTATGGGAGTCGGGTATCGAACCTCAGGGAGATGGGAAATACTGGTAATGACTACTTGTCTATTATCTAGCCTAACAAAGATTGGTGGGGTGTTTAAACTAATCTAGAACTAAGAAAACCTAGAAATCAAGTATCACAAAAAATGAGATTAAATCTTGGGCTAATTCTATCATGAAGAAAGGCTATTTGGGCAATGAATCCCCTTTGGGTACTCCTAAAGATGGATAATGAATGCAAGGGTTCCTAATTGCATTAGATTGGACCAAGGATTCCTAAAGTGCTTTTACTCCCTCTCTCGAGGAAAAGCTACTAACCTAGTGCCCTTACCGATGATGTTTTAGGGAATCAATTACTTGGAAGAACTAAGGGAACAATGCATATGAAAGAGTCACTCTCTTTAGTACCCGAGCTCTTGGTGTACTCGTAATTCTTTCTATTAAGGTATGCCCGCACATGGGGAGGCGCTCGCTTCTTCCCCCAGTACGTCGAATTGGAAAAATCCGGGCTCTCGCAACGTAGATTACCCAAATACAATGAATGGCACTCAATAGATCTCAATCATCGAAAAAACAACTATGGAAACATTCACATTCACCTAAGGGTTCATCAATACCCAAATACCTAAAATATTAGCTCCCCATGAGAGGGGAACACAAATCCAATACAAGATAGATGCAAATCAAGAGAATCATAAAAGGAAATACGACCTCCTCCTTGAATCTTGCCCCTTCTTCTCTTCCAAGTGGTGAAGATGATGGAGCCCATTTTATCCCTCTTCTTTCCTCTTGCCTCTTGCCCCAAGTTACTCTCCAAGGTAGAAGCTCCCTAAACCCTAAAAATATCCCGTTTATATACTCCCTTATGGGTGAAGGATGGGCCTTTACCGTTCTACCTCTGATTGGGTCCATACCAACAGGGTGACTTATGCCATACGGGGGTTCATACGGGCCTATATGGAATGCAAGGTGTTTTGTACGCCCGTACGCCAGACCGTACGACATCTTGGATGGGCTCAAACAGGTTGTGTACGGTCCTTGGAGATAAAATGTGAAGCTGTCTGGGTCTCCAGGTCCGCACGGGCCATATGGAAGCCCGTACGCCATTGTGCCTTCTCCAGATCTGCTTCATTTCGGCCTCGCTTTCTCTTTAAATGCTCACTTTCTCCTAGTACATCGATATTTTGCCCTGTTGATAAAAAAGAAACACATTTTAAGTACCAACGGGCTATAACTTCCTCAAAACACATGTACAACATATGTAAATATGATGTAAAATAACGCTCATTTGAACACTTATCAGTCCTTGATATCTAGCATCAGAGAAGTGAACTCCTTAACGTATTATCTGATCGTTGTGCTTCAACTTCTTTAGCACAGTCCTCGCGACCCACGTTGTGTTTCTGGCAGAAATAGTTCACGAAGCTCCATATTGAGCTTTCCTAACTCTGAACAAACTCCCGCCCCTCTCGAGAGTCGTTTTCCTGCCTTGTCCGAGACTAGAGTTTCACATCTCTAGTGAGTTACATCCCCACAAGTGAGACCCACTCCTCATTAGGGACTTTGGCTGCTGGAAATACTGGTCCATGTCCCAGATGAAGTTTTCTAAGTAATTGGCACTCCAAACACCTGCAAAGGGGCTACATTCGGAGCCGGGATCATATGTGATGTGCTCCCAAGGTGAGTCTCTCGTACAGAGACTTCTTCATATTTTAACCGTTTCATCTTCCATTCCATCAAGGCCTCGCATGCGTTTTGTCGTTGAGCCATCTCATCCATACACGCCCTCTGAGCAAGCATCTCAATCTGTGTTGTCTCCTTGAGCGTCACGACCTCGTTCAACAAGGTATATTACGTACAGATCCAACAAAGAGATGAAAGGTTCACCTTCCAGGATGAATCCCACCATACTCTCGAGCTAGGAAAGGCATTTCCTCTGGCTTTCATCTGCCAACATAGCTCTAATACTAGTTGAATAAGGGAGATTAGTTACCTCAAATTTTTTGAAGTCTTAGCACTTCGATTGCCCTGTGATGGCAGCCAGTTCTTTCCGTAGATCCGACTCAGCCCTCTCCTCGCCTCCACACGAGGTTCGAAGTAGAAGATTTAACAAGTGAACAACCAACAAGCAAGAGAAGGAATGAAAGCAAGCAAGAGAAAACACAAAAGCCAACTAGAAAGCACACAAAGGAATTGGGGCCACAAGCCAAAACTCTCTTTATTCACTTCCTCAATGAAAAATACAATGCCAATGGTCTCAGGCCTATTTATACAAGTATGAGAGAATTCAAATTGACTCATGGATAAGTTCAAACTCCAATTTGAACTTATCTTATTCTATTCGATAGCTCACTACTTTAGTTACAACAATTGAAGCCTTCACGATCCGATTGTTCCGTGAAAACCACACCCTAGTCACACCCGTGTGTGCACATGTGACTCCACATACTCCACACACATCTGACTTCGCTCAACCGACTCCTCGTGTGACCCGCGCACACGTCTGTGTTCGGCCAACTCCGCATGCCTCGGGCACACGCCTGCGTCCACGTGCACTTGCGCGCGCCTACGCTCCGTGCGTATCCAATGCTCTGCACGCATCCTGTGTCTGCGCCTGTGCGCTGCGCTCAACGCCCCACACCTCGTGCCTATGTGTTGCTCGTGCGCACTCCTATGCCACGCGCTCCCGCATCTGTGTGTTGCCCGTGCACACCGCCGTGCTTATGTGCACTGCTATGCCGCGCGCTCCCGCCTATGTGTGCTGCCCGTGTGCACAAATGTGGTTTGGTAAATTAATTCGTCACAACAGATAACATTAAGAAGAGTTTAGACGACCATTAAATAAAATTCGTAGTTAACTACATCCAGTGGGAGCAAGACATTCTAGGTAATTTTTTTATTAGGATGACAACAAATTTCTATTTTTATTTTCTACCGACATCAAAATATTTATATTATATATATCTAGTATTCACTTTCTTGTAGTTGTAACTATGCGTTATATTCCTATAATTTAATAATGATTTGTCTATAATTCTATATACAGTGGATGCAAGAATGTGGTTCAGAAGTGTCCCTCTCTAAAAGATCCGGATATATAAAACAAGTTGTGAAATCTCTCTTTGCGCATAACATACACATCATAGTTATGTCCCTTTTTTTATATATCAAAACATATATATATTCATGCTGCGTGGACCTTGGCAATATATAATTAAGCATTATGTCTTCCTTCTTAGATAGCTGAAACTCAGCTTTCAAAGACAGCCATAGTCCAGCCTGAACAAAGAAATTATACCCTTCTCTATTTGTGTCAAAAAAGAGAAGTATTTGGTGTCATGAACTTACAGGCCAGCCAGTTTTTGATTTCAAAGTCCTCAATCTATGATTTAATCAATCGCCACCTTTTTAGAATTAGTGCAAACTCTATCATCTTTAAAATATCATTTTTATGTTCATATTTAAGTTTAGTATACAAGTGTCATTATGAAACGTGTCAGGTTTAGTCTTTTCTTGTTAATTTCGTACTGGCCTACAAACAGGAGCCAATTAACGGATGGAACTCTTGTTTATTAATATAATACTATTAGTTTCTCTAGCAGTACACCTTGCATCTATATATACATGCAGAACTCGGCCTGTTGATTAAACCACTAAAACAAGATCGATCTTATCAGTTATAAACCACAAGCTTGATAATAGTTTCAACATGGAATCACGGCTTCCTCCAAAATCCCTGCCCACAACCATTCAAGAATCAATCCTGTTCTCTTTACTGCTACTAGCAATCAATGCTTGCTATGTTGTTTCCATGGCGAAAGCTTCAACCATTGAATCCCAAGGTAGGGCTCTTCTCCAATGGAAAGCCACCCTTCAAACACAACAGCTCCTCAACACGTGGACATCAGAGACCAGTCCATGCAACTGGACTGGAATTACATGCAGAGTAGTACTCACACGTAGAGATCATCCTCATCTAATTAGGGCAACAACCATCACCAGGATCCAACTGAGAGAGATAGGACTGGAGGGGACGCTGGAGACTCTCAACTTCTCAGCTCTGCCATCACTCCGGGTTCTCAACCTCGGTACCAACTATCTCCATGGATCCATCCCTCCAGGCATATCAGCTCTCTCCAAGCTCACCAGACTTGATCTCTCTACCAACAATCTCACAGGCAGCATTCCAATGGAGTTTGGACATTTGACAAGGCTCAACTTCTTGTGGCTCTACAATAATCAGATAAGTGGCTCTATCCCTCATGAAATTGGTCATCTTGTGAACCTCCATGAATTTGACATTGCAAGTAACCATGTTACAGGTCCAATTCCTCTTAGTTTACTAAACTTGACAAATCTCAGCACATTAAGCCTTTACCAAAACCAAATATCTGGGTCCATACCTCATGAGATAGGTAACCTTGTGAGCCTAAAAGAGCTGTACATCTTCCAAAACAATATAACAGGCCATCTCCCTCCCAATATAGTCAACTTGACCAAGCTTGAAACATTGTTCCTATTTGGCAATAACATCACTGGCTCCCTCCCTAGTGAGATTGGAAAACTTGCCAACTTGATAAATTTTGAAATATCTAGTGCTAAAATAACTGGTTTCATCCCACCTAGTATAGCCAACCTGACCAACCTTCAAATTTTTTCTATGGAGAACAATAACATGAATGGTTCTATTCCACCTGAGATTGAAAATCTCATCAATTTGAATGATGTTGACCTATCTAGGAATCAAATTACAGGTTTCATTCCTCATGGTTTTGGAAACTTGACCAAGCTCAAATACTTGCTTCTTTTTTCCAATAAGCTTTCAGGCTCAATCCCACCATCTTTTGGAAACATGAAAAGCCTCACAGATTTGCGCCTGTTCGACAATTATTTGTCTGGCGCACTGCCCTACCAACTTAAAAATCTTACAAATTTATTTCGCCTGGACTTGTTAAATAACAATCTTTCTGGTACTTTACCACCTGACTTTTTCCAAACCGGCTCACTCCAATATCTTATTTTGGGAAACAATTATTTTCACGGTCCTATTCCAAAGAGTTTGTCAAATTCTACAAACTTAATCAGGGTTAGACTCGAGAAAAACCAATTCAGTGGAGATGTATCTGAAAGTTTTGCTATTCATCCATATCTTGATTATGTCGATATGAGTTTCAACAAATTATCTGGCATTATATCACCATCTTGGGGAGAATGTCTTAACTTGACAAGTTTTAGGATCACTGGAAACATGATTGAGGGATCGATACCTTCCGAAATCGGTCGGTTATCCAAATTACGTATATTTGACATCTCTTCAAACAATCTGGTTGGAGAGATACCAAGGGAGTTGAGCAGATTATCTCATGTATTTTACGTGAATATGAGCAACAATCATTTTTCAGGAACCATACCACTGGAATTTGGGGACCTATCTTCACTACAAGTTTTGGACCTGTCAGGAAACAATTTGAGTGGAAAAATACCAATGGAGCTAGAGAATTGTCTTGATCTATCCTCTTTGAAGCTGGGTAGCAATAATCTGAGTGGAAACATCCCCTTTCAACTCGGTAACTTAAAACTGAATGACGATCTAGATTTAAGTGATAATTTATTCACTGGAGAGATACCACCTCAGCTTGGCAAATTAACACAATTACAAGTGTTGAATCTGTCAGAAAATCAGTTGGTGGGTCTTATTCCATCTTCCTTTCAATACATGAGCAGTTTAACATCAATAGACTTATCTTATAATTCTCTGGAAGGCCCAGTTCCGGACACCAAATTCTTTCGAACAGCTCCAATTGCATCATTCATACACAACAAAGGTTTATGCGGTAGTCAAGGGCATAATTTGCCTCCATGTCTATCCCTTTCTTCAAGTAGAGAAGATACAAAGAAGAACCACAAAGTCATCATCTTGGTTGTTATTCCCATAATATGCGTTCTATTTCTCTTATGCCTCATGCTTGGAGTAACATTGCTCTATTATAAAAGGAGGAAAGGCAGAATACATGAATCTAATGATCAGATCCTTCATGGAGGTGCTATTTTCTCTATATGGAACTTTGATGGGAAAGAAGCATACAAGGAAATCATTGAGGCAACTGAAAATTTTGGTGAAAAATACCGCATCGGTGCTGGATCTTGTGGTACTGTTTACAAAGTGATGCTATCATCTGGGGAGACATTTGCTGTCAAGAAAATTAATAAAATGGAAAACCAAGTAGATGAACAAGCTTTCAGAAATGAAATACAAGCATTAACTCAAATTCGGCATCGGAATATTGTGAGGCTCTATGGTTTCTGCTCAACTAATGAATATAACTTTCTTGCTTATGAGTATATGGACAGAGGAAGTTTAGGTGCAGTACTAAGATCAGAAGAAGCTGTGGAGTTGGATTGGATCAAGAGAGTGAACATAGTTAAAGACATTGCTGAAGCTTTATCTTATTTGCATCACAATTGTGCTCCACCCATTGTTCATAGAGACATAACAAGCAACAACATTCTGCTGGATGAGGAGTTCAAGGCTTGCCTCTCAGATTTTGGCATCGCTAAACAGTTAAATCCAAATTCATCTCATTGGAGCATGCTAGCAGGCACATATGGATACATGGCACCAGGTACTTTACTGCCCACTCTTCTATGATTCTAAATATATATATATTTTGAAGTCTTACAATTTCTCTATTAACTTAAAATTTTGCAGAGCTTGCTTACATAATGAGGGTGACCGAAAAATGCGATGTATATAGTTTTGGAGTTGTAGCACTTGAACTGATGCATGGAAATCATCCTGGCGATCTTATAAACAACTTATCAATGAGCATGTTAGTGAAAGATATTCTGGATCCACGCCTTCCACTTCATATGGCTGATCAAGTTATAAACCAAATACTTGCAGTGATTCTGATAGCAATGCAATGCATTGACACTGATCCACAATCTCGTCCTACAATGGAACAGTTATCTCAAAGCTTATCTTCTTCGAAGCCTTTGCCAATTTCCAACATCCGTCCTTTCTACGCTTTCACATTTGCTCATTTGGTGGATTTACAAACATGATGATCAGATGATTGAATGATGCAGTATGAGATGATATAATGAAAATGAAGTTCATACTGTGCTGCTACATAGTGGTATATATATATAGTTGCACATTCCTGCCTTGCACAATTTTCTTACTAGGTTGTATTGCACTTTTGAGAAATCTGCCTTCATCAAATGTGACATCTCTGCTTAATATCAATTTCCTCAACTCTGGGCACCATAACCTGTATCCTTTGACACCACTGCAAAATCCCAAAAATACACCTTTCTTTGCTCTCGGATCAAGTTTACTTTCTGTGACATGAAAGTAAGCAGTACAACCAAAAATATGCAAAGAATCATAATCAGTAGCAGGTTTTCCAGTCCACACCTCATAAGGTGTTTTACCTTCAAGTGCAGCTGATGGTAATATGTTGATGAGGTGACATGCATATGTCACTGCATTTGCTTAGAACATCTTGCCCAAATCAGCATTGGACAACATACACCTCACCTTTTCCAACAAGGTCATGTTCATCCTCTCTGCTACCCCATTTTGTTGTGGATTTCCCCTCATTGTGAAATGTCGCATAATACCTTCATCTTCACAAAATTTCTGAAAACAATCAGACTTGTACTCTCCTCCGTTGTCTAACCTCAAGCTTTTTATTTTCCTCCCAGTCTGATTCTCAACCATTTTCTTCCAAACCAGAAAAGTGTTGAAAGCCTCATCTTTAGTTTTCATTTTGTAGACCAAAACTCTTCTGGAAAAGTCACTACAAATGTAGCAAACCAATGCTTTCCTCCTAAAGATGCAACCTGTGTTGGCCCCCAAACATCTGTATGCACATAATCAAGAATTCCTTCAGTTTGATGTACTGAGGTTCCAAATTTCACCTTGGTTTGTTTTCCCAATACACAATGCTCACAAAAATCAATCTTCCATGTTTTTGCACCCTTTAACAAGCCTTGCTTGACCAACCCTTGTAGAGCCTTCTCACCAGCATGTCCAAACCTCATATGCCATAACCTAGAAGTATAAAAAACACCTTCTCTTTGCTTGTCAACTATCGTAGCAGCTCCACCCACAACTGTTTTTCCTTGTAAAAAATACAAATTCTTCTGTCTGGCTCCTCTCATCACAACCATAGCACCCTTAGACACTTTCATCTCACCTACCTCCATTATGACTTTGAAACCTCTAGATTCCAAAGCACCCAACGAAATCAGATTTTTCTTCGGTAAATACCAGACATTTGTCAGCTCCCTGATAGTTCCATCATGAAGCTTCAAATAGATTGTGCCTACTCCTTTCTTTTCACATGCATGATCATTTCCCATGAGGACTGTCCCATTATCAGATAACTCCAAACTGGTAAAATAATCCTTATTCGGAGACATATGGTATGAGCAACCAGAATCTATGATCCAACCATCCGAAATACTGTCAAGAGTGGATACCAAAACAAACTCAGAGTCGTCATCCCGCCGGGCCACATTAGCATTCTCAGTTTTCTTCTTCTTTCCTTTCTCCTTTTGCTTCAATTTTGGACAGTCTTTCTTCCAATGGCCCTTATTATGGCAGAATGAACACTCATCTTTTGTTGGAATTTTTCTACCATCTGCTGAAATTCCTCTCAAAGTTCCTCTAGACTTGGACCAAAACTTGTTCTTCTTATCAAATTGTTGTTGCTCTGTTCTTCCCCTTACTGCTAATGCTTCCGAATTCTCAAACTGGGCCTGTTTATCTCTTCTACGAAACTCATTATTCATCAATGCACCATAAACATCCTTAAATGTTATTGAATCTTTACCATAAATTAGTGTGGTGGCAAAATGATCAAACAAATCAGGTAATTAATGAACTCAATAACAAGAAGGCTTTATCTTCATCTTTAACTTCTTCATCCAGATTTAACAAATCAACAATCAATTTATTGAAAGAGTAAATATGCTCCATCATCAGCGTACCTTCTTTGTATGAAAACCAGAAAACTCGCCTTTTCAAATACAAATGATTCTGAATGCTCTTCATCATGTATTTATCTTCCAGTTTCTGCCACAAATCCTTCGCCATAGTCTCTTTCATCACGAAATACTTCACCTCCTTGGCAAGACAGAGATGAATAGTGCCACACCCCAATCTATTCAGCTTCACCCACTCATTCTGTTCTATATCATCTAGTTTATCATCTAGGATTACGTCTAACCCTTGCTGCACAAGGACATCCATCACTTCACACTGCCACATCCCAAAATTCATGTTCCCATCGAATTTTTCAATTTCAAATTTTGCATTTGCAACAACCATCCGTACCGTGCGAGATCCAATTGCTACTTGTGTTCCAGATCCAGATCCGGGCATTCCTTTTCAGAATCAAACCGTGGCTCTGGTCCCACTTTGTAGTGCAGAAGCAAACAAAGAATATGCAAGTAGGGAATGAAAAAAGAATGAAAATGCACAAGAACACAAGAATTTAATGTGGTTCAACTTTGAATCAAGCCTACATCCACAAAGAAGCAAGAAAACCCTCGTATTTCACAATGATGAGCAACTCACATATACAAAGGGGGCAAAAGGGAAAAAGTTTCATAAAACCCCCTAAGTTATCCCAAAATTGGCCAATGGGCTCACAAATAAGTAAAATAACAAATCAATCCATATAAAATATTATGGGACTAAAATGCAAAACGAGTCATCCAACTTAAGCCCCAAATCAACATATATATATATATATATATATATATATATATATATATATATATATATATATATATATAAATATATATATATATATATATATTGTTGCCATGATGCAAGCACACACCTAATTTATACCTCTTTCTGATTTGTATATTCTTTGAAAGAGAAATGGTTGCTACCACCAGCAATGATTGTTGGCTTGAATTAACAATTTGACAATAAAAGTGTGTATTTGATGAATAGACCTGACTTATGCTCTTATTATGTGGGGGAAGACTTCCAAATTATTCTTTTTTCCTTTTATTGGTTGGAAAATAAAAAGATTATTCAGGACTTGGTCAAGTCTAGTTCATGTTTTATTAGTGTTCGACTCTTGATCTTTCACTCACTCTCTCTCTCTCTCTCTCTCTCTCTCTCTCTCTCTCTCTCTCTCTTTGATAAAAGTGGACAAACCACATTCATTTATTTAATCTTTCACTTTCTTAAGACCTTCCTTAATTTATTAGGCCTATGTCCATAGGAGAATAATACCAAGGATAGTTTCACTATTGATGAAGTTAAAGATAAACATAAACTCATAATTTTGATTATTTTTATAGTTGTTTTATATTTTGCTATTATCCTTATCAGTAAATATCTCTATGGTTTAAAGATAGATATTTTAGATTTTAATTTTATCTTATAATCTTCAAATGTGTATAAATAGGGCCCTATTCAGTTCATAATCAATAAATTTTTAAGTTTTTCTCTATCGATTCTCATATCTTATTTCTAACATGTGGTACCTGGAACCAAAAAGGTATATTAGAGTACGAAGACATTGGTTTGTAGCTAGTGTAAGATTGTTCCAACCTCATATCCCAAAGGTTTTTTTTTTTTTGATAAAAGTGAATAAACCCCATTCCTTTATTTAATATTGAGATAAACGGTTACATATGTAGCATATGAAATGCCATGTTACAAAAGATCCCCTATTCCCCAAGTTCCCAAGGAGGTGATGATCGTCTTAGACTTGTCCCTGTGTGTCCTCGAAGCTGTCCCTTGCAGAGTGCTGCATCCCCTCCTCCAGTGTGAACGCCAAGCGACTCTTGACAATGGACACCATAGCGATGAGCTTTGGCGTTTTCGTTGCGTGAGCTGTATTAAACCAAGAAAGGGTTAGGAAGTCAATATCGTGAATCGTTTTCATATAAATGTACTGTTTGTCCTGAAAACATCTACGATTGCGTTCCTGCCACACCATCTAAGTAATGGCCATTGTAAGGAGGTTCCAGCTGTAACGGTCCTCGTTGGGTAGCAGGTTGGCGACCGCCGTTCTTCCCCAGAGGTCATGCATCCTCTGGGGATGGAGCCCAGATGAAAGAGCTGTGTAAAGTGCCTCCAGATGTTTGTTGAATAGCAACAACCCATTAATTGGTATTCTACCGTTTCTTCCTCTTCATTACATAGGTAGCATAAAGACCTAGATCCTCTCCATCCACGCCTCCTAAGATTGTTAAGGTCAGGATTTTGTTGTCCAAGGCATGGCAGACGAAGACTTTCACTTTGTTAAGACATGGTAGTTACCAAAAGCTCATTCCAATTTCTGGCCGGGTGCCCCCGTCAATTAAGAATTGATAGAAGAAGTGCACTGAGAAGTCACCTTGGGCGGTGAGCTTCCAGTACCTCTTATTTCTTTCTGTACCCACTAGGGCATTGTCATTTGCTCCAGCTCCGCCCTTTCCTCCTGAAATAGGGGGGCCCTCCTGTTGTAGCAGGGCCTCGATGGCAAGCTTAATCCTAGCCTCCTGTATCGTGCTCCCTGGCAGTCGGGCAAGGGCATATAAAGATGTGTAGTTCACCCTGGGGGCTTTGCCATCCATCCAGTTATCGACCCATAGGTTGTGGTGTTCCCTGTCCTGTAGTGGCAGTCGTGTTGTGTAATAGTTCTTCTAGTTGCTGAGTGGCTCCTTTCTAGAAGAAATAAGCCCTGGAAGGTGCCTTGCGGAACTGGTCGATAACACCATTCCAGAAGTAAAGGCTTTTTAGGATCTACAAGCACCCACCACCTTGTCCTGTACGTAAGAATCCTCCACCACCATTTGCCAAGCATGGTTGAGTTGAGAGCTCGAAGGTTGAGGAGTCCCTATCCTCCAAATTCTTTGGGTCTGCAGAGACGTTCCCAACTAACCAGTCTATATGCAGAAGTGATGCACCTCCAATCCCCTGAGCATAGAATGAGCAGGTCCTCAGCATATTGAAGTGTGGAGATCTCTTCCTCTATCGAACTGCCATAACGGACTCCTCTGAAAAGGTTCACCTTCATGGCGTTTTCAATCAAAGTACTCAGGACATTACTGGCGAGAACGAATATGAGTGATGATAGAGGGTCTCCTTGTCTTAGTCTCCTCTGGTGACGGACATAACTTGTCGGTTTCCCGTTAGAAGAAATCTCGCCTTTGAAGAAGTGAGAATCATTCTGATCCATGCAATCCATCTAGGACCAACACCCTTTGCTTGCATAATCTCCAGTAGGAAGTTCCAATCTACCATATCAAAGGCTTTTTCAAAGGCTACCTTAAATAGGGCCTCATTTGACCTATCTTGCTTCATCTTGTAAATTAGTTCCTCTGCCGCCACAATATTGTCATGTATATATCTTCCTTTGATGAAGGCAACCTGTGTATGGTCCACCAGCTTGTCAATCACCATTTTGAGTATGTTTGCCAACTCCTTGGTGATGATTTTCATGGAGCAGTTCACCAGGCTAATTGGACGGTAATCCGCAATGTTAGTGGGTGTGTTCTTTTTGGGTATCAGTATGATGTTTGCCCAATTCAATCTTTCTAAATCCGCATTCCCATGATATAGATCGTTGAAGATCTGCATCAAGTCATCCTTCACCATGCTCCAACCTTGTTGGTACAGAGTCATTGGGAATCCTTCGGGTCCCAGGGTCAAAAGAATTTTGAGCATTGGAAGATCTGGATGGAGGTACTATTTGATTAAGGAAGGATTTATAGAACTTGCAATCCTTTTTTTTATATATAAAAGTGGATAAACCACATTCTTTTATTTAATATAATTAGAACTTGCAATACTTGCTGCATTGTCTCAGAAGGACCAAAAGGTATTACGAGAAACCAAGAAGAAAGATCGTAAAGCATTATTTTACATCTTACAGGGTGTTGATTCCACAATATTAGAAAAAAGTTGTCATGTCAAAAATGGTGGATGAAGCATGAGACTCTTGTGAAAGCTTACAAGGGCGTGGAGAGGGTCCAGAAAGTTCATCTTCAAACATTACGGAGACAATTTGAACTTCTCCATGTAGAGAAATCAGAACCACTTTTGATTATTTATCGTAGACATTGGCCTTAGTTAACCAGATAAAGACTAATGGCGAGATGATTGACAACCAAAATTAAAGATTGTGGAGAAGGTGCTTCATTCCCTCATCTTGCAGTTTAAGTATGATGAATATATAGGAATCTGGAAACCTATCTACTATGATGGTAGATGAGTTGATGGGTTCTCCATAGGTTCACAAACAGGTAAGGAGAAATCGTAGAAGTATATACAGGAGGTGTTACAAAGCTAGTTGACACTAGAGAATGATAAGGGGAAATTCTCCAGTAAATTCAATAAAAAAAGAGGAGGCTATAATGCTCAAGGAAACATTACGAAGTCTACTTAGAAGAAGATAAGTCAAAGATCTAGTACTTCAATTCTAACTGATTTGGTCATAATTAGTCTGAATGTAAGAGCAAAAAAGGATATAAAGGTCACACATGCTAATGTTGCCAATATTTCTGATAGCAGAGATGAAGTTGAGAATGCGATGTTGCTTATATACTATTTTGCAGTAGAGGATCAACAAAATACATGGTTTCTAGACTCAAGTTGCAACAATCATATATGTGACTAAAAGATGGTTTTCTCAACCTTAAAGAGGAGGTCTATATGTAACAACCTCAAGTTTTTGTTGAAAACGGCAAGAAAAATCTTGTGTGCAAGCTCAAGAGATCAATATATGTGTTCAAGCAAGCATCAAGACTATAGTGTAAAAGTTTGATACTTTATGCCGAGCCATAGATACCAAAGAAGTAATTATGACCATTGTGTCATCTAAAGTACTATGATGATAATATTATTTGATTTTAGTTTGTGCATTATATTAATGATTTTATTGAAGAAGGCAATGTGTGGGTGTTGAAAGTGGGGACAAAGGAAAAGATTGATTTTTAGTGAGAAGGGACTCTTCCAAAAGGACCCTAAGATGGCATACTTGACACCCTATCAACTAGGAACCGGTAGAGCGGGTTCAGTGTGAATCCGTTGGGTTGGCTTTAACTTCCATACTTCGGTATTTGGAGTGCATCATGAGAGTCCCTTCAAGCGGCTATGGAAGCGTAGGTAGTTTATGGAACCCTCTCTAAATAGGGACCCAGACCATAGTATGGGGAGTCCCTTGTTAGAGATTAAGGCAGGTAGTCTGCAAAGAGATTAGGTGCTTTCCCACAAGCTCTTGGAGTGAGGGCTAGAAGTTCCATAGGGACTGGCCCTCGATCAAGTTGATGAACCAAAAGTTAAGAGCACAACCATTCCGAATTGTGGAAGTCATATTAGTCAACATTATTGCTCAATAATTGTAGATGCCTTTCTAGAAGAAGGAGGCTCTTCCAGGGGTTGGGTAGAAGAGGTATATAAATGATATATTGAAGTATGCATGCTTAATGATCTTCAGGCTGATATCAGCCTCTCCTATTAGATTTCTCCACCTCCATTTCCCCAGTAGGACGATATTGAAATATTTCTAGTTGGTGATGCCCCGCCCTCCTTGTTCCTTTGGTCGGTAGAGGTTTCCTCTGTTAATGAGTCTATAGGAGCGAGGATCCAACTCTAATCTCCTCCAAAGGAAGTCTTGATGGAGGGAGTCAATGCTATGGATAACCCACACAGGGAGGTGGTAGTTGGATATCGAATTGTTTGGGGAGGAGGGTGATTCATTCTCCAAAGGACAAGAGATGTCCCTTCCAAGAGCTAGTCCTACTCTTGATTTTCTAGATAAGCACTATCCGGACCTCCTTCCTAGGTTTGTATCGGGAGGAAGCCAAGAGAACAGTTTATTATTTGGGCGAGCTAGGTCCTCTTGCGTGTGTCTATACAACTTACTTGGGATAATAGTACTCTTGTTGAAATTGATGCAGAGCCTAGAGAGGTCCTCAAATAGATGAAGTATGAATTTAAATACACTAAAATGTGACATACCTTATGTGCAAAGAACAAAGAGGTTGTTGCATATTGTAGTGAAGAGATGTCCTCTGCTC
Organism: Dioscorea zingiberensis; assembly: GCA_026586065.1. Classification (NCBI taxonomy): domain Eukaryota; kingdom Viridiplantae; phylum Streptophyta; class Magnoliopsida; order Dioscoreales; family Dioscoreaceae; genus Dioscorea; species Dioscorea zingiberensis. Next base: position 10,530,219 of record CM048824.1, read on the forward strand.
CATTTATACTAAACCAAACTCCCCTAAATAATATGTTGGCTCTAGCTTCACTATAATACGACAAAGTGTTATACCACTGTATTCTACTTTTGGTAGTTTGTCTTATCTACTTCTATTAAAGATAAAATTCTTTTTCCTTTCCTTTCTTCTTGTTACAATCCTAATAAAAACAATTGGTTGTTGATTGTTTTGGGGTACTTATAGGACCGCATTAGGGTGATCAGATAGAATTCGTCAAGAAGCTCGCTCTGTTTATGGCTTGATCACTTGGGAGTGTGCAACTTGTAGTCTTTGTGTTGAGTATTGTCAGGTTATTTATATAATGATCAAATGATCAAATGGAAAGTTGGATATGCACTTGTTTAATTAATGACCTTGCAACAACTGAATGAATAGCTATCAATGACTTGATCAGTTGAGCTCCTTGATTTTATAACAATTAATAGTTCTCAAGTGTCTTTTTCTATCCTGTAGAGAAAAAAGCCACAACATCACCCAAGATCACAAACCAGATCACTTTGTTGGCAAATAGCATTAAAAGGGAATTTGCTTATAGAAAAAGTAATAGGTTGGCAAATAGATATTTAAGATAAGTGATAAAACCAATCTTTAAGGCACATCGCTGTCGAAAAAAGGGGTTAAAGCCATTTTTCATCTTTGTACTTTGCCCTATTGTTCAATGCCATCCTTGTATAATCAAAATGTTCAATACAACCCTTGTAAATTGAGTTTTTTGTTCACTTTGATCAATGTTGCTGACGTGGCAACCAAGTGGCATACGGTCTATAAAACAACCATTTTGTATTCATCCCAGTGCCTGTGTGACAGTATTTACCTATGTGGCAACTGACATGGGCTGTTAATGTGGCATTCTTTGCAACATCACCAAAAAAATAGGGTTAAAGCCATTTTTTGTCATTATACTTTACCCTAATGTTAAATTCCATCCTTGTATAATCAAAATGTTCAATATGATTCCTGTACTTTGAGTTTTTGTTCACTTTCGTCCCTATTTCTGACATGGTAGTTAAGTGGCATACGATATGAAATACAACCATTTTTTATTCATCCCCAGTGCTTGTGTGGTAGTATTTACCTACGTGGCAGCTGACATGGGTTATTGATGTGTCACTCGTTGCCACATAGGAAAAAAAAGAGAAAGAGGGATTGTCTTGTAGCATGTGGATATGGCTTCTGTGCATGACGTGGCATGCTGACAAGTATGCGGTAGGGTAAATTTTTTTTAAAATCTAAAATAAATTGGGCTTCCTAGCATAACATTTTCACCTAAACAATTACATTTGCTGGAATAAAAGATTGCGAAAAAAATCAGAAAATTTTTGTTGATCTATATAAATAGCAATCAAACTAGAAATTCCATTTTCATCCAATAATACCATCCAAAACAAATAACAATTATAATCATCACCATCAACACTACAATGAAAGTAGACATTACAGTCCTCAAACTAGCAATAAAGGAATATGCAACCCTATCCATCCAATAATGATGCACTATTTATACTCCAATATGACTCTCTTTTGTGGGTATAACCAATTTGGAAGTATTGCCTTTTCTCATCCTCAACTTTCTCCCTCCAGCACCCTATACAAAATAGAGAGTATTAGATTTATAACTTTTATGGAAGATTTTCATAGAGTTATCGGTACTCTAAAAGCTACAGACCTCATCTTTTGGTTGTCTTTTCTACAAGCTTATAGATCCCTTCTCAATTATATGAAACTAAAACAATAGAAAAATATAAATGAAAAAGACCTAAAAGAGCAACTCCCTTCACAGATTGCTTCAACTCAAATAAAAAAGAATCAACTACCTATTTTTAAACAAGGTATTTCTATGCAGCAAATTTGATGCAGAAGAGCCTGAGTTAGACAATGCGGAGCTATCTGACTCGACCATATAGGCATTGCCATATTACGAGATGGAGGATCGACGTAAAGGTGGGAAGTGATCGATCCAGTTCTGTGTTGGGCAATTTTGGGTGTGGTTAAGTATTTTGGATATAACTTTGGCTACAAGTGTCGGATTCGTGTGTTCAATCCCAATTCGGAAAGCTTGTCTCAACATGCACGTGGGGTCCACCAGCTATGCTTGGTAGGCATCGTTTTTATCCCCAAATTCTACCATTTTCCCCACCAAATCTTTGATTTTGCTATTTTTAGTAATAATTCAAATGTCGATTTGAGGCATGATTTTATTCTGATTTTCTCTAAGATTTTGACTACCTTTTTAGTTTGATTTGAATTTTGGAATTTTAAATAATTTCAGACTTTTTCCCTTTTTTGGCAAAATTACCGAATTTTGAAGATTCTAGGGTTTAGAGGCTATTAGTCCGGCTTGTGGACTAGTTTGTTTTCCAGTCTTGGTTTTATGAAAATTATCTAAATTTCAGAGATATTCTCTGGTTCTTCCTGGTTCTTTGCCATTTTCCTCGTGATCCCCTTGGTTCTAGCTAGCCCGCGGGTTAATCATTACCCCGCTTGACGTCATATGGGTAACAACCATGGAAGAAGAAATGCACATGCTGAGAAAAATGAGACTTGGAACCTAGTGGAAAGGCCAAAAGGAAGGAAGAGAGGTTATTGGTGTGAAATGGATTTTCAAGACCAAACTTAATCAAGATGGGAGCATTCTAAAGAACAAGGCAAGACTTGTTGCTAGAGGTTTCACTCAAAAGCCATGTATTGACTTCTATGAAACTTATGCTCCAGTGGCTAGACTTGAAATAATCCAAACATTGATATCTCTCGCAGCTCAAAAAAATTGGCATGTTCATCAACTTGATGTCAAATCTGCCTTCTTGAATGGAACTCTTGTGGAAGAGATTTTTGTTGAGCAACCTCAAGGCTTCTTGGTGAAAGGGAGTGAAGACAAAGTTTACAAGTTGAATAAGGCCCTCTATGGACTCAAACAAGCTCCTAGAGCTTGGTAGAGTAAGATTGATAACTATTTTCTCTCAATAGGTTTTGAAAGAAGTAAAAATGAGTCAACTCTATATGTTCTACACATAGGAGATTGCATACTGATTGTTTCAATCTATGTTGATGACCTTATTATAACAGGAAACAATGACAAGCTCATATGTGACTTCAAGCAAGACATGAAGAAAGCTTATGAAATGCCAGATATGGGGTTGTTATACTACTTCTTGGGCATTGAAGTAAATCAAGATAAAGATGGCATATTTATCTCTCAAAGAAGATATATTGAAGATATTCTAAAAAGATTTAACATGAATGGATGCAAATCTGTAACTACTCCCTTAACTGTGAATGCCAAGTTGAAGAAAGAAGATGGTGTAAGCAAAACAAATATTGCAGTTTATAGAAGCCTTATTAGGTCTCCCTTATATCTTACTACAACCAGGCCAGATATCATGTTTGCTACAAGTTTGTTGTCTAGATTCATGCAAGAGCCATGTCAGAATCATTTTGGGGCAGCTAAAAGGGTGCTAAGGTATTTGTCAGGCACAATTGACTATGGACTCTTCTATGAATCATTAAAAGAGCCTAGTTTAATTGGTTATTCAGATAGTGATCGGGCTGGATGCTTAGATGATATGAAAAGCACTTCAGCATGTGTATTTATTCTTGGTTTTGCTATATGTAGCTTGATTTCAAAGAAACAAAAGGTTGTAGCATAGTCCACAGCTGAAGCGGAATATATTTCAGCAGCTAAAGCCACTTCACAAGCTATTTGGTTCAAAGAATTATTGAAGACTTGGACACAAGAAAAATGGAGGTATTGTGTTGTATTGTGACAACAAATATGCTATAGTTATGTGAAAGAATCCAATAAATCATGATCAAATTAAACACATTGCTCTTAAATATCATTTCATCAGGGAAGTTATTGCAAGAAGGGAAATTGAGCTGAAATATTGTAAATCTCAAGACCAATTGGCTGATATACTCACTAAGGCGCTGCCAAAACAGAGGTTTGTCTATCTTCAAGAAATGATTGGAGTAAAAAGAAAGTGCATTAAGGGGGAGTGTTAGTTTTTAATGCACTTTCTAGCATCAGTTTACCAGTTTTTTGTTTGTAGAAACAGAATTCTTATTATAGCTTTTGAATGTGATATAAGTTTGTGTTGTAATCTGAATCAGTATCTAAGTATGTTGTCTTGGGATATGTATAAGTTACTAGATGTAAGATGGTGTGTGGGTTGTATTACAAGGTAGCAACTTTACCAATAGCAATGAAGGGAAAGTAAGAGTGACTATAGACACTCTATTGTTTAGAATCTAGCTTCTCAAATCTGAATTCTTGCAGAATTTTGCTTCTCAAAATCTACAAGGAATAGCATCAGCATTTGGCAATGATAGATGATGTGATGCAATGTCCTTTGATAAGGATGATGAAGACCATGAAACCAATATGATTTCAACCATATGTTTTGGCATATGTAGCTTTGGAAGATGGTGTCTAAGCTCAACAATGATATAAAAACCACTATGAAAGTTGACCCATTATGTTATGGAACTTTGGTTTGACTCAATATCTAATGGCTCTAGGAGGAGCTCATATACTTGTGTGCTTTATTCAAGGACAGGCTAAGCAAATTCAATCCAGAGATGAATCTATACTTTGCAAAGTTGGTATTATGGCACCGCAGCTCAGGAGGTGATGACACGACCATGAACTTTGACTGGATGAAGAACTATTTTGATAATTTTCACTTTAGAGCATTGCAGAAAGGCTTGGGTTGCTCGCCACCAACCGGACATCATTCATGAATGTACAAACAAGAAGCTTCATGGATGTTTACACTAGGAACTGAGCTCGCTTACTTCAATGATTTCTAACAGACCATAATAGACCATGTTCAAATATTCTAAATTGTTGATGGTGATTCAAAGCTATAAAGCACACATTCTGAGGTGTGATAAAACATAAAATAAATTTCTCAAATAGCACGCATCTCGAGGTAGTGAAGGGATGCACATCTCGGGGCAACTAATAAATTAAATGAAAATCAAGAAAATGTTTGAGTCTCAGGGTAGCGATGAAGCACTCATCTCAAGGTAGTCAATGAAATATAAATCCTAAAATGGTTCGCATCTCGATGCGACAGTGGAATAAGAATCTTGAGGCGGGTGATGAAATATATATCCCAAAGCAGCACACATCTCGAGACAATGATGGAATACACATCTTGAGGCGGCTAATGAAATACAAATCCCAAAGTGGCAATGAACACGCATTTTGAGGCTGCCGATAGATATAAATTTCAAAATGATACGCGGCTCGAGGTGGCAATGAAATACTAATCTTGAGGCGATTGACAAAAATACAAATCCTAAAGTGGCTCAAATCTCAAGGCTGTGACGGAGCATGCATCTTGAGGCAGCTACCCAAACCCAAAGGCGGCATCAGACATATAAATAAATAAATAAATAAATAAATAAATAAATAAATATATATATATATATATATATATATATATATATATATATATATATATATATATATATATGTAATAAAAAATTATGTTTGGCAAATATGTAAATCATTTTTATTCATTGCCTTTGCTTGTACTTGTGCCCTTAATCGGAGATTCCCAAGACTCTGTCCGGGGTAATTAATAATAGAGGCTTGGTGCTATTAGAAATTGAAAACCCAAAATAAATAAATAAATAAATAAAATATAATCATTTGTGATTCGATGTATCACCTGGTGTCTCTTTACAGACCCGATACCATGTGGGTATTTTCGATCCCACACTTCTATTGAAGATTTATAAATTCTTCTTTCTTTCCTTTTCTCTTGTTGCAGTCTGTGACAATCATGGGGACCTTGACTTTTAAGTTGTTATTAGAATTTGTTGAAATTGTTATATAACAACTTCCTCAAATATGTAACTAATTACATAAATTATTTCAGTCCACTTCAATTTTCTTTTTATCCGGTTAGGGCTGAGATAAAACGGAATTAGTAAAGTCACACAAGCAAAATGAATCACAAAGAAATCTTTTGGTTCAAAGCGTTATATGCAACCTCGCCATCTTTATTTGTAGGTTCATCGATTTACTAACAAAATCAAGATAGTCACCGAAGGCACGCCAAAATGATAGTTCTAAGTCAAACTATTGCCTTGTTATCCATGGTTCTGTCTCTTGTACGATATTTGAGGAGTAAGAAGAATTCAACCTAGCTTGCCACCAATGAAGAACGTTGAAGGTACGTTCATGTCATTAAAGAACCAGAAGGTGGTGTTCAAGTATAGGTCAATCTCTATGTATTGCGAACCCTTAGGCTTCTTCTTCTCTTGCCTTTGTCGAAATGATTCTCCCCCACTACTTCTAGATTGTCCTATCGCCTCAGTTGCAACTTGTGGAATTATATGGCCATAAAGAGTGCAATAGCTCTCATATAGTTCAAAAAGTTGTGACCTAACATTACTAACAATCGCATTAATATCTATAAAGATGTCTGATTCCGATGCATACCATTGAGTCTCTAACTCACTCATGGCCTATTATTGAGAATCCAAACCTCCATTAAACCCTAGGAACTTGTAATAAGTTTCTAAATATGCAGTTAAACCTTATACTTTCTGCCTAGGATTAAAACAAATGCAACTAGGAGGTATATCTCTATAATAGCTCAACCACTTTGCCTTCATTTCTACAAGGTCCATAACTAATTGAGCATCTAATCTAAACTTCCACAATTGTTCAACAACATCAACAACACTATATAAAAAATAAATGTGTAGTGGGAAAATAAACTTGCGAAAATAAATTTGTACATGTATTAAACACAGAAAACAAATCCATAACTCTACTAGAAATATTCCATTGATATTCAAATAAACTAACACTAGGCAAAGCTTAATTAACAAAAGCAGTCAACAATGTCTTATAAGGAAATGTCGCATTAAGAAGTTGATAAGTAGAGTTCCATCTAGTTTTAACATCTTTAGGGAAGTTTTGGCCATTATGTTATTTGCTCTACAATAACGAGCCCATTTTTTCATGAGGTCGGGTCATGTTCCTTCCTATGTATGATACCATATCCCTAATTAGTCCTACAAATTGTTTTAGGGACTCTAGCCAGGTTTGCACACATAGGTTCAATAAATGACAAGCACATCTGATATGAAATATTTGCCCCCACATGAAGGCCTCAAATATTCTTCTAAAAGTCCAATCGAGGCAGTATTAGAAGAGACATTATCATACAAAATTGAAAAAAAAAATTTTAAAGTCAAACCATATTCTTCGATGATCCCACAAACAATCCTATAAATATTATTGACGGTATGGGCCTCGTTGAATACCCTAAAAGAAATGACTCACTTTTGGATATTTTATGAGTCATTAATCCAATGTGTTGTAATACCCATAAAATTTTTTTCATGGAATACATCGGTCCATATATCAACACATAAAGAAATAGAGGGCGCATAAGCGTGAAAATACTCACAAAGTTGTTCTTTCCCGTGTTTGTATTGTTTAAAGATTGTTCTTTGAATCGTCCTCCTTGAAACTTTTTTGCATGAGGGTTGCACTGTCTCATTGATGCACTCTTGCACTTGACATCGCTCCGCAAAGTTGAATGGCAAGTGCTCCACAGAAATTATCTCCGTGATTTTGTCCATGTATCTTGGTTGTAAAAACGTAAATAAAGAAGAGTGGGAACCCGTATCTTCATCTATGGTGAATCGAATTTGAGATTGTGTCCAAGGATGTCCTTGCTTGTCCGGATACTTCTTCTCCATATGTCTAGTAAATGTGTCATACCTCCTCCCTTGCTATCCTTAAATTCGGAATTACAATAATTACATTTAGCTTGCGTTACAATGCTATCATTATTATATATTTTTGTAAAATGGAACAATGGGATTTGTTGCTTTAGTCTCTAAGGGCATAGTAGATGGTGTCGGTTCCTCAGCTGGACTTTCATACTTGTGTCATTCACTACTTTCTTGGGTAAGCAAGGAGGCCGAACCAATAAAAAATAAAAGAACGGGATTAAAAACGTAAGAAAATTAATAGAATTGAGAGTTTGGTATGAGATTGGTTGGAGAATGGTATGAGAATTGAGATTGATTAGAAACTTGGAGGTGGAGTATATATAGAGAAAGAATGGGAAAAATGAAAAAATAATTGAAAAAATAATAAACTAGACCCAACAACATTAAAGTCGTTGGGCACAGGTTGCCTGCCAATCGAGTTTACTAGGTCAACCCGATGGGTCACCGGTTGGGAAAACCCAAACCCATAACCCGACCCGTTTTCCGTTTTAGTGCAAGCCTATTACGGTCGGGTCGATTGACTAGGCGTGTTTTCTCGGGCTGGTTACTGGTCAGGTCGGGCCAAAAGTCGGCCTGTGCCCCTCTCTACTCCAGGTAATGGCCATAGTGATAAGATTCCACCACTTGCGTGATTCTTTAGACAACTGTTTAGCAATTGTGTTGTGCCCCTATAGAAATTGAATCATATGTGGGGCTCCGTGAAATGCTGCCATATACACTCTTGTGGTATAGGGGGGGCGGGGGGCTCAGTGAAGAGCTCAGTGAAATGCGGCCATATATACTCTTGTAGTATAGTTGTATCAAATCAGTGTAGTTGTGGTCGATATATTCACTTGCTCAAGTTGCAGGCATATATTTGTCAAAAAAAAAGTTGCAGTTGTAACTGAGTTTACGTAAATAATTGTGGTTCATCCCCAAAAAAAAAAAAAATTACAGTTATGTTTTTATATTTCTGATGGATGCTATGCTAAGTAAGACTATATATAACACGAAGAAATTGTCATTTTATTTTAATCATTCTTCTCCATAGGCCTTTCGTAGTCCTTGTGAGATTAAGCATTCTATCCAGCCAAGTCACAGTTGATTTGCCCTAGACGTCAGGTTTCTCAAATGGTGCCGGTCATGGCCATGCAATGTGAAAGAGAGTGAAGTGGACTCCCCAAATCACAAACTTAATTAATTCACAAAGGTAACCTGATCATGCCTCAAGTCCCTTTTTTTTCCAAGCCATGTAAAGCTTCATATCATATATATAAGAACGTCCTCAAAGGAACAGCTTCACTTGAGTCCCAAGGACGGGCTCTCCTCCATTAGAAGGCCGCCTTGCCAAAGAATAACAACACCAACTCCATCCCTGGACCATTCAGCAGAACAATCCATGCAACTGGATTGGAATTAAATGCAAAGTGTAATAATAATACACCCAGGACCACCTACATGTACAAGTTTTGGATCTGTCTGGAAACAATTTGAATGGAAAAATACCAATGGAGCTAAAGAATTGTCCTGATCTATCCTCTTAATTTGAAGCTGGGTAGCAACAATCTGAATGGAGACATCCACTTTCAACTTGGTAACTTAAAACTGAATGATGATCTAGATTTGCGCTATAATTTATTCACTGGAGGGATATCACCCCAGCTTGGCAAATTAATTAACACAATATATTACAAGTGTTGAATCTGCCCCAAAATCAGTTGGTGGGTCTCATTCCATCGTCCTAATTTCAATACATGAGCAGTTCAAAAATTTATTTAAATATCCATGGGCCAAAACTTTTTTATTTAATACCATTTATTTGTTTATTTATTTATTTATTTATTTATATTATTATCATTATTTCTTGGATTTTATGAAATTTAGCTAAATAAATTCCCATTCATATCTATGTGTCACATAGATGACCCATTTCCCGCACATTTTGTTATGGGTCTAATCAGGTATAGGTGAATTTTCAAAGGTCAGAGCAAATCCTATCTGTTCCCGTTCAAAGCGGCCAGGTAGAAACTCATGATGAAGATTGGGGAATAATCCTAAATGGGAGAATATTTTTTGAGTTATAGGGTTCATGCCTTCACGAGGAAGATGAGGGAATAACCCTAAATTTTACATATTCTTCAAATATGTTGGTTAAAATTGTTAGTTTGAATTTTGGTCTAATACCCAATTTAGTCGCTCTATTATACTGAATCGGCCATTTTAGTTCCTCCATTATAAATTGAGCCTTTTTAGTAAATCTACTTTCACGTTTGTAAAAATGACATATGTATAAGTACAAAAACGCAGAAAGGCGTATATACGATGACCAAAAATGTGGGAGGGATCGATATTTTCAATCATTGAACTATAGGACCAAAAACTTCGATTTATAATGGAGGGACTAAAAAGGCCGGTTTGGTATAATAGAGGGACTAAATTGGATATTAGACCTTGAATTTTCAAAAACACACTTATGATTTAAATTAAGTTCTAATACCCAATTTAATCCCTCTATTATACTAAACCGGCCATTTTAGTCCCTCCATTATAAATTGAGCCGTTTTGGTCCCTATAGTTTCACGATTGAGAAATGTCAGTCCTTCTCACAGGCCTTTTTGGTCCCTGTATATATGTCTTTCAGGCCTTTTTGGCCCTGTACATATGCTTTTAAGGACTAGATTTTTACAATCATGAAAGTAGAGGGACTAAAAAACATCAATTTATAATGAAGAGACTAAAAGGTTTTGATGAGAAAAACTTTTTTATGGGGAATTGTATTGGGGATATCCCTGAGATAACTCTCAACCAAACACAAGGGATTCAGGAGGGTGACTTCATAAGGGTCACTTCATGCTGTAGCTGTTGTGGAAAATGCTTTTTTAGTCAAGACTAGTGTTTACTTGGAAGAATCTACAATACTTGACTAAAAGTCTATGGAAGATTGATATGGACATCGCATGTCATCGTTGATCGATCTCATCTCAGACTCTCCAGGTTTGGACATATTTGATTATTTTCAACTCCATGCAATTAGGTAGATATGAAGTTTTCTCTAAATATTGAAGATTTATATATATATATATAATACTCAATTTCCCAGTTCATCAAAGACATTCATACTTTATACTTGCAACCACCAAGTCTATAAATTCTAATCTTGATATGGAATTAATTCATATGCTTTCATCAAATCCACATATACTACTTGAAACTCTCTTCCCACAAAGTGATCAGTCAATGAGAGTGAAACATTTGACAGGTGACTACATTAAGATCACAAGGGTAACCTCAAGCCATATGGATGATTGATATGGATGTGTAGTGTAGTGTCATCGTTTGATAAAAGTGGATAAGCGCATTCCTCTTTATTTAAATTGTAGATAATTGGTTACATATGTGGCCTATGGAACGCCAAGTTACATAAGATCATATGCTCCCTAAGTGCCCGCGGGGTGCTAGTCCGCTTGGTCTTGTCCCGGTGTGTCTTCAAAGCCGCCCACGGAGAGAGCTGCCTCCTCCCTCCCCGGTGTGAACACGGCTCCTTTTTAACAATGGACTTTCCATGGCGATGAAACTTCGCTTTTTGTTGCGTGAGCTGCATCAAACCAAGAGAGGGTTAGGAAGTCAATTTCATGAATTGTTTTCAAGTAGCGCTTGTTTATGTCTTGAAAGCATCATCCCTGCTACGTTCTGCCACACAATCCAGGCAATGGCCAATGAAAGAAGATTCCAACTGTAGTGGTCCTCGTTGGGAAGTAGGTTGGTGATCGCCGATCTTCCCCATAGGTCTTGTGTCCTCTTAGGGGTGGGGCCCAGATGAAAGAGCTGCACAAAATGCCTCTAGATGTTTGTTGAGTAGGAGCAACCCATTAGTAGGTGTTCGACCGTTTCATCATCTTCATTGCATAGGTAGCATAGATGTCTAGTTCCTCTCCAACCACACCTCCTGAGGTTGTCCAGGGTTAGAATTTTATTATCCAAAGCTAGCCACATAAAGGCTTTCACTTTGGTAGGGCATGGTAGGTTCCAAAGGCTCAATCCAATTTCCGGCCGGGTGCCCCCATAGTCTAAGAATTGATAGAAGGAGTACATTGAGAAGTCGCCTTGGGTGGTGAGCTTCCAATGCCTCTTGTCTCTCCCCATTCCTCTCGGGGCATTGATGTGGGCGGTCATTTGCTCCAGTTGTGTACTTTCCTCTAGAGTTAGTGGCCCCTCTAGTAGTAAAGGGATCCCGGTCGCGAGCTAAGTCCTTGCCTTCTGTATTGTGCTCCCTGGTTGTCGTGCGATAAGCGTCTGAGGTCGAGGTAATTAATACAGGTGATCTTCCATCCATCCAATTGTCCCCCCATAAGTTGATGGTGTTCCCCTGCCCTGTGGTAGCCGTCATGTTGTGTAGTAGAGCTTTAGGTCGCTGGGTGGCCACTTTCCAGAAAAAGGATGCCCTGGGCGTGCATTACGAAATGGGTCGATGGTGCCATTCCGGAAGTAGAGGCTTTTGAGGAGCTGCATACATCCGCCACCTTGTCCTGTAAGGATTCTCCACCACCATTTGCCAAGCATGGCTGAATTGAAAGTCCGGAGGTTAAGAATTCCCCATCCTCCAAATTCCTTGGGTTTGCAGAGACGTTCCCAACTAACAAGTTGGACTCTCAAACTCTGGACGTATTTTCCACTCCATGCAATTAAAAAGACTGGAAGTTTTCTCTAAATTTTAAAGATTTCAAAATGGTGTAATGCTCTATTTTCCAGTTCATCAAAGACCTTTATATTTTATACTTGCAACCCCCAAATCTATAAATTCTAATCTTGAAAAGGAATACATATGCTTTCATGATAAGTCAGTCAATGAAAGGGAAACATTTGACGTGTGACTCCATAAGGAGCACAAGGATAACCACATGCCGTAGCTTTTGTGGAAGTTTTCTCCAAATATTGAAGATTTCAGAAAGGTTGTATTTTGAAGTCCGTGAGGGCCAGGTACCCTTCATGCTAGTGTAAGGGTGAATCCTAACATACCGTGTGCATTGTTCACACGGTATGAGACTATATGAATCCTGGGTGGGTCCTGGGGTAATGTTTTCTAGGTTCTAATGTTTGTGTTTTGGGTTCCGTGTGAACAGTAGTGCCATCGTTTTGCTACATTGTCATCAGACCTCAAAACAAAAGCTTTGAACCCTAAACAAAAGCTTTGAACCCTACGGTCTCATACCGTGGATACAAAACCAATGGTATTGTAGCAAGCACCTAGTGTAAGGGCTGCCCTCAATGATGCCTCTTAAGGCAACTTGCCTTTCCCTACTTTGCACCCAAGTTATATAACCCCAAACTCTACTTTGCACCCATCATTCCTTGGTTTGCACCCCAAGGCAAGTTGCCTTGGGCTAAACCCAAGGAATGATAGAATTTACCAGTGCAAGGAAGATTTTAAAAATTGAGGTTTTTACTTTCCACCCCCTGAAAAATAGTATAATTATTTATCATTCTCTTATTTTTCAATAATATATTATAATCCTTTATTTTTTTTATTCTGCCTGTCACCCTTTTAATTTGTTTTTCCAACCAAAACACTAAATATTTTTTAGAAAATCATTTAAAAAAGCCAAATAAATGAAAAAATACTCTATTTTTTTCATGATTGATATTTATTTTACAACTAATAAGCAATTAAAAATGTTTTGAAAGGGTTGTTAGTAAATTATTATTTTATTAAGAGAACTACAAATAAATTTATATCTAATTTGTAAACAAATAAATTGTGGAATCAATATTTTCTTAATCTAATTTTTAATGACATACATTAAAGAACAAAAAAAATTTATAAAAGGCATTAACCTAAATAAAAAGGTCAAAATGGCCATTTTACATGTATAGTAACTTGAGATTTTGCATTTAACATAGATAAAAATATAAGAGTTTGGTCCCAAGGGATAGCAAGTAAAATAAAAATAAAATAGGGGTTAATATAATATTATTGAAAAATGAGAGTGAGATAAGTGATTTCCCCATTTTTGAGAGGGGATGGATGGCAAGTAAAACACTCTTAAAAATTCTATCTTTCCATTTTCCTTGTTTTTTTTAAAAAAAACATGAAATGGAGAAGAAAGACATGTTTGATGGCTAGTTGAAAAATTAGTCGTCTCATTGAGGGATTTGTGTAATTTTAGAACATTTTAAGTTTAATGGTTGAATACCCACACAACTTTGTGCTATTGGGCTGTAAGTCTTTTCTTTTATAACTGAACAATTTGCTTTTTTAACATTTAGTTAATTCTGATGCTATATAAACCCTGAGAGACCCTACTATAAAGCCACCAAGCTTTCAACATGAAATCATTGCTTCCCTCAAAGTACCCTCTCACCAGCATGAATATTCCAGCGTTAATATTGATGGCGTTTTCAATGTTAGTACTCTTCTTTTCCAATATTCTGATCTGCTTCCATGTTCCCATGGCAACAGCTTCTTCTTCTAAGAATATTGAATTTCAAGGGAGAGCTCTTCTTCAATGGAAGGCTACCCTCAAAACACAAAAACACCTCCTCAACACATGGACAGTCCAGACCAGTCCATGCAACTGGACTGGAATTACATGCAGAGGATCATTACTGTCTCATAGAGATCATCATCATCATCTTGTGCCAACAATCACCAGGATCCAACTGAGCCAGATGGGTCTAGAAGGGAAGCTGGAGACTCTCAACTTTTCAGCTCTACCATCACTCCGGGTTCTCGATCTCAGTGACAACCATCTCCACGGGTCCATCCCTGCAGTCATGTCATCACTCTCCAAGCTCACTTCCCTTGATCTCAGCACCAACAATCTCACAGGCACTATCCCATCGGAGCTTGGTTCTTTGACAAGACTCTACACCTTGTGGCTCGATGAGAAAAAGATAAGTGGCTCTATCCCTTCATCTTTGGGAAATCTTACTAGGCTTTGGTATTTGAGTCTGTCTCTAAACAACTTGTCAGGCCCCATCCCTCGTACCTTTGGAAATTTGACCGGACTCAATTTCCTTTACCTATGAGAAAATAATCTGAGTGGTTCCATCCCTTATGAAATCTGGTATCTTGTAAACTTAATTAAATTTGACATCGCAAAAAACAATATAGAAGGTCTCATCCCTCCTTTTCTAGGAAACTTGACTAAGCTCAATTATTTGAGCATTTTTGAAAATACAATCTCTGGACCTATACTCAATGAGATAGGAAATCTTGTCAATCTAAATCTTTTGTATATCTACAAAACAAAAATAGATGGTTGCATGCCACCTAGCTTAGGAAACCTGACCAAGCTTGAAGAGTTTTATCTATGGGGGAATAAGATGAGTTGTTCTATACCCCATGAGATCGGAAATATTTTGAATTTGAGAGATTTTGATATCTATGAAAACCAAATAACTGGCTCCATCCCAAATGCTATTGGAAACCTAACCAAGCTTGAATTGTTTTACCTAAATAACAATAACATAAATGGTCCAATTCCTAGTGAGATTGGAAATCTTTTGAATTTGAGAGATTT
Source organism: Dioscorea zingiberensis (assembly GCA_026586065.1). Classification (NCBI taxonomy): domain Eukaryota; kingdom Viridiplantae; phylum Streptophyta; class Magnoliopsida; order Dioscoreales; family Dioscoreaceae; genus Dioscorea; species Dioscorea zingiberensis. The sequence continues at coordinate 10,545,500 of CM048824.1, forward strand.
TTATATCTATGAAAACCAAATAACTGGCTCCATCCCAAATGCTATTGGAAACCTAACCAAGCTTGAAATTTTTTACCTAAATAACAATAACATAAATGGTCCAATTCCTAGTGAAATCGGAAATCTCTTGAATTTGAGAGATTTTGAAATCCCTAACAACCAAATAACCGGCTCCATCCCCAATGCCATTGGAAAACTTTCCAAGCTTGAAATTTTTTACCTATATAACAATAACATAAATGGTCCAATTCCTACTGAGATCGGAAATCTTTTGAATTTGAGAGATTTTGTAATCAATAACAACCAAATAACCGGGTCCATCCCCAGTGCCATTGGAAACCTTTCCAAGCTTGAAATTCTTGACCTATATATCAATAACATAAATGGTCCAATTCCAAATGAGATCGGAAATCTTTTGAATTTGAGAGCTTTTGCAATCAATAACAACCAAATAACCGACTCCATCCCTAATGCCATTGGAAACCTAACCAAGCTTGAATTTTATTCTGTACTTACAAATAACATAAATGGTCCAATTCCTGATGAAATAACCAACCTTACAAATTTAACTAGTCTACAACTTGGGTATAACAACCTATCTGGTAATCTACCACCAGATTTGGCTAAGGGAGGCTTGGTTCAGAATCTTTCCTTGCGATACAATAATTTCCAAGGTCACATTCCTGTGAGTTTGAAAAATTCTACAAACTTGATCAGAGTTCGACTTGAAAGAAACCAATTCATTGGAGATATCTCTGAAAGTTTTGGTATTCATCCGCATTTGGATTATATTGACCTCAGTTTCAACAGATTGTCTGGCACTTTATCACCATCTTGGGGAGCAGGTCTCAATTTGAAAAGTTTCAAGATCTCTGGAAACATGATTACTGGAGAAATACCTGTTGAAATCAGTCAAATGCCAAAGCTACATCTACTTGACTTCTCTTCCAACAAGCTAGTTGGAAAGATTCCAAGGGAATTTAGCATATTATCTTACCTATTTCACCTAAACATGAGCAACAATCAGCTCTCAGGAACCATACCACAAGAATTTGGGGACCTGTCTTCATTAGAGTATTTGGATTTGTCAAGGAACAATTTGAGTGGACAAATACCAATACAAATGGTAGACAATTGCCTTAAGTTGGCCTCACTAAGCCTCAGCAATAATGACCTAAGTGGAGCCATCCCTTTTCAACTTGGTAATTTTAGTTGCACCAAGTTCTTGATTTAAGTGACAACTTGTTCACCGGAGAAATACCACCCAACTCAGCAAGTTAACAGACTTAGAGGCGTTGAACCTATCACATAATGAGTTGGTTGGTCAAATTCCATATTCTTTCCAATCCATGATGGGCTTGACATCATTGGATTTGTCTTATAATACTTTAGACGGTCCAGTTCCTGACAACCATTTCTTTCAAACAACTCCAGCTGAGTGGTTCATCCACAACAAGGGTTTATGTGGTCAAGTCCATGGTTTGCCTCCATGCATTCACTCCCATTGGGCAACCAAAGATGCTGACACCAAGAAACATCACAAATTCATTATCTCAGTTGCTTTTCCACATTTGGCATTTTATTTCTCTTATTTCGAGTGGTTGGAATCACTTTGGTATGTTACAAGAGAGATAAGTCCACTACAAATGACTCTTGTGAAGAGTTTGCAGGGAAACATTTCTTCTCGATTTGGAGTGTAGGCCATGGAAAAGAATTATTCAAAGTCATTCTTGGAGCAACAAAAAATTTTGACAATAAGTATCAGATTGGAGTCAGAGCCCATAGTTTAGTCTATAAGGCAACACTTCTATCTGGTATTACACTTGCTATCAAGAAGCTTCAAGGAGAAGGTCAAGTTGTTGAGCAATCTTTCCAAAATGAAATACAAGCATTAACTCAAATTCGACATAAGAATATTGTGAGGTTATATGGTTTCTGCTCTACTGTTAAATTCAGCTTTATTGCATATGAGTATATGGAGACAGGAAGTTTGGGTGCCATTTTGAGGTCTGAAGAAAGAGCTATGGAGTTGGGTTGGGTCAAGAGAGTGAACATCATTAGAGACATTGCTCAAGCTTTATCTTATTTGCACCATGATTGTGCCCCACCCATTGTTCATAGAGACATAACAAGCAACAATATTCTATTGGATGAAGAGTTCAAGGCTTGTGTTTCAGACTTCAGCATATCTAGATTGCTAGAACCTAATTCATCACATTGGAGTATGCTCGCAGGCACACGTGGATACATGGCACCAGGTATATATGTCTCTCCTTTCCTTTTTTATTGCTTCTCCATACTGTTTGTGTTTAGTTGTAATACTAACTAATTGAATTCTATACATTGAACCTGTTTTTGAATAAACAAAGATTTGAGTGAAATAAGCTACTCTACAATAGAGCTTCTTCCATTGCTGACAACAAGATATTTTTCTCCTAATTGCTATTTGCAGAGCTGGCCTATGTAATGAGGGTGACAGAAAAATGCGATGTATATAGTTTCAGAGTTGTAGCACTTGAAGTTATGCATGGAATTCATCCAGGCGATCTTATAAACAGCTTATCACTGAACATGTTAGTGAAAGATATTCTGGATCCACGCATTCCACTTCATATGGTTGATCCATTCATAAAGGAAGTACTTGCGGTGATTTTGATAGCACTTCAATGCATTGACACAAATCCACAGTCTTGTCCTACAATGGAACAAGTATCTCAAAGATTAACTTATCCAAAGTCTTTGCCAATTTCCAACGTCCACTGTTTCCATTCACTTACACTTGATCACTTGATGAATATTGAACACACATGATGATGATGATCAAACGCATTAGCAATGGGAAATTGGTAATTGATTTCCATCCAATAAAAAAGGTATCCTTCAGTCGCATCCTCTCATCCTCCTGTGCTTCTTTGATTGAATAGATATCCTTACTAGTATATCCAATATACGTTGGAGGCATAGTTATTGAGTGAATTAAATGTAAATTTGTCAGTTATTTCATCATATGAATGAACCTGTCAGCATGCTTATAACTGAAAATATACTCCAGCATGCAGTTAAAAAACTAGCTATATATATTTAACCTTGTGTATGGGCATTCAGCTAAAATAAAATTGTTCTGATCCGCCCAGTTAAAATAGATCAATGTTCGTTTAAAATAATATAGAAGTATGAGTCTCTCTTCCTGTAGTACTCTTTGCAGAAGCGGTGTCTTCCCTAACATTTTCTTCGCTCTATCATTTTTGTAGTTCATATTTAAGTTTAGCGTACCAATGCTCAAGAAATGTACGTATCACTAAGCAATTTAATTAGTGGAATTTTAGTTTTATCATCACAACTATGAATATATAAATTAAGAGAGAAGTAATGAAAAGCCCCCAAAAGTTTTGAATTCCATATATAGTCCCTGCAACTTTGGGTATCTATATTCAGTCTCTCCTTTATACAGGGATTTACTTTTCAGTCCCTGCATCTGTGAAAAGATGCTGATGCCCTTTGAAGAAGCCCAGCGGTTCTGACACTGCGATACAGCACACCATTTCGTGAAAAGACTAAAATGCCCTTTGAGATCGTCTTCTCCCCTTGAATCCGCTGCTGCTCCAAATTAACTAAACCGCTGACACTCCCTCTCCACACGAAGAAGACAGTCAGCACACCGTCTGCTCCGCCAGGTCATCCTTCATCTTCTCTTCCAGCAGCGATTGCCGGAGTTTGCAAACGAGGTAGCAACCGAAACCCGAACTCTAAACCTTTTGAGATTGGGGCTTCGCCGCCGGTGTTCGATCTCTCTTTTTTTTTTCTTTTTTTCTTGCTTTTTTTCTATCCTCCGTGGTAGAATGCAATTTGTGCATGTGGATTGTAAACTCATTGTGGAGATTTAGGGTTTAGGGTTTTGTTCATGTGCAAGGATTTGTTCTTTTCTCACTTGTAACTGTAGACCACTTAAGCCATGTACACTGGTGGTGTTGTTCATGTGCTTTTGGCTGTGTAATTTGCTGAATGTGTTTCATTGTGGGTTGTGGTTTTTAAAATCGGTAACAAAGTGTTTAAAATCGAGCTAAACTGTTTAGTATACTGGAAATCTGCTTGATATTCGCCTTATGTGTTTAAAATCCAGAGCAACTATTTAGTACAATTCAAAGGGCTTAATTGTTTCTATCTCTTTTCACGTTTTCGTTGTAGTTAACTGCACAATTAATGGCTCAGAATTTGGTTATTGGACGATGCTACATGGGTCCCCTTGTTGACTGCCTCGATGAATTGAACAAACACATGAACAAAAAACACAGGCAATTCATCAACAAAGACGCCCATTTGCTCCCTCGCTTGGAATCAAGCAAATTGTACTAAGAGAGGGTGTGCTTTCGGCGCTTGATGCGGCTTATGGCGTTGGCTTGCGAAATTTAAAATCGGGGAAAGCTTGGCGAAGCTTTCGTCCGGGAGGACGTCGCCGTAATCCTTGGACTCCCCCTGCAGTGGAACCGGTGGAATTCAAAACGACCCTCCCGTCTGCATTTGAGGACAGATATCTCGACAAAGCCTACTCAAGGAATCGAGATTGCATGAAGAACGCTCTGTTGGATCTTGTTCATAAGAGAGGCGAGGAGGAAAACCTCGTGAAACTTCTGATAGTGTATTTGATGGGTGCCTTCCTGTTTCCGACCACAAACTGCACGGCCCCAAGTTGGAGTGCGCATTATGCCGATAACCTGAAGAACCTAGGGACATATGCATGGGCACAGGCCGTGCATAAATGGCTCATGGGAGACATCCAACCGGCAATTTGCCGAAAGTACAGGGAGAGGTGTTCTGGGGAGAAAAGACGAAAACAGGTTATCTTAGGGGGTGCTCCATAGTGCTGATAATATGGTTCTATGAAGTCACTGGTTCTGGAAAAAAGGTGGAGTTCGGCCGGACTCCAAGAATTTTGGGCTACGGTGAGACCACCTGCAAGAAGGTTACTACTGTCAAGGGAATTATCGAATCATTCAATGGGAAATCAGTAAGCTTACTTCGTCCTTTCATCTCTTACGTCTTTAGTTTTACGCCCAAGTCTTTAGTATTAGGCTAAAGTCTTTTGTATTCTACTAAAGCCTTTAGTATTAAGCTAAAGTCTTTAGTATTCTTATAAAGTATTTAGAATTAGGCTAAAGTCTTTAGTATTATTCTAAAGTCTTTAGTATTAGGCTAAAGTCTTCAGTATTCTTCTAAAGTCTATAGTATTTGGCTAAAGGCTTTAGTATTCGTGTAAAGTTTTTAGTATTCACTACATGCTTTACTTTTTTAAACTACTTATAACGTTACTAAAGATTTTGTAATATTGTCTCACAGTTCGACGACCTCGTCCCAGAAAACGCGGAAGAGGTCGCCTCACCAATAACCCGCTACTACATAAGACGGCGGCCATGGAGGAGAGACCTACTACTTACGGATGTAGGTCCAAGCGTGGCGAAGGTGAGGGCAAGCTGCACCAAGAGGATTGACAAGAAATCCCGGCAACCGCTAGGCCTAGCGTACCGCTAGCTAGTCCAACTCCGTCCATACGGAGGAGCCCAAGCGCAAGGAACGAGGACTTAATTCAACGCTTCCAGACCTTGTACGATGTACTGATGAACGAGGTCGTTACAATGCGCGGGCAAATGGATAGGTTGCTTGCCAGGGAATCTGCCCACCAAGCCCGACCAGCCAAACGTCGTAAGGCACTTGTCTCCCGGCGACGGCAAGCTCCTGATACTTCCGCAATTCCATTGGCTGATATCGCTGGCGAAACAGTTGCCCGCAAACTGCGGACTAGAATTGTCCAGAAGAGGAAAGCTCCCGAAGTTGTTGAGGGAAGCCCGCCGGCATCGGAGAAGGAAGGCGAGGAACCAGTGCACATCGTCGACGCACTAATTGAAACTTGTGAGATATTGAAGGACGCTTACCAAGTGATCTGGCCGATGTTGATTTCTACGGGCGCGGAAGGGCCCATAGAAGCCCCCCACACCATCGCTGCAATGGCTCCTACCGACGAAGCCCCCACCAAGAAGCCCCACCAAAGAAGCCGGCCAAGAAGCCCCCGCCAAGAACCCCCCATCAAGAAGCTCCCAATCAAGAAGCCCAACCCGGAAGCTTGACCCCCACTTGAAGCACCCACTAAAACTTTCCACCAGAAAAGCCCCCTCACGAAGAAGCGAGGCCCCCTCCCGTCCCTATTGAAGCCCCCGCCTGCAAATCGCATGATTGATCTGTGAGGCGCGTATCTGTAGGGAGAAAATGTACAACCTGTGAGGACAAATTTCATTCCTAAGAACAAGCGTCCTACAGGGTCGGGCAGCTGAACAAGGAGAAGCAAGCACTCCTTTCATTCTTCCTGAACTGTCTGAATGATAGGTGAGAACAATCTTCATAATATTTCTCTTAAATGCTTAGTATTGCACTTAACTGCTTAGTATTTCTCTAAACTGCTTAGTATTTGGCTTAAATGTTTAGTATTTCGCTTAAGTACTACTTAGTATTCCTCTTAAACGCTTAGTATTTATCTTAACTGTTTAGTATTTACCTTAACTGTTTAGTATCTCTCTTAACTGTTTAGTATTTCTCTTAACCGCTTATTATTTCTCTTACATGCTTAGTATTTATCTGAACTGTTTATTTTATCTTCTAGTACAATTGTTTGGAAGAATGAGTGGGCATTTACAACTCGCGCGCAATTATACCCATTGGTCGAGGGAAGAGATCTCGTCTCTGACGACGTCATGGACGTCTTTGTCATGATCTTGCTGGAGGAGCTGAAGAAGACACCGTCGAAGTACAAGAGGCGTGGATCCATCACCAGGCCTTTTGCACTGCTACTGTCGAAGCGGCACCACACAACTGATGATTCTCTCAAACTAATGACCGATGCAGTAACATCTTTCCAAAATTTGGAAGTTGTTCTAATGCCCATCATTCTGAACAAACACTTCCACCTACTCGTTTTGGATAAAGAATCCAGACACTACACTCATTACTCATCTCTCAACGGCCGGGCATATGACAAGGCTGTTGAGGAAATAGTAAGTCAAACACCTATCACCTCCATATTTCGTGTTCTCCCCTTCGCACCAGCTTAACCATCTTTGTTCTAAATGCAGAGGGTTATTTTCGAAAACGCACTTACCAACGGGCATGGGCATTGCTTTCAGAAACGAGCGCTTATACATTCTCACATGACCGCTGACGCTTCATTAACAAAGAGAGAGGACAAAGGTGGACTGGCCCCATGTTAAGTGATGCGGTTTATGGAAGCGGATATTGGGTGGTGAGAAGCTTCACCTCAATCGCCTCAAGTTCCTCGTCTACGCCTAGAGTATGTATGTCGCATACTTTCGATGGATTCCATCGAACAACCTCACGCAAAGGGAAGGACCCAAAAACTGATGAACCAACGTCGAAGGAACTCTAAAGACTTTACAATCATATTCTACGTGTATAATATCAGTACTCATTGTTTACTAAGTGTTATCTATTTAGTATTTACCTTAACTGTTTAGTATTTGCCTTAACTATTTAGTATTTTTGTTAACTGTTTAGTACTCATTATTTACTAAGTGTTGTGAACATCAAAATCTTTATCCTCGCGGAGAGTGAAGATCAACAGGTCTCCCTCACCGAGATGATGGTCAGCCCAAAAGGCAGGCCACCGTGATGGAAGATAGCCTCTCGCATTACTCCTCGCTCCGGCCACCATCACCGGCCAAGGGTTCCCGCCGGTCCCACACCGCATCGGTCCATTCGGAACGTGGTGCATAAAGCGGTGGAATGGCCCGGGAATCCACAATCGGCAGGCGTGTCGGAAGGAGAGATGAACCGTAGGAGAGCGGTATTTGCAACTCATGATGGTGAAGCAATGGTAGAATCCCTCCTTCCCACCACACCTATTTAAAGCCAAATCTCAAAGAGAGAGAGAAGCGTCTGGAGATCTCGATTCTAAATGCGCCGCTTTGGTTCCCAATAAGCACCCCGGCCTTCATTAAAGTAAACCGGTTTCCAATAACTATTTAATATTTTTCTTAACTGTTTAGTATTTTTATTAACTGTTTAGTACTTCCCTTAACTGTTTAGTATTTCTCTTATCCGCTTAGTATTTCCCTTAACTCTTTAGTATTTCTCTTATCCGCTTAGTATTTCTCTTAACTGCATAGTATTCTTACCATCTCTGATTACTCATGTAAACATTTTATAAACGTATAATGTCAAAACTTCGTAAAATCACATTATTTGCATTAGGCAAAATGTAAACCTTATGGCCTAGACGGATCAAGCTAATCAACTATTACAGCGTTGCAAGTCCTGCGGTTATGGCCAGTGTTTTTACAGCGGCTGCACCGCAACTCTCTCATGTCTAAAGCCTGCGACTCAATTCTTAGCGCCCTGGTACGCCGAGGGCTTTCTCTTAAGTAATAGGTAAAGTATCGGAAGGGGCGGGATGCATCTGGCCGGTTTATATGTGGCGGGGGCGGGGAAATATGGTCTCAGCATATGCATTGGCGCATATTTGTACCGTGAAGTAGTCATCCACGGCGATGTACACTTGCCTCGAAGTCGCTATTGGCGCATTGCGCATGCATGCGTGGGGTATTCCATAGACTTGCCAACGTCTACGTGAGCATGTCCTTGTCTTTAAATTGGACCGTAGGTAGGCTGATGTCGATAACTTCAATTGCTCACCATCCAAGGCGGCCTACGCGAGCAAGCGGCTTGACTTCGATAGTGTCCTCGAGGTTCCGATGTATTCTTTGGGCAAAGATGTGTTCCCATTTGCCGAACATGCTTTACGTCGAGGCGTACATCATATTCATGAGCTTGTACTGCAAAGATGTTTTATAGAAGATACTAAAGCCTTACAAAAGATACTAAAGTGTTACGCCTGATACTAAAGACTTACGCCTGATACTAAAGGGTTATCCCTGATACTAAAGCGTTACCGCTGATACTAAAGGGTTATGCCTGATACTAAAGGGTTACGCCTGAAGCTAAAGACTTACACACACGATACTTTAAAGGGTTACCCCCGATACTAAAGCTTTATGGGGCGATACTAAAGAGTTAAGCTTAAATAGTAAATTTTTTAGTCGCTGTGAATATTACCTCGACTAAGTCGACCATTTCTGGTCACAGTGGAGATGTGAAGCTTCCTTGATCCATACATTGAATGACTTCGGACGCTCAAGTACATCTCACCCCATCTTTGCCCCTTAAAACAAATAGTTCTACCAATGGGCCACATCCACTTTTGGATTAGCCAGCGATTAAGCTTGTCTTGCGATCACGGCCAGGAGGTCCTTCACCACGTCATCAAATTCTTTAGAAGTACATGCGTATGCGATGCGGGTAAAGAGGGCCCAACACTCCTTCTTCAATACTTTCCCAAGACTAGTATTCCCTTCATGAAGTTCGTCTCTAGGTGTCGCAAACAATAGGCATGGGACGATGAGGGGAACACCCTTGCGATTGCATTAACTAGACTTTTCGATCTGTCGGATATGAATGTAATGCACTTGTCATAATCCTCATCTCCATATATTGTATTCCTGAGAGTGGTGAGGAACCAAGTCCAATTGTCGTTAGTTTCATTGTCCACTATTGCAAATGCGACGTGGAAGAATCCCTCATTGCCGTCTTTGCCCGTCACTCCTAACAAGATGCCACCGTATTTTCCAAGCAGATGTGTTCCATCGACGAACAACAGCGGCCTGCAACCCAACTTGAAGCCGACGACACAAGCACGGAAACAAAAAAAACCACGTCTGAATCGCCCGCCATCACTTTCAATTGTGGCAACGCTACCGGGATTTGTCTCCATCACCTTTTCAACATACCATAATAGCAAATCGTAACTCTGCTCACTCACTCGGAGAGAACGGTTGAGGCAACCTCTTTTCCCATCCATGCTTGCTTGTAAGGAAGACCCACGCCGTGCTCTCGCCAAAATATCCCGTTGAATGTTGGCGGCCCGATACAAGGGACGATCGCTTGAAGCTTCCGGATCACCTACGATCGCCAAACCCATTTTTTGGATGCTTTCGGGTGGGAACTCGTCCGATACCGCTACCACACACATGTGTGGGCTGCAATATCTTTATTCTAAAGGTGTGGAGATTTCCTCCCCAGAAGCATGAACCCTCGATTGTGATACGCACGAAGCATCTGGCGATCTCCCTTTCTATCATTTTTTATGAAGGTAAAGTCAAATTTCCTTTTGATAGCAAAGGCACGGGCGCATTCCTCAAGTGTTCCACGTTAAAATCGATGCACCAATTTTGAGCACTGCAATATCGTGAGTTTGAGAAGAACCCACAATGTCCAAGGACATGCTCTCGGCTCGGGGATCCCTGTTGATTGATAAGGTACTCTTTTAAGTGAGACAATACTAAATAGAACGACTTAATACTAATTAGATACGACGGATTTTAAAAACTTTAAGTAGATACTAAAGAGATAAGTAGAATACTAAAGACTTTCAGTAGATACTAAAGAGATAAGAAGAATACTAAAGACTTTAAGTAGATACTAAAGGGATAAGCCGAATACTAAAGACTTTAAGAAAATCCTGAAGTCTTACATGTTTATAATACACGGTTGCGGGAAATAATAAACACATACAAAAGGCTTACATTGGAAGCGAAGAGCGCACTCGATCAGTCTACACGGCCACTCACATGTGTCCACAATAAGGTCGACCATAATATTTTTGTTGAGCAGTGAAAATGTTGCACATATGCACAAAGTCCGTAGAATTGTCAATGGGACAAGCTGTTCTACGTTGATATGATGCGATATAACTCACTCTCACGCCAGAGGGGTCAAGGTCCCACCGTTCACATATATCACCTATCACTGAATCCCAACAAGTGAGCACTGTGAGCTCCAAGGCTAGACCTTCTCCCCCATATTGCGCGATGGCGAAAAGGGTTTCCATCAAAATCCTGCAAGAAGAATGCCATTGCAAAAACGAGAGAATTATACTATGCACGTTATGAAAAAACAATGGATAATTTATTACCTTTTTCGTTTGCCGCCGCAGACTCACTACGTGGTAGCTTCTCAACAAGACTAAAAGCTCAACACAAGCTCTCTGCAAAAGAACAAAGGAAAGGAGACGAAGAGGAGTAGAAGAGGACTCTTCTCTACAAGACTAAAAACAAAACACAGGTTCTCTGCAAAAGAACAGAGGGAAGGAGACAAAAAGGAGTATAAGAGGACTAGCTTATCTTACAAGCATGGAAGTACACAACCTATCTTTTCATTGAGAAAGGTTGTTTTGGCCGAATTCAATGGGTATTTTGGGGTTTTTTCAAAACCTAACGCTAGCGTGTCACCGTAGGGACTAAAGAGTAAGTAGGTTGAAAAGGAGGGACTGAATAGTATAGTGTTTAGTCAGAGGGACTAAAAAGTCAAAAATGAAACAGTCAGGGATGCTACAGTAATTTTCCCATAAATTAATGATACAAGTGATTAATCAATGAGAAAAAAGAATGTTAGCTGCATATAGAGTTGGCAAATAATAGGGTTCTTCATCACAAACAACTGAATTCGGCTTGATTAAAGCTCAAGCTCGGTTCAATTGTCTAGACAACAAACAGAGCTTGAGCCTATCTTTTAGCTTTATTTGACATTCAAGACAAACTAGAGTTATATTGAACTTCTTCCAATTTGGCTCGATAGCTTGATATTCAATTGTACATCCTCCACTATTAGATATACATTTTAATTATGGGATCAATAATATATATACTTAATTCTCAACTCCAACGTCTCTCTCCCTTCTTTAAGCTCCAGCCTCAAGTCCTCTCTGACCTGGTGCTCCTCCAAGCTCTACATCTTCTCCAGTTGTCTGGTCACAACCATTAAACCTAGAGGTAAGCCTTAACCTAGCTCTCTTTCCGTCAGTCTCCTCTCCCATCTCTTGAAGAAGTTCTATATTGTTGTGCTGAGCTACCCCAACTTCACTAGAACATTCTTTTTAGCTTTCATCAAGTACCGGTGGGCACGTCGTCGGTGGAGAAAATTATCTTTACATTCGGGGATGAGGAGGAGGTCGCCATCAGCGGCACTTTGGAGATGAAGGATGTAACACCCTTATCCTTTCAGGACCCAGGTGTCACACCAGCCAGATCTAGGGAATGAACCCTAAACCTTAGACTGTAATCTGCTAATTAACTGAAGAATTAACAACATGCGGAAGGTAATTAAGCAAACTTATTATAACAAAATCCTCAAACGATAGATATTGTTTAATACAACACCAAATAAAATATTGTCTGAAACGTAAACTCTCACAACACTCATAAATAGATAAAAGGATTTCTAGACATCGAGTCAGAGCCAGCTACAGTACATCTCCTCTACTCGTGATCAGACGACCCGCTAGAAGTTCTCTTGTCTAACATCCTGCCCAGCAAAATTGTCAAGAAGAGGTGAGCCTACGGGCTCGCCGTGAACAAGCCGTCGAGAATAGCGTATCGCAGTAGAATAAGTAAAAGCGTAAAGAAATCAAGCGTGTAAAACACCTAATAGGAAATCTTGAATTAAAATACTAAAAAGGCATCAATAATCTTGAGCAAATAAACATTGATCAAAGTATTCTCTTAAAAATGCATAACTGAGTTTCTGTTTCTCTGTCTTGTGAATTAAATCTGAAACCGACATTCTCCCTGGGTAATTTGTACCTGCGCCCTCTCTCTCTGAGATGAGCTCTATCTCTAGAAGGCGAGGAACGCGGCATCAACTAATACACAAGACAATTATCTGACTACACATCTACTTCAATACTGTATGGCCAGCGACCAACAAGTATATCTGATACAAGTGGTCGACAATATATACGTACACTAAGCATCCGAAGGGGATGGAAAAGGGGGTTTTGATTTTTTATAAAATGGAAGTGTTTTTAAAACAGATAGTTCGGACTTAAAATAGAATTTAAATCACCCCTCTCCTAACTCAGTGTCATACTCTCTGGCTCTACACGAGCCACCGCTGGTCTATACACGTACATCAATAGAATGTAATCTAACTGTATCTGTAACTAAAAACTAAGAATGAAATGGGTTTATAAAACTCTAGAAGCTTTCATAAAAACTCATAGGTCATGCTTTCAAAACTGGAATCTGAATCTTATAAAAATACGGTAAAACATACGAACTATACAGGTAGATTCCCCTCACCTGAGTCTGGATCGAGTTTAGATTTGACTCGGTCCTTCGGCGGCGGACTTGCCATTTCCTTTACCTGAATAGTTAAAATAAGAGATCTATAAATACGGAGTCCGTATTCTTGGCTCGTACTCTACTTATAACTAAATGGAATACAATAAGGATAATTATACTATCACATGCTCGTATTTCTTGCTGAACTTAATATCACTTCCCTTAGCCTAATAACTAGTATATTAAGCATGGAAGGAAGCTACTTATTTAGCTAAGCATGGAATTCTTAACTAGATCTCAATTTAATTTCTAACTCTCATAGATTTCCAAGAAAAATCGGACAGCACCTCATCTATTTGTAGGGCTCCTGAAATTCTACAATCATTCATACCATAACTAGGGATTTAATCTCCACATAGCATAATTCATCTACAACTAATCTCTACAACCATACATCATTTTCCTTTGAGTTAATTAGTCCAATCTTCTGCCATGCCCATGGCCGATCCCATTCATTCATTCATGTATTTGAACACCCACAATAACCATCAAATTGGATCAACCTTACTGTCTGAGAATCCTCCGTTCGCCGGATCTGAGAACATGAACAACTTGGCCTCGCCCGCAAGCTGGACCGAGAGAACGACAAAGCGTGGCCGTCTTGCAGGAGCTCCTCCGGTGACGAATCGCGGGGTTGGTAACAGTCGACCGGGAAGGGCGCATGGGCCGAGGTTCGCTCGCTCAGTTTGGCGATCGTGGTATGCCGCCGCCGGCGGCCGATAGTCTCTGCTAGAGCTCACTCGGCGGTAAAAGAGAGAAGAGAGAGGGGGAAAAGAGAGGAGGATCGCCACGAGGCGCCAAGACGTGCTAGCCGGGCCAGTCCGCCATGAGTAGCTCCACGGGTGCTCAGCCACCTGTCACAGAGGGAACGAGAGAAAGTAAGAGAGATCCTTCTCCAATCTCACTTTCTCTCCCCCTTATAACGTTATAAGTAAAGTAACTTTAATTACAATAATACTCTCATTTGAATATTATAATATATATATTATTTCCCTGTTGAATCACGCGCGACTTTCATTACATCCGACCAGATCCGTTTTATACGGATCTGGCTGATAAAGTTTGATTATTTAATTTATTCTTTTATTTTTATCTAATTCCATAAATTATTTATCACTTGTATAATATTTTAATTATATATATATATATATATATATATATATATATATATATTATAGCTTCACGAGAGATATCTAACCAGACCAGATCTAGGAATCCCGGGTCAGACGACCTCAGTGACACGGGTTGACTGTAGCATCACGGGTCGTCCTTTCCTCCCGACCCAGATCCGCGAATCTCGGCTTTTGACTTGGCCAGATCTGCTTTATCGGGACTCTAACTTTTGTCTGATATTCTTACTTAATTAATCTGGATTAATTAATATTTAATTAATTTCTGGTTTAATTAATCTAACTCGGCCGACTATCCATCTCCAACTATTCTATATAACTCTGGCCTGGCCCAATAAGGCCTCTCTCGGCCCTATAGTTGCGAGAATGGATTTCGGTCCATTTTATTCTAATTTTCTTTAACTTCGAGGTTAATATTAATTAATCTGATTTAAGTTAATTAATTTTATTTAGAATTTCAAAAATTTACTGAATTATTCTTAGGAAATTTTTGGGATGTTACAGAGGATTCTTTTGAGGTACTTAATCTTTTGCATGCATGCAGAGAGCTTGTTGTACACCAAGGAGAGTTTTTCAATATGTTTGAGAAGTTTTTTTTTTTTTTTTTGATAAGGTGGATAAACCACATGTTTATTGAAATATGTTAATAAGTTTTACATTGCTTAGACAAAACAGGAAGTAAAAGATACATCGGTTTAGTGGCCATCCTGTTTGCCAGCAATCTTCCCGGTCTTCTTGTCTTAGGTTGTGGCCGATCCCTCCCCGGAGGAGCCTCCTTCTTCTACCGCCCTCCCTAGTGTGTCAGAAGTGAACTCCAGGCTCCGTTTCATCAGATTCGCTGCTTCCTCCAGCTTTGATCTTTTTGCCAATGGAGCTGCATCCAACCAAGAGATGATGAGGAAAGAGATATCACAAATAATTTGTAAGAAAACGCGTTGTTTATCCTGGAAACACAGTCTATTTCTCTCCCCCAAATACTCCAGATGATTGCCATTATGGCGATCTCCCAACCTCCTCTGAGGGCATTGTCCACCCCAAAGGAGGTGCCCCTGGTTCCCCAGATCTCCCGAAGCTCCACCTCCCCTGTTCAGGATCCAAACAGTGCCCCAAAATGATACCAAATATGTCTCGCATATTGGCAGGAGGAGAGATGGTGATGTACCGATTCCTCTTCTGTCTCACACAGGTAGCATCGGGTACGTTCCCCTCTCCACTTCCTTTTGTGTAGGTTGTCAAGGGTGAGGATCCGATTTTCCCAGGCCAGCCATGTAAAAAGCTTCACCTTGAGAGGACATGGTTGCTTCCAGAACCTTTGCTTAAGGTCGCTTCTAATGCCCCCATCGGTCTTGAATCTGTAGAGTGATTTGACCGTGTATGTTTTGTTAATTGTGAGCTACCATTCTCTAGTAGCGGGGGCGTCAGGATGTGTGGCTAGATTTTCTAAAGTCCGGCGTATTAACTCCAGTCCATCCGCATCTCTAGCCGTTAGGGGGCCCGGATTAAGGATTGGGAGTCCCCTTAAATCCTTGACCTTGCTTCTTGAATGGTCAGGCTGGTGGAAGTAGCTAGCTCTTGCATCCTGGGATAGTAGTTTAGCAGTGACTGTCCCTCCCACCAGTTGTTTCTCTAAAAGTTTGTGTCGACGCCAGATCCTGGTCTTACACATATGTTTGCCAATATTGGGGGGGAGGGGGGGGGGCTTCACTGCACAGGCTTTTCCAAAAAGTGGATGCGCACCCCGGTGACGGTCTGTATGGGTCAAAGTGTCCTTTTCTTGCGTATGCATCGCACAGTATCTTCTGACATATACCGGCATGACCGGTTAGGATTCTCCACCACCATTTCCCCAGTAGGGCTCCATTGAAAGCTCGGATATTCAAGATCCCCCAACCCCCATTTTTCCTTGGGTCTGCAGATTCTCCCCCAGTTTACTAGGTTGTAGCTATGTGTCTCCTTGTATACACCTTTCCATAGAAAATTTTGTCTGATCCCGTCAATCTTCTTGATCACCCATTCTGGCAGGTGAAAAGCGGACATCCAGTGTGTGGGGATGGTTGATATTTACTGAGTTCAACATTGTCAATCGACCTCCTAGTGATAATAGTTTTCCTTTCAATGAGGCCAGCCTTCCTCTGATTTTCTCAATTAGTACTCCCCAGTTCTCCTTTCTGGGTCGGCCCCTTGTTAATGGCACCCCCAGGTACTTAATCGAGAGATTGTCAATTGCACAATCAAACACTTGTGCAAACTCCTCGATGTTGTAGTTAATTGACTTAATCGGGATGATGGCACTTTTTGAGTAGTTTATCTTTAACCCCGAGAGGCCCTTGAAAAGGTAAAAAATTAGCTTCAGGGTTCGAGCCTCAGCTAGTCCTCCCATGCAGAAAATCAGGATATCATCTGCATATTGCAATGTCGAGATGGTGTCTTCCCTATTTCTCCTAATGGGTACTCCGTGGTAGATGTCTGCTTAGACGGCGTTTGAGAGCATCGTGGGAAGGACATCCATAGCTAGGACAAATAGTAGCGGGGATAGTGGATCCCCCTGTCTCAGGCCTCTTTTACTTCTCACATAACCGGAGGGAGAACCATTGAGGAGGAAGTTCGCTTTTGATGTAGACAGTAAGCATTTGATCCAACCTAGCCATTTGGGGCCGAAACCCTAGCCTGAAGGATGTCGAGGAGATACTCCTAGTCTACTGAGTCGAAGGCCTTCTCCAAGTCAATTTTGATCAGGGTTCCATTTGTGTATCCTGATCTCATTTTATGGATTAGCTCCTCCGCCGCAATGATGTTATCATGGATCATCCTCTCTTGTATGAATGCCATTTGGGATTCATCCATGAGTTCTCCTAGCTTTACTTTTAGCCTGTTTGCTAAGACCTTGGAGATGATTTTAATCGAGCAGTTGATTAGGCTGATTGGTCTATAATCTTTTATGCTCTTCGGGGTGCCGTTTTTAGGAATTAGCAGGATGTGTGCCCAGTTTAGGCGCTCTATATCAGCTGTTCCTTGGTAGAAGTCTTCGAAGAGTTTTAACATGTCTTCCTTGATTATGTCCCATCCCTGTTGATAGAAGGTCATTGGGAACCCATCCGGCCCTGGGGCTTTTTCGGCTCCAAGCTCATTTATTGCTCCCCTTATTTCACTTTCTTCGAAGGGTTTATCTAGATGTCCGAGCTCCACCCTCCTTTTTCTGAGAAACAGTCCGTCCCATGAGGTTTTGTACCTCGACTCCCTTTCCTTTCCGAAAAGTTCGGTGAAATGGCTGGATATATCTTGGGTCGGTGATGATTGCGTCCTCATGATGGATCTGCTTTATCCAGTTTATGTTTCTTCTCTGATTGGCGATCGCATGGAAGAACTTCGTGTTCTGATCTCCTTGTTGTAGCCAATTGACCCGAGACCTTTGCCGCCAATACTCTTCTTCTTCCGAGATGATCCAGTTGTATTCCTCCCTTTGTGTTTTTTCCTCTTCCTTTTCTACCGTAGAGAAAGGTCTTGTTTCTTCGTGGGTATCAATCATCCTTATTACATTCAGGAGTTCTTGCTTGCTTTCCATCTTTTGGTTGAGGGTTTCCTTTTTCCAGCTTCGTAGTGTCTCTTTTAGATGTTTCAGTTTTTTTGCCATCACATATGCTCCATTTCCCATTAGTGTTTGCCCTTGCCATGCTTCTCGAATCATATCCCAGAAGCCTTCCTCCTTCGTCCATTCCCTGTTAAATCTGAAAGGGGGGAATTGTGGTGTGTATATTCCACATTCCAAGCTTATCAGAATGTGATCAGATCCCACTCTCGGAAGGGCAGTTTGCCATATCCTTGGGAATTCATGGGCCCATTCTATTGATAGGAAGAATCTATCAAGCCGGGTGAACGCCGTGGATTCTCTTCCATTGGTCCATGTATATTTTCTTCCGATGAGGGGGTCCACAAGGTAGAGATCTTGTATCATCACCTCGAACTCCTCCCTTTCCCTTGTTCCGTGAGAGGAGGTGTTTGCATCCTCAAGGCTCCGTATTGTGTTGAAATCTCCGCATAGTAGCCAACTTCCATTCCATTGTCTTCTGATTGTTCTTAGTTCATTCCAACAACTCATTTTTTTGTGCAGGATTGCACGGAGCATATACCGTCGTTATTATATTATCCTTTTATTCCATTCTAATAAGTGTTGTGACAAATGAAACAAGTTTATATATGCTGGAAACTCCAACAAAGAAAATATATATGTATCTTTTTTTGGAGTGGAAACAGCTGGGACAAGGGCCAGCCCAACTTCCACCCCTCTTGCACGTAAAGCAAGTCATCCCTATTTCCGTTATAACAGTACCCTCTTGCACCCAAAGATGTGGGACATGGTTTTATAATCCCAAGCTCCCCTGTTTCTAACAATATCTGTGACCGACTTTTATATCCTTTAAACGCTTAATCTTACTGTCATATACTGTAATATTCTGAAATCCATTGTCTTGCCTCTAAATGATGTCTAATAGCTACTATTAATCTACTGTTATAATGTTGTTCAGTTTACTGCATTGATGTCTTACACTGTTATATATACATTGCAGTTTCAATGCTGTATTTTGGCTACAGTTCTACATTAATGTACTGATTTCTTGTGGTTGCTAATCTTTTTAGTTTCCTGATATAACTTGTTGTTTGCTAGTATAATCAGTTTATGTTCTTCTATATATCTTCAAATCCCTTAATATACATGTCCACAGTTCACTGAAACTACAACCCTCAGTACCTTAAATCTGATTTGCAACCCTCAGTGTTTCATTGTTGTTTCACTGACTAATTGAAACATGCAGCCAATTATCCACACTAGACTAGATTTGAACCTGTAGCTCTAATTTCATAGCATCTGTTTGCCCACTCTAATTGAAGTAAAATCTTATTGTTTCATTAAGTCACTACCATTAATTGTTCAAATCTGAAAACAAAATCAAAGCCCACTTACACTTAATATGAATCCTCACTGGTTGCTTTCAACACCATTAATAACATCACAACCTCTACTATTTGATATCACTGCAGTTTTTAAACTCAACTTTGATTCTGCTACATCAATGTCCACTATAGCCTCCATTAATCCATATAATCTGCATCTTATTAAAATTTCCTGATTTTAATTTCCCTGAATTCCATAAGTATAGCACCTAAAGTGACTTAAATTCCTGCATTTTTATAGCTCCTTGTCCCGATTTATGTTGCCAATTTCTGTTGTATTATCTCTTGCTTGTGTGACCTTGTCACTATATTGCTGCCTTTTTCTTTTTTTTGTCATACGATTAGAATTCCTATTGATAAACTGCTCAAATTTTGTCGTTTTTCTACTGTAATTAAAGTTTAATTGACTGCTTATTGCATTACTACTATTAGCTTGTTATTTTCACAAAATTACATAATATTAGGGTTGTTATATAGAAAAAATATATATAGAGAAAAGAAAATAGCAATTTGAAAGAAAATCACTATACAAAAATTTACTTGTGCCTACTTCCATAGAGCTACAGAATTTTTCACCATTCAGGGATAAAATATTTGTGGCTTCTCCAGAGTTTGCACTTCTAATGACAAAACCCTAATGTACAATATATAAGCCACAAAATAAGCCAAAATACTACTTAGGTCTATTGGCCTTACCCAGCTCCACAAAGTAAACCTTCCAAAATTGAGTTGCCCACACACAGAAATATCAAGCTCTAAATAAAAACCCAACACTTTAATCTTAGTTTGAATTTAGTTGCAATTTACTGCTATTTACTTGTGATTTTCTTCTGAAGTTAACTTTTGTTGGGGAAGAACACTACAATTCAACCCTCGACGGAAGCCCAATCACACACACAATAATGCTCCAACACCCTGTCAAAGAATATCTCCAAACACATGCACAACTAGGGCAAGAGAAAGAGAAACAAGCACACACCACAACACAAGATATATACGTGGGAGTTCTAAGCACCTTGCCTACGCCTCCACGGCATGGGAAACGGGGAATCCACTAGATATGCAGTACCCTCCGGAGGCTTGAACAAGACTCAAGCTCGTCTCAAGAAGAAACAACACTCATACAAAGATGCAACACCAAAAGGAAACACAAGAACAACTCACTATGCACTCTCCTTGAGCTTTCATATTGATCTCCACCTTCTCCCTTCTCTATTGATGCTTCTTCAAGTGTCTCCACCGTTTCTTCTCCACAAGCCCTCTTCAAAAAACCCCAAATTTTAGATTAGGTCTCCAGCCGCAACAGGGATGTATTTATACCCGCCCGTATACGGGCCTTATACAGGGCCATATACTCCTCAAGATGCTCCATACGGTTTGATATACAGGCCATATACAGGCCTGTATGCCCTGCTGGTCACTTCATACGGGCCTGTATATAGGCCCGTATTGCCGTATCGGGTGAGTATAGGCCCGCATACACTTCTCTCCCTGCATTATATAATGTTGTGGTAGCCCCATACTGCCGTATGGGGCCCCGTATGGGCTCATCTCTTCATCTTCTCACAACTTTGCACTTCTTTGATCACTTTATCACTAGTTTGCCCAAACCTACTTGATTTTTACTCACTTAGACGAGTCTTGTGCAGGTGCATCCAAGAAGCTCATAGTTGTTGGATGGAATACTGTTATTGCATTGTATGCAATTCATAGGTATAATTAAAAAAGAAAGACCTTGAATTCTATTATGAGAAATCCCATGGAGATAGGAAGTCTTGGGAGTAGTTGCAATGGGTTGTCCCTCGTTCTCCCTAAACTTCTTAGCATATGAGGTTCAATCCCTCATTTTTTTTTTAAATTAACTTGACCAAATTCAACTTCTTGTACATGTCTAGCAATAAAAACATGTGAATATGAGCAACAATATTTATATTTTACTTGAATATGAATATGAGTAACAATCATCTACCAGAGCATCAGAAGTACCAATAGAACTGAAAAATTGCCTTCAGCTGTCCTTGGTGAAATTCAGAAGCAATTATCTAAGGTAAACCATTCATTCTCAACTCGGTAATAAAAACTGCATGAAATTATTTTTTTCATAGAAGAGATAGCACCACAATTCAGAAAATTAACAGAGTTGCAAGAATTGAATCTAAAAGAAATTGGTGGTGTTTAGAAAGGGGATATCACAGGGATACATATCCCCAATTCCCCCTCTCCCTCCTTTTCCAAACACGACAAATTGGAATATCATTGAAGGACATTAATGATTCTGAATCTATCATTTCACTAAACTAGTAATCATATCAATTGTAGCCATGGGATGCAAAAAAGATAATGCCCTTATTAACTTGGGTTGTATTCCAGTTCTGGCCTTGCAAACTCTTTAAGGAGCAAAGTGATAAATTCTACAACCATGTTTATTAAATAAAATAGGGTGAATTTAAAAAAAAATCTATATGGTTTCACATATTTGCAAATTAGGGAAAATGCTTTTATTTTTTTTTATAAAACTTTGGTTTCTCCGGTTAAAAAAAAGGAAAATCCGTTAACTCCCGCTAACGGCGTTAACTTCTGCTTAGTTGTCAGGGACATTTTCGTTAAATTTTGTATGAAAATTGCATGTTGAGAGATCACAACAAAAAATTTGACGAAAATCCCTCTGCCAACTAAACAGGGATTAACACCGTTAAGGGGAGTTAACAGATTTTCTCTCTTTTTTTTTTATTAGAAACCACGAGTTTTTATAAGAAAAAAAAGAAAACACTTTCCTTATTTTGTAAATATGTCAAACCAAGTTGATGTTTTTTTTAAATTTACACAATAAAATAAAAATATTAACAATTTAACATACATACACTGATACACTTACCAGTTTCCCTCCATATAAATTTCAATTTTTTTCAAAAAAAAAAAAACCCATTTTGGGATATCTTATATCCCACCTAGGGATATCTCATTTCCAAACACCACAGATAAGTGGTAATCAAGTCATATTCCATCTTTTTAAGAGCAGAAATGATACAGAAAAGCATTAGAAGTCATGTCCTTAATTAGCTGTAACTCTCATGTTCGGTGTTTAATTTCTCTTATTCCTAATAGTTGGAATCACTTTGTTTTATTAAAAAAGAAGAAAATTCCACACAAATGGCTGCACTGAAGAGTTTGGTGGACATTTCTTCTCGATTTGGAGTGTCCACTGTCAATAATGCGAAAGAAGCATTCATTCGAGCAATAGAAAAATTTTGATAATAAGAATCAGACTGGTGTTTTTTTTTTGGTACTTTCAGAGCTGAAAAAACTAGCTATTCAGTTTCAATATTACATACTTGACCACCTAAAACAAAACCTTGCAATGCTCTAAACTCAGTTGCCAGCCAGCCTGGGATGAAACTACCATCAGTAATAACTATTGGTTCATGTTCCCTTCTTTGCAATTTTATCAGCACAACAGTTATATTCCCTTGATATCGACTGTATGTTCCACTTCTTCGGTCCTCCAAACAGCCTCTTGCACTTCCACAATGAGTTGTTACTAGTGCCACAAGGGTCTTCAGACTGCTTCATCAGCCATCTGGTAGCCCATATATTATCAGTGTGTAATTGTCCTTCATCTATTCCCATCTTCTGCAGCATCGTCAGCCCATATTTAATTGCTTTAATTTCTCCTTCATAGCTAGATAGAGCCTTGCAGCATTTTGACCCTGCATAACAGAGCAGACCAGTGTTAGTTAGGATGATACATCCAATACCAGCTGTAAACTCACCTTCTATCCATGAAGCATCCACAAAGATTTGATATTGGATGTGTTCTTGGTTTCCTTGTCTCACAGATGAATACTCAATCTCTTTGATTGACTTCATAGCTTCCAACTTCTCATTATGAAGATTAAGTGCCTGTCTAGCTACCCAGTGGGGATCAAATCTCTGGGCCTTAAATATCAGATTACATCTTCCAATCCAAATTGACCATAAAGTTGTCCCAATGAGTTCCTTCTCATTATCAATCAGTCCATAATTGCCCAATCTCCCAATCTCCAGCCATCTACCATGTGTTATATCATTAGTTTGGATATTCCAACTCCTTAGATAGCCTTCCCCTTTGATTATTTCCCATACCTGTTGAGTGTACCTGCAGTCCTGAAATAGGTGATTAGCAGATTCAGTTTGCAAAGAACATAATGCACATAAATCATGAGGCCCTAGTCCCAAATTGTGCAGAAATAGAGTGGTTGGTAACTTCCCATGAAAAAATTTCCATAGAAAAATCTTGATTTTGGGTACTGTCTTCAGTTTCCAAAGCTTCCTCCAGCCCTTCCATTGTTGGTTCCAATCTTTAACTCTATTTTCCTCATAAACAGCAGCTGTTAGAGATTTTCCTTCAGTTTTATGGAGCCATCTCCATCTGATCTGTGTGTCCTCTTCCTGTACCTGCAATCCAACAATTCTTTCCAAAATGGGATCTGCAAACAGGTTATATAACATTTCTACATTCCATACATTATCAATCCTTAAATCCCTCACTTTCAAATTTGACCAGTCAAATTCCATGTTAAATAAAGAAGGCATCTTAATAAGAGGTATAGCAAATATCCAGGGATCATATAGAACATTAGTTGATCCAACAACATTATTATAAATCAGATTATGTTTAATCTCTTTTGCAGTACTCATTAATCCTCTGAAGGTCCATGAGGCCTTCCTATGATGATTGATATGCCATGGATCAAAAGTACCATATTTGCTTTTCATTATTTTAATCCATGGCTTATCCCCGTCATTAAGGAGTTCTAGAACATGTCTAGAAAGAAGTGATACTTTCATAATTCTCAAGTCCTTGATACCCAGACCTCCCTCAGACTTAGGATTGGTAACCATACTCCATCCCACTAGATGAAGTCCTCTTCCACTATTGTTGTTAGCCCAAATAAATTTCCTAACAATTTTGGTAATTGAGTCCAGTATAGAAAAAGGTATAGCATATGTACTTAGGCCAAATACAGGAATAGCCATCAGTGTAGCATTCACAAGTGTGACTTTCCCTGCCATGGGTAGGTGCATTTTTTTCTAGAAGGCCAATTTACTCTCAACTTTAGATACTAGGGACTTAAAGAAAATAGTTGGTACTCTAAATGGGGACACCCAACAACCCAAGTATTTGAATGGGAAAGACCCATGTTTAAGAGATAAGATGTTAGTAATGGATTGTTTGACTCTGGCATTCAACCAGGATGGAAAAAAAATGTCTGATTTAGAGTTGTTTGACCTTTGGCCAGTCAGAAATTTGTATAGTTCCATACACAGCTTAATACCTTTGGCATCAATTCTAGATGCTTGGCAACAAATAATAATATCATTAGCATACAAGACATGGTTTATATTCAAATTTTCAGAAATTTTGAAGCCTCTGATCATATGACATGACTTAGCTCTATTTAATATACTTGTAAGGACTTGTGAGACAAGAATGAACAGGTAAGGAGACAGGGGATCCCCCTGTCTCAATCCAGATCTAGGTTTGCACTAGGTGCCAATTCTCCCATTAATTATAAAGGCCATTGAAGGGGTTTCAATGCATTCCTTAACCCAATTAATCCATTTGTTGGGAAAATTCATCTTAGCTAATACAATAGTGACAGAGTCCCATCTAATTAGGTCATAGGCCTTCTCCATATCCATCTTGATTAGCATCATAGGGTTTGTCTGGGTATCATGTTCCAAGGAATGAACCAATTCTTGAGTTAGTAGAATATTATCAAAAATACTTCTTCCTTGCACAAAAGCAGTTTGTTCTTTACCAATTAGGGACTGGAGTACACATTTGATTCTATTAGCCATCACCTTTGTAATAATTTTGTAGTTTACATTACAAAGGGAGATTGGCCTATAGTCGGTCACTTTTTGAGGATTATCCTTTTTTGGGATCAAGCAAATATGAGTTTGATTCCAAGACGTGGGCATGTGACTATAATTAAAGAAATGTAATATAGCATTAGACACACCAATTCCAATGTCTTTCCAAAATGCTCTAAAGAATTCAACGTTTAATCCATTAGGTCCGGGAGATTTCCCACTTGGCATCGATTTAATGGTTTGAAAAATCTCAAATCTAGACTGGTGTTGAAGCTTATAGCATAATCTATAAAGAGACACTATCATTTGGTGAGACACTTTCTATCAAGGTTATGAATATGAATTACTTCTAAGTTCTAACATGGAATTCATCCCGGTATCTTATTAACGGCTTAACATCGAGCATGTTAGTGAAAGATATTCTAGATCCACGCCTTCCATTTTATATTGATGATCAAGTGGGCAGTAGTGCTTGAAGTGATTTTGGTAGATGAAATGCATTGACACCAATCGACAATCTCGTCCAACAATGCAACAAGTTACTCATAGTTTGTCTTCTCCAAAACCGCCAACAATAACTAGCAGCCTCTCTTTTCATGCAATCACAAACGGTTTTGTTCTTGGGCTTAACCCAAAAGGCCTCACAACTAAGATATATGCTTTATTACTTAAACCCTCCATTTTTTTCGTCAACAGTTGATGTGGGACTATTGTTTGATTTCTAACAACCTGATGGATATACAAACATCATGATCAAATGCATGAGCCATTCTTTCAGTGTTGGTTACTACTTCATATTAATTTGGTCGTATAATTTACCTCTTGAATTCAGGTCTCAGGTGCTCTGTTTTTCGTAGGTTCAGTTCCATCATTGTACTTTATATGTATATGTACATGCTCGACCAATGCTAATAATGTTTCCTTTGTGAACCATGAAAAATTGGCCAAGTGCCTTGGAATAATTGAAACGGGCTCGCTATTTCCTTAATACCTTCTCTTTCCTAACAATGAATCCACCTGTTTTCCAACATATAAATAAGGTAGAATACTCAGAATAACCCCTCTACTTTTCTTTCTCTACACTATTGATCCCTCTACTCAAAAATGGAAGAAAATAGTCGCTCTACTTTTTAAAGAGGGTAAATCTAGTCCAAAACTCAATGGGGTTAATGCCCATGTTTATATATGGTGACGTTGCCTTTCCGGGATTAAAATATATTATTAAAAAATTATAAAAAAAAGAACAGATTAACCAAACTAATTAGGTTAATCTCCACGTCCTTCTCCAGCAACCAGAATAGATTATTTCATATGTGTAGCCGTCAAACAATCCACCTCAAACCTCTTTCTCGACTATTTATTTGCACAAAGCATATGGAGACACTACCAAGGCATATATGGTGTAGACTCCATCTCCAACTTATTATATGACATAAGGGCCCCAGATCCCTCACAAACAAAGTGCACAAGACTTTAAGAAGATGATGTGAGCTCACGACGATGGACATCTTATGGAATATCTGGCTAGAGAGAAACAAGGAGATGTTTTTCAGGAAAATAACGTGTTTTCTTGCAAATCATTTATGACTTATTACTATTATTATCATTATTTAATACCATTTATTTATTTATTCATTTTTCTCATTCATATTTATGTGTGGATGATCCATTACCCATTCATTTTGTAACAGGTCGAATGAGGTATAGGTGAATTTTCAATGGTTAGAGAAAACTCTATCGGTACCCATTCAAAGCGTCCCGGAAGAAACTCTTAAATGAGAGAATGTTCCTTTGAGTTAAAAAGAGTTCAAGAAGAAGATAGGAGAATATTTTTAAATTTGAAATTTTCTTCCAATATGTTGGTTAACATTGTTAGCCTGAATTTTTAAAAAACACACTTATGATTTAAATTAATGACACTATTAATAAAGACATAAGAGGGAGATAATAAGACATTAGTCCCTTTTTAAATCAATTAAAATCTAGTTAAAATTTGAACACTTTGTTGTTTGCATTCAAGCAGTTTCTTTACCTTAATTCTCTCTTTACTTCTTTTCAAGTATTGACATTCACCCCTCAGATATTAAAAAATAAAATAAAATAAAATAAAATAAAATAAAAAAGACAAAAGCTTCATAAAAGTATATGCAAATAAGAAGATAGGAAGTATTCTCTAAATATTGAAAATTTCAAAAAAGTGTAATTAATGCTCTAATTTCCAGTTCATCCAAGACTGTCATACTTAATACTTGCAACCACCAAATCTATAAAATCTAATCTTGACAAGGAATACACTACTTGAAACTTTAATTTCTTTCCACAAACTCAGTCAATGAGAGGGAGATATTTGACTGGTGATTCCACAAGGAACACAAAGGTTGTATTGAAGATGTAGCTTTTTTGGAAAATTCTTTTGTGGAAGTTTTCTCCAAATATTGAAGATTTCAAAAATGTTGTATTTCAAAAAGATATCAAAAAGATTTCATTTTTTTTAAATAAGTGGATAAATCACTTTCATTAATTAATTAAATTGGGTTTACTACATTGATCCTTGAATGGATCAGGTGGTTACAAGCCAGCCATCTACTGTGCGAGGCCTCCCAAAACGGGTGTAGAAGTGTGGCGCTCTCCGCCTTCCTCGTCCTCAAAGTTTGCCCCTAGAGGTCTCATTATCATGTCCTCCCTTGTGATCGCTAGGTTATGCCTCGATGATTGGTCGTTAGTTTCACGCTTTGTCTCGGTAGCATTTACGCAGCCATTGCCGAACCGTGATAAAAAGAGGAAATCGTTATGGCGGATCAGTTTCAAGTAAAAAAAAAAAGCTTTTATTTTCACTTTTACTAGTATTCGCTATGTGGATAGATGTGACCGCATCTTCATTAATAGATCATCAAAATCATAGTATAATTCATCACTGACATCAATGCACTACTAAACTCAAAATTATAAATTTTTGCGCACGTATCTATTTATCAGTGGTTCATCAAAATCTTGGTGAATTATAAAGGACTGCTCACAAAAATTATAAAAACAAAAAAAAAATACAAATTAGGTTGATGTATAAAGATTACAATATAATATAGATAATTAACTTACTATAATACAGCATGCACTAATAGCTAAACTAAAAACAAAATCACATGCAACGGCATTGATCACTTTCATACCTGGGTTGCACCATGCATAATTTGTTGGTTAATTCAGTGTGTTGACATTTAACTAACCATCTGTTTTGGTTCATCTAGGAATCATATGTACATGTAACCATACGGGCACCCTATCCAACTTTATTTCACTACTATTTATAATAAATGAACGTGGTTTATCCACTTTTTCAAAAAAAAAAAACATTTAACTAACCATATTAAAGACATTAAATTTTCTTCACATCTAAGAAGACGTGTAACAAACCAATATTAAAGAAATTAAATTTTGTTGGCATCTAACAAGATGTGACAGCATAGGGAGATTTTGTGCTATTGGGTTGTAAGTTTTTTTTTTTTTTAACTCAATTTGCATCTCTAATGTAAAATATATATATATATATATATATATATATATATATATATATATATATAGATATATATAGGTAATGTCATTTAGTTAATTAATTCTGATGCTTTATAAAGACACTGAGAGCCCCTACCAATTAAACCACCAGAAATCATTGCTTCCCTCAAAGTACCCTCTCACCACCATGAATATTCCAACGTTAATATTGATGGCGTTTTCAATGTTAGTACTACTCTTTTCCAATATTTTGATCTGCTTCCATGTTCCCATGGCAACAGCTTCTTCTTCTAAGAATATTGAATTTCAAGGGAGAGTGAGACATTTGACCGGTGACTACATAAGGATCACAATAGGGTAACCTCAAGCCATAGCTTTTGTGGAAAATGCTTTTTTGCTCAAGACTGGTGTTTACTTACAAGAATCTACAACACTTGTCGACCTCAAAGTCTATGAATGCAGGTTGATATGGATGTTGCATGTCATCTTTGATCTCATGTCAGACTTTCCAAGTCTGGACATATATATTTTCCATTCCATGCAATTAGTAAGATTGGAAGTATTCTCTAAATATTTAAGATTTCAAAATTGTGTAATTATGCTCTATTTTCCAGTTCATTAAGGAATACACATGCTTTCATCATATGAGAAATTTCACTAAACTACTTCTAAATCTATAAATTCTAATTTTGACGAGGAATACATATGCTTTCATCATAAGTCGGTCATTGAGAGGGAAACATTTGATGGGTGACTCCATAAGGAGCACAAGGGCAACCTCATGCCCTACCTTTTGTGGAAGTTGTCTCCATCCAAATATTGAAGATTTCGAAAAGGTGGTATTTTGAAGTCCGTGAGGACCTGGTAACCTAAAGTCTACTACCCAACTTCATGCTAGTGATGAGGTGAATTCTAACAAACCATGTGCACTGTTCATACAGTATGAGACTGTGGGGAGGTTTTGAGATAGTGTTTTGTGGGTTCTAGTGTAATGTTTTGTGAGTTCCACTCTACCATTTTACTACAGTAGCACCACCATTTATTATTTAATACCATTTATTTATTTATTTGTTACTATTATTAGCATTATTTAATACCATTTATTTATTTATTCATTTTTCTCATTCATATTTATGTGTGGATGAGTACCCTTTAGGCCATTACCCATTCATTTTGTAACCGGTCTAATCAGGTATAGGTGAATTTATTTTTTATTTTTAACTCAATTTGCATCTCTAATGTTAAAAAAATATATATATTATTAGGTAATGTCATTTAGTTAATTAATTCTGATGCTTTATAAAAACCCTGAGAGCCCCTACCAATTAAACCACCAGGCTTTCATCATGAAATCATTGCTTCCCTCAAATTAAGTACCCTCTCACCACGATAATACAGTACCCACTTGAAAAATTTACCCTCAAAGACCTTCATACTTCATGCTTGCAACCACAAAATCTATAAATTTTAACCTTGACAAAGAATACACATCCGTTCATCATATCCAAATATACTACGTGCATGAAACTCTCTTGCCACAAAGTCAGTCAATGAGAGGGAAACATTTCATGACCCGTGACTCCATAAGGATCACAAGGGTAACCTTAAGCATATGACTCCATGCGATTAGGAAGATCTGAAGTTTTCTCTAAATATTGAAGATTTAAAAAAAAAATGTAATACTCAAATTTCCAGTTCATCAAAGACATTCATATTTTATACTTGCAAGTTGCAACCACCGAGTCTATAAATTGTAATCTTGACAAGTAATACACATGCTTTCATCATATGCAAGTATATATACTACTTTGAAACTCTCTTTCCACAAAGTCGATCGGTCATTGAGAGTGAAACATTTGACCGGTGACTCCATAAAGATCACAAGTGTAACCTCAAGCCACATGGATGATTGATATGGATGTGTCGTGTCATCGTTGATCGCATCTAAAATGGTGTAATGCTTTATTTTCCAGTTCATCAAACACCTTCATGCTTTATAATTGCTACCGCCAAATCTATATATTCTAATCTTGACAAGGAATACATACGTATTCATGCATCATAAGTCAGTCAATAAGAGGGAAACATTTGACGGGTGACTCCATAAGGAGCACAAGGGTAACCTCATGCCATAGCTTTGTGGAAGTTTCTCCAAAAATTGAAGATTTCAAAGAAAAGGTTGCATCTTGAAGTCCGTGAAGACTAGGTAACCTTTTATTGTGTTTGGCATGAGGTTTGGGTTATCTCCACCACAATTTTTAATAAAAAAATTTTCTCTCAAAATTTTTAATTAAGATTTAAAAATATAATAATAGATCACCCGTCAATGTATAAAAGAGACATCATTATCTTATCATTGTTCCTATCCCCAAATGGAATATCCTCCAACCAAACACAAACTAGAGTCTATTGTCCAACTTTCTGCTAGTGTTGAGGAAGATTTTAATTACTTTCCACCCCCTAAAAAATAGTATAATTATTTATCATCTTCTTATATTTCAATAATATCTTATATTCTTTTATTTTATTTTTATTTTACTTGTCACCCTTTGAGTTTGTTTTTCCAACCAAAACCCTAAATATTTTTTAAAAACCATTTAAAAAAGCGAAGTAAAAGAAATAATACTCTATTTTTTTCATGATTGATATTTATTTTATGACTAAGAAGCAATTAAAAGTGTTTTGAGAGGGTTATTAGTAAATTATGATTTTATTAAGAGAACTACAAATAATTTATATTTAATTTGTAAACAAATAAAATGTGGAATTAATCTTTTCTTAATCTAATTTTTAATGACATGCATTAAAGAACAAAAAAAATTATAGAAGGGATTAACCTAAATAAAAAGGTCAAAAGGGTTATTTTACAAATATAGTAACTTGAGGTTTTACCTTTAACTTAGATAAAAATATAAAAGTTTGGTCCAAGTGATAGCAAGTAAAATAAAAATAAAATAGGGGTTAATTATATGATATTATTGAAAAATGAGGGTGTAATAAGTGATTTCCCTATTTTTGAAGGGTGACAAGTAAAACACATTCTATCTTTCCCTATTTCCTTGTTTTTTTTAATATGAAATGGGGAAGGAAGCCATGTTTGATGGCCAGTTGAAAAATTAGTGGTATGTATCATTGAGGGAATTGTGTAGTTTTACAACATTTTAAGTTGGTCAAATACTCAATTTAGTCCCTCTATTATTACGATTTGTCCCTTTGGGTCCCTCTAATATAAAACGTGCTGTTTTGGTCCCTTTAATTTTACATTTGTGCCTTTTAAATCTCTCCCTCCAAAGTTTATAGAGATCAAAAAGGCCCGAAAAACATAAATAAAGTGACCAAAAAGATTTGTGGAGGGACTACATTTCTCAATCAGGAAAATAGAGGGACCAAAAAGTATCAAATTATATTAGAGGGATCAAAACGGCCGGTTCGATATAATAGAGGGACTAAATTGGGTATTAGACTTTTTTAGGTTTAATGGTTGAATACCCACACAACTTTGTGCTATTGGGCTGTAAGTCTTTGTTTTTTTAACTGAGCAATTTGCAGCTCCAATGTTAAAAAGGTATTATTAGGTAATAACATTTAGTTAATTCTGATGCTATATAAAGACCCTGAGAGACCCTACTAAAGGAACCAAGCTTTCAACATGAAATTATTGCTTCCCTTAAAGTACCCTCCCACCACCATGAATATTCCAGCGTTAATATTGATGGCGTTTTCAATGTTAGTACTCTTCTTTTCCAATATTCTGATCTGCTTCCATGTTCCCATGGCAACAGCTTCTTCTAAGAATATTGAATTTCAAGGGAGAGCTCTTCTTCAATGGAAGGCTACCCTCAAAACACAAAAACACCTCCTCAACACATGGACAGTCCAGACCAGTCCATGCAACTGGACTGGAATTACATGCAGAGGATCATTACTGTCTCATAGAGATCATCATCATCATCTTGTGCCAACAATCACCAGGATCCAACTGAGCCAGATGGGTCTAGAAGGGAAGCTGGAGACTCTCAACTTTTCAGCTCTACCATCACTCCGGGTTCTCGATCTCAGTGACAACCATCTCCACGGGTCCATCCCTGCAGTCATGTCATCACTCTCCAAGCTGACTTCCCTTGATCTCAGCACCAACAATCTCACAGGCACTATCCCATCGGAGCTTGGTTCTTTGACAAGACTCTACACCTTGCTGATCCAGTGGACTCGGTTCCACTGGATGATCAGTGGAACCGAGTCCACATGACATCCCCACCATAAAAGATGCTTCGGGATGTGTGTGCGCCACACATCCCGAGGCGCCCATAAAAATAGCCTCGGGATGTGTGGCGCACACACATCCCGAAGCACCTTTAAAGGTGGGGATGTGATGTGGACTCGGTTCCACTGATCATCCAGTGGAACCGAGTCCACCGGATCGCCATTCTCAGATAAGTGGCTCCATCCCTTCTTCTTTGGGTAATCTTACTCTGCTCCGGTTATTGAGTCTATCTCGTAGCAGCTTATCAGGTCCCATCCCTCATGCCTTAGGAAATTTAACAGGACTCAATTTCCTTTACCTAGAGGAAAATAACCTCAGTGGTTCCATCCCTAATGAAATCGGGTATCTTGTAAACTTAATTGTATTTAACATCTCAAGAAACAATATAGCAGGTCCCATCACTCCTTTTCTAGGAAACTTGACTAAACTCATTTATTTGAGCCTTTTTGAAAATCCAATATCCGGACCCATACCCAAGGAGATAGGAAATCTTGTCAATCTAAATTTTTTGTTTATCTACAAAACACATATAGATGGTTGTATGCCTCCAAGCTTAGGAAACCTGACCAAGCTTGAAAAATTGTATCTATTGGAGAATAACATGAGCTGCTCTTTACCCCATGAGATTGGAAATCTTGTGAATTTGAGAGATTTTGATATCTCTAACAACCAAATAACCGGCTCCATCCCAAATGACATTGGAAACCTGACCAACCTTGCATATTTTTACCTATATAATAATAGCATAAATGGTCCAATTCCTACCGAGATCGGAAATCTTTTGAATTTGATACATTTTCAGATCCTTGGAAACCAAATAACCGGCTCCATCCCAAATGCCATTAGAAACCTGACGAAGCTTGAATCTTTTTTACTATTTAGCAATAACTTTACTGGTCCAATTCCTACTGAGATAGGAAATCTTTTGAATTTGAGGGCTTTTGATATCTCTGACAACCAAATAACCGGCTCCATCCCAAATGCCATTAGAAACCTGACGAAGCTTGAATCTTTTTTACTATTTAGCAATAACTTTACTGGTCCAATTCCTACTGAGATAGGAAATCTTTTGAATTTGAGGGTTTTTGATATCTCTGACAACCAAATAATTGGCTCAATCCCAAATGCCATTGGAAACCTAACCAAGCTTAAAATTTTTTCCGCAATTATAAATAACATAAATGGTCCAATTCCTGATGAAATGGGCAACCTTACAAATTTAATTTATCTTCAACTTGAGGACAACAACCTTTCTGGTAATCTACCACCAGTTTGGCCAAGGGAGGCTTGCTTCGGTACCTTTCCTTGGGATCCAATTATTTCCAAGGTCAGATTCCTGTGAGTTTGAAAAACTCTACAAAGTTAATCCGAGCTAGACTTGAAAGAAACCAATTCACTGGAGATATCTCTAAAAGTTTTGGTATTCATCCGTATTTGGATTATATTGACCTTAGTTTCAACAGATTGTCTGGCACTCTATTACCATCTTGGGGAGCATGTCTCAATTTGACAAGTTTCAAGATCTCTGGAAACATGATTACTGGAGAAATACCTGCTGAAATCAGTCGAATTCCAATGCTACAGCTATTTGACATCTCATCCAACAAGCTAGTCGGAAAGATTCCAAGGGAATTTAGCAGATTATTTAACCTATTTCAACTGAACTTAAGTAACAATCAGCTTACAGGAACAATACCACCGGAATTTGGGGACCTATCTTCATTAGAGATTTTGGATTTGTCAAGGAACAAGTTGAGTGGAAAAATACCAATACAAATAGAGAATTGCCTTAAATTGGGCTTACTAAGCCTCAGCAATAATGATCTAAGTGGAGGCATCCCTTTTCAACTCGGTAATTTAAAGTTGCACCGAGTTCTTGATTTGAGTGACAACTTGTTCACCGGAGAAATTCCACCCCAAATCGGCAAGTTAACAAATTTAGAGGTGTTGAACCTATCACATAATGAGTTAGTTGGTCCCATTCCATCTTCTTTTCAATCCATGATGGGCTTGGCATCATTGGATTTGTCTTATAATTCTTTAGACGGTCCGGTTCCTGACAACCATTTCTTTCAAACAGCTCCAGCTGAGTGTTTCATCCACAACAAGGGTTTATGTGGTCAAGTCCATGGTTTGCCTCCATGTATTCACTCCCCTTGGGAAACTGGAGATGTTGACAACACGAAACATCACAAATTCATTATCTCAGTTGCTATTTCCACACTTGGCGTTTTATTTCTCTTATTTCTAGTGTTCGGAATAATTTTGGTATGTTACAAGAGAGATAAGTCCACTGCAAATGACTCTTGTGAAGAGTTTGCAGGGAAACATTTCTTCTCTATTTGGAGTGTTGACCATGGAAAAGAATTATTTAAAGTCATTCTTCAAGCAACAGAAAATTTTGATAATAAGTATCAGATTGGTATCGGAGCCCATAGCATAGTCTACAAGGCAACACTTCCATCTGGTAGTACACTTGCTATCAAGAAGCTTCAAGGAGAAGGTCAAGTGGTTGAGCAATCTTTCCAAAATGAAATACAAGCATTAACTCAAATTCGACATAGAAATATTGTGAGGTTATATGGTTTCTACTCTACTGCTAAATTCAGCTTTATTGCATATGAGTTTATGGAGATAGGAAGTTTGGGAGCCATTTTGAGGTCTGAAGAAAGAGCTATGGAGTTGGATTGGATCAAGAGAGTAAACATCATTAGAGACATTGCTCAAGCTTTATCTTATTTGCACCATGATTGTGCCCCACCCATTGTTCATCGAGACATAAAAAAGCAATAATATTCTATTGGATGAAGAGTACAAGGCTTGTGTTTCAGACTTCGGCATATCTAGACTGCTAGAACCTAATTCGTCACATTGGAGTATGGTTGCAGGCACACATGGATACATGGCACCAGGTATGTCTCTCTTTTACATTGGTATTGCTTCTACGTACTATTTATATGCAGCTGTTATACTAGTTAATTGAATTAACAAATATTTGAATGAACTACGCTACTATACAAGAGAGCCGCATTTTCTCCCATTGCTCACAGCCAGATATTTTTCCCTTGATTGCTATTTGCAGAGCTTGCATACATAATGAGGGTGACCCAAAAATGTGATGTATATAGTTTTGGAGTTGTAGCACTTGAAGTGATGTATGGAATTCATCCCGGCAATCTTATAAAAAGCTTATTACATAGCATGTTAGTGAAAGATATTCTAGATTCACGCCTTCCACTTCATATGGATGATCAAGTTATAAACCAAATACTTGCAGTGATTTTGATAGCACTTCAATGTATTGAGACTGATCCACAATCGCGTCCTACAATGGAACAAGTATCTCAAATATTAACTTATCCAAAGCCTTTGCCAATTTCCAATGTCCACTGTTTCCATTCACTTAGACTTGATCAGTTGATGAATATTGAACACACATGATGATGATGATCAAATGCACTAGCAATGGGAATTTGGTAATGGATTTCCATCCAATAAAGAAGGTATCTTTCAGTCTCATCCTCTTGTGCTTCTTTGATTGAATAGATATCCTTACTAGTATATCTTGTATACATTGTAGGTATTGTTTTTGAGTGAATCTAACATAAAGCTGCCAATTATTTCATCACCTGAATGAACCTTCAGCATGCTTATTACTACTGAAAATCTACTCTAGCATGCAGTACTTAAAAGCCTAGCTATTTATATTTGTTTAAAATATAAAATTGTTCTAAGTAGCCTAGTTAAAACAGATCAATGTTTGTTTAAAATAATTATATAGAAGAATGAGTCTCTTTTCCTACGGTACTCTTTGGAAGTTGTGTCTTCCCCAACATTTTCTTCCCTCTATCATTTTTGTAGTTTATATTTAAGTTTAGCATACCGGTGCGCATGAAAAGTATCAGTACGTGAGTGGAATTTTAGTTTTATTATCACAACTATGAATACATAAATGATGCAAGTGCTTAATTAATGAGAAAAAAGAACGTTGTGCACATATAATAGAGTTGGCAAACAATAGGGTTCTTCACAAACAACTGAACTCGGCTCGATAAAAGCTCGAGCTCAGTTCAATTGTCTAGACAACAAACAGAGCTTGAGCCTGTCTTTTAGCTTTATTTGACATTCAAGACAAACTCTAGTTATATTGAGCTCGTTCGAATTTGGCTCGATAGCTTGATATTCAATTGTACATGCTCCACTATTAGATATACATTTTAATTATGGGATCAATAATATATATAGTTAATTCTCAACTCCAACATCTCTCTCCCTTCTCTAAGCTCCAGCCTCAAGTCCTCTTTGACCTGGTGCTCCTCCAAGTATTGAATCTTCTCCAATTATCTGGCCACAACCATTAAACCTAGAGGTAAACCCTAACCTAGCTCTCTTTCTGTCGGTCTCCCTCTCCCATCTCATTATGACATGCACACCTATATATAGGTCCATCAAGAACCTCCAGGAAGTGTAGGAGACCAACTGAAAAGCGCCAAGGAACTTAATTGGAGAAACTCACTCTTGAAGCGGTTCTATGTTGCTGTGCT
The DNA here is from genome assembly GCA_026586065.1 of Dioscorea zingiberensis. Lineage (NCBI taxonomy): Eukaryota > Viridiplantae > Streptophyta > Magnoliopsida > Dioscoreales > Dioscoreaceae > Dioscorea > Dioscorea zingiberensis. The sequence goes on from CM048824.1 coordinate 10,582,989, forward strand.
GAGCTACCTCAACTTCATTAGGACATTCTTTTCGGCATTCGTCACATTAATGCTGAGCTATAAGTACCGGTGGCCTCTCACTGCCGTCGGTGGAGAAAATTATCTTTACATCGGAGACGAGGAGGAGGTCGCCATCAGCGGCACTTTGGAGATGGAGGATACCTTTGAGGTGCTTAATCTTTTGCATGCATGCAGAGAACTTGTTGTACAACAAGGAGAGCTTTTCATTTTGTTTGAGAAGTTATATTGTCCTTTTATTCCATTCTTGGAGTGGAAACAGCTGGGACAAGAGCCAACCCAGCTTCCACCCCTCTTGCACGTAAAGCAAAGTCATCCATATTTCCCTTATAACACCCTCTTGTTCCCAAAGATGTGTTGCGGAAGCTTGTGATAGAGGAGATGCATGGGAGGAGAAGAGTAACACAGTAGAGAATAACACACAAAAGATTTTACGTGGAAAACCCTACAAATCGAGGGAAAAACCACAAGGCACTGGCAAGCAAGAAATTTCACTAAATCAGAGAGAGAACAATACAAAATCTCAAGTTGATGCCCTAACTTGAGATAAACCTTTTACAAGAAGAAGATCTAATTAAGAAGGCTTAAATCTGAGCACATATACTCAGACAACTAAACTCTTTGTAAAACTACAAAGCTTCACCTGTCTTCTTCTTTAATAGAGAAAAAAATCTCACTTCCACTTCTTCTTCTTCAAAAGTCACAACTATCACACATATGCTTCACCCACTCTCTTTGTCTCTATATGTGTGTCTATGCACTATACTGGATGCTTTTACCTTTTCATTTATACCATCCTGGTGTGTTTTCCAAGACACCTTTTCTTTTGACTTGAGTAACACTCAACAGTCATTCTCTTGCTTGCCTTACTTTCATCATCCCACGGTACTTCACCTTGGGATCAACACCATAACAGTTCGGCATCAGCACAACAGCATATCAGCATATCAGATTTAGTACATCAGCATATCGGCTTTAGCATATCGGTTTCGACACATCCGCTTCAAAGATATCATATATCGGCTTCAAATTTTCATTTGCTTCAACATATCGATTACAACACATGCGCCAAAGACATCAACTCATCGATATATCGACGGCACATACGCTTCAAAGACATCTCCGGCATCGGCTTCAAATTTTTCATTTGCTTCAGCGTGACAAGATACAATACATCCGCTTCGGCACATCAACTCATCGATATATCAACTTCAGCACATCTACTTGATATATCAAAGACAAAGACATCCGGCCGACATCAGCTCATCGGTACATCAGCTCCAGCACATCTATTTCAGCATATCAGCTCATCGGTATATCAGCTTCTGCACATCTGCTTTAGCATATTAGCACATCAGCACATCTTGTCTTAGACATTATCCCAACAGAATCTCCCCCTCCAAGACAAATGAGAGAGATCTGAAATTATGACTTCTTACTGATGAAGTAGGATTTGCTCCATACCTGCGATGGAGTGACACACTTCAAATTTCCCAAGTGACAAACCCTTTGTCAACATATCAGCACCATTATCATCTGTGTGAATCTTTTCAAGCGCAAGTTGTTTTTCTTCTAATGCATCCCATATCCAGTGATATCTCACGTCTATGTGCTTCGACCTTGCATGAAATGTAGAATTCTTTCCAAGGTGAATCACACTCTGACTATCACAATACAAAACATACTTTTCTTGCTCAAAATCAAGTTCTTGCATGAACTTCTTCATCCACAATAGCTCTTTGCTTGCTTCAGTTGTCGCAATGAATTTAGCTTCTATGGTGGAAAAAGCCACACATTTCTGAAGTTTTGATTGCCAAGCAACAACACCACTTGCATAAGTCATCAAGTAACCAGACAATGACCTTCTTTTATCAATACCTCCTGCCATGTCTGAATCTGTATAATCTACAAGTACTGGCTCTTTTGTTCCAAAACACAAGTACAGATTGCTAGTGCTACGAAGGTATCTCAGAATTCACTTAATTACATCCCAACGTTCCTTCCCTGGATTAGAGACAAACCTGCTAACAACTCCAACTGAATGAGCAATATCAAGTCTAGTACATACCATAACATATATCAGACTTCCTGTGGCTGAAGCATAAGGGATCATTTCCATAGCTTTTCTTTCTTCCTCTGTCTTTGGACTTTGCTTGGTGCTTAACTTGAACTGTGCTCCAAGAGGAGACTCACTGGCTTGGCTTTGTCCATATTGAAGCTCTGAAGTATCTTCTCAATATACTTCTCCCTGTGACAACCACAATCTCTTAGACTTCCTGTCTCTTGTAACATTCATGCCCAATATTTGGCTTGCAACCCCTAAATCCTTCATAGCAAAGGATTTACTCAACTCTTTTTTCAAACTTGAAATTCTTGAGATGTTGCTGCCAACAATGAGCATGTCATCAACATAAATCAACAGAATAACAAAATCATTAGTTGAAAGCTTCTTCATAAAAACACAGTGATCTGAAGTTGTCTTGGAGTATCCATGCTCCCCCATAAAAGACTCAAACTTCTTGTATCACTGTCTAGGAGCTTGCTTCAATCCATACAAGCTTTTCTTTAACTTGCAAACATAGTCTTCCTTTCTTCTGACCATGAAGCCCTCTGGTTGCTTCATGTAGATTTCCTCTTGAAGATCTCCATGGAAAAAAGCGGTCTTCACATCCATCTGCTCAATCTCCAAGTTAAGACTAGCTGCCAAGCTAAGAACAATCTTATAGATAACATCTTGACAACGGGAGAAAATATCTCCTCAAAGTCAATTCCTTTCCTTTGGTTAAACCCCTTCACAACCAACCTAGCTTTGTATCTCGGGTTTGAAGAGTTCTCATCATGCTTCACTCTAAAAACCCATTTGTTCTGCAGTGCCTTTTTCCCTTGTGGCAGCTTCATACGCTCAAAAGTTTGGTTGTCATAGAGGGACTGCATCTCATTTTTCATAGCTTCGATCCACCTTTCTTTATGTATATCCTGCATTACCTCTTCATAGTATTTAGGCTTACCATCACCTGTCAATAAGACATATTCATGGGTAGGATACCTAGTAGAAGGACATCTTTTCCTCGTGGATCAGCGGTGTGGAACTTCATCAGATGAAGTGTTATCATCCTGCATATCTCTGGTACTTCTGAAGTCCGGTTCTTCTGGAGTCGGGTCTGTATCTTCAAAAGTCGGATCTGACACATCGGGTTCCTCAAAAGTCGGGTCTGATTCCTGAACATCATTTGGAACCAAGTCTGAACCTTGTTGTAAAGAGGAGGGTTCCACATCAACTGACTTGTAACTGCTTTGTGAAGGATCCTTGACATCTTCACGAATGTCCTCTATCGTTTGGTCTTCAGCAAACACCATATCCCGACTTCTAAGCATATCTTCTCAACTGGATCATACAACCTATATCCAAATTCATCTTGTCCATATCCGAAAGACACACATCGTTTGGTCTTTGCTTCCAACTTAGATCTTTCATCTCTTGGAACATACACAAAGGCTCTGCATCAAAAAACACGTAAGTGATTATAGGATACATTCTTACTATACCAAACTTTGTCGGGGATATCACCAGCAAAGGATACTTGTGGAGATAGGTTGATCACATGTACAACTGTATAAAGAGCTTCACACCAGAACATGTCAGGCAACTTGGCCTCAAATAGGAGACATCTAACCCTCTCCATGAGTGTTCTGTTCATTCTCTCTGCTACTTCATTCAACTGAGGAGTCTTTGGTGGAATTTTCTGATGTCTAATCCCATGAGTCCTGCAGTACTCATCAAAAGGACCTACATATTCACCACCATTATCAATTTGGATGCACTTCAATTTCTTTCCAGTCTGTCTCTCAACTGATGCATGAAATTCCTTGAACACACCAAGGACTTGGTCTTTTCTCTTCAAAGAATTGACCCACACCTTCCTGGAGAAGTCATCAATAAATGTGACAAAATAGAGTGCACCACCAAAAGAACTTATTTTCAAAGGACCACACACATCTGTGTGAACAAGCTCTAATGCTTGGGTCTTTCTCGAAGGTGAATTGCTCTTGAAAGTAACTCTTGTTTGCTTCCCAGCCAGACAATGAGTGCATCTCTCTAACTTTTCTCTTCTTACATTTGAAAGAAGATTCCTCTTGATCAAGCAATACAATCCTTTCTCACTCATGTGACTTAGGCGTCTATGCTACAACTCAATGGATTTATCTTCCTGAGTTGCATTCACAGTCTTAATTTTCGGATGCTTGCATAGTATAGAGATTATTGCTACACTTGTTACCATGACCCATAACCATTGATCCTTTGGTAAGTCTCCATTGTCCATTACTAAAGGTGTTGCAATACCCTTCATCATCTAACCTTCCTGTAGAGATGAGATTCAGATGCAGGGGAGGAGAAGAGTAACACAGTAGAGAATAACACACAAAAGATTTTACATGGAAAACCCTACAAATCGAGGGAAAAACCACGGTGCACTGGAAAGCGAGAATTTTCACTAAATCAGAGAGAGAACAATACAAAATCTCAAGTTGTTGCCCTATCTTGAGATAAACCTTTTACAAGAAGAAGATCTAATTAAGAAGACTCAAATTTGAGTACATATACTCAGACAACTGAACTCTTTGTAAAACTACAAAGCTTCACCTGTCTTCCTCTTCAACAGAGAAAAAAATCTCTCTTCCACTTCTTCTTCTTCTTCAAAAGTCACAGCTACACACATATGCTTCACCCACTCTCTTTGTCTCTATATGTGTGTCTATATACTACACTGGATGCTTTTACCTTTTCATTTCTACCATCCTGGCGTGTTTTCCAAGACACCTTTTCTTTTGACTTGAGTGACACTCAACAGTCATTCTCTTGCTTGCCTTACTTTCATCATCCCAAGGACGTACTTCACCTTGCGATCAACACCATAACAATTCGGCATCAGCACATCAGCATTTCAACACATCAACAAATCAGCATATCAGCTTCAACACATCAGCACATTGGCTTCAGCATATCGGCTTCAGCACATCGGCTTTAGCACATCTGCTTTAGCATATCGGCACATCGGCTTCAGCTTCATCTCATCTGCTTCATCATATCATCACAACACATCAGCTCATCGGCATATCTGCTTTAGCATATCGGCACATCGGCTTCAGCTTCATCTCATCTGCTTCATCATATCATCACAACACATCAGCTCATCGGCATATCTGCTTTAGCACATCTGCTTCAGCATATCAGCACAGCACATCTTCTCAGCACATCAACTTATCGGCATATTAGCTTCAACACATTTGCTTCAGCATATAAGCTCATCGGCATATCAGCTTCAGCACATCTACTTCAGCATACCAGCACATCGGCACATCTTGTCTTGGACATCATCCCAACAAGATGTGGGACATGGTTTTATAATCCCAAGCTCCTCTGTTTCTTTGGACTTTACACACACACGCGTTTCTAAAAATCTGTGACCGACTTTTATATGTTTAAATGCTTAACCTTACTGTCCTACACTGTAATATTCTGAAATCCATTGTCTTGCCTCTAAGTGATGTCTCATAGCTACTGTTAATCTACTGTTATACTGTTGTTCACTGTTATATATACATTGCAGTTTCATTACTAAATTTTGGTTGTAGTTCTATCCCATTAATGTACTAATTTCTTGTGGTTGCTAATCTGTTCAATTTCCTGATATAACTTGTTGTTTACTAGTATAATCAGCCTATATTCTTATATTTTCAAATCCCTTGGTATACATGTCCACTGTTCACTGAAACTACAACCCTCAGTACCTTAAATCTGATCTGCAACCCTCAGTGCTTCATTGTTGTTTCACTGCCTTGCTTAATTGAAACCTACAACCAATTATCCACACTAGATTCTGCAGCTCTAATTTCATGGCATCTGTTTGCCCACTCTAATTGAAGTAAAATCTTATTGTTTCATTAAGTCACCACCATTAATTGTTCAAATCTGATAACAAAATCAAAGCCCGACCACTTGCATCACTATTACATCACAACCTCTACTATTTGATATTACTGCAATTTTTTAACTCAACTTTTATTCTGCTACATCAATGTCCACTATATCCTCCATTAATCCATATAATCTGCAGCTTATTAAAATTTCCTGATTTTAATTTCCCTGAATTCCATAAGTATAGCACCTAAAGTGACTTAAATTCGTGCATTTTTATAGCTCCTTGTCCTGATTTATGTTGCCAATTTCTGTTATATTATCTCTTGCTTGTGTAACCTTGTTACTATATTGCTGCCTTTTTTTTCATCATATTATTAGAATTCCTATTGATAAACTGCTCAAATTCTGTTGCTATTCTGCTATAATTACAGTTTAATTGACTTCTAACTGCATTGCTACCACAAAATAAGCCAAAATACTATTTGGGTCTATTGGCCCCTTACCCAGCTCCACAAAGTAAACCTTCCAAATTTGAGTTGCCCACAACAAATAGAAATATCAAGCTCTAAATAAAATCCCAACACTTTAATCTTAGTTTGAATTTAGTTGCAATTTACTGCAATTTACTTGTGATTTTCTGCCGAAGTTAACTTTGCACTTCTTTGATCACTTTATAGCTAGTTTGCCCAAACCTACTTGATTTTTACTCACTTAGACGAGTCTTGTGCAGGCGCATCCAAGAAGCTCATAGTTGTTGGATGGAATATGTTATTGCAGTGTATGCAATTCATAGGTATAATGAGAAAGCCCTTGAATTCTATTATGAGAAAGCCCATGGAGATAGGGAGTCTTGGGAGTAGCTACAATGGTTGTCCCTCTCACTAAACTTCATAGTAGGAGGTTCCATCCCTCGTGTTTTTGGAAATTAACTGGCCAAATTCAATTCTTGTAATGTTTGGCAATAAAAACATGTGAATATGAGCAACAATATTTATATTTTACCTGAATATGAATATGAGTAACAGTCATCTACCAGAGCATCAGAAGTACCAATAGAACTGAAAAATTGCCTTCAGCTGTCCTTGGTGAAATTCAGAAGAAATTATCTAAGGTAAACCATTCATTTTCAAGTCAGTAATATAAACTCCATGAAATTATTTTTTTTCATAGAAGAAATACCACCACAATTAAGCAAATTAACAGAGTTGCAAGAAATGAATCTAACAGAAACTGGTGGTGTTTAGAAAGGGGACATCGATCACAGGGATATCCCCAATTCCCCTCTCCCTCCTTTTCCAAACACGACAAATTGGAATATCATTGAAGGACATTAATGATTGGATCTGAATCTATCATTTCACTTAAACTAGTAATCATTACCCACGGGATGCAAAAAGATAATGCCCATATTAACTTGGGTTGTATTCCAGTTCTCGCTTTGCAATCTCTTTAAGGAGCAATGTGATAAATTCTACAACCCTTGTTTACTAAATAAAATATTAACATACATACACTTACCAGTTTCCCTCCAAATCGATTTCAATTTTTTCAAAAAAAATAACCCATTTTGGGATATTTTTAAGAGCAGAAATGATACAGAAAAGCATTAGAAGTCATGTCCTTAGCTGTAACTCCCACGTTCGGTGTTTAATTTCTCTTATTCCTAATTTTATTAAAAAAGAAAGAAATTCCATGAAAATGGCAACACTGAAGAGTTTGGTGGACATTTCTTCTCGATTTGGAGTGTCCACTGTCAATAATGGGAAAGAAGCATACGGAGAAATCATTCGAGCAATAGAAAAATTTTGATAATAAGAATTAGACTGGTGTTGAAGCTTATAGCATAGTCTATAAAGAGACACTATCATTTGGTGAGACACTTTCTATTGAGAAACTTCAAGAATGACAAGGTCAGCCTGTTGAGTAAGCTTTCAAAATGAAATACAATCATTGCCTCGGATTCGACATGGGAATGATTTGAGGCAATATGGTTTCTGATGTATGAATAAATTCAACGTGCGAGACATTCCCTAGGTGACACTCTAAATGCCCAACCTCTGCCCAATTCATCAAATATATAGTTCTAGCATAAGAGATTTTGATACTACTACTTCATACACACCCTCCAACTAGAGGACGGAGATGTCAATTCATTGTCTTTCCTGATCTTATAAAATTTGTCTATCATTGCAACAAAAACATCCCTAATGTATTTAAGAATAATTGGTATATAGTTGTTTTGGAAATTGACTTTGTTCCTTTCCTTCAAAATATGCTAAAAGTGACTATTTCAACTAGATTTAACAGTCTTTGCCAGTGGTAGAATATTCCTTTAGGCAGTCTTTTGAACCCCTAATTCATCTCAAAGAAGCATGCTTGTAGGCACACATGGATAGATGGCAATCTAGATATCTCCGTACCCCATAGTCTAATATGTGTATTTCTATAAGGTATTTCAATGATCTAACAAGTAGTAGTGTTTGCTTGATTTGTTGTTGCAGAGTTTGCATATATATTGATGGTGACCAAAGATGTGATGTATATAGTTTTGGAGCAATATAACAGATTAAGAGATACTTGAAATTCATCTTGGCAAACTTGTAAACAGCTTATCATTGAGCATGTTATTGTAACCTTCCTACTTATGACAAAGTTGTTAACCAGAATTTCAGGACTCTATTGTCTTCTTTTTTTTTTTTCTATCTCCAAACTTATCAAATGAGGTCTAATTCAGTGCTACAATCAATGGACTAGATTTTGAGAGGAAGTGACCTATCTTTTTGTTTATAAGCATCATAAAATGGATTTTTTTTATTATGTTTTATAGACATAAAACAGAAACTATGGCCATTTGTATAGACTTTGAGAGCAATACATTAATCTATAGCCATAGCCATAGTCCTTTATGATTATTAATATTGTTTTTAATCAGAATCAGGATGTTAATTTGTACCATCCATATGCATGCCATTTCATATTACAAATAAATATATATTCTCTATTTCAGAATAAAAACAAGAGTCTTCAGCAATACTATCCTTATAAAATTGACAATGAAAAAACTAAAAACTAAAAAAAATCAAAAGCATTTTTTTTTTGACAAAGTAGAGTTGTTAACAGCTAATTAAAAGAAAACAAAACAAGGATAAAGGATGATTGAAAACACATCAAAAATGCAGCCCAGCTGCAGCAATCTTCTCTTCCAACCATCTAGGTTTATCACTTCCTCTGTGAAATAAGGAGAGACCTGGATTGCTTCTAGCATGGTTAGCTAATGCATCATCCAAGAAGTTTATATCCCTTGGAAAAAATTTCAGCTCCACTTCAGGCTGTTCTGATAGAAATTGCTTGATCAATTGGATGTTGCTTTGAAGCCTCTCACAGTTAGAATCTGATCCACTTCTGACCATTTGTAAGGCATGTAGGCAATCAGTGTAAATAGCCTCAATGTTCCAATTCCCTGCTTTGCACTGATCCATTGCAATCCTTATTACTTGAACTTATGCTTGGAGTAGGGATGGCAATGGGGCGGGGTGGGGGCGGGGTGGGGGCGGGGCAGGCCTCTACCACAACCACCCTGACTGAACCAACCCTTGCTCACGCCCGCCCGCCCAAATAGTGGTGTTTTCACATCACAAGCTGACCATTCTCTGTGATTTTTCTTCATTCCCCTCCACTCTTACGCCAGCATGTTATGGCTAAAAAAAATGATTTTAAAAAAATAAAATAGAATGAGTTTTTTTATTATTTTTTGTTTATTTTTTTTATAGAAACATGGGAATACAATTAGTTAACAAATAAAACAAAAAAGAAATTCATTGAACTTTGGGTTGAGTTATGTAAATAGTAAAGCCCATTTCTAACATGAGTGATGGGCCTAAACCATAAGCCCAAATATTTTCTTAGCGGGGCGGGATGGGGTGGATTTAAAATGGATGTTTAGCAAACCCGCCCCGCCCCGCCCCGCACTCCTTACAAAAAAAAACCGCCCCACTTGGGGTGGATCGGGTCGGAAACCACGGATCGGATCAAGTTTTGCCGTCCCTAGCTTAGAGACTTGATTCAACCATCCTACTGGTGCATCCAACCATGAGTATCATGTCTTGACCTTTGATGATTACAAAACCTATACCACAATAAGAGTGCGCATCAGTCCAAGCAGCATCGCAGATAGCAGATATAGGTTGATTGAAAATTAAAGTATGAAGATACTCTCTGAAGACTCTGTAATTTCCAGTAATGCTCTTGAGTAGTGGTTAAAGCCTGCTTGAAAATCTAAGAAGGCTGGTGCCTTTTGTTGTTGAAAATAAGATCACACCTCGCCTTCCAAATATTCCAAGCACAAGTGGCCAATAAAGCTTTGGTAAAGGATTGATCAATGTTTCCAAATCCACTTATTTTGAAGAGTCAATCCCCGGAAAAGAAAATTTATTATGTTGTAAGCATTCAAACCGGTGGAATTCAAAAACAACAAGCTAGCAAATTTTAGCTATCCTACAATCTATCATAAGGTGTTTGATGGTTTCATCTCTTAATCCACAAAAGGGGCAAGAAGTTTGGGGACCAATACCCAAAGAATACATATAATCATAGGTAGGTATCCTTCCATGCATAAGTCTCCAAACAAAGTTTTCACTCTTGGGGCAATCAAAAGGCTCTAAATCTTGAACCAACCTTGCCATTTATCAATTTCAGAGTTTATAGAGTAATTGAGAAGGCTACAGACTTCCCTAGAGATGTTAGTAGTGGACCCTAAAGGATACCAAACCCACTTTGTTTCTCAATTTGTTTGTTGTATATGCCTCTAGAGAGACTATTCCAATCCAATGTGTGTCCAAAATAGTTTAAGATATACGTATATATAATTAAGTCTATCCCTACTTAACATCAGCAATTGTAAAAGACTCAAAAGGAGTATGCATGTTTATAGAAGTAGGTTTAAGAGCAATGGTGATGTCAAATAACCATGGATCATTAAGAAAACTGGTAGTAGTTGGATTGCAGTTCCTGATATAAAAATTTGCTTTCAAGGAGAAAGCTGTAGAGCAAAGTTTCTTATAAAACCGAGAACCAGAAGTGTTAGTTGGCTTAGTCCAAGGATTTAAAGTGTCATACTTAAGATGGGCAATTTGAACCCAAAACTTATTCTCATTATTTAGTAATGAGAATATGTTCTTGGTCATGAGGGCAATCTTAGTTGTTCTTAAATTTCTAATCACTAACCCTCCCTCAGATTTATCAAATATAGGAATTGACCAGCTTATAGACTGGAAGAAGCCTCCAACAGTACCACTAGCCCATAGGAATTTCCTCGACATCTTGGATATCTGATCAATAACTGTGTCAGGAAAAGGATAACAAGACATAGGGTAAACTGGAATAGACATCAGGGAAGTATTAACAAGTATGGCTCTGCTAGCCAAAGATATGGAAGAAGCACACAAGGATTTAAGGATATTACTGGTTCTGTTGATCAGGGAATTCCACTGTTTTACAAGGATTCTTTTGGGAGAAATCAAAGCTCCAAGATGTTTAAAGGGGAAGGAGCCAACTTTCAATCCCTAAAAGTTAACAATAGAATTTCTGACTCTAGTATTAAACTATGAAGGGAAATAAATAGTAGATTTACTCAAATTAACCTTTTGACCTACCAACTGGTTGTAGTCATCTAGGCATAACTTGTAGTTCCTAGCCATAGACCTAGTTGCTCTTGTGACTATAAGAGCATCATCAGCAAATAGTAAATTGCAAGTTAATCTGTTGTCAAATCCAGGGATCAGTTTCAAGGACATGGCATGGTTCAACATAGCAGACAAATTTTGGGAAACTAGAAGGAAAAGTTAAGGGGAAAGAGGATCTCCTTGTCTTATGCCCCTAAAACTATTAAACCAACCATCCCAATAGCTAAGAAGGAAAAAGTAAAGGATGTAATGCAAGGTTTGATCCAGGAAATCCAAGAGTCAGGAAATTTCATCATATGGAGAGTGGCAAGGATGTCATTTCATTCCAAGGCATCATAAGCCTTTTCAATGTCCAACTTCAAAATCATCCTAGGAAGGGATTTGAAATCATGCTCCAAAGAGTGGACTATCTCCTGAGTGGCAATTATGTTGTCAAAGGTGGACCTACCATCAAGAAAGCCAACCTCGTCTCGTAACCAATAAAGTTGGAAATGACCCCCTTTAGTCTATTGGATAGGAGTTTGGACTGAATTTTGTATGGCACATTACACAAGGAAATGGTTCTAAAATCGTGAACCTTATTGGGGGATTCCTTTTTGGGAATTAGAGCAACATAAGTCTTCCCCCATTCTTTGGGTAGATAAGTTGTATGGAATAATTGATTTATAGCAAGAGATGGGGATTCCCTAACTATGTCCCAATTAAATAAATAAAATTCAACGTTGAAACCATCAAGGCTAGGGCTTTTGCCTTTAGGCATGCTTTTCAGAGTTTGAAAGACTTCAGATATAGATACAGGTTTGGTAAGATTGATTTTTTCCTCTTCAGATGGGGAAGGAAGATCAGGGGGCAGTCTTAGGATGAGTTCATCTACAGTAGTATTGCTATTTGTAGTCCAAATATAGGTGTAAAAATCTGAAAAAGCCTAGCCTATAGATACTTGATCAGTCAAGATATGTCCCTCTTCAGTCATTAAAGCAGACACTTTGTTTTTATGCCCTCTCACTTTAGCTTGTCTATGGAAAAATTTAGAATTGTAATCACCATGTTGTAACCATAATAATTTTGCTCTTTGGGCCCATCTTAGGGTATTTTGTCTATGTAAAGCATTATGTTTGTTATAAAGTCCTCTAAGGGCTACACACATGAGGTCAGAATATCCAAGGCTTGATACTAAAGATTCAAGGTGGAGTATTTCTTCTTCCACTTGGGAAATATTCTTCTCTAAGGGTGTGAGATCCTTAGATTTCCATTTACATAAAAAGGATCTAGTTCTAGCAATAAGATGGTTAAATGCATGCATGGGATTTGCTCTGGTCCTGCAATCCCAAGCTTTACCCACATTAAGATGGCACTTATCATACTCAAACAAGAAGTTTTCAAATTTGAAAACTCTATGTCTATGATGGGAATAGAATTTAGTAGTCAGTAATAGTGAAGAATGATCAGAAGCTGTCCTAGGGAGGTGTTTGTTAAAATAAGAATCAAACTTGGATATCCATGCATTATTGGCCAAGACCCGATCAAGTCTTGCCCATCTCCTTGCCAATCCAAGTTGGTTGTTACACCAAGAAAATGGAGAGCCAACAAAACCCAAATCAAAAAGTTGATTTTCAGTAACAAACTCGTTGAATAATTTTGATTTCGAAGAGTAGGAACAACCCCCCTGTGTTCATCCAAATTTAAAATAGTATTGAAATCGCCCAGTAAAATCCAAGGGAGGTTAAAAGATGAGAAAGTTTTTAAATCCCACCAAAGGTCCTTTTGGGTTTGAATGTTTTGAGAATTATAAATCACTAATAGAATCCATTCTTTGGGGTTCTCTAAGGAGACTATCAAATGAAGGGAGAATCTAAAGGTAGCGATAGGAGTTACCATACCAACCCTCTATTTCCAGAGAGTAACGATTCCCTCGGACATGCCCTGAGTTGGAATAACAGCCCACTGCCAGCTTTTGGAGAATTTGTTACAAAACTCGAGTGCTCGGTTGATATCAGTCTGGGTTTCTACCAAGCAAATCAAATCCGGTTGAGAGTTTCTCATAAGAGCTATATTCCTGCTAATTGTTTTGGGGTTCGAAGATCCCCTGCAATTACAACAAATCAATTTAATTGTATTCGTAATGAATAATACAGAGAAGAAAAAGTTAGAAATACTCCTCAATGTGGGGAACTTAGGCATCTTTCATCAAGTTGTCCACACGCCCTTTTTTTGCGCATGTGGTCTCCTTGAGTTTGCCTCCTCTTGCCAAGGCTTCCATTTTAGCCTCTTTATGTACCAACGCTTGAGGCATATCTTCATCGAAAGTACTCTGATTCTTGACTATTTCTTCAAAGGCCTCTTCCATTGCCTGATCATTGTTTAATTGTTGAACTTTTGCCTCAATGGCCACCACGATCTTATCTACCAACCGGGTATGATTATCCAGCTGGGGATCGCAACTTTGGGGAAGATCCTTAATTTTTCTGAGACCTATATGAAGATATATGAGACCAGGATCCAACCTAACGTCTTCCTTGAGTGTCTCCTTCTGGTAAAGTTATTGTTGCTGCAGTGTTGACTTGCCAGTTTGCTCCATTGATTCAACTCCAACGGTCGGCTGGAATGGGATTTCAGCTACGCTAGAGCTGGATTCTGAGGAGAGATGGTTCCTTTCCCGATTAGGGTTGACAAGGGGGGACCATATCTTATCCATAGTTGGCTCCTCAAGATGAACACCTGAGTTGCCTCAGGATTTGTTCGCACACCCATTTGTGTAGCCCCCACAACCGCCACGTGTAGGGCGACCGCTTTCAGTTTTCTCCAGGTGTTGGTCACCAGGCTGAGTAAACGGCCGTTCATCCATCCTCGTTGACCCCTCGGCCTTGCGATTGTTCTAAGGGGGGCCACGGCCGTGACAAGATCCAGCAATCTTCCATGTGCTGATATCATCCTCTGTGGAAAGATCCACGTTTGTTTGATCCTAAGATCTCAGTAACTCTGAATCGTATGATCCTTTCCCCGCCACAACAATTTGCATTAGTTACGGCTCCGATGATGAGCCTCCTGGCTGCGACCTCACCGCCTCGTCAACCATCGGGCTGCAAGGAATCATTCTACAAGCGTTTATTGTATGGCCAATACGACCACAACGAAAGCACAATGATGGAATCTTCTCATAAATTATAGCCAGCAGTGTCTTCTCGTCACCCTCACTAACCCAAATCCCTCTTTGAAGCAGTTGTGAGAGGTCCAATTCCACACATAGGCGAGGAAACTTTGATCACCCAATCTCCGATGAAGGAGCATCCACATCCAAAGTATTAGGATCGATTTTTAGTACTAGCCCAAGTAAGGACCCAAATTTTCCAGCGAATCAGACTCCCAGAACTCCATCGGATCAAGATAGTGGAACTGAACCATACCGCCGCTGATTCCAACTTCTTGAAAGCCGGCTGGAAGTTTTCCTTCCAGGGCATAAGCTGCAGAACCATGCCGCTTATTAAAAATCAAAAGCATTGCATTATGAATTCACTATAATGTGCTTTTTACTTGGATAAGCTTTTTGTTATGAATTACTGAATGTGGAATATGGCCAATAAGCATCGGACACAAGGGTCATAGCCTCATATCAATAGATGCAATCTAATTCATTATTGAGCCTGGTGGAAATTTTTCAAGTCTCCGAATTATTATTATATTGGCTAACAAAACAAGAAAGTCTTCTAATTAATCACTCATATTCTGCAAAACCTTTCTCTGACTCAATTGGGGCAACAAAATATTTATTGTGGTTTTAATTGTGCTAGAATGAGTGATTCAACTGAACGTGATTCTAAAATTAGGATATCAAGTTGAAATATTTTATAATTTGATAACTAAAATAGGAGTACCCAAATAGTTGTGTGACTATTTACCCATAAAAAATACTTAGTTGATGAATATGCCTAACTTATTTTTTAATTGTGTGGGAATTTATAATTACTCCAATGGTCCCTCAACTTTGGCCCTTTTTCACTTCTGTCCCTCATCTTCATTTTGTAACCCAACTATCCCCCAACTTTCAGATTGTAACAGAAAAGTTCCAATAGCCGGTTGTCTAGTTAGAGAAAGGTGACATGACGGTAAATGTGCTGACTCACTCCCCAACCCAAAATGTGACGTGGCAGCAAATAGTATATATTTCATATAAGGCTCCCTTAACTTTTAATTGATTTCATAGATGGTCCTTCATCTTAAATTTGTCCATTGAAAAACAAATATATATTTATTAATTTATTAATATATATAATACATATTAATTTCCCCACCACAAGTCCCACTTCAATATATTGTGGTCCCACTTCTATAAATGAAAATAGCCAAGATAGGTTACATCCGGCCAAGAAAAGAAAAACAAAGGAGAAGCCATGATTCTTCTTAAATAATAATAATAATAATAATAATAATAATAATAATAATAATAGAAAACAACCAAATCAACAAACAAAAGTATCTTCATGCATGCTCTTTTGAGTTTTACGTATAGACTCCTTGCATGCTAGCTAGTAACACTCATAGAGCTTGATATCCACACGAAGCCTGAAGTACACAGAGCCCTCAAATGCGTCAGTCATCAACGTCGCCACTCCCCTGCTCATGAAGAAGTCTCCTGTGCCGCCAACGACAGACACATCTCTCGCCTTCTCCATCAAAGGATCAGCACCGATGAAGTTTAGGGTTCCTTTGTGTTCAGTGGAGTTGAAGACGAATGAGAACCCTAGCCAGGCCGTGAACACCTCCTTCCTATCATACAAGTATAAGCCTTGTGCGCGGCCAACGGCCGGAGAATGGAGGTTGTTGTCCGTTGTGATAGGATCGTCAAACACTACGACGTCTCCGAAGTGCATGAGGCCGGAGAGCGTCGTTCGGTTAGCCCATGCAGGCGCCGCAACGATGGCTGATGTCGCGTTGCCGGCGTTGGTGCCGTCGTAGATGATGTCATGGAAGTAGAGGGTCAGGGTCTTGCAAGGCTTGGGAAGCTTCTTGTTCTTGTTCATGGACTCTACTGAGGAGGAGTTTAGAAGGAAGAAGAAGAAGAGAAGAGTTAGTATAAAAGAAGTACTTGGTTCCATGGGCTGTTTGTTTACTAGTTTCAGGAAAATTAGTAGGGTTTCAAAAGTATGGCATTGATTATTCCCTTATATAGACATCGACGGGCCATGGCTTAACTTGGAGCGATTAATTTGTTTGTGAAGATGTGACTTGAGTTAAGAATAGTAGATGCATGCATGCAAGGCTTTGTTGCTAAGCAATTGGCCCCAGCTGACTTTTGAGCTAATTCGTACATCTGCATTACTGACTAGTATGACATATATATGATCATGAAAAAAGCATGCTTTTCAAATACTGAGAATAAATCGATCATATGGCCTACATTTTGACTAGTTTATTGTTGTATCTGCCTTTTTCTGTTTCTTCAATCTGGTAGCTGGCAACAGCTCTATCATGTCAAAAAAAAAAAAAAATACTGAGAATAAATCGATCATAAGTGTGTGATTAGATGTTCATTTGTAAATTAGGTAAACCATCATAGGCCATGGGTTTAATCTTCTACCAAATTTTAGAGTTTCTTGGTAGATGGGTAATTTGTAAATTAGGTAAACCATCATAGGCCATGGGTTTAATCTTCTACCAAATTTTAGAGTTTCTTGGTAGATGGGTATAGAGCAGTGCTAGCTATTCCTACGTACCGACTAAGTTCCTTGAAAACAGTTTCTGATCGAACCATTGATGGTGTCTTGGGATCATCAACATATATATCTCGAGGCATTATCAATAGTTTGGGGAACCGTTTGAAATTTAGTCGACAAGAATATCTTTCTCATGGGCATATACATGATCCGTAGCTTGTAATAGCAATTCAAATCTAAAAGAAGAAAATCACAAGAAAGGTGAGAGCCTTTATTCTCCTTTATTATGACACTCTCTTGAATGTGGAGAGAGATAGATGGAAGTGGTTGTCATGACTCATGCACAAATCTAAAATGAGGAACCATGTGCAACATTTATCAAAAGTTGGGGGATCAATACAAAATTAAGGGTCTTTTATATGAAATATACATTTTTTGGCTGTCACATCAGATTTTGGGGTCGGACGTGACTAAGCACCTTTTACAGTCATGCCAACCTTCTTTAACTAGCAAATATATGTTGGGATGTAATTTTTTGTTACAATCTGAAGTTGGTGGATAGTTTAGTTATCAAATGAAGATGAGGGACCAAAGTTAAAAAGAAATAAAATTGTTTTTTTTTAATGGTTGGAAAATTAAATAATTTGTTCAAGAGTTGCTCGTCTTGTTGATGCTTTATAAGTATTACCATTTATTTTGGGAAAATACAAAGTTCTGAAGTTCTATCTATTTAAAAATTAAAATGCTCTTTAATTATATTGTACCCATTTTAGTTATTTATTTATTTATTTTATAAAAGTGGATAAACTATCTTGTATCTAATTATGCATTAAATAACCAAGTAATCCTTCTTCCTTCATGCTTTGATCCAATATAAACTTATGCTTTCAGAGAGGTTTGTGAAGAAGTACTCCAACATGGAATTATTTTCCCCCATTTAAAAGGGGGGAAAATGCCCGACGACTGGAGAAAGAGCATTTTGGTTCCTATTTATAAGAGTAAGGGAGATATTCAAAATTGCACCAACTACCGTGGTATTAAGTTAATGAGTCATAATGATGAAACTCCGAGAGGGTAATAGAGCATCACTCGGGGATATCACGGCGGTGTCAGGAACCAATTTGGTTTTATCTTAGGGTAGATCCACAACAGTAGTTTCATTTTCTATTAAGCGAATCCCTTGATGGGAGATCTATAGAGAAAAGAAGAAGGATCTCCATATGGCTTTTCATTGACCTGGAAAGCATATGATAGGCACCGAGACAAGTACTTTGGTCGGTATTGGAGAGGAAAAACATTCATGTAAAATATATAAATATTATTAAGGATATGTATGAAGGAAGCGGTTACAAGTGTGAGAGAACAAAGAGGGAGGCTTATACGGAGGAATTCCCTATAAATAAAGGTTTACATCGTGATCGGCCTTGAGCCCATACTTGTTTACCCTAGTAATGGATGAATTAACTAGTTATATCCAAGATGACATCCCATGGTGTATGTTGTTTTGGATGATATTATCCTAGTGGATGAGACTAGAGATGGAGTAAATCAAAAAGCTAGAATTATGGAGAAACACTTTAGAAAGTAAAGGCTTTAGGTTAAGTAGAAGTAAGGACTAATATATGCACTGTAATTTTAGTCTAAGTAGGAGAGATGAAGGAGAAGTGAAACTAGAGGGGGTGGTAGTGCCTAAGGTTAACCATTTTAAGTATTTAGGTTCCATTTTTCAGGATGATGGGATGATAGATGAAGATGTAACCCATAGAATCAAAGCTGGATGGTTGAAATGGAGAAGTGCAGAGGTGTTATGTGATAAAAAGATGCCTTAACAAAGTAAAAGGAAAATTCTATAGGGCCATTTAGGCTAGCTGGGACCGCCATGCTATAACGAGGCGAGTGTTGGGCAAACTAAAGTTCAACATATCCATAAGATGAGTGTGGCCGAAATGAGGATGCTAAGGTGGATGAGTGGTCATACAAGATTGGACAAGATTGTAAATGAATATATCCGGCTGTAAGGTGCATGTTGCACCAATTGGAAGATAAAATAATGCAGAAGGGACGTTTAAGATGGTTTGGACATCGCACGGAGACCCCAGAGTGCCCAGGTTGAAATGTGATAGTTTAGTTGTAGAAGGTAAGAAGAGGGGTAGAGGTAGGCCTAGGATTACGTGGAGAGAGGTAGTGTCTAAGGACCTACGTATGTTAGATATTGAGCCAGATCTTGCTTTTGACAGAGTGACATGGAGACAAAGAATCCATATAGCCGACCCCGCCTAGTATAGGATTACCGATAAGTCGGCTAATTTTATTTTATTTTATTTTCCTTCATTAGCTAATTTTGTCTCAAGGGAACACTTTTTTGCTTCTAACATT
The DNA here is from genome assembly GCA_026586065.1 of Dioscorea zingiberensis. NCBI lineage: Eukaryota > Viridiplantae > Streptophyta > Magnoliopsida > Dioscoreales > Dioscoreaceae > Dioscorea > Dioscorea zingiberensis. The sequence continues at coordinate 10,602,635 of CM048824.1, forward strand.
CCATTCTCTTATAAAATTATTTGTTATTAGTATTATTTATTTATTTATGAATTTTTATGTTTCATCTTATTTCAGCTTTTATTTAATTTTATCTTATTTCATATTTGAGAGAGCAAATAATGGCTATGTAGAATCCATATAAATAATTCCATCTAGTATGGGATTAAGGCTCAGTTGTTGTTGTATTTCTATTACTCAGTATTATAGTTTTTTCTGCATCTTGCCATATCTATTTAGAACTTTAGTCTTTGTTAATTTTTATTTACTTGGGATCTTGCAATAAAAAAACAATTACAAATTAAAAATAAATAATTAAACAATCAATAAGATTTACCATAATGGGATGATGTGTTAAAAAAATGTAAATGTATTTAATATGGGGGTCATATACACAGATAACACATGCACAATGGTTTCCTTACCCCATCTTAATTAAGACATCTCCATCTAAACCAATATTACATAGAAGAAGGAGGGAAAATCATGCTCTATATATACACACATACTAGATTATTATTTTTTATCCCAAAATTTTGCATACTTTTCTCTGAGTTGTATGATACTCTTGTACTAGATTTTTTTTTAATTCTGTATATATATCGATCATACATTTTTCATTAAATAAATTTAAATAATATATATATCTACCATGCTTCTATAAAAACTTATTTAAATATCTATGGCCAAATTTATATATTTAATATCATTTATTTATTTATTACTATTATTATCATTATTTCTTGGATTTTATGAAATTTAACTAAATAAATTCCCATTCATATATATATGTGGATGACCCATTACCTGCCTCATTTGGTAATGGGCCTAATCAGATATAGGAGAATTTTCAAGAAAGAGAAAACCCTATTTGTACAGCTTTCAAAGTTCTACAAGTAGAAACTCATAAATGAGAGTATTCTTTGAGTTAAAAAGTGTTTATGAGAAAGATAGGATAATATTCCTAAATTTGAAATATCCTTCGAATATGTTGGTTAACATTGTTAGTCTAAATTTTTCATAAACGCCCTTATGATTTAAATTAATGACACAATTATCCAAGACATAAGAGGGAGATAATGAGGCATTAGTGACTTTTTAAATCAATTGGATTCTAGTTAAAAATCGAACAGTTTGTTCTCTGCATTCAAGCATTTTATTTACCTTAATACTTTTATTTTTTTTCAACACCCCCTAACAAAGAAGATAAGCGACACACGCTGCTCGCCACGCTATCCACCTTTTACGTTTGGTGCTTGTCATTTTTATCAAATAAATAAATAAATAAATAAATCTGGAAGATATAGGAAGTATTCTCCAAATATTGAAGATTTGAAAAGTGTGTATTGCTCTATTTTTCAGTTCATCGATCAAAGACCTTCATTCTTTATACTTTCTTCCACCAAGTCTATAAATTCTAGTCTTGACAAGGGGTACACATGCTTTCATCATACATGACCCAAGTATACTACTTGAAACTCACTTTTCCATAGGGGTGTATTTGACCGAGCCATTCATGAGCGGCTCAGTGTTCAGCTCGATAAGAAGAAAGCTCGTCTCATTCAAACTCGTGAACAAGCTCATGAACAAACTCGTTTATAGGTTTATTTGTAAGCTGGTTTACATATATATATATATATATATATATATATTCTAAAAATATTTGGGTGGATGAAAAGATTAGTATTGATAAACAAGCTCGTGAATAAACTTGTATGTATATGTACTAAAAATATTTGGGTGGATGAAAAAATTAGTATTTTTGAACAGAAGTAATTTTGGGCTCGATTTAAGCCATGAGCTGAGCTTAAGCTTTTTGTTTTAGTCGCGAGCTGAGCCTGAAAACACGAAACCTCGGTTCGGCTCGGGTCGGCTCGGATCGGCTAAAATATATTAGTCTTTCCACAAAGTCAGTCAATGAGAGCGAAATATTTGGCCGGTGAATCGCTTTTCTGCAAAATGTCTTTTCAATGAAGGCTAATGTTTACTTAGAAAAATCTACAGCACTTGACGTCAAATTCTATGGATGGGTCGTGTCATTGTTGATCGCATTTATGACTCACCATTTCCACTACATGCCATTAATTATTAGAAGACAGGAAGTTTTTGTGGAAAATGCTTTTGTGGAAGTTTTCTTCCAATATTGAATATTTCAAAAAGATTGTATTTTGGAGTCCGTGAGGACCAGAAAGGTAGGTGAGTCTACTGTCCTTTATTATGTAACTAAACCCCACTAATAAATCATATTCATCTAAATAAAAGTTTTAATTACTAAACTATAATTAGAAAATAATTAAAAATTAATAAAACTATAAACATGGCGTTTTTTACAATTATGTTAGTGTGATCAGCAACAAAAGGATGTCTATTTCGTTGCTATGTCGTGAAATTCATCTTGTAAATGGTGATGAACTTTGTTATTTAGCCAAGATCATTGCTTTCTTTGATGACTGTGAGCTTTAGTTGTATCTAGAGAAAACTGTGTTTTTTTTTTTTAATTATTGTTAAAATGGATAAGAACGATTCTCTCGGGGAATAGACTTCCCAACCCAATGGCCAAAATGACATTTTTACCCTCCAATTAAATATAATAATTAATTATTATATTTAACAATTACTTATAATAATTAATTATTTTAATTAACAAATTTAGTTATAATAATTGATTATTATAATTAATTATTAATTATAATAATAAATTAAAAAATTTCTAAATTAAATAATTAGGTGAATTATCATCGGTTTTATAACAAAGTAATTCATATGATATATTTGATAGCTATTTTGCGTGTGTACCCCTGAATAATTTTGAAATTATATATTTACCCCTGAATAAAATATAATTTCATACATAACCCTGAATAATAGGTATAACTGCGTATATACCCCTAGGGTTAAAATTAAATGAAAAACTGTCAATTAACAAATGGTGGACATGCGAAATAACTATTATACCATTTGCATATATACTCCTAAAAAGTTTATTTGATTATAAATTTACAAATACCCATTTTAAAAATCTGAAATTTAAAATACTTAAAATATATAAAGATGGGTATTTTGGACATTTTTTCAACCCTTAACCTAAGTTGTACAACCATGGTTAAGATCATCGAGTTAACTTTTGTTAATGTACCCTAACATCAGGGGCATATCCCTAATTCAACTTGTTTTTTTTAAGGGTATAGAAGCAATCATGAATTTTTCGGGAGTAAATATATAATTATGAAACTTTTGTGGGGTATATAAGCAATTTCCCCTATTTGATTTAAATAATTAATTATAGTAATTAAATTAAAAATAGTTAAATTCAGATATTTATATTTAATTTTAATAATTTATTTAATTAAAAAAATTAATCATAATAATTAAATCGAATACTGATATTCAAAGTATTTTAAATAAATAATTTCAGTTTTTATATCAAGGATATAAAAGTAATATTATCATAATTCTTTCTTTTACTTTCCTCAACCCCAATAAACTACCTTCCTATTACCTCCTATTCAAACAAGATAATCATTCCTCTTCCCATTCATTTTCTTTTCATTCTCCCAGGCAAAAACGCACGCTAAATAACCAAGTAATCCTTCTTGATTGATACTTTGATCCAATACAAACTTGTGCTCTCAGGGAGGTTTGCTAAGAACTCCAACATAGAATTATTTTTCCCCAATTATTTCTATTACTCGGTATTATAGTTTTATTTGCATCTTGCCATACCTATTTAGAACTTGATTAGTTGTTAATTTGATTTTACATGGGATCTTGCAATATAAAATGATACATCCAGGATTAAACCCTTCACACGTCACATCAAACTTCAAGACTTCCATTCAAGAAGCATCAGTTAGTTGCAAATTCAGGTGGCTCATGTGGCATAACCAGATCCTAGGCTAACATAAAATAATTACAAATTAAAAATAAATAATTAAACAATCAATAAGATTTACCAAAATGGGATTTGTTAAAAAAAATGTAAATATATTTAATATGAGGGTCACATCGAAGAGAACACAGGCACAATGGTTTCCTTACCCAATCTTAAGAATGATTGGTCGTCATCTTTTATATATACACACTTTATTATTTCTTTTTATCCCAAAATTTTGCATACTTTTCTCTGGGTTGTATGAGACTCCTGTACTAGATTTTTTTTTTAAAATTATGTATATATCTACCATACAAATTTATTTAATTTTTTTTAAGAAAAATATATATCTACCATGTTTCTATAAAAATTTATTTAAATATCAATGGGGCATTTTTTTTATTTAATACCAAATATATTTCTTGGATTTTATGAAATTTAACTGGGGTGTTCACTTACATATAAATTTAACTGACGTTTCTTTCATCGAAAGTGACTTTTGACGAATTTACTTCATTGAAATTAGATGACTTCCCTCGTTTTATTGGTACCACTTCTACCAATAATAATGAAAACGTAAGTGACTTTAATTCAGAAATTGGGGCTTTTATTATTATTATTATTATTATTATTATTAACTATATGTACTTGCTATAGTGCCCAACTTCCGATTTGGCTCTTGGGGTAGGTGAGTGTTGGGAGTGTAGCTACAGTGTGGGGGGAGGTACCTGTGTACTATTTACAGGGACCTATAAATAATTATCCCTTATTATTATTATCATTATCATGATTATCATTATCATTATCATTATTATCATTATCATTATTATTATAATTATTATCATTATTATTATTATCATTATTATCATTATTAGCAGTATTATTATTATTATTATCATTATCATTATCATTATAATTATTATTATCATTATTATTATAGTGTGCCCTCACACTTTGGTGGCAATGAACATCAAAATTGTCCAATTCACCAATTCAGCCCACTTTAGAAACTGAAATTTTCACCCACTTCAGTCCATTTTTGCACTTTCAAGCACTTTTGGGCCAATGAGCATCCCACTGGATGAATTCTCATTCATATCTATGTGTGGATAACCCATTACCCGCTCATTTTGTAGTTTGTCTAATCAGGTTAGGTGAATTTTCAAGGGTTTTTGAAAACTCTATTTGTACTAGTTCAAAGCAACCAGGTAGAAACACATAAATGAGAGAATATTCTTTGAGTTAAAAAGAGTTCAAGAGGAATATATATATAGGAGAGAATATTTCTATATTTTATATTTTTTTAATATGTTGGTTAACATCGTATTGTATGCCCAAATTTTTAAAAATCACCTTTATGATTTAAATTAATGACACTATTATCCAAGACATTAAGAGGGAGATAATAATAAGACATTAGTCCCTTTTTAAATCAATTAAATTCTAGTTTAAAATTAATTTCAACACTTTGTTGTTTGCATTCAAGCATTTTCTTTACATTAACTCTCTCTTTGCTTCTTTTCAACTATTAACATTCACCCCTCATGATAAAAAGGACAAGTTTCGTAATAGTATATGCAATTAAAAGGGTAAATATTATGGTTGGTCATCAAACTATGGTTAATTCTCACTTTGGGTATCAAACTTTAATTTGTATTAAAATAGTTACTAAACATCAATTTAGTTTCAACGAGAGATCACCCAAGGGAATGTGGCGAAAAATTACTAACGTGGACGCTAGAGTGACCATGTGGACGCCATCTTTACGCATCACTTGCATCAGTGGCATCGCCATGTGGCATAAGTTGACCCGTAAGTACTGCATAATCCATAAGTTGACACGTAAGTTGACACTTATGTCATTTTGGCGATGCCACGCTAATCACGCAAAGTGACGCCGTGTAAAGCATTTCGCAGATCCACTTGGTCACTAGTCTGACATCCACATTAACGATTCCTCGAGACCAAATTAAAATTTAGTAACCATTTTGATACAAATTAAAATTTGATACCCAAAATAAAAATTGATCATAATAAATGACCGACCATAATATTTACCCGCAATTAAGAAGATAGGAAGCATTCTCTAAATATTGAAAATTTCAAAAAGGTGTAATGCTCTATTTTCCAGTTCATCAAAGACTGTCATACTAAATACTTGCAACCACCAAGTCTATAAATTCTAACCCTGTAACTTTCTTTCCACAAAGTAATTGAATGAGAGTAAGACATTTGACCGTGAGGACCAGAAGATTGTATTGAAGATGTAGCGTTTGTGGAAAATTCTTTTGTGGAAGTTTTCTCTAAATACTGAAGCTTTCAAAAAAGTTTTTATTTTGAAGTCCGTGAGGACCGGGCAGGTGTGTCTACGTCCTAATCTTAGTAACCTTTTCCAATTTCATCCTGATCCTAGTCAACAGAAAGGCTTTAAAAATTCTATCTTTCCCTATTTCCTTGGGTTTTTTTTTTTTAAATATGAAAAAGTAGTCGTGTATCATTGAGGGAATTGTGTAGTTTCACAACATTTTTTTTTAATGATTGAATACCAACACCACTTTGTGCTATTGGGCTGTAAGTTCTTTTTTTTTTTTAACTCAATTTGCAGAAGCTCCAATATTGTTAAAAAAAATATTATTAGGTAATGTCATTTAGTTAATTCTGATATTCTATATAAAGACCCTGAGAGCCACTACTAAAACCACCAGGCGAAATCATTGCTTCCCTCAAACCAACCTCTCACCACCATGAATATTCCAGCGTTAATATTGATGGCGTTTTCAATGTCAGTACTCTTCTTTTCCAATATTCTGATCTGCTTCCATGTTCCCATGGCAACAGCTTCTTATTCTAAGAATATTGAATTTCAAGGGAAAGCTCTCCTTCAATGGAAGGCCACTCTCCAAACACAACACCTCCTCAACACCTGGACATTCCAGACCAGTCCATGCAACTGGACTGGAATTACATGCAGAGGATCATTACTGTCTCATAGAGATCATCATCATTTTATGCCAACAATCACCAGGATCCAACTGAGCCAGATGGGTCTAGAAGGGAAGCTGGAGACTCTCAACTTCTCAGCTCTGCCCTCACTCCGGGTTCTCAACCTCACAGCCAACAATCTCCATGGGTCCATTCCAGCAGCCATTTCAGCTCTCTCCAAGCTTATTTCCCTTGATCTCAGTCACAACCATCTCCACGGGTCCATCCCTGCAGCCATGTCATCACTTTCCAAGCTCACTTCCCTTCATCTCACCGCCAACAATCTGATAGGCACTATCCCATCGGAGCTTGGTTCTTTGACAAGACTCTACACCTTGCAGCTCCAGTTGAATCAGATAAGTGGCTCCATCCCTTCTTCTTTGGGTAATCTTACGAGGCTCTGGTCATTAGATTTGTCTTATAACAACTTGTCAGGCCCTATCCCTCGTACCTTTGAAAGTTTGATCGGACTCAATTTCCTTTTCCTAGGGAGAAATAAGCTAAGTGGTTTCATCCCTCCTTTTATAGGAAATTTGACTAAACTCAATTATTTGAGCCTTTTTGAAAATCAGATCTCTGGCCCCATACCCAATGAGATAGGAAATCTTGTCGATCTAAATATTTTGTACATCTACAATACAAATATAGATGGTTGTATGCCTCCAAGCTTAGGAAATCTGACCAAGCTTGAAAAATTGTATCTATTGAAGAATAACATGAGCTGTTCTATACCCCATGAGATTGGAAATCTTTTTAATTTGAGAGAATTTGATATCTCTAACAACCAAATAACCGGCTCCATCCCAAATGACATTGGAAACCTGACCAATCTTGTATTTTTGTACCTATATAACAATAGCATAAATGGTCCAATTCCTACTGAGATCGGATATCTTTTGAATTTGATAGATTTTCAGATCCTTGGAAACCAAATAACCGGCTCCATCCCAAATGTCATTAGAAACCTGACGAAGCTTGCATCTTTTTTACTAAATGAGAATAACATTAATGGTCCAATTCCTACTGAGATCGGAAATCTTTTGCATTTGAGGGTTTTTGATATCTCCAACAACCAAATAACTGGTTCCATCCCAAATGCCATCGGAAACCTGACCCAGCTTAAAACATTTTCTGTACATACAAATAACCTAAATGGTCCAATTCCTGATGAAATGGCCAACCTTACAAATTTAACTTTTCTTCAACTTGGGAGTAACAACCTATCTGGTAATCTACCGCCAGATTTGGCCAAGGGAGGCTTGCTTCAGTACCTTTCCTTGGATCACAATAATTTCCAAGGTCACATTCCTGTGAGTTTTAGAAATTCTACAAACTTGTTCAGAGTTCGACTTGAAAGAAACCAATTCATTGGAGATATCACTGAAAGCTTTGGTATTCATCCGTATTTGGATTATATCGACCTTAGTTTCAACAAATTGTCTGGCACTTTATCATCATCTCGGCTAGCATTTCTCAATTTGACAATTTTCAAGATCTCCTGAAACATGATTACTGGAGAAATACCTGTTGAAATCAGCCAAATGCCAAAGCTCCAACTACTTGACATCTCTTCCAACAAGCTAGTTGGAAAGATTCCAAGGAATTTAAAAGATTATCTTACCTATTTCACCTGAACATGAGTAACAATCAGCTCTCGGGAACCATACCACCGTAATTTGGGAACTTATCTTCATTAGAGATTTTGGATTTGTCAAGGAACAACTTGAGTGGGCAAATACCAATACAAATGGAGAATTGCCTTAAATTGGGCTCACTAAGCCTCGGCAATAATGATCTAAGTGGAGCCATCCCTTTTCAACTTGGTAATCTACCGTTGCACCGAGTTCTTGATTTGAGTGACAACTTCTTCACAGGAGAAATTCCACCCCAACTCAGCAAGTTAACATACTTAGAGGCGTTGAACCTATCACATAATGAGTTGGTTGGTCAAATTCCATCTTCTTTCCAATCCATGATGGGCTTGACATCATTGGATTTGTCTTATAATACTTTAGACGGTCCAGTTCCTGACAACCATTTCTTTCAAACAGCTCCAGCAGAGTGGTTCATCACAACAAGGGTTTATGTGGTCAAGTCCATGGTTTGCCTCCATGTATTCACTCCCACTGGGCAACCAAATTGCTGAAACCAAGAAACATCACAAATTCATTATCTCAGTTGCTCTTTCCACATTTGGCATTTTATTTCTCTTATTTCTAGTGGTTGGAATCACTTTGGTTTTGTTACAAGAGAGATAAGTCCATTGCAAATGACTCCTGTGAAGAGTTTGCAGGGAAACATTTCTTCTCGATTTGGAGTGTTGACCATGGAAAAGAATTATTTAAAGTCATTCTTCGAGCAACAGAAAATTTTGACAATAAGTATCAGATTGGTGTCGGAGCCCATAGCATAGTCTATAAGGCAACACTTCCATCTGGTGGTACACTTGCTATCAAGAAGCTTCAAGGAGAAGGTCAAGTTGTTGAGCAATCTTTCCAAAATGAAATACAAGCATTAACTCAAATTCGACATAGGAATATTGTGAGGTTATATGGTTTCTGCTCTACTGCTAAATTCAGCTTTATTGCATATGAGTATATGGAGACAGGAAGTTTGGGTGCCATTTTGAGGTCTGAAGAAAGAGCCATGGAGTTGGATTGGGTCAAGAGAGTGAACATCATTAGAGACATTGCTCAAGCTTTATCTTATTTGCACCATGATTGTGCCCCACCTATTGTTCATCGAGACATAACAAGCAACAATATTTTATTGGATGAAGAGTACAAGGCTTGTGTTTCAGACTTCGGCATATCTAGACTGCTGGAACCTAATTCGTCACATTGGAGTATGCTCGCAGGCACACATGGATACATGGCACCAGGTATGTCTCTCCTTTCCATTTTTATTGCTTCTTCGTACTGTTCGTATTCAGCTGTAATACTAGCTAATTGAAATCTATACCTTGAACCTGTTTTTCAATAAACAAAGAATTGGGTGAACTAAGCTACTCTACAAGAGAGTCTCATTTTCTTCAATTGCTGACAACCAGATATTTTTCTCTTGAATGCTATTTGCAGAGCTTGCCTATGTGATGAGGGTGACCAAAAAATGTGATGTATATAGTTTCGGAGTTGTAGCACTTGAAGTGATGCATGGAATTCATCCCGGCGATCTAATAAACAGCTTATCACTGAGCATGTTAGTGAAAGATGTTCTAGATCCACGCATTCCACTTCATATGGTTGATCCATTCATAAAGGAAGTACTTGGGGTGATTTTGATAGCACTTCAATGCATTGACACAAATCCACAGTCTCGTCCTACAATGGAACAAGTATCTCAAAGATTAACTTATCCAAAGTCTTTGCCAATTTCCAACGTCCACGGTTTCCATTCACTTACACTTGATCTCTTGATGAATATTGAACACACATGATGATGATGATCAAACACATTAGCAATGGGAAATTGGTAATGGATTTCCATCCAATAAAAAAGGTATCCTTCAGTCGCATCCTCTCATCCTCCTGTGCTTCTTTGATTGAATAGATATCCTTACTAGTATATCCAATATACGTTGTAGGCATAGTTATTGAGTGAATTAAATGTAAATTTGTCGGTTATTTCATCATATGAATGAACCTGTCAGCATGCTTATAACTGAAAATCTACTCCAACATGCAGTTGAAAAACTAGTTATGTATATTTAACCTTGTGTATGCGCATTCAGCTAAAATAAAATTGTTCTGCTTCGGCCAGTTAAAATAGATCAATGTTTGTTTAAAATAATATAGAAGCATGAGTCTCTCTTCCTGTAGTACTCTTTGCAGAAGCGGTGTCTTCCCCAACATTTTCTTCTCTCTATTATTTTTGTAGTTCAGATTTAAGTTTAGCATACCATTGCTCAAGAAATGTACTTATCACTAAGCAATTTAATGAGTGGAATTTTAGTTTTATCATCACAACTATGAATATATAAATTAATGATGCAAGTGATTAATCAATGAGGAAAAAGAATGTTAGCTGCATATAGAGTTGGCAAATAATAGGGTTCTTCGTCACAAACAACTGAATTCGGCTTGATTAAAGCTCAAGCTCGGTTCAATTGTCTAGACAACAAACAGAGCTTGAGCCTATCTTTTAGCTTTATTTGACATTCAAGACAAACTCGAGTTATATTGAACTTCTTCCAATTTGGCTCGATAGCCTGATATTCAATTGTACATCCTCCACTATTAGATATACATTTTAATTATGGGATCAATAATATATATAGTTAATTCTCAACTCCAACGTCTCTCTCCCTTCTCTAAGCTCCAGCCTCAAGTCCTCTCTGACCTGGTGCTCCTCCAAGCACTGCATCTTCTCCGGTTAATGCAGCCACAACCATTAAACCTAGAGGTAAGCCCTAACCTAGCTCTCTTTTCGCCGGTCTCCATCTCCCATCTCATTGTGACACACACACAAATATATATATATATATATATATATATATATATATATATATATATATATATATGGCAGTGATGTTATCAGGCTGGCCGGAAATTATATATTTCCGGTCACCTGCTCATTCTGGCCCCTAGAGCATATTTGAACAATTTCCATCCGTACGGATAGAAAGATCATCGAAAAATAAGTTAAGCGCACCGATTTTCATACAATTTGGGAATCAGAGGGTCTTCATCTTAACGGATCAAAACTTATAAGAATCTCGGTCAGTAATTTCAACCGTTAAGTGGGAGGATCAAACGATTACCAAATTGTATGAAAATTGGCCAAGGGATAAATTTTATTTTTAACAAATCTTCCCATCCATATAAAAAAATACTCTAGGTGAATGGGCGTAGGCGTGAAATGAGCGATTATTCTAGAGCCGCAGTATCATTCCTCTCTCTCTCTCTCTCTCTCTCTCTCTCTATATATATATATATATATATATATATATATATATATATATAGGTCCATCAAGAACCTCCATGAAGTGTAGGAGACCAACTGAAAAGCGCCAAGGAACTTAATTGGAGAAGCTCACTCTTGAAGAGCGGTTCTATGTTGCTGTGCTGAGCTACCTCAACTTCACTAGGACATTCTTTTCGGCTTTCGCCACATTAATGCGGAGCTATAAGTATCTGTGGGCTCTCACTGCCATCGGTGGAGAAAATTATCTTTACATCAGGGACGAGGAGGAGGTCGTCATCAGCGGCGCTTTGGAGATGGAGGATTCCCTTTAGGTGCTTTTAATCTTTTGCATGCATGCAGAGAGCTTGTTGTACACCAAGGAGAGTTTTTCATTTTGTTTGTTGGTTGTAGTTCCATCCCATTAATGTACTGATTTCTTGTGGTTGCTAACCTGTTCAGTTTCCTGATATAGCTTGTTGCTTACTAGTATAATCAATCTATGTTCTTCTAGTTTCAATCCTTCAGTATACATGCCCACTGTTCACTGAAACTACAGCCCTCAATGATTCATTGTTGTTTCACTGCCTAATTGAAACCTGCAGACAATTATCCACACTAGACTAGATTTGAACCTGCAGGTCTAATTTCATAGCATCTGTTTGCCCACTCTAATTGAAGTAAAATCTTATTGTTTCATTAAGTCACTACCATTAATTGTTCAAATCTGAAAACAAAATCAAAGCCCACTTGCACTTAATTTGAATCCTCACTGGCTGCTTTCATCACCATTAATTACATCACAAACTCTACTATTTGATATCACTGCAGTTTTTAAACTCAACTTTGATTCTGCTACATCAATGTCCACTATAGCCTCCATTAATCCACAATTAAGACCAGTCCACACACAACTGGCCTGGAATTGCATGCAAATATCATCAGCCATCTCTAGTATCCAACTGGGTGGGATGGGACTGGATGGGAGGCAAGCTGGAGACTCTCAACTTCTCAGCTCTGACATCTCTCCAGGTCCTCAACCTCAGTGCCAACCATCTCCATGGATCCATACCTGCAGCCATATCATCTCTCTCCAAGCTCACCTATCTTGACCTGTCTGCCAACAATCTCTCAAGCGTCATCCCATCAGAGTTTGGTCATTTGATGAGTCTCAACTCCTTGCAGCTCTCCAACAATCTGATAACTGGCTCCAATACCTTCTTCATCTCTAGCTAATCTTACTGCACTTGATTTATTACAACTGAATAGCAACATGCTTTCAGGCATTGTTCCCATGGAGATAGGAAGAATTTCTAACTTGCAAGTGCTGTCCCTCTCCCAAAACTTCCCAGTAGGTTCCATCCATTATGCTCTTCAAAACTTGACCAAACTTGAGTTATTATTGTACCTATGGAGCAATAATCTCAGTGGTCACCCCCCACATGAGATTGATTATCTAGAGAGCCTCAATAGGTTTGACATCTCAAGCAATAACATAATAGGTTCTATTCCTTCCAGTATAGGAAACTTGACAAAAGTCAATTTTTTAAGCCTTTTCGATAATCAAATCTTGTGCAATAGCATCACTTGTTCCATCCCTCATGAGATCGGAAACCTTGTGCACCTGAATTACATTGATTTCGCAAACAACAGCACAATAAGTTCTATTCCTTCTAGCCTAGGAAACCTTGTGCACCTGAATTACATTGATCCTTTTTGGCAATGAGATCTCTGGACGTATGCCTGATGAGATAGGAAATCTTGTGAACCTAGTACAATTGTATCTAGATGGGAATCAAATTACAGCATCCATACCTCATGCCATTGGAAGTTTGAAAGGTCTAACAGATTTGCACTTATCCAGCAATCGACTATCTGGAAAGGTCCCACATAAAATGGCAAACCTTACAAATTTAATTTCTCTGCAGTTACCCAATAATAGTCTTTCTGGTAACTTAGCAACAGATTTGTTCAAGGATGGATTGCTTCAATATCTTGCACTAGCGTATAATGATTTCAAAGGTCCCATTCCAAGCTTGAAAAACTCTACATACTTAATCAGAGTCCGACTAGAAAGAAACCGATTCACTGGAGATATATCTAAAAGCTTTGGAGTTCATCCACATTTAGTATACATTGATCTGAGCTTTAACAGAATTTCCAGCATCTTATCACCATCTTGGGGAGAATGTCTTAACTTGACAAGTATCAAGTTCGCTGGGAACATGATTACAGGAACTATACCTTCTGAAATCAGACAATTGCTGAAGCTACAACTGCTAGACCTTTCTTCCAGCCATCTAGTGGGCGAGATCCCATGGGAATTGGGTGGTTTATCTTCCGTGTTTTACTTGAACATGAGCAACAATCAACTCTCAGGAACAATACCACAAGAATTTGGTGACTTCTCTTCACTTGGATACTTAGATCTGTCAAGGAACAATATCCGAGGACCAATACCGACAAAAATGGAAAACTGCATCAAACTACAATCCTTGAAGTTGGACAGTAATAATTTGAGTGGAAACATCCCATTTCAACTTGGAAATATAAATCTGAAGGAAATACTAGACTTGAGCAGCAATTCTTTTACTGGAATATACCACCGCAATTCAGCAAATTAACAGACTTATCTATCCCACAATCAGTTAGTAGGTCACGTCCCATCCTCTTTCCAGTACATGGTGAGCTTGGTTTCAATAGATTTGTCTTACAATCTTCTAGAAGGCCCAATACCTGAAAGCAATTTCTTTCAGACGGCTCCCCTTGCATGGTTCAATCACAACAGGTGTGCTCAAGTGCAAGATTTGCCTCCATGCTTTTCATTCTGGTGAATAGCAATACTTCAAACAAAAATCACAGAATCATTATCTTGGCTATCATTCCCACAACAGACTTTTTGTTTCTCTTATTGCTAATTGTTGTGATCACTCTGCTTCGTTGCAAGCAGAAAAAAACACACTTCAATTAAAGCTGGTGAAGTCACAGTTCTTCTCAGTATGGAACTTTGATGGAAAAAAAAGCATACAAAGAAATCATAGAAGCAACAGAGAATTTAATGAAAAATACTGCATTGATGCTGGATCTTATGGTACTGTCTACAAAGTGATACTATCATCTGATGAGACATTTGTTGCAAAGAAAATACAGGAAATAGAAGACCAAGTGCCTGAACAAGCTTTTAGAAATGAAATACAAACATTAACTCAAATTCGGCATTGGAATATTGTGAGGCTCTATGGTTCTGCTCAACTAATGAATTCAACTTTCTTGCATATGAGTATATAGAGGGAGGAAGTCTAGGTGCCATTCTACAGTGTGAAGGAGCTGTTAAGTTGGATTGGATGAAGAGAGTGAACATTGTCAGAGATATTGTTGAAGCTTTATCTTACTTGAATCATGATTGTTCTCCACCAATTGTTCATAGGGACATAACAAGCAATAACATTCTGCTGGATGAAGAATACAAGGGTTGCATCTGACTTCAGAATTGCTAGATTGCTAAAACCTGATTCATCTCATTGGAGCATGCTAGCAGGTACACATGGATACATGGCACCAGGTATCTCCATACCCATTCTTCAACCCTAATAGGTGTATTCCTAGGAGGCTTTTCATTGTTTAAACAAGTAGTTTTTGCTTGTTTTGTTGTTGCAGAACTTGCCTATATAATGAGGGTAACTAAAAGATGTGATGTATAAAGTTTTGGAATTGTAGCACGTGAAGTGATACATGGAATACATCCTAGGGATCTCATAAGTGACTTATCTTTCAACATGTTAGTGAAAGATATTCTAGATCCACGCCTTCCTCTTCATATGGATGATCAAGTGGCCACACACCAAGTGCTTACAATGATTCTAATAGCAATACAATGCATTGACACCAATCCATAGTCTCGTCCTACAATGGAACAAGTATCTCAAAGGTTATCTTCTCCAAAGTCGCAAACAATAACAAGAAGCCACTCTTTTCATGAGTTAACATCTGGTTACTTGATGAATGCCCAAACATGATCAAATGTTAATGAATTTCAAAATTTTAAGAGGAACACATATTTGATCAATTATGTGTAAGCTTATATTTGAAGGGAAGCCTTGGCACAACGGTAAAGTTGTTGTCATGTGACCAGGAGGTCACGGGTTTGAGTCGTGGAAACAGCCTCTTGCAAAAAAAAGCAGGGTAAGGCTGCGTACAATAGACCCAAGTGGTCCGACCCTTCCCCGGACCCCGCTCGCATGCGGGAGCTTTGTTGCACCAGGCTGCCCTTTTTTATGTGTAAGCTTATATTTCATTATCAATATAGCTTTTCTGGAAAAACATCATCAAATCCCTAATCTGCGTTGTGTATTGATTTGTTCTAAGTTTTGCTTATTCCAACTGTTTGCTATAGCTCACACAGTTCTATGAATCTATAGATTAAGTAGACTCCATCCTCAAACATAAGGACAAGTGATAATAATAGCAAAGAATATGTTGTGGGATAACTCATCTGGTGAGACATTTGCTATTAAGGAAATTGAGAAAATAGAAGACCAAGTGGATGAGCAAGCTTTTTAGAATGAAGTACAAGCATTGCTAGATTGCTAAGACCTGATTTATCTCACTGGAGCAAGCTAGCAGGCTACATGGGACAAGGTATGCTATTGCCCCATTCATCAGTCCTGTGCATCAGTACAAGGTTTCATATGTTCTTTCAATTTTTATTGCTTCTATAAAACATATTTTGTTGTAATTGTAAGCACTGAATTACAAAGGGCCATAACTTCATACCTGTGACTTTGATATTTGTTTGATGAAGATGCACTAGTTAGAGCAGCACAGAAAAACCTGCACACTTGCAGAACAAAATGAGCTAATCTAGAAGAAGAAGAATATATTGATCATATGTTCCCTTTGACACCCAAACCTGACATGAAATTCAACAAATTGTGCAGTTATCAGCCTATAAAGTGTGGATTGGAGAGAAAATAAAATAGATTGCGATAAACTAAGCTATTATAGACCCATATTCTCTTCAATTAATCACAACCAGTTATTAATTGGTTTTTTCAGAGGTTGCCTATACAATGAGGGTAATGAAAGATGTGATGATGTATATAGTTTCAGGGTTGTAGTACTTAAAGTGATACATGGAATGCATCCCAGAGATCTCATTAGCACCTTATCAAATTCCTTTGGTAGCATGGTAGTCAAACATATTTGAGATCCAAGCCTTTTTTCTCCTTCAACTCAGGTGCAAAGCAATGTACTTGATGTGATTATGATACCACTAAATGCTTAGACACCCATAGACAGTCTCATGCTGAAACGAGGCACCTGAGAGGTTCTTATTGTAAGTCACCATCACCCAACCTCCCCACTTTTTTTGCACTTACATCTGGTCACTAGATGAGAGTATGAACATGATGAAATGCGTGACAGTAACAATACAGGAAGATATTGAAACAATCCCATGAGGATACAACAAACTCTGTTTACACGACTGGCAGCTATCTCCTCGCATAAATTCATCTTGCTATCAAAAACTTAAATTATGTGGAAAAATATTTTGGAAATGAATGCGGATATTAAGCCATAATTGGCACACAAGAATTTTACATATTTACAGAAAAAAATCTCTCAGTGCAACTCATGCATGTACCTTGTCAGCGTTTCTAGTGGCCATCCATATGCGAATTGTACGGTCATCACTAGCTGATGCCAACATATGAGGCTTTGAAGGATTCCAGCTCACACAGTTCACCGTCAACGAATGGCCTGATAAGATTTGTATTGGTGCTTCATCATGCCGCTGCCAAATATAGATCTGCCAAGCAAGGGATTAAAATCAGAAACTACTTCCAGCCCCCATACTGTTAAATGCATGTGAACTATTCATATAGAAAACATGGAGACTGGAGGGGATCACAGGAAATAGTTCATGATGTGATTGCCATTATGGTGACAGATTCAGTGAACCTTATGGCTATTTGAACAGGATTTTTCCTCTTTTTTTTTTTGTTTTATTCAGGATCAAATGGTCTCATGAATTATATGATCAGCATAACTAATTGTACATTTATAAGAAAAGAAATCAGATTTCAATAAATACAAGAAAAGACAATCAAATTGCAATGCTAAACCTCTTCTGCATACTTTATTATATTATAGCACATGCCATAATGAGTATACAAGCATGTCAAAGTATCGATATTAGCAATTATTAAAGGTTAGCAAAATAGTAACAATGGTAGCATAACAATTATTACCTTTGAGTCCTCACTACCACTGGCAAGGAACAAACAATCAGATCCGCCGAAGCAAGACCGAATCACATATTTCCCTTGCTTGTGTCCTCTATACCTGTGTGGTGTGTTGGAAGCTGTGTAAACACTCCACAAATGGATCTCCTCACTGTTCAGGTTCACAATCATGAACTTTCCATCCCTTGAAAGAGAAAGTGACGTAATCGAGTGCTCCTCAGGTATAACCCTTTCTGTACCCTTCCGAAAGTCACGTATCCAAATCTCTCTATTCGAACATATGCTGATAAGAGAATTACCATCAGGGGTCACAGCAAGATCTGAGACCTTTGGCATCCTCTCACCTTCCCAAACTTCTAGTTCATTGCCTTCTACATCACATGTGTGGATAATGCATTATCCGGCTCATAGCTGCCACAAACTATTTTTTTTGAGTTGGGGAACCAAGCACAGGAACTAATAACACGGTTCACTTGATTATTCATCGTTAGCTTGCAAGTTCCAGTCATCACATCCCATAGCTTAAGGACTTCTGCATTGCCACATGTGAGCAGCATTGTGTCATCAGGGCTCCATGCTATAAAGGACACAGGCTTCACATGGCCTTCTAAAGTGTGCTTTAGAGACAATGTGTCATCCTCTTTTATCTGAATGAGTGTAAATTGTCATCAAGAATAAACATGTATAAAAGACAGGAAAAAAATCATGTGACTGCTGCTAATCATGTGTACCAAATTTTTTGAAAATCATAAAACTTGTGACCAAATGAGGCAAGTAGAAAATGAGTTTTCTCGTGCAACCAATATTTGAATATGAAAATAGCTAACTGCCATCAACAATGAATAGCATATCAGTCAACAAAGAGAGGCACACTTAACCTACGAATGTATTTATCTTGCAAATAACGTCACATAAACGATTCAGATCTTCTTACTGCCTTCCTATCCTTCTGCTAAGCCAGCTTCCACTGCAATTCAACTCCTTTTAGCTAAGCATCTGCTTTAAAGGTGTTTTGATAATTTTACATCCAAGTGATAGAGACATCCAATGATGTTCTAAAACACACTTTTATTTGAACCATTCTTCTTGATATGAAGTTATTAAATGACCAAGCTTGGTGAAGTGTTCCAGAGAGTATGGTGTTTATAGGTTAACAAATAACCAAATTTGTCCCATTTGCTTGAACACCATTATTTGTAGTTACTTGTTTTTCTTGAAATGTTATGTTGTATCGGCCCCGACATATTAGCAGAAAATTAAATCCTAAGGGCAGAGTGGGCGAAAAATGTGTATGTAGCAACCATTCTGATTCTCCATTCACTATATAACATTCTCTATGTCATCTGACTCATCTCATCCACATCTTAGATATACTACTTGAATCTTCAAGTCTCCCAAACTTCTTCTAGAGAATACGTCTTGAAAATCCCATAGATAAAATAACATGGATAGATTTTAGTATATACAGAATGAGAAAGGTAGAACATGTAGCATACCTCCCATATGATGGCAGTGCAGTCCTTTGAAGACGATGCCAAGTACTCCCCAGCATTTGAAAATTGCACAAACCATACTTCATTTTTATGCGCATCTAATGTCTGGAAGGATAAATGAGATTTTTTAGACACCTGACATGTCTATAGTATAAAAAAAAACTGTAGAACAGTGAGAAAAATATATATCTATATATAAACAAACAAACAAATAAATAAATAAATAAAGCAATTCAAATCTCAAAATATCTAAAGAAAATCAGAATGTTTTCAATTCTCTAAGACAAGCATAAATAAATTTTTTTTTTTAAAAACTCATTTTATATCATGTAACTAATATCTTGTAACTGCAGCGTACAATTGTAGAATCATAAGAAACAAAAGAGAAACAACTTAAATCTCAAAAACTTCAAAACAGAAAAGAAATGATTTATATAAAAATAAAAAGAACTCAATTCATTTGTCATCATCAGAAGATCAGAAGCATCCTGCAAATGATGAAAAGAACATCAAAAAGCCTACAAAATGTCCAAAAACAATATTGAAATACTTCATCTTTTCTGAATTCTCATTGCATTTGTCATCAAAACCATCCTGATTAAATTTGTCCTTTATACAATACCTTCAACTAGAAACTAATCAAGATCAGCACAATAAAAACGAACAGACTCACCATCAAAACCAAGACACAAATCTTTAAAGCTAAAGCTTGAGACAGGATATGAGAACGGATCATATGAGCCCAAAAAGTTACATCATTAAGGAAGATCAAACAAAATTTTGGCGCCTATTTCAAGGAACTTGAATTGAAGTCATGACAAAAAGCTACCTCCTTTTTCCAAATTTTGAACCAAGAATACCACCATAGTATCAATTAAGACAAATTGAAATCAGAACTAACCTGAACGCAACTTGAAGGAATCTGTCCTAGAGTGCAGGCGTGATCCTCATACAACGTGACCTCCTCCGGCGAATTATGGTAAAAGCATGACTCCAGCTGCCGAGCCACCGCAGTCTCCACAAGATGCTCCAACCTCCCGCTCGGTACCCGAACCCAATCCGGCATCAATCCCAATAAATCCAACAGCATCCCAATCCTCCTCCTCACTCTATCCTCCCCCGGCACAGCATCCTCCGACGTGATCATCCCCCTGGCGAGCCGGTGCACTGCCCCGCGCTCAAGGTCCAACGGCGAAATGCGGGACCAGAGGACATCTCTCGCGGGCACCAGTCCATCGTCAGAGCCAAGCAACTCCAAGAAATGTTGTTTCCATACGAGGAACGCGGCCGAGGACTTGGATTTGGGAGAGAGGTCAGGGATGGAGTCGATGGTAGTGACGCAATCAAGCCAGCGGCCGGAGAGAGAGTGGAAGAGGAGGGAAGTGAACTCCGGGGAGTCAAGGGCGACTCCGGACTCGGACTCTAGGGACGATGCCGCCTTGGAGTAACCGAGGGAGTGGAGCGCCTGTAGGAGGATGCGGATGAACTGAGAGCGGTCCAGGAGGCGGCGGGAGCCTAGAGAGCCGGTCGCCGCCGGCGAGGGAGGGGATCGGAGATGTAGATTCTCAGGGTTTGCCTCCATTTCCTTCGAGAATTCGCCAGCTTTGAGGGATGGATTGAGCGCCTCCTGATCTGAAGAAATACTGTTGGTTATCATACTCTGTGGGAGAAGCGAGAGAGAGAGACAGAGAGAGGTGGTTTTACTCTTCTTCTTTTTCTTCTTTTTTTTTTAAAATAAAATAACCATTAAATTTTTATTTTATTTTTTTCTATTTTAAGATAAAATTGTGATTTTTTATCACAAGTATATGACATAATTTTCTTTTTTTTTAGGATGAACAAAAAAAAAAGATATTTTTGATGCATCATATTAGATAAAAATGTGTTTTTTTTTTTTAATAATGAAAAGCATCATAAATAAAAATGATGAATTTCTATAATTTAAATTAAAGTGTTACAACTGCCAATCATAATCTTTAATAGCTTTTGTTCTCCTGTTGCCACGTGTACATCCATTAGAGCATAGTAGAAGGTTCTCCTCGCTTTGATGAATCCTTATCTCAAAGCTCATGGTCGCAAATCCTTTCCTTCACCTGCGCCAATGGCGCCTTCGTTGAAGCCTTCTCCGATGGCCGCTCTCCCTCTCCAATGGCTTCCCTTCCATCCCCTCTCTTCTCTTCTCATGAAGCCTTTCCCCGTGGCCGTTCGCTTCAACACGCCCCAAAAAGCTCGTTTCTTGCGATTGATAGTTAAGGCCAATGGGGAGCAAGCTCTACTTGCTTCCAATAATGGAGAGCGTTCTGGTGAAGAGAGTGAGCGGCCTCCCTTTGATCTCAACCTCGCCGTCGTTCTCGCTGGGTTTGCATTCGAAGCATATACTAGTCCTCCGGTAGTTCCTTTCTTCTGGTTAAATTAAAGTTGCTGCCTTCGTTGAGTTATAGTTTGGTTTCTCAAATTATTTGATTTTACGTTCCTTTTTTTTTAAAGGAAAATGTGGGTTGGCGAGAGATAGACGCAGCTGAGTGCCAAACAGTTTTCCTTTCTGAGTGAGTGTTGTGCATTCATTTCTTGTGATCATGGTTTTTGTAATCTTGTTAGCATTGTCTCTTCTTCCAATTGACATACTATATTGGGAACTGATAGTGATCTATAGTAAGTAGCCCTGGGCACCAGATTATGTTGTAATTTTCATCCAAGTGACTTCAGATTTCACTACCTTTATACCAGTATCATCAATCATCATAGTGAAATCTTGAGGTTCCTTACAAATCTGATGCATAGTGAGGTTGTCTAAAGATCAATAAAAACAATTGATTATTTATTTTAGCAGTAAGAAGAATTTGAACAAAACCCATAAGATGATGTAGAATAGAATTGTGGAATACAAGCTAGAAAAAAATGGATGGCCTTTGACTAAATTGTCTTGTCATGAGAAAACCCAGACCTTGCTCACTTGTATGTGGTAATATGTTCATATCCATTTCATTATATGATGCAAACTTAATTTTCAGATTGCTGATGATTTTGTAGGAGGTTCCTTCGCGAAGTTTATGATGGTCAGCTCTTTGTTAAGATAAAAAGAGGTGTGGACTTCCCCGCCATGGACCCATGGGTATAATTCTTGTTTTATTATATTTTGATGTAGTAATCATGTGTGCTGATCTCATGTTGTTACAGTAATAATGAATGATATCATCCGGTTTTATTTGGTTACACTATTAGATTTGTATTGAACTACCTTTATATGGATTTTTCCTCTGCTTTCAGTTTTTACATCCATGCATCTGAGAGCTATTATTGCTTTCAGGGAACAAGTGATCCATATGTAGTACTGCAATTAGACAGTCAGGTAGCAAAAACCACGGTTAAATGGGGGTAAGCTTACCTATGTTCTTTCCGAGTAATTTTTTACTATAGATTTTCAGCCAAAAGTTTATGGACTTTCTATACTCTTACTCTCAAGTGCTTTCTTCTATCACATTATTGTAATTTACCATCTAACTCCAGTTACACATATCTATGTATATTACTTAGCGGGAGTATTGATAATTTTGATTTTAAAAATTTTCAAAAAAACCAGAAAATTAGATTCATACTTTCAAATTTTTTTAGAATATTATATTTTTTTAATTTTAAAAATCATAACAACTACTTGGTATGATATGTTTTAAATCAGTGGTCATGTTCTCGTAGTTGTTAACTGACACAATTTATAATTATTCTATTTAACTATTGTTTTTATAAAAGTCATTAGCAACATAAGAGGCATTTGTTATTATATAACTATTGTTTTTTAGAAAATTCTAAGCAACGTGAGGACCATTTGCTAGTAACTACTAATCCTATGCATTCAGTGATATTTTTAACACTTTCTTAGTTTCATTCCCGTATTCTAACTCTCTAAATAATAATCTCACTGAGGAATATCAATTTACATAATGAAACAGATGGCATAGTGAAGCATTATGGATGGAATTTTTTTAAGTGATTTTATTGATTTTCATGACAACTTCTGGTGGCTTATTCAATTGTTGTAGGACAAAAGAGCCTATATGGGATGAAGATTTCACTTTAAATATCAAAGTAACACAAGAAAAAATTATGCAGGTATAAAAATGCCAAACCCCAGTTTTTCAATATGAAACATGTATTCAGAAACACTTTTCTCTTTTGTTTATCCTTGACTTCTTTTTACAAGTCCCTGGGATGAAGTATTATAAGATCATTGTCATTATCTACTTATCTTAGAGGTTGATGTATTTAATACATTAATTTTGGATCAAAGTTGTGACATTAAAGTAGGGCAGGAAGTTGAACCTCAAAGTATGTGATAATTTGTTATTTAACATGTCCAAAGTCAAAATAAATCTGGTAAACTTGTAGTTCATAAGCATCTAAAGGGCTGCCATATGAATCAACTTGGGTAATATGCTAAAATCATATAACTTCTTTTGATTTTGTTTCGCTCTGAACTCATTTCATATGAATCATTTCTCTAAGTGACATGCTTATCATTGGATATATTTATAGGTTGCTGCTTGGGATGCAAACCTTGTAACCCCACATAAACGAATGGGTAATGCAGGGGTAAATGTTGCATCCCTTTGTGATGGTGAGAATAGCTTCTTGTAATTTCCTTAGTTCACTAGAACAAAAAGGAAAAAATCTTCCCATTTGAATATATCATACTTTATTTTTTATTATATTTATTTGTTTTTTGAAAAGTGCCTTTTCTTCCAGGAAATGTACATGAGGTGGTGGTGGAATTGGAGGGAATTGGAGGAGGTGGAAAAATATATTTAGAAGTACAGTACCCTTCACTTATTAGTCACCATTGGATCCTTGAGAAGATTGTGTTTCTTAATATTATATGGCAATGATTAAATGTTAACAATCAATCCCTTTTAATATGTAACATTGTGCATTATGAATGTCTTAACTTTTCTTCCTTCCTCTGAATGATGATTGAAAAGAGTTGGACTGTTTGCGTTGACTTTTTTTTTAATATGGAAGAATATATTTAGAAGTATGGTATCCTTCATTCTATTAGTCATCAAAGGATACTTGGGAAGATAGTTTATTTAAAATTGTATGGCATCAAGAATGATAAACTTCAACAAGTAATCCTGTAGAAGTTGTAATATTGTGTGTTATGAACATCTCTTAAACTTTCTCTTCCTTTTTGAATAATGATTGAATATGAGAGATCGGACCAAATACATGCATTAACTATCTTAGCATGTAGTTGGTCTTAATTACTAATTGAGGAACAAAACATTGTGCTTTGTCTCAAGTATCTAGCTTCATGTATATTGAACTCTGCCAGATTCCTCTTGGTAGCTTCCATTATAATTAACCATGGATTGTAAGAAAAGCAAACCTATGACACCCATAATTGTAAATTTTACCAGCCATTTGCAAATTTTATTTACTTTTCCACTTCAAGGTAGCAACCATTCATGTATCTAATAACAACCCTATTTAATGTGTTTTGAGTAAGTTGTATTTTTACTTAGATGCCCAAGTGAAACAGATTTTTAATGTAAATGAGTAATATCATCTTTTGGACATGAAAGTGCAAGTGTTCAACTAAAACAGTATCCTATGAAATAAGCTTGTATGATCGATCTTGAAATTAAATAAACTTACAACCTTGGAATTAGTAACAAAATAGTACTTCACAATTTCTTTGTCTGTACTATGATTAGATGTTATGTATTATAAGAGTGGACTTTTTAATTTTAAAATTAGGCATGTTTATGTTTAACTTTTATATGATTTACTATCCTTTGTTAGTTATAATGAAACTTTACCTGATCAACCAGGTCAAATATAAGAGCTATGATGATATTATCAAGGAGAAAGAATGGTGGAGAATACCTTTTGTCTCGGATTTTCTTATGAAGAACAGTTTAGCTTCTGCTTTACAAATGGCTCTTGGATCTGAGAGTGTGAATGCCCGTCAATTCGTAGAGTCTGCATTTGGGCAGTTAAAATCATTTGACTATTCTTACCTTCCGAAGCTTCCTTCTAGTAGCAATGGTAATGTGGGTGAAGGCTCAGAAGAACCTACTGGCTTAATTGCTGGCACAAGTCAATTAATGCAACAAGAGAGTTCCCAAAAAGCCTCCGAATGTGACCCAAGCATTAAGCAAGAGAATACTTCACCCACCTCTTCTGTTGATTCAAACGGAAATGGTCCATTGGAAAGAAATTTTGAGGAATCTACCCCAGCAGACAAGTACTTCTGGAAAACATTTACAGACATTATTAGCCAGAATGTTCCTCAAAAGCTTGGCTTTTTTCTTCCTGAGGTCATTAAATGGGATGGGTTTGATTTGCTAAATAAGATGAGTGTTCGTTCACAAAAGATTGCTGAAGAAGGATATATTGAATCTGGACTTGCAACACCAGAATGTAAGAATGATGATGTCAACAATAGGGAAACAACACCTGCATCAAACGAGAATATATCATCACATTTGGATATCAAAAAGGCATCACGGGATATTCTAAATCAAACAGATACTATTTTTGGTGCATTAATGATTCTTACTTCAGCACTCTCTCAGCAGAAAAAGGATGGTGTGAGTAAAGATGATGCTTTGACAATGGAATCAGAGAACAAGAAAGAGGTCTCTGTGAATGAAAAAGGAGATATTGCTGAAGAAAAATTGGCATTTGATAAGAAGGCAGAAGAGATGAGAGAGCTGTTTTCTAGTGCTGAAAGTGCTATGGAGGCTTGGGCAATGCTTGCTACCTCATTGGGTTGTACAAGCTTTATAAAATCAGAATTTGAAAAGATTTGTTTTCTTGATAACATTTCCACAGATACACAGGCAAGTGGTATATATATCAAGTATTTTTTATGCTAGCCACAAGGGCGCTTATTTGTTCCTTTGAAATCTGAGATTTAAACCTTTTTTGAGAAGTTGTATCACAGTCTGATGTCGAGTTAGTTAAATACAGGTAGCCATCTGGCGTGATTCCCTGCGAAGAAGACTAGTTGTTGCCTTCAGAGGTACTGAACAAGTATGTTTCTCCGTCCTGTAAACAGATTGTTTTTTAAGACATTCATAATCAATAGTATTTGATTGCCTAGCAATACAGTTGGAACCTTTTTGAGCTCATGTCTTGTTTTTTTCTTGGTCAGGCCAAATGGAAGGATTTACGAACTGATCTAATGCTCATTCCTGCAGGGTAATGATAATCCTTATCCAGTCTTTGCTTCACTGATTCTTCAAGACCTGTTAGCTACTTTGTTATATCTTTTTTATGGGTAACACAACGGTATAAACCCAATTTAAAGAATGTAATATTTACTTTTACATTCAGAGAAAGTACCACTCACCTGGTTTTAAGGAAACATAATGTGATAAAGATCACATACTGAAAATTTCATACTTTAACAGCTACACTCAATCACATCCAGACCTAAAATTTACCTCCAACATAATGTTTCTGTCTAATTTTTGGACTCAGCCATGCCATCAAAGTCATATTTACATAATTCAATTTATTGAAGGATAACCAATCTGTTACATAACTGGACAACATAAGATGGTTTGATGTTACCTCATTATTTTTTAAGTCATTTATGAGTGATATTTAAGGAAATAAATTGTTGAGAAGCAAGGTAGAGAATTTGTATAAAATTTTGATTTTGGATAGCAATTTTTTCCTTTTGTTTAGGCTAAATCCAGAGAGACTTGGTGGAGACTTCAAACAAGAAGTTCAGGTGAAACTTACCCACCCTTCATTTTGGGCTTTCATTGAATTTTAATGACATTCAGACTTTGATTGAATTTGAAATTTCATTTGGTAAAATTTCCTCCTCTTCCTTCCTTTTCAGGTTCATAGTGGATTCCTAAGTGCTTATGACTCAGTGAGGAACAGGATCTTGACTCTCATTAAATCTGCGATTAGTCCTTTGTAAGTCCTTTTCTTAAATCAGGTGAAGTTGCTTTACAGTCAGAAATGTATACTAATCAAGTTTTAAATTGAACACGAACCTTTTAACCCTTTTTTCAAGAATTATTATCATTTTCTTCTATGTAATCATGCACCTTTGCCTTTCAGTTGATCCATATCTCTTATATATAACACATTTCCTTGTGAAAGTCATAATAATCTTACATATAGTTTATGTTCATATTGCTCTACAGCTGATATTTTAGAACAAACTTTTATATATTTCGATATTTACTGCTCCAAAATTATGCATCATGGTGAATTCCTAAAAGGGTTTTATATTTCAGGAAATAACATTGCATACATATATAATTTATTCACTCTTTTCTTACTTGGCTAATGAGATTGCATTACATTGAAGTTGAGCACCATAGGACCTCTAGTGGATGGAATTTGGACGAGCCTTTTTCTTTGGTATTGTACCTTCCATAAGTGGTTCAAATAGTGTGGCATTTGGTAGAGTAAGAGAATACAAACATATTTTAGCATATGCTGATTCAGGAATACGACAGTTACTGTTATCACATCAGGCAACATATTAACCAAAATGTATTTAGTAGCTTCCTCTGTAATTCATTTACATGAAGTTCATCAACATTTTTATGGTTGTATACTTGAGAAATTGCCCATCATATACAAGCTTTTCATATATATATATATATATATATATATATATATATATATATATATATATATATATATAGCAAGAAGTATTTTCTCATAAACTAGATTTTTGTAAACCACATGGAGATGTAATGGGATGTCTTTCGGCAGTGCAGAAAATGATCCACAATGCACATCCAAGTGGCACATATATGTAACTGGGCATAGTTTAGGCGGTGCACTCGCCACACTTCTGGCCCTTGAACTCTCATCCAGTCAAATGGCCAGGTGAGTTATATTCACATTTAGTTCTATACTAATAATATTCATTATTTAGAACATTTAAGTATTTAACCTCTTTGCTCAACTTGGTCAAATTGCTTTTGCTACACTATTTTTTCAAGGAGACATGTAGTCAATTCTTGCATTTGGTTGAGTTAAAGTCAATGCATCTGATGTTGATTTGATGATTTATAACAGGTGCAATCATTTGTAGCATGCAGTTTCTCATAATCAGTTTTTGCATCAGGCTTTTCTTTTATTATTTGTTAATCATCAAATTTTCATCAGCAGTCCTGCAGAAGCTTGCATGAACAGAACTGTTCCTTCATCTTTGAATTTATTCAAATTTATATTTAGCACAAAACACCCATTAGAATGAATGCCAGCATTGCATCTTCATTAATTAATAATAACTAGTTTCAAGACTATGAGCAGTGATGAAAGTCTTAAGAATTGTCATCTTTAATGAAAGAGTGTAAACAAGAACAACTCCCAGATACATATTGTATGTTTATTTTTCAAGGTTCAGTATGTCATGATTAAATTACTTCAACTGTATAATTTGCTGGGAAGTTCATTAATAATTTTCAATCATGCATGAAAATTAGATCAAATAATCTCTCTCATTCCTCAATTTGTATAAATTTTGATAGTTATCCTACCAGATGATCAGTATCTCCATGTATTTTAGAGACCTTTAGCTTATTAGGTTATCTAACTATATTTAAAAAAGTGTGTTACCCCTTACTACATTTAATATGCAACTGCTTAAATTGTATATAGGAGTGGCTTGATATCTATCACCATGTATAACTTCGGTTCTCCCAGAGTTGGGAACAAAAGATTTGCGAAGGTCTATAATGAGGTAAGGTCTCAACTACCTTTTCATGGTTCTTGGTTTTTTATCTATATCAATTAATTGTTTTTGCATATTAACTTTTTCTCGTGCATATTAACTTTTTCTCAAGTTTATGATGTACTTATTTAGAATACATCCTTTTTATTTCCAAGATGACCAAAACAAGCGAAAATGTTTAATTAGAGCTGGATAGTTGTTAATCATAGAGATATAGGGAAGGAAATGTCACATGTTCATGTTCTTTGAAACCTGCAGAAGGTTAAAGATAGCTGGAGAGTTGTTAATCATAGAGATATAATACCAACAGTCCCTCGGCTGATGGGTTATTGTCATGTTGCACAACCGGTTTACCTTGCAGCAGGTGATTTGAGAGAAGCATTGGTGAGTAAAATAGTTCATAGCATGCTTGTATTTTTCATTCATGGCAAATTCTTCATTCTGTTTTGGTACCAAGTTTGCTTCGTTATGATATTTGCTGTTTTTTCTTCCTCCCTCATGGTGAAGTTACGTCAATAGTAAGCGAAGATAACTTTTTTTGTTTTCAGGAAAATATGGAGTTAATGGGAGATGGATATCAAGTTGATGTGATTGGAGAGTCAACACCTGATGTTCTTGTTAGTGAGTTTGTAAGTTTCATCCACATTCTGATTTAACATTTTTTAGTAAGTTTATCATTGTTAAGGTTTTGTTAACATTTCGGTTTTAATGAAAACATTGTTCTTTTTTCTTTTTTTCTTTTTTGCTTCCATTAGTCGGATTTATTAATGACAAGCGAGCTTGAGGGAAATCTGAAATATTCTTGCCATTTGGGAAATTTTTTTCACAGATGAAAGGTGAGAAGCAGCTCATTGAAAAAGTATTGCAGACCGAGATAAGCCTCCTTCGGTCGATCAGAGATGGCACTGCACTTATGCAACATATGGAAGACTTCTATTATGTTACTCTTTTTAGAGGTTTTTATCTCTACCCTTGTGAAGGCTGCTTCTCTCCCAAATCAGTATTTATGTGTCTTAACTTTGTTTTATCTTCCAAATTCCTTGTCAGAATCATCTTTACCTGTAGCTTTCATTTCCATGCAGAGCTATAAAAGATCACATCAGAAGTAATACAGTAATTCTTAAGTAGATAATTATTTCGGCGTCTTTTGCAGAAAGTCAGATCAAATTATAGAGGGGCTGATAGTCCAAACTTAAATGAGGAAGGATATTCATCTGCCTAGTCAAGCCTTAAATCTTGAAGCTCATGACCAATCATGTTCTCAACCATCTTCAAACACTTTCAACTGAGAGTTCTCTTCTTATTGGCATGTTCAACTGGTATGTATTTATTTCCTTTTCTTCTCAATGTTTAGTCTTTCTCAAAAATTCTTGTGTTCACATAAGCTGTGCATCAATGTTTACCAAGTGTAGATAAGCATATTACAGATTACAGAGCTTTGATGCATTTCCATGATGATATGTTTACGGATTATTTCATTGATGTTCTGCAGTCAGAGATAGTATCGTTGTGGTTAATGTGGCGAAATGAGGAAGACAAGACTCTTTGATCATCAATAGATACCAAGATCAATGATGATGTAATGTGAACATTGTGTAAAATTTTTAAAAGCATTTGGGAATGGAGAAACATAAGCCGTACAAAGTTACTCAAATACAATGATAACTGGTGGTATTTCATTGTGTTTCCTCGAGATGCCGTCTGTTGAATCACAAAAAATATTTATGTATTGCAAAGCTTCATAAACTATCAAGTGGAAAGAAGCATTGTAGCATTGGTATGGCAGAGCTTCAACACAATTCATCAACTTGAGTCCCCGATCTCTGCCATCTCTTGTTGCACTTGAGAGTAAGAAGATAACATCGAGGCCCGCATGTTTGCTAATTCTACAATGATATCAAGGGCTGAAGCATAGAAAGAAAGGAAAAGTTCATGGTAAATGTATTATCTGGAGACTCTTCAGCATGAACATATCAAGGAAACCAACTTACCAGTCTCGAATGAACCTTGTGCTGCACGAAGCTTTGGAGGAACCAAAGCTCCAAACACTGATAAAGATTTAGATCTTTTCCTTCTGAATCTATACAAGAATCATACAAACAGTTAGAATATCTTTATATTTATACTTAATCTTGATTCCTATTCTCAGACTACTATATGTAAAGATGTGCTTCAAAGTTATTGCAGAATACCATGAAATGAATTCTAGGCTCTTATGATACAGTATGATCATTGGATAAGTCTACACTAATTATGATACAATATTGTCATCTAATTGCAGGTATTTAAGGTAGAATCCACCATAACATGTAAAACAGGAGAGGAAAATTCATCAGGAAAACAATTTGGACTTACAATATTACCAACCGTAGAATGAGAATCATTGATCGCTGAGTTAGCATCGTCAACACCATCTGAAAATATGACACTATCAGATATTTTTAAAATAAATCCTACAAATGTAATAAGAATGTACCAGAAAAAGATGCCGAAAACTAAAAATTTCCTACCCGAGGAATTGGGTGCACCTCGGCGCCTTAATTTTGAACTACTTGATTCTTTTGCAATTGTGTAAGTTCTTCCCCAGAACATTTCCCTTCTTCTTGATGAGACCCATTTTGACAAGGTAAAATGTGGTGAATCTGAAAATTAACAGGAAATAATAACATACAATGAAAAGAATTTAAAGCAGGGGTGCCAGTGCTTTTCTGAAAAATTTTGCATGAGGTTATAGAACATCAAGAAAAACCTGAAGGTGAACCATCAGAAGAATCAGTAACTTGACATGTAGTGGAAGCAGATTGCACTTTGAGATCAAACAATGCACTTGAGATGCGTGATGAACCCATAGAATGGCGTGCACTGGCTAGTTCTAGCCATCCCTGCCATCAAGGAAGCTTTAACAAAAGACACACACAACATGCAACATGAATGCATTTCGGAAATTAGTTCTCACAGAGACTAGTTTCATTGCAAATAGAACAGCAATACAATAGAAAGAAATGAAGAGAATGTTAAAAATCAACTGCAGTCACAATATCTGGACCTATTAATATATTAAGTGTTTGAAGATGTTCAACCTGAAAAGTCTGCTGTATTTCTACACTTCCAGGTAATTGAAAACAAACAATATATATGCTCATTTCAATTTCTGCAACTTGATAGAATTTCTTATCAAGTAATAAAATATTTATGGATATGATTTATATGAACAATGGTAAATGGTATCAATAAAGAGCAGTTAGAGAACTGAGACATGTTTGAATCAAGGAAAAAATAGAGGAAAAGAAAAAGAAAATTTTGTCAATATTCAGTCCATAAAACACAAGTTTCCCTCTTGTTTTCTCTATTTCGTCTGAATCCCAAAAAAAAAAAAAAAAAAAAATGTTATTATTTATCTGAAACAGTATCAAAGAAACTCACACGAAAACAGCAACATGATCAATGGTAAGGCAAACAAAAGATTGAAATCAAAAATTCAGTCAAGATCCATCATTTCCGACATCAAACGGAACTTCAAAGGTAAATAGAATAAATCCTTGAAAATCCATGAATCCAACTCAAAGGCGAGACCTTTATCCATTGTGGAGAAGCAGCGAGTTACCTGGCGGAGGGTGGAGGACAGGGAGTTCAAGAGAGAGACATAGGCATCCAAGGAGTCGAGAAATCGCAATGTGGCAATCTCTTCTTCTTCTCCCCCGCCATTGTCGATGGTTTGGATACTCTCCTCCATCGAAACCCCAAGCCGCACAACCTTTCCCTTCTGACGACTTCCAACCCTCAAGAGAGAGATGGAATATTACTAAATAGTTAAATATACTAATAATAACAATAATAATGATATATTATTAAATATTTATCATATTTATAAATAAATATTTTAAATATAATAAAAATTACAAAAATAAAATAAAAATGACAAGTTGAAGTTCATTTGCTAAGGTTGCATCAAATTAAAAAAATAAATAGAAGTCTTGATGCCCTCAAGTCTTCAAAAATCATATAATCCAATAAGTTAAAAAAAATTAAAAAAAAAAACAAATCTTATTTCCTTAAATAACCTTCAACCAGTTTAATTTTGAAATCATGTTAAGCAGATGAAGCATATCTGTTAACAAGAACACTCACAAAGTAATTTGCACATATCTGAAGTTTACAGTGCATTTAAAATTGGGTAAATTGTCTAAATAGTCACCCAACTATTCGATTATTTCTAGGGAAAATTATTTTTCAGTCCCTGAATGTTTGCTTTCTGACTTTTCAATCCCTCTGACAAAACATTATACCTGCCAGTCCTCCCTTTTAGAATGAATTACTTTTAGGTCCCTGCCGTGACCTTACATGTTAACTTTTAACTTAAAACCAAAAAATACCCTTTTATATTCCCGCCAAAACTCGGTTTTTTGGCTGAAAAGACAGGCCTTTTGTACTTTCATTCTTGCAAAAGAAGCTGTGAGCCCCTTCTCCTACTTCTTGTCTTCTCCTTCCCTTCTTTTCCTTCATTTCTTCTTCTTCCTTTCTTCTTTTACAGAGCGATTGTGGTGTTTTTAGTCTTGTAGAGAAGTTACGACGTGGCAACAGGTTAAGTAGGAGAGTCTTGCACTGACAAACAACCAAGGTAGATCCACTTTCCCATTGTTTTTTCATGGCTTGCGTTGTATAATTATGTTGTTTTTGCATAAGGCGTTCTTGTTGCAGGAGTTCCATGGAAACCATTTTCACTGTCGCGCGATATAGGGGAGAACGTCTAGCCTTGGAGCTCACGGTGCTCACTTGTTGGGAGTCAGTAATGGATGACATATGTGAACGGTGGGACCTTGACCCCTGTGGTGTGAGAGTGAGTTATATCACACCAGACGAACAAAGAACAACTTGTCCCATTGACAATTCTACAGACTTTGTGCATATGTGCAACATTTTGTAATCGTTCGAGAAGAATATGGTCGACCTTATTGTGGACACAGGTGAAGTGACCGTTGGGGATGATTGTGGGTCTTCAATTCCAACGTAATTTACTATCTTTGTTATCTGATAATATAAGCCTTTAATATGTGCATGTTATTTCCCGCAACCGTGTATTACAAACACGTAAGCATTTACGATCTTCTTTAAGTCTTTAGAATTTCTCTTATCTCTTTACTATCGACCAAATGTCTTTAGTATTTGTTTTATCTCTTTATTATAAACCGTAAAGCTTTAGTATTTATTTTATCTCTTTATTATTTACAGTAAGTGTTTAGTATTGTGTCTTTCTGTTTAGTATTGTCTTACTTAAAAGAATATTTTTTCAATCATCAGGGACCCTCTAGCCAAGAGCATGTTATTGAACATTGTGAGTTCTTCTCAATATCCAGAGATTGCAGTGCTCAGAGTCGGCGAATGATTTGAAAACGTGGAACACTTCAGGGATGCCCTCCGTGACTTTGCTATCAAAAGAAAATTTGACTTTACGTTCATTAAAAATGACAGAGAAAGGGTGACGGCCAGATGTTCCAAGGCAGAATGCAATTGGAGGGTCCATGCTTCTCGAGAGGGGAATCTGCAAACCTTTTGAATAAAGATATTGCAGCCCGCACATGTGTGTGGTGGTGGTATCGAGACGAGTTCCCACCCGAAAGCATCCAAAAAATGGGTTTGCGGTCGTGTGATCCAGAAGCTCAAGGATCGTCCCTTGTATTGGGCTGTTGACATTCAATGGGATATTTTGCGAGAGCACGGCGTGTGTCTCCCGTACAAACAAGCATGGATGGGAAAACAGGTTGTCCGAAGCGCTCTCCATGGGAGTGAGGTACAGAGCTACGATTTGTTGTTATGTTATGCAGAAAAGGTGTTGGAAACAAATCCCGGTAGCGTTGCAGTAATTAATGATGATGGCGGCGATCGAGTGAGTTTTTGTTTCCGCTGTGTAAAATTACGGCTTCAAGTTGGGTTGCAGGCCGTTGTTATTTGTGGATAGAGCACATTTGCTTGGGAAATACGGTGGCATCTTGTTAGGAGCGATGGGTAAAGATGGCAACGAGGGATTCTTCCACGTCACATTCGCCATAGTGGATAATGAAACAGACGACAATTGGACTTGGTTCCTTACCACTCTCAAGAATACAATATATGGTGATGACGATTACGACAAGTGCATTACATTCGTATTCGACAGATCGAAAGGTCTCGTTAATGTCATCACAAGGGTGTTCCCTTCATCCTCTCACGCCTATTATTTACGACACTTAGAGGCGAACTTCATGAAAGGAAATATTAGCCTTGGTAAAGCATTGAAGGAAGAGTGTTGGGCCCTCTTTACCCGCATCGCATACGCATGTACAGCTAAAGAATTCGATGATGCGGTGAACGACCTCATGGTGACATCGGTACAAGCGCACCGTTGGCTAATCCAAAAGTCTGATGTGGCCCATTGGTCGAACTATCTGTTTAAGGGGCAAAGATGGGGTGAGATGTACTCGAACGTCGCTGAGTCATTCAATGCCTGGATTAAGGAGGCGCGTCACCTCCCGGTCACCTAAATGGTCGACTCAATCAGGTAATATTCACATGTGACTAAAAATCCTATATTGTTTAAGGTTTAGGGTTCCCTATCGCCTCTAACGCTTTACTATCAATCTTAAAGCTTTACTATTTAGTGTAACTCTTTAGTATCCCGTATAACTCTTTACTATCAAGCCTAAAGCTTTATTATCGAGTGTAACTCTTTAGTATCCCGTATAACGCTTTACTATCAGGCCTAAAGCTTTATTATCGAGTGTAACTCTTTAGTATCATGTATAACACTTTACTGTCAGGCTTAAAGCTTTACTATCTAGCTTAAGTCTTTACTATTGAATGGAAAGCTTTATTATCCAGCATAACTCTTTACTATCTTTCTTAAAACTTTACCCTTTGTTGGAAGCTTGATTATCTCTTACAAACACTTACTGTTCGCAAGTACAAGCTCATGAATATGATGTATGCCCTAAGCTGAGCATGTCCTATTTGGGAACACGCTACTGGGAACACATCTTTACCCAACAATACATCGAAAGATCGAGGACACTATCGAGTCAAGCCCTCACTCCCCGCAGAACGTTCGGACGGTGAGCAATTCGAAGTTATCGAACAGTGTAGCTACGCTGTCAATTTGCGGACAAGAACATGCTCCTGCAGACATTAGGACGTCTATGGAATACCTTGCACGCATGCTTGTGCGGCAATCGCCACTTCGGAGACAAGTGTGCATCGCTTCGTGGATGACTACTTCATGGTACAAATATACGCCAATGCATATGCAGACCATATTTCTCCAGTACCCAGACACGATAAGCCAACAGATGCATCCCGCGTCCTCCAACTACGACCACCTATTACGAAGAGACGGCCTGGGCGGCCGAGGTGGACTAGAATTGAGCCGCAGGCTTCGATGTGAGAGAGTTGCGGTGCAGCCGCTGCCAAAACACTGGCCACAATCGCAGGACTTGCAATCCAGTCATAGTTGATTACTATTTTCCATCTAGGCTATAAGGTTACTTGTGATGAAAATTTTTTGCACATTGAATACTAATGTGGCATATCAATTTACAAAATGTGGCATATACGTTTACAAAATGTGGCATATACGTTTATAAAATGTTTACACAAATACAAAAGATACTAAAGAGTTAGTCCGAATAGTAAAGACATAACACATGATACTAAAGCCTTAATCCAAATAGTAAAGACTTAGCATATGATACTAAAGCGTTAATCCAAATAGTAAAGACTTAGCACATAATACTAAAGCGTTAATCCAGATAGTAAAATCAAGATGATGCTTCTTGATTTTTATTTGCTTCCTTAGGCTTTTAATGGTTGCTTCCGCTTTCCTGGGGAGTTGTTCGATCGAATCCGTCTCAAGTATGCACGCCATTACATACCTGCATCGTAGATGTGGAACACGTATTGCAATTCGATGAAGCTTCTCACCATTTAACACTTGCTCCATGAACCGCGCCAAGTCTGGGACAGATCAACAACACTGTCCTCTTTTTGTTGAGGGCAGTCGCGGTCATGGGAGAGTGGATACTTGTTTAGTTCATAGCAATGCCCCAACTCGATAGTAATCGCAGATTCAAAAAGACTCCTCTGCGTTTAGAACAAAGACGTTTAAGTGGGTGCGAATGGGAAAAAATGAAATATGCAGGTGACAGACTTACCATTTCCTCAAAGATCCTCAATGCTATATGTCCTACTCTCGAGGGATGAGTAGTGAATATATTGTCTCGTCTCTTTATCCAGGACGAGGAGATGGAAAATGTTTGTTCAGGATTATTGGCATAAGAACAACGTCCACATTGTCGAAAGATTTGACACTGTCGGCTATGGCAAAGAGGGACTCGTTGGTGGTGTGGTGTTGTTTGGACAGGAGCAACGCAAATGGCCTGGTGATGGATCCACGCCGCTTGTATGGGGAAGGAGTCTTTTTCAGGTCGTCAAGCAATATCATGACGAAAACGTCCATGACATCGTTAGGCACTAGCTCTCTTCCCTCTACAAGTGGGTACAAATTGGCGTGGGTAGTAAAGGCCCATTTATTCTTCCAAACAATTGTGCTAGAAGAAAAATCATAAGGTACATTAAACAAACTGTTAGGTCAAACACTAAGCAGTTTAGTGATATCATAAGCATTAAAATGAAATACTAAGCACTTTAGCAAAATTCTAATCCGTTAGGATAAACACTAAGCCGTTACGTGATATAATAAGCATTTAAGTAAAATTTTAAGCTGTTGCATCAAATACTAAGCCATTGCGTTAAACACTAAACAGATGACGAAGTATAAAGTTTGTACTCACCTTTCCATCTTGTAGTTTAGATAGAAATTGATGACTGCTTGCTTCTCCTTGTTCAGGCACTTCCACCCTGTAGGCCTCTTGTTTTTTGGAATAAAATCTATCTTTACAGGCGCTACATTTTCTGCGGCGTAGACTGGCATCTCTACATCAATTACTTTTTCAGCTGGGTGTTGAGAGGGTTTTGAGCTCCCGGTGGGAAGTGGATCCCCTGTAAGTAGATCTCCCATGGTTGTTTCCATGATGGCGGTGGTCTCTTCGTTGACTGGGAGACTGCCGGCCTCCTTTGGGACTGGGACAGGGACGGGACCCGTATCTGCTTCTTCATTGGCGGGAAGCTCGGACACAATAACGTGAAGGGATTCTATGGGAGCATCCTCGCCAGTTGGGGCCAACATCTCTACAGCAATTGGTAACGCGATCTGTAATATCACACAAGCTTCAATTAACGCGTCGACGCTGGGCCACAGTCCCTCGCTTCTTCCTTTCGACGCATGGCCGGGACTCCCTCAACAAAATCGGGAGCTTTCTTCTTCGAGACCCTTCTTGATCGCAATTTTCGAAAGCAAATCGCTTCACCTAATACATCCGCCAATGCGGTTGGGGATTGGGGGTTTCTTTGGTGCTTCTTAACAGTTGTCTTTCTTCATTTTACTGGTGGAGCTTCAGGAGACGATTTTCTCGCTCCTTGATGCGGAGCCGACTGTTGGTCCTTAGCAAGCAACATATCTACTTGCCCGCGCATGGCAATGACCTCGCCAATCAGTGTTTCATACGCGGTCGTTAATCGCCGAGTTAAGTCGTCATTGCTTGGGCTTCTCCGACTGGACGGAGTCAGACGATCGACTGGCGACTCTTCGACCCTAAGGGACAGGGATTTCTTCACAATCTTTTTCTGGCTGCGTTTCTGATCGCCTCTTGCGACCCTTGGACCAGCGTCCGTACCCGTTATCTCCTCCATGGCCGCGCCATGTGGTAAGTGGATACTGGTCACGGCAGCCTCTTCGGCGTTTGCAGGTAAGAGTGGGGAGAACTGTGTGACAATATTTCAAAAAGTTTAGTAACATTAAAGCCGTTAAAAAAATACTAAAGACTTATACTAAAGCTTTTAAAAGAATACTAAAGACTTGTGTAGAATACTAAAGTCTTCGGAAGAATACTAAAGTATTGAGAGGAATACTAAAGATTTGTGTAGAATACTAAAGTGTTGGAAAGAATACTAAATAGTTGAGGGAAATACTAAAGAGTTAAAAGGAACACTAAAGACTTGAAAGAAATACTAAAGACTTGAGTGTTGAAAACAGAAGTAAGCTTACCGTTTTCCCCTCGAATGATGAGATAAGTGCTTTGACAGTTGTAGGCCTCTTGTAGCTGGTCTCACCGTAACACAAAATTCTTGGTGTCCAGCCGAACTCCAGCTTCTTTCCAGAATTGGTTACTTCATAGAACCATATAATAAGCACGATCGAGCACCCTCTAAGGTAGCCTGTCTTCGTGGCCGGCTTCCCTGAACATCTTTCATGTACTCGAGCAGCATGTTTGACGTCATCCATGAGCCATTTATGCATGGCCTGTGCCCATGAGTATGTCCCAAGAGTATTTAGGTTATCTGCATAAGAAGCACTCCAACTTGGGGTCGCATGAGGTGGTTGGAAACAGGAAGACTCCCATCAAATAAACCACTAGTATCTTCACAAAATTTTCCTCCTCGCCTCTTATATGGACTATATCCAGCAGTGTGGTCTTCAAGCAATCTCGATTCCTGGAATATGCTTTATCGAGGTATTTGTCCTCGAATGCGGATCTGACGGTGGTGGTGGATCATTTGAATTCCACGGTGGTTCCACCACAGCGCAATCCAAGGATTAAGGCGACGTCCTCTGGACGGAAACTCAGCAAGCTCTCCCCGAATTTAAATTTTTGTAGGTTAACGTCATAAGCCTGCATGAGTGCGTCGAGCACGCCCCTTTCCTGCACTATTGGTTTCATTCCAAGCAGTAGAGCGAATAGAGTACTGTCGATAATTTGTATGTGTCTTCTTGTCATGTGTTTTGAGTATTAACCAGTGGACCCATATAGCATCTCTCATTGACCAAATTCTCAGCCATGGTGAAGTTAACTACAATGAAAACGCCAAAATACATAGAAGCAGTTAAAACTAAACAAATACATAGGATTTTAAAGAGATACGGGGAATCTCAAGCCGATTATCCATTATACTAAAGAGATTGGGTCGATTTGTAAAACAAAAACCCCCACATTGAAACAGATTTAGTAAATCACAGTGAAAAAAAGAAAGAACCCTAAACCCCAAAAAAAAGAGGAAGGACTTGCATTCTACCATGTCGTTGCTGCCTCCTTTGCTTGCAAACTCCTGCTGAACTGAAGCAAACGGGAAAGGAAGAGGAGACGAAGGATCTTCCGGGCTGACGGCGTGGTGGCTTCTTCTTCGCGTGGAGACGATGTTTCTGTATTTTTAGGGCTTCTGTGTAATAGAAAGGGTGGAGGGGAAGAAGAGAAGTCAGTCAAGGGCAAAAATGTATTTTCACTGGGAAAACAGTTCAATCATGGCCTTGGAGGAACCGCTCAAACCTCTGCAAACTGACAAGGGCATCTTCGTCTTTTCACACCCCACATAACTCCGTTGGGAAGCCATTGGACTGAAAAATAACTCATTGGATAAAGGAGGGACTATATGGGGATAACGATACTTTCAGGGATTATATAGGGATTTGGATACTTTTGGGGGACTTTTCGTTACTTATATTTGAGTCACCAAACTATAAAAAATTTCAATTGGGTACCCCAACTTTGGAATTACGTTCAATTGGGTCACCCATGTTCAATTAGGATGTTAGGTTTTGTTAATTAGGGTTTTGTAAAGTAGTAATAGTTGTATTATTTGTTATGTTGGTTAGAATTACATTGTATTATTTTTTTAAAAAATAATAACATAATTAAAAAAATTAACAACTAACCTAATTAATGCTAATTACAATCAAATAACATATCATTGAATGTTAATTTTTTTTAACAAATAACATAATCATATCTAAACAACATAAAAAATAATACAACTAAACATTACTTACTTTATAAAACTATAATTAACAAAACGTAACACCCTAATTGAAAGTGAGTGACGTAATTGAACGTAATTTTAAAGTTGGGGTACCCAATTGAAATTTTTTATAGTTTGATGACTCGAATAGAAATGTTCCAATAGTTGGGTGACTATTTAAGTAGTTTACCCTTTAAAATTATATCCAATAAAAATCAACATTCAACAAGAAAGTTGGAAACTCATTTCTCTCACAAAAAGAGGGTGATACAAAGAGAGGGTGACGGGTCAAATTTACTAGTTTTATTACAATATATCATGTCAAAAATAATCGTAAATTGTTCATTCATTGTTTTCAGTCTAAACCAAACTTTTTTTTTTTATAAATATGAACAAGTCACTAAAACCACGTGAGAGGAATGAGTTACTAACTTTCTTTATAAAGGTTGGTCCAGACTTAATCTCTCAGTTTGAACTTCTCTTTTGTATGAATTTGACGGTAAATATTTCATGTCAAAAACTAATCATGTGTTTTTTCACTTAAACTTCTATTTATGAACTTTCCTAACACCCGTGCTACAATTACTACCCAGCAATGAAGTGCATAAGCTTTATTATTCATGAAGATTTTCACTACTACTGACTTCTTCATTTGCATTCTAGCAAGTGATTCCAAATCCGTTGAAATCATTTTTTTTGCAACATAAATGTTATGTTTTGAATTTGTTAGGAAGTAAGGTATACCAGTGTTATGTTCTTACTCTTATACAATATATGTTTAAATAAAATCCCTTCAACCTAAATTACAATTGCAAATGAACATCTAGTCTCTTTGAATGAGAGCTAAATTCTCAGGAGCATTTCATGGTATCTAAGGATTTACAACCAATATCAATCATGGAGATAATTAAGGAACAAATCACGGGGTCTATTCAACGCCAGAGAGCAAAAACAAAATCCAGAGACACACCAATTGAACACAAGAAACCATGGAAGAACATCTCATAATTCAAAAGTGACAAAACTGAGTTCGCTAATCAAAACTGGCTGCAAAGAAAACTTTAAAGACATCATATAACTCAAATCGAGGACCAAATACTCCATTAAAGAGTTCTGAGAGGGAACATAAAAATTGGCTAATATTGCGGCCTATTGGAACTTAGTAACCACCCTTGAGATCATTGACGACATCATAGGGAATGGGGGTAACAGTCTCCAGTGTAGCTGCTTCAACCATGAAACCGGGCTTGGGACCCTCAGGTTGACGCTTGGTGCTAATGATCTCACCACAAGCCTTGGCCTCAGCCTTCAGCTGATCATTCTTTATCTTCCTCTGGCGAAATTCTTCAGTGCACCTGGAAGGCTGGACGTGCTCCACACGGACATGAATCCTCTTCCTTATGATCCTATTACCCACCTGAAAATATAGAACACCCATTCCTATTATTATCTTTCTAGTGTAAAAACAGTGCAAGGGCAAATTTATCACATAACATTTTCAGAAGAAAACCAAAACAAGTTGGCAAGGAAAGGAACAGCCATTCATCAACTTTTAAAGCATGAGAAAAATTATTCATTTCAAGGATCCTAACTGGAAAACAGTATGACAAGTGGTTAAGTGGAATGTAAGATATCATCAAAAATTCTAATTGTGAAAGACAGGATGGGAGTTCATTCCTTGACTTGATTCATCTTGGAAAATCAACAACGGATTAGACTCTACCCTCGCGACTCAATTACACTATAGAACTTGTTGAAAGGCACAAAGCTTTAAGCTTTTTGATAAAATTCACCAAGATGAAAATTTATCTAATAAAGCAAACTATATGCATATCAAGGATAAACAACAAAATTATATTAAGTTTTTATATGATATTCTATAAGAAACTCCTTATTAAACACCAGTTCAACATTTTGAGATCAGCATTGCTTTGGAGTGTGGTCAAGGACTCAAACAACTCAACCAATTTTAGTGAGAAGTAATAATGTTAGGTACTTTGCCCACTTCTCATTTCCTGCCTTTCTCACACAATTGAGAGCCATTATCACCACCACCAAGCCTATCCAAGACTTGAGGTAACCACCCATCAAAATACTTCTCATCACAGTCAAAGTCATTAACAGGCTGCAGCCAACGATTTTAAGTTGTGAGATAAATGATAGAGACAATGTGAAGGATTTTATTAAACAATTGAGGTTACACCTCTTTGAACTCAGTTGAATCTTACCCACTCTCTGAAAAAAAATCTAAATATACAAGTGCGAGCTGATTACTTCTTTGCAAGAAACTTTACTAGAAATCTCATAACAGAGTACCACTTCTTATTTAAATAAAGCAATTGGTTATTCTCACAATTCCTCTCACTAAGGCACCTAAGTAAAAACCAACAATAGCTTGCACATTCCTCAAAAGAATTATGATGCCTTGTTAGGTTGGATTTCTCAAATTTTCTCGAACAATAAAATTCACTAGCTAATAACCTAAAAGTGCACATGTACATAACCGTTAAAACCAAGAATTGGGTTTAGGGTGAACACTATCAACATAAAAAAAAAGTTCTTTTCTTCAATATGTGTTTAAGTGCATAGGATGGATACAACGAGATAAACATCAAATATGCAGAATTTCGCTACTAGACAAGCAAGAACTCTCATTATGACACAACAAAAGGAAATGAAAAGAAAAAAATTGAACACTTGAAAAAAAAAATCCATACTTTTCAACAGAACCATTTTAGGTATCCAAAAATCACAGAAACTAACATATACAAACTCTAAACGAGTACCAGATCCAAATTGAATACTAACATAATGCAGGCAAACAAGAGTTGATTACCTGCTTGTTAACCTCGACGCCGATGGCGCGCTTGGTGACGTTCCAGACCTTGCCAGTGCGCCCATGGTAGAACTTATGCGGCATGCCTTTGTGAACGGCACCGTTCACCTTGATGTCGACATGCTCACCAACCTTGTAGGTCCGGAGGTACGTCGTCAAGGGATGTATCCCTTCTTCCTGAAGGGGCCTGGCGAAGAGGTCCCTCGTCCTCGACCGGACTCCATGCCCCGCCGGCATCTCCGCCGCCGCTGGGAGAGAAGGGAGAAGCTACGGAGAATGGAGAATGAGAAACCCTACCTAATTCCAAGAACTATTTATCTTACAATAGCGGGCCACGGAAAGCCTCAAGTGTAATGGGCTAGAAATTGTAAGGCCCATCTATTATTTTTATTTTTTCTACTGATTTAAGACATTAGACATCTTATGGTCTTGCATTGCAAAGAACTTTTGAATACTCTGAATTTTGAGGGAACAAGAGAGTCTTGGCGCAATGATAAAATTGTCACCGTGTTGAGTTGTGGAAATAGCCCTTACAAAAAATCGACAAGATTAAGTCTGATAATGACTCCAAGTCGTCCGACTTTTCTCCAAACCTGTGTATAACGGGAGTTTTGTAGCACATGATTGCCCCTTTTTTTAGGAA
Source organism: Dioscorea zingiberensis (assembly GCA_026586065.1). Classification (NCBI taxonomy): domain Eukaryota; kingdom Viridiplantae; phylum Streptophyta; class Magnoliopsida; order Dioscoreales; family Dioscoreaceae; genus Dioscorea; species Dioscorea zingiberensis. The sequence continues at coordinate 10,647,190 of CM048824.1, forward strand.
AGGTTGATGGAAACAGTAAACTCTGAATTTATTTACACAATAAAATTAGAGAGAAAATTTGAGGTAATAGGAAAGGTTGATGGGAACTGTGAACTCTGAACTTTCAATACATGGAATTGCAATTTGCAAACACAATGCACTAGATTCAAAAACCTGCAAGGACAAATATGCATAAAGATGGCCAAGTCAAGTATAGGAAATAGTACAAGATTTTGAGATTAATGCACATCTGAAGAATAATAAGTCATTTTGATTGAAAGCTTCTAGTTTAACAACTGCCTCAAGTCCTCTATCATATGAAGTGATCATGTGGTTTGTAGATAAAATAAGACCTGGTTCTAATAGAGCCTCAACGCTAGATACAACAGGCTGTAATGTATAAATTCCACTCCAGGGCCAGAATTATCTTTTAAAGCTGATTATTTAGCCTCATAATGTATGGGTAAATATATAACCTTATTGACTACCTATACAAATTCTAAAACCATCAGAGGAAATAGTCAGCAAATCAAAGCAGGGGCATAGAATAGTTATTGAATTAGATGGAAGAATATTACCTTAATAAAGGCTCGCATCTTATGTGATTCCAGTTAGTTGCATGGGTGTTGAAGGAGATGAAGAGGATGAGTTATTTGATCTTTCTTTAGTAATGTACTGAAATTCATGCACTAATTCTGGTATGACCCATGCCATGATCATTATTTGGATATTACTGTTTACCATAACAGTTGCATTGTCTCCAAAAGCAGACACTCAGATGACAGTGTTGTCGAATTCCGTAAACTGTTTTAATGATCAGATATGGATTCAGAACCTCTCTGTCTCTGATATCATTTTTTTAAATCATATAAATTCAAGCTTTCACCAATGATCTCCGCAAGAACACACCCCATTATTGAAAAAATGGAACCTGTTATTGTCTCTGATTGCAATTTCTCGGTCATAGACGGAGGACAGTAACTTCATAAATGAGTGGCAATCAGGACAGATGCGCAGGTTCTTAACTACACGGATTGGTGCTCCTTGACATGTATTGATCAGCCCATAAGCAACTGCCTTTTTCTCACTATGCCGACTCAGAATGTATTTCTTTTCTTCATAACTAACATCAAGCAAAACATTTCCAGTATCCGGTGCATAGCCGGCAATATTAAGTTTTTCATCCATCTCTTGAAGCATTTCAGTTATCTGAGCTATCTGAGGATGAGTTTCGTCACTGGAAGTGAACTCGTGAATTACTCCATGAACCTCTATTAGACTGGAGCCAATAGGTTTTTGAAGCCCCTTATCCCTCAATAACAACCTTTCTCTTGCAACATCTTCCCATCTTTCTACTGAAGCATAAGCATTTGAAAGCAGTACATGGGCACTAGTTCTATCAGGAGCCAAAGCAGACAATTGCTTGGCTGCATATTCTGCCATTTCAATGTTTTGGTGAACACGACTTGCAGATAAAAGTGATCCCCAAATTACATCATTGGGTTTCATCTGCATGCTCTCAATGAGCCCCCGGGCTTCTACCAACAATCCAGCACGACCAAGCATATCAACCATGCATCCATAATGGATGATTTGTGGAGCAAACCCATAGACTTTGCTCATTGATTGGAAAAACATTTTACTCTCCTCAACCAGACCACTGTGGCTGCATGCAGTGAGAACACTCACAAACACCACACTGTCTGGCCTTAGCCCTTGCCTGATCATTGCGTCAAAAAGCTCCAGAGCACGTTTGCCATCACCCTCAATGGCCATTGCTCCAATTGCTGCAGTCCAAGATGAGACATCCTTTATCCGCATCTTGTCAAAGATTCGCATTGCATTCTTGGTATCACCACACCGAGCAAACATATCAACCAGTGCTGTTCCTAGCTTCACATCCGAGGGAATTTTATTCTTATCAATAAATTTATATAACCATTTAGCTAAATCAAGAGCACCTAAATACCCACACGCTGAAGCGACAGCGACCATGGTCACTCTATCAGGCTTGAGGCCGGCCTTATGCAAGTCCCTGAAAATTGAGATAAGCTTCATCAAACTGACTATCCTGCACCAAGGCATTGATCATAGTGTTCCATGAAACAAGATCTCTGTGAGGCATCAAGTCAAAAGCCTCTGTGCAGCATCCAGATTGCCATTCCGAACACAGCCCGGCAACAAAGGGTATTCCATGAGACCACACCTTTGTTAGGCATCATGTCAAAAACTTTATTTGCAGCATCCAATTCCCCACATTTCATGTACATGTCAATAACTGAGTCACTAACAACATCCCATTCATCAAGACCATGACGCAAAATATAACCATGGAATTGTTTCCCAGCTTCAAGTTCAACTAACTGTGCAGAGGCCGACATTGCAGCAACAACAGAAACCCTGTCAGGTCTCAATCCTGACGTAATCATTTCACTGAAAACACCGAGAGCATCTCTTGCCATTCCCAATTTTTCATAGTTCGAAATCATCGTGTTCAATTGAACTATATTCCTATCCTTACAAGAATCAAAAAGGCTCTTCGCCACCTCAACTGCCCCGCATTTCATATACATGTCAATCAGTGTGTTCACCAAACCCAAACTAAGCTCAATGCCAGATTCCACAACATAAGCATGAATCCTCTTTCCCAACTCAAGATCTTGCAACTTTGTGCATGCTGTGACCACACAAGCCATGGTAATGGAATTGGGCATAATCTCCCCCACCTTCTCCATATCAAAAAACAGTGAAACAGCCTTCTCAGGGTCTCACTCCACGAGCATAGCCATCTATAAGGCTCGTCCAAGAGACCACATTTCTCTCACGCATTCCATCAAACACTTGTTGTGCAGACTCCAAATCTCCACTCTCACAATAAAAATGAATCAAAGAATTAAGAACAAAAAGATCACCTCCAACTCCTCCATCCTCACCCATCTTGATCAAGAACCCATGCAACTGAGCTCCTTCACTGAAACCGGAGGCTCTCGTGCAAGCAGCTAACAGAGGAGGAAACGTAAAGCGATCCGGCACTAATCCTTGGTCCAAGACACGAATATACAACTCCAAGGCAATGTCGAGCGAGCTGAAGGAGGAGTATGCTCTGATGAGCGAGTTGAAGCAGAAGAGACTGGCTTCTCCGTCGGCTTTCAGGAAGAGATCAAAGGTGGTCTTCGCATATCGGAGGCTCATCGGAGTGGATACCCGAGAGTATGCGGCAATGAGGCTATCCATGAATGGCGGAGATTGGATGAGCGATGCTCGGATCAAATGGCAGTGAAGGTGTTTGATCTCATGAAGTGTGGTGCAGAGCTTGAGATACTCCGTTGGTGAGGCGAGCTTGAGATGCCGATGAGGAGGAGGCAGCGGAGAGGCCAGGCATGGAGCGGAGGAGACGGACATTGGAGTGAAGAAGAGGTGAGAAATGAGCAGTGAAGTGGGACTTCGCGGGAGCGCGGTGGCGGCGGCTATGGATATTCGCGCTTTAATTTAAAAAATTAGTTAATTTTAATAAAAAATTTCTTATAATAAAAATATTTTTTTTTTCTATCTTCCCCTTTTATTACTTTTTTAATCAAACAGTGAAACGAATATGTTTCACGAATGGATAGCTCGAATCAATGCTATCCATTCACTTTTCCTCGAGATCATCAACAACACCTTCTATTGAAACTTTGGATTTGGTTTTTTTTGAAAATTTTCTATGATTTTTTTTTTGGATTTTATGGAATTTTATGAGATTTTTTGGATTTTTGAGTATTTTTTATGGTTTTTGGATTTTTAAAATTTTTAAGATATTTTGATTTTTTTTTTAAAATCTAAATTTAGTCCTGCCCGGCGTGACAAATTTCGTGCTATGCCTCCTGCCGGGCAAGAGCCGAGTCTCTATCATTTTTTTTTTTGAAAAATAGTGGATAAACCACTTTCATTTATTGATTAAAGGAAATAGGGTGGTACAAATTGATCCCTGGATGGATCAGTCGGTTACAAGCACTCCCTCGATGGCAGTGTGGCTCTCTAGACGCGGGTGTTCTCGGTCCACCTCATCTTCGAAGTCCATTCCGGGGGGGCTTCTCGGCGTCGTTTCCCTTGTGAGGAAAAGGCTGTGGGAGATGAGATTGCGCATAGGTTGGAGTTGGAGTTGCTTGGTGGCGTGTGCGCTGTCGAGCCACGAGAGGAAAAGGAAGTCAGCTTGTCGAATCAACTACGGTAAACCACGATGTTTTATCGGTGAAAATTCTTCCTTCCTTTCTGTCCAGAGGGTCCAGGTGACAGTCATCACCAATAGGTTCCAGCCCTTGCGTAGATCTCGTTCGAGTTGATTGGTGGTTTGTGTGGGGCCCGGAGATCTTGTATCTTTGAGGGGTTGGTCCTTTGGCCAGGTGAGTTGCCAGTAGTGTGTCCAAATCTCCGTCGAATATCGGCACATCGGAGAAGGAGATGCTCGATGGTTTCCCTCGTATTTGTGGCATAGGTAGCATAGTATCCGGTTCCCGTCCGGTTTCTTTTAGCGAGGTTTTGTAGCGTTGGAAGCTTGTCTTGACATAAAGCCAAGCTAAAAGTTTGACCTTTAGGGGGATGGTTGATTCCAAAATGGGTGATAGGGGCTTGATTCCTCCATCGATTGGCTGGTATTGTGATTTGATTTGTGAAGGTTTGGCTTGGGGTTAGATTCCACGATCTTCTATCTCGCTTTGTTGAGGTAGTCCTGGTACAAGTAGTCCTTTATGCTTTGAATCAGGTCAGTTGCCTCTCTTGACAGGGGTCCTGTGCGGATAAGCGGTCTTTCGTGTCATAGATGGTGCCGAGCGTCTGCGATTGTGTGCTCTGCCTTTTCCCACAAGGTCTGGAGTTCTGGGCATAGCTGAGAGGGGCTTTGTCCATTAAGCCAGTTGTCAAACCATAGTCTGGTTGAGTCACCCCTTCCTGGAACGGTGATTAGATTAGCTAGGGCGGGGTCTCGTTGTTCGGTGATCCCCTTCCAGAAATAGGATGCTCGTGTGGGTGGTCTTTTGTACGGGTTCACTTGGTTTCCTTGAAAGTATGCATGCGCTATGATCCGACCACAGATGTCGGCTTCTCCTCGTAGTAGTCTCCACCACCACTTGCCAAGTAATGCTTCATTGAAGATTTTCAGGTTGATAATTCCCCAGCCGCCTAGTTCTTTGGGTCTAGTTAGTCTTTCCCATTTCACTAGGCGGTATGCTTTGGAGTCCGGGTTTGCGCCCCTCCACAGGAAGTCTCGTCGGATTCCTTAAATTCGGCGAATTACCCAGGGTGACAGCTTGTACATGGACATCCAGTGATTGGGGACCGCTGACAGGGCTGAATTGATGAGCGTGATGCGTCCCCCCCTTGACATGAGTCGTCCTTTCCATATAGATAGCTTGTTCTGCATTCTTTGGATTAGCCTTTCCTATTCTGACTTTCTTGGTCGGCTCCCTGCAAGTGGAATTCCTAAATAATTTATTGGGAGAGATTTAACCTAGCAGTTTAATATGGCGGCGCTGGTGTGCGCATTGGAGTTTGTAGTTCCTATTGGTATAATGGCGCTTTTGTTGTAGTTGATTCTGAGACCTAATAGTCCCTCGAATAGCGAGAAGATGAGTTTCAAGGTCCTGAAGTCGCTTGCCTTCCCTGAGCTGAGGATTAGCAGGTCGTCAGCATAGAGTAATGCTGGAATTTGTTCACCTTCTCCCTGGCCAATTCGGTAACCCTCGAAGATGAGTGCCTGCACTGCCTTAGTCAGCATTCTTGTGAGGACTTCTGTGGAGAGAATGAATAGCAGCGGGGAGAGCGGGTCTCCTTGTCTTAGGCCCCTTCTGTGTCTTACGTAACCCATTGGGGTTCTGTTGATTAGGAACTTTGACTTTTGTAATAACCCACCCAGAACCTATACATAAATAGGTACTAGAATGAAAGTGTGAAGTGAATGTTTGTAATTACCTATTAGTTTGAGGACCTAATTAAAATTTCATAATAGTGAGTCAATGTGATTAAACTAACATGGTCCAATTTATCATGCAACTTGACTTGGATTAACCTTGTAGGGATTAACATGAGATAAAATAGAGAATTATAAAATAATTATGATTTATCTTTATCTCAAATATGACTTGTAATTTGAGTAGGATATTATATTTGAGATTAAATTAGACTTATCTCATGAAAATAATTATAATTGATCTTTATCCAAATATGGATTTTAATTTGATTATGATTTAATGTTTGAGTTTGAGTTGGATATATAAAGATTTATCTCATAGAGATAATTATAGTTTGTTTATGAATTACAATTGGATTATGATTCAATGTTTGAGTTTGGATTAGATAAAGATTTATCTCGTAGAGATAATTATAGATTGTTTATAATTGATCTCTATCTAAAATATAAGTTTTATTTTGATTAAGATTCGAAGGTTGAATTTGAATTGGAGGAAAGTTTATCGAATAGAGATAATTATAAAATATTTTGTGATTTATCTTTATCTCGTTAGAGTGAGACTAGGACACTCCCCTCTATATAAGGAGAGGCATAATTAGCGAATTGATATACAATTTGGTAAGAGAAGTTGAGTGATCTCTTGTGAGGGTTTTTCTCTTTAAGGTTCCCTCTTAGTGAGAATCAGTCCAAGTATTAGGAGAAGGAAGGCCAACCATGATTAAGCACTAGGGAGACTGCCAGGTGAGTTGACTGCAGATGAACTCCAGTATTTTAATTTGATTGCTTGATGTTTTATCGTGTTTTTATCGATGGATTCTGAAATCATTACTTTCAGTATGAACGTGTATTTGCTCATAGTAGAGCTAACTTTGCATATTTCGTATATCGATCTACATCTATGTTACGTGTGCACCGGTTGAGATATGCCTATTTTTTGTGTGTAGCCTGCGGGCTAAGTTCAGTGATTTGATATGGGAGTAAGATTAGTGCTGTTGAGATTGGGTGCATACGGACTAGGTGTAATTGATATAGTTGTTTTGATATGCCAGTCATGTTTCTAATATTATGATTTACTCGTGTTTGTGAATGAAAGTGTTAAGATCCGATAGCATCTCATCTTGATTATCATTGGTAGCATGAGACCTTTTGATGTGATTAATATGCGCATAGACCGGCATGTATATTGTCTTCGCTACATTATATATATGTATACATATGCTATTTTCTATATTTAACCCTGGTGTGATGTATGTCTCTCACTGGGCTAGTTTTAGCTCACAACTCCCACTATTTCAGTGTACAGGAACAGGTCAGTAGTCAACATAGTGGACTTGGAGGAGTACGGACCTGATGATCGAAGAGATAGTTTTATTGTTTAGCCGGCACTGAGTCTAATATGAGTCATCGTATCAAACTAAGATCTTAATTTGTATCTAAGTTGAATAGTTGATATGTCAGAATTTGATTTCGGTTTATGGATTATATTATGTCTTTAGCATGTTATTCTGATTTCCTGCCTTGCGTATTTGTGGGGGCAACCCTATAACTACGCGGCGTTTGTTCGCGTACCCGGGCCCGGGTCGGGTTCGGGGCGTGACAACTTTGATGTGTGTAGGATCGTTCTGATCCAGCCAATCCAACGCGGGCCGAATCCCAAAGCATGTAGGATCTCCAGAAGGAAATTCCAGTCCACCGAGTCAAAAGCCTTTTCGAAGTCCACTTGTATTAGAACTCCTCCTCTTGTTTTCATTCCGTGTATAGTTTCCTCCGCTGCCACTATACTATCATGGATATATCTTCCTTTGATGAAGGCTATTTGGTTCTCGCTTACTAATCCAGAGATGACCGCCTAGAGTCGGTTGGCTAGGACCTTTGTTATGATCTTGATCGAGCAATTTAAGAGGCTTATTGGGCGGAATTCATTGAGTGAGAATGCCTCGGTGGTCTTGGGAATTAGTAGAATGTGTGCCCAGTTTAGTCTTTCCAGGTCGGTCGTGCCCTGGTATAGCTCTTGGAAGGTCTGAGTGATTTCTTCTTTGGTGAAATCCCATCCTTGTTGGTATAGGAGCATGGGGAAGCCATCAGGGCCAGGTGCCTTCTCCGCACTTAGTTCTTGAATGGCCCTATGGATCTCTGTTTTGATGAATGGGTTTTCCAGTTGATTCATGTTGCCTGCTTCCGGCTCTGTGAATAAGTATGACCAGTCTGTGGAGTATCTGGTCTCTTGACTAGTCCCAAAGATCCTCGTGAAGTGGGTTGAAATTGCTCTTGCTATGTCTGTTGGGTTCTCTAGAGTGTCTTCCCCCACTTTGAGTTGATGTATCCAATTGGTGTTTTTTCGCTGGTTGGCTATGGCGTGAAAGAATTTGGTATTCCGGTCTCCTTCCTTGAGCCAGGTGATTCGCGAACATTGTCTCCAGTGCGCCTCTTCCAATCTGATCAGGTTGTCTTATTCTGTTCTCTGTGCCTGGAGTTGTTCCTCCTCAATGGCTGATGGTGGTTGCAATTCACTTCTTATGTCCATTTCCTCGATAGACTTCAATAGCTCCAGCTTACGTTGCCTTTGCGTTAGGAGGTTTTCCTTATTCCATCTTTGTAGACGTCCTCTTATGAGGGTGAGTTTTTTGGCCCACTTGTAAGAGCCGCTCCCAGCGAAGTCATTTTGGTGCCACCAGTGCTTCATTGTTCCCCAGAATCCTTCTATTCTACCCCAGCTCCTGTTAAAACGAAAGGGGTAGTGTTTTATCTCATGTTGTCCACAGTCCAGTGCGAGGGGTACATGGTCCGATCGGATACGTGGGGAGCGATCTGCCATATCCGGGGATGCCGCTTGACCATTCAGTGTGATGAAGGAATCATCCAATCGAATCATGGTTGGGGATGTTCGCCCATTTGTCCAGGTGTACCTCCTACCGGTCAAGGGTGGGTCATAAAGTTGGAGTTCTTCGATGAGGTTGTTGAAGGCAAGTTGGTCTTGGGTATTTCCTCTCCCCGTATTCCTGTTTGTTGGTGAGCGTGTTGCATTGAAGTCTCCTCCAATAAGCCATGGACCTTGCCACCTTTGTCTAACATTTCTTAACTCCTCCCAAAAGGCTGCCTTTTGGTCTCCCGCACAGGGACCGTAGACGGTGGTGATCATCCATTTGGTCCCGTCTGTTCTCTTTTCTAAGATGACTGTGACGGAGAAGGAGTCGAGATATACAACGGATTTCTGAAACATTGTTGTTCGCCATTCAATGCAGCATCCACCCCGCGTTTCACATGTCAAAAGTGTTGCTCTCTCTGAGTGTGTGGATCCTCCTATGGATCTCCAGATTCTGTCGTCGATGGCAGATAGTTTTGTTTCTTGTAAACAAAATATATCTGCCCTTTGTGCTGTAATAAAATCTCGGACTAGGAACCTTTTCTTCCTCTTCCAGAGCCCTCTGACGTTCCATGTAATAACTTTCATTGGGAAACTTTATTAGGCCCTATGTATGTTGGTGATGAGGGAGGCTTAGTTGCGCTCCTGCATCCCTACATTCCTCTCTGCCTCAGTGCTTCTCATATGCCTGAGAGCCCCGGTTGCATTGCCTATCTGGTGGTCCAAGTGAATTCCTACTTTTAATGCATTCGCTATGATCTCCTCACCAGGCCAATCTGATAGCAACATTAGGGGAACTGTTGTGAGGTTGGAGTGGTCCTCCCTCGGATCTACTTGTTCATGTTCTTTGTGCTTCCTCTTGTATGTCCTTTTCTTTTTTACTTGGGGCGCTTGAGTTGAAGGTGTTGGGGTTTCCATCTTCCTTGGCCGGCCTCTTTTTTTTGGAATGATAGGTTGGCACACATTTGGGTCATTTAGCGGGTTGTCCATTGAGTTAGTTGCTATTTGTTTTTGGATTGTTCCAACATGGCGGTGTTCTGAGGGATCCATGTTTTGGGTCTCTCTCTCTGTGGTTAAAGTCCAAGCCTCTTCGGTGATTAGAGACCAAGTGTTTGCGATTTGTCTGAGTGTTGCTTTTTTAAGGTCAGCCTCAATTTTTGTTACCAATGATGTAATGAAATTATGAATTGGGTTAAATGGGCTCAATGGGTAGGGGGAAGTAAGTGGTCCATCTTCATTAGTCTCAAAGTCCATTACAATATTTGCTGACATTGGGCTTGCATTTGTTTGGTGTGGGCCGGTTTCCATTGGGATTTCAAGTGCTTGATTGGTTGGGCTTTGTACCCGGTCCAAGCCCTGTGTTGCTCCCTCTGGCCCTGCAGCTGACTCATTGTTGAGATGGTCGTGTCCAGCAGTTGGGTGTGGTCCAACAGTAATGGTAAGTTGGTCCGGTGCCACAGGTAGGCTAACAATCAGATTCATGTGGGGTACTTGGGCCAGCTTGTCTGGTCCCAAGGCTGAGCCCGAGTCTTCAAATCGCGGCACAGGATGATGCCACGTGGCGGTGAGAAGCCGAATGGATTCCGCGAAGTCTATTTCTCCCTGGGTCTCCATCAGTTGACCGTTGGGGTCTAAGTCAGCCGAATGCATTTCAGCCGCGTGTCCTGTCTTCTCAGCATCAGCCACTCCGCATCCATCAACCGTCGCCCTCATTTGCTGTCTGGTCACATCGGTCAACTGCTTCGCCATCCCGCCAGACGGCCGCAGCCGCCTCTTCACGGCCTAGGGCTACGAAGTTTCGGATCCCTTTGGTCCGTGATTAGAGACTGCACGGCGTTCCTTGAGGCCAGTTGGGTTGAGAGGGAGGGTGGGCGTTCTCTGATGACGATCCCGTTCCGTCCTCCTCCCTCGGGCCTCGCCGTCCTCGCCGGAGTCTTCGTCGGAGGGTCCTGCAAAACAGACATTGGGGCCTTCCCTTTCTCCAATCTAGTGGCAGGGGTCTTTGTTTGGATTGGTTGTAGCCCTCCATTTGGGTTTTCTGTGGGTTCGCTGCTTGTGTCGTTTCTTGTCGTTTGCTCTGTTCCTCGCTGGGGATCCCACGGGAGCGGCGGCTGTCCTTGCTCTAATTCCAGGATGTAGGTGTGTTGTAAGGTAGAGATGCTGCAGTGGATTGCGCACGGTGGGAGTCGTGGTCGCCTGAGGCGGAGGAAGACACGTCTTAACGCCTTTCTCGCGGGTCGCGCGCTATGCATCTCCGGCGCGCACTCGTGTCACCTTGAGGTTTGAGCATTCTTACCATGGAGTTCCGGTCTCAGCAGAACATTGGAAGGTTACGGACTATCACCCATCGCAGAGCTCCCTCTGCTTTCGCCGGCAGGTACAAGTCAGTAGTCCATGGTGTGAAGGTGAGGGTGATCGCCAGTGATACCATCGGTCCTGCTTTCTCAATGTGCCTTGCTGTGTCCGCCGATGGGCATTCGATGATGAAGCGGCCATCTTTGAGGACTCTCGGTTCCCAATTCCAGTGTTCGTCAACCCGGGATTTCAGTAGCTCTGCCAGCTTCCGGCTGTCAACATAGCTCCTTATCTCTGTTGCCTTGGCGATAGTGAATTTTGTCATCCGTTCCTTGCCAGCCACCAAGTCGGAGTCAAGGGCGAGTCAAAATTGATGTTTTAAGCATTCTATATATATTACAGATTCACACCAAGTCTTGGTTATAAAGGAATGGTTATGGAGAGATTCCATGGTTAAAAGGAAAAGAGGTATGGGTGGCAGTGTGAGCCAATCATGTTGTGGGATCACGTGCCAGCGTGGCATAGGGCGGCCAATCAGATCCTCGATGAAACTAAGGTTAAGAAGGTTATGGTGATGGATGGGAAGAGACAAGGTTCAGCTTCTGAGAATTAATATTTCTTGGAACCATAAAATGTTCTTTTATCCAGTTGCATTTGAGTTCACTCACAAGATATATAATATTTCTTGGAACTATAACAGGTTTGACTCCCAAGAGATTTGAAAATATTTTTTGGAACCATGAAAAGTTATTTTATCTAGTTTGATTTGAGTGCCAGGTTTCACTTACAAGAAATTTAAAAGATGTAACTTATAATTTATTATATTGAAGCTTACACAAAAAATGTCATTTGTCAGAAGCTGAACCTTGTTTCTTCCCATCCGTCACCGTCCTTTATACTGTAGTTTTATTTTGAGCAACCTAAGTAAGCATAGGCAGGGGCGAGTCTTTGTCAAAAATAGACTGAAATTGAGCGGATTTGGATCGCAAAGCCGCTTCTACCTACGAGGAGGGCGTAATGATTGGTTGAAAAGACTGAAAGATAACGTTGTTCTGGGGTGACCACTTTGAGCTGATGTCACACTCGAGTACTTCGTACCGATTCCGCTTCCACGCAACGCGAGTAATTTCTCTGGTACGGAATGAGCCTGGAGTCGGTTGGCTAGGACCTTTGTTATGATCTTGATCGAGCAGTTTAAGAGGCTTATTGGGCGGAATTCATTGAGTGAGGATGCCTCGGTGGTCTTGGGAATTAGTAGAATGTGCGCCCAGTTTAGTCTTTCCAGGTCGGCCGTGCCCTGGTATAGCTCTTAGAAGGTCTGAGTGATTTCTTCTTTGGTGAAATCCCATCCTTGTTGGTATAGGAGCATGGGGAAGCCATCAGGGCCAGGTGCCTTCTCCGCACTTAGTTCTTGAATGGCCCTATGGATCTCTGTTTCGATGAATGGGTTTTCCAGTTGATTCATGTTGCCCGCCCTAGGCTCATGTGGATAAGTATGACCCGGTCACGGGAGTATCCGTCTCTTGACTAGTCCCAAAGATCCTCGTGAAGTGGGTTGAAATTGCTCTTGCTATGTCTGTTGGGTTCTCTAGAGTGTCTTCCCCCACTTTGAGTTGATGTATCCAATTGGTGTTTTTTCGCTGGTTGGCTATGGCTATGTCTGTTGGGTTCTCTAGAGTGTCTTCCCCCACTTTAAATTTTTTTAAAGATAAATTATTTAGAGCACTTACAACCTAAACCTTCAATTGCCCGAGCAATCAGTATTCATTAAAAAAATACTTTATTTATTTATTTTTGTTGGTTAAATGTTAGTTTATTTTTATTTCTAATTAACTTATGTTTTATTTATATTGCAATTAAGGATATTAATTAGCATGTATATTAATTAAAATAAAAATATATTAATTACAATTTCAAAGAAGTATATTAATTAAACACGATAATTAAGAAGATATCTAAAATATTCGTAGATATTCAATTATCTACTCAATTATACATATTTAAAATATATGGTGTTAGTTGATGTTCAATTATTTACTAAATTATCCATATCTAAAATATGTGATCAGAAATCGGTTCATAGATATTCTATTATCTACTCAATTTTCTATATATATATCGCCTTCAACTCATCATTCATTTACTCCAATTTCATCACCTCATTCACAACAATATATATTCTTCACTCTTGCCTCAAGTGAAGTTGGGAGGAATAAATTAGGCAGCGATGTGAAGAAGAGGAAAGGTAATGGGAAGATTATAATAATGAAGTCACCATGGAGATAGCTATGCTCCATGAAGACAGTCAACGACAGCATACGGGGCTGATACGATGCGGCCGGCCTTATAATTGTGCAAGTGCGGTCGCCTCATTTTGGCCCACTTGCATCGTATTTTAAGAAAATCCAACCATATAGATGGAAAGAACATCGAAAAATAAGCTAGCATGTCAATTTTTATACAATTTGGGAACTTGTAGGGTCTTCATCTTAAAGAGTGAAATTTTGAACCGATAAGATTTCTATAATTTTCACCCATTAAGATGAAACCCGTTAAAATGGAGACCCTACAAGTTCCCAAATTGTATGAAAATTGACATGTTAGCTTATTTTTCGATGTTCTTTCCATCCATATAATTGGAAATCCTTAAAATACTGTGCAAGTGGCCAAATGGAAGGTGACCTTACTTGCACAGTAATCCGGCCGGCCTTATAATATCACTCCCGTATATATATATATATATATATATATATATATATATATATATATATATATATATATATATATATATATATATATATATATATCAATTTTCACAATAAAAATTGGTAGCTCATTCCATTCCATAAGAGAAATATTGTGACTTGTCCACATTTAATTTATATATATATATATATATATATATATATATATATATATATATATATATATATATATATATATTGTTAGGGTGAAAATCAGTTTTGATCTTAACTCCACTCTAACGGTTGAATTTGTTTTGAGAATGGCACTTAAAACACAGTGGAAATCAAAGAAAGAACAAGCAATAACAAATATGAACACCGATTTAACGTGGAAAACCCTCAAACCAGGGAAAAACCACGAGCTCTACCAATGAGAGTTGAATCCACTATTCATTCTTCAGTACAATGGGGAAGAAGGAGGGGTGGGAGTAAAGCTTTGGAGCTGGAGTACATGGGAGGAGAAAGGGGCCTGGTTTTTCTCTGGCGGGGGCGTGGCTTCACTGCCGCTGGAGAATCCTTTTCTAGTGAAGTATCCCGCTTCTTTTATAGACTGGAAGGAGCTTGAGCTCCAAGTTTGAGGTAATTGTAGCCTCATCCATCATCTGTGGCTCAAGCCACTATTGTCCCTTCTTGGCTCAGGGCCACTTCCCCGCCTTGCTGACTCAAGGCTCCGATTTGCCTTTAACCGTTTATTCTTCTAGAAGCTTCTCGAAACTTTCCTTCGGTCGTTGGATGGGTATTATGCCAGGGGGCTTTGAATTTGATGGGTAGTTGCTCCTAGGGGGCTCTTTTTGAAACACCCTATCCTGACATAGGAACAAAATATCACAGCTTGGTAGGAGCGCACCGACCCATAAGTCGCTTAATGTAGACACATTGGCGATAATAATTCAACTAATTAACATAATTATATAATAAAAATATTTGAAATCTTATACAAACTTTACAACTCTTTTGCGGAAGCGTTCTAAAATTCTATACATTAAATAAAGACATGTTATTCTCTTACGCTAAGTCGAGCCATCTACCTAGAACTCAATCTAGTCTACCTCAAGACATTTCACTTGAGTGAGAATCACTATACAAGGTACATCTATAATATCATATAAAATAATATCGAAATACTGCAAATCAATTCATATGCATTATCTCTGTCAATAACATTTAAAAAGCACATGAAACTCGGATAAATCCAAAACCTGAAACCTCGATTTTAACACATGATACAAACATGTTCTTATAATTATTTTAGCAATGTAATCATTACCCTAGCCTCAATCGGGTTTACTAACATAGCAATTTAATAAGAAATCATATTTCAATATTAAGAAATCTGGTCTCTACGGACTGTGCTCCCACATAACCGTAAGTCTAATCTCGAACCGGTCTCCACGAACTGTGCTCCCACAGAATCGTAGGTCTGATCTGGAAAATCGGTCTCCACGAACTGTGCTCCCACAGAACGTAGGTCTATTTTAGTAAACCGGTCTCCACGAACTGTGCTCCCACAGAATCGTAGGTTTGATCTGGTAAACCGATCTCTACGAGCTGTGCTCCCACAGAACGTAGGTCGGTCCGTAGTCGCCTCAATCTCAATGCCTGTGTATGATACTGCATAAGTCCCGCGGGACGTATCTCTCGCCCCTCAAAGAAACCCTCCTCCGTATAAACCTGCTTATCTTAATTAATGTGCATGTTTGTCAATAATTGAAATATCTTTTTATCTTGATCATATTCTCATTCTTCATTTCCTCTATTCACATATATTTTCATTTACAATGCACGTAATAAACAATGAAGACGCTAATATGATTTTAATATCAATAATAACATTGCACAAACTTCGATGTAAAACTCATAAAAATTCGAATAAACAAACCCGACGATCAAATCTGATCATAAAAACCGTACCAATATATAGTGAAATCACTCACCTCTGGTCCTTCATTATTTAAACTTGGCCGGATCCTCCCGTGTGATACTCTATTTGTCTCGTCCTAAACAAGTATAAAAATTGAAATTAAAATACTTGTATTTATTCTAAAGGGGTCTTTCCTCCTTTATTCTAGCAATCATAATAAGGAAATTGAGAATACGGAAACCGTATTCCTTATTCTATATTCTAATTAACTTCATTAGAGTATGGTAAATTCGTTAAGCTAAGTGAGCTTGATTTCTCTTAGCAAGTATCTCGGGTGTCTTTAAAAGGAAATACGGTATTTAGAAATTATTGAACTTTGCTTTTCTCCCCTCTATTCTCAACCTAGAAGTTTCTAACATGCTCATTAGGAGTGTTTAGTTGCTAAGCATGGTTACAGAAGGTATATTTCACTATAACACTTAAAATTTCCACAAAAATTTCGGCATCACCTCCTCTATTTGGAGGGCTTCGAAAAATTATACAAACATTCCTCAATCGATTAAATTAATACACAAGACATACAAGATAGCAATGTAGTCCTGTTTATTAATTCAAATTAGTCCCCGATCCACCGAAAGGAAATTTACAAACAATTAAAGTGTTCTATACCCTTCAAAAATATTCTGAGAGAGAAGTTTCCGCATGCTTTCAAGCACACTTAAGCATGCTAAAATTCAAGAATCAATACCTAATCGCAAGTTATATCTCCGAAGTTTTTATCAAAATCCTTAACTCTCCACTTTCCCCAATCATTCATGTAACTTGACCACTAATCATCTTAATTTAAATCCTATGATCTTAATCATCTAAACTGCATCACATGCCCGATTTCAAACAAAAACAAACTTTTAATTCTCCAACTTACCAACTGATTTCTACGAGGAATTGTAGCTTGTCCGAGCCAAGAAAAGTGAAGACAATGGCTCTGCGGCTCACCGAGTATGGTCGTATGATCACCCAAATCCGAGCCCGCAGAGGGTGCGATTCAGGTGACGCACTTGTGGCCTCGGGCGCTGACATAAAGCGCAAGTGTAGCCGCCGCTGCGGCCGCCACGCCGGCTCGCGGAGGCGGGCGAGGGCGGAAAGCCGCTTACATGTGCCCGGAAAGAAGAGGGTCGAAAGCACCTGTCACGCACGGAGATCCGCTAAGAGGAGAGTGAGGGATGGTGTTGCGAGGGAGCCCTACGCAATGTACCGCAGGAACGTGGGTTTCCGCTTATAGCGGCTCCCACGCCACTGGAGCGAGACAAAGGTGTGACGGGCATGTAAGGGCAAAAGCGACATTTAAGGTTTCCACAAAGATGTGGCGCAAGGCCGTGCCGCCAGGAGGCGCTTATTGTTGCCGGGCGCAGGCTCGCGGGTAAGGCGCTGGCCGCCGGGTCGACCGGAATGATCATGACAACTGTCACGGTGAGGTTCACGGAACCGATCACGGAGCTCAAGGGGAAAAGGAGAGGGAGAAAGGGAGGGGCGGGTCAGGGGGTCAAACTCCATTAAGAGTGAACACCCCTCCCTACTTAAGCAAAATGGATCTCCACTAGAGCTCCCCTATAGCTTCACACTATCTCTGTATTCTCACGAGGCTGAAGACGCGACCGAATCCGAATTCTTCAGACGTCTCCATCGCGCACAACTTCAAGCTCTCAGCCCTCGTGAACAAACAAGGGACCGAATCCGAATTCTTCGGACGTCTCCATCACAAGCATGCCTTCAAGCTCTCAAATCGTGAACAAAGCAGGGAAAAAGGGGGGGTGGTGCTGGCTCTTCTCTCCCTCCCTTAATTCAATTCATTAAAACCTAAGTCCTCACATATTATTATTATTACTATTTATATTAATATTATTATTATTTTAAACTTGAGTAACAACAACTAATCCCTTTTTAATTTGATTTAATCCTAGAAGCTCTTAATATTTTCTTTAATTTCATTAGTATTATTTAATTCCTTCGATTATTTATCAACTCATACAATATTACAATTAAATATTGTGGGATTCGGGCTATCATTCAAAACCATCCGGGTCCATCACTTCCGGCTTTCTGGCTCAGCCCGATCTACTTTTTGTATCGGAACCCTCATCTTTGGTTCGTATCGCCAGTTAAATACTCGAATTTCATTCCACTTAGTAATCCTTTTCAATTAATTGAATCGAACCTAATTCTAATTGCCCCGGCCCAACATGGCCTTCTATGGCCCAATTTCCTATGAGGCTGGGGTTTAGACCCATTAACTCCCGATTTTCTCCAAATTTTAGTTTTACCAAAAATAAATTCATTTTAGAAAAAATCACACTTGTTGAAATTTTCCTAAAATTTCAATTTTAGCATTGAAAAGTTTTGGGTTCGCTACACTTTTGTCATCGGGCTCGATTCGGAAATGGGCTTTGGGTCTAAGAAGGGCAACGGTTCGGTGGACCCATGGGATCGGATCTTGGGAAGGGCATGGTGGTTTACATCCAAGGAGACCAAAGGGTTAGGGTTCCGAAGGTGATTATGCCCTAGACTCGAGAGGGAATGCCTCGAGATCTGACGCAGAGGACCATATGTGATTCCGCGATGCGTGTGTCTAGATAGAAGCCACGTGTCTTACTACTTTTACCCCTATCATATATATATATATATATATATATATATATATATATATATATATATATATATATATAGTGATTACACTATTTTCGGACATCATCACTGGACATCTTTTTTCATTCATCGCTTACAGTATTTTAACTAAATTCACTATATGGATGCGAAAGAACATCAGTCAATAAGTAAAGATGTCACTTTTGTACAATTTATACTTAGATTGCAGGTCCTTCATCTTAACGTGAAATTTTTATACGGTTGGAAATTTCACCATTTAATACGAAGCATCTACAAATTTCTAAATTGTATGAAATCAATGGCTTATTTTTCGATGTTCTTTTCCATCCATACGAAGTAGATTTGGTTAAAATACTATGCAAAACCAATGAATGATCGAATGATGTCAAATCTGTATATCAAAATAAATGGCCCCACGATCCTAACCTATATATATATATACACACACACACACACTTCCGCTTTAGTGCTATAGATAGACTTTTTAAAAATTAAAATATCCAAATTTCTAGGAAAATTTCAAAGTCCCAATTTAATTTTTAAAATTTTTAAAAAAATTAAAATTACATGTAAGACTATATTTTTAAAATTTAAAATACTCTAATTTCAAGTAGTAATGTCGCATTAGATTTTTTAAAAATAAAAATCTAAGGCCCTCGCTTAGTTTGGACGTTTTAGGCCATTTTCCATTTTCTACCAAACACGCTGAAAGACGCGAAAACACATTTGGTTGGATCGTTTTTGTAACAACCCGGGTTTTCATAGCACATATAAGTGACCTTTTATTAAACTGATTGTTCAGCTTACACACTTCCCAGTGACTTTTTTAGCTTTAGATGTTCGTAGATTAGGTACATTCCCATACGAAAGTTAAGTTGCAAACCCATAGTTTCATTCATCAATTTTATAGTCTACATATACTCAGAGTCAACTATACACTTAACTGTCACTTCCATCTTCAGATCCGTACTTGTGTAACATACATATTTGTCAAACCTAACACAACTCGTAAATCTTAACATGATCATGTCACATACTTGTGTAAATATCAATCGTACATAGTCTGTGTGCACTCAATCTCAACAGCACTACCCGTGCTCATAATTCCAGTCACATAACCAGCCTCCCCGACTGCATACATTAAACATGGTGGTCCCACGGACCTAAGCCTCGATATATGTATGTTTCAACTCAAGACACGCGTGACGTATTAATCGGCATGAATATAATAAACATAAAACGCGTTGCTCTACTAGGAGCAAATACGCTTACATAATAAAAAAATTATCACTTTTATAATTCATTGATAAATCATTCAAACATAAATCAAGTATGTATAAATTACAAAATTTACCACGTAACATCCATTCAATATAAACTCTACCACTTAACATTTGTTGCAAACATAAATTTTACAATTTTTCAAACGTGAAACCTTCTCAATTTAGCATTCATCTAAACATACACTTTTACCCACTTAACATTTATGCAAACATAACCGCATCAAGCTTAGTATTTAGTCAAATGTAAAATTTTACCAAATAACATTTCTTACCATGTAACATCCATTCAAATATAAATTTTACCTCATAACATTAATGGTCAGGGCTAACCGCCATGACACCATACTTTCTTTTGTCAGGCTAACCGCCATGATATCATTACCTTCAATGCATCAGTCAGAGCAATTCCTGTTCCCCACCCACAACATAACATTCGTTCATTTCCCCTTTTTGGGGACATATCATATTTCACTTTCTGAGAACATAACATATTTGTTTGTTCATAAGAAATCATAAATGAAGCATTTCAGCATAAATAAACATGACACATAAACTTAATATTAACATTCGCTCATTACCCTTCCCCCTACACACACTCATTTCTCCTTTTTATGGACATTCTTCTTCTCTTTTTTTTTACAAAGAAAATCATAAATAAAGCCTTTAATACTGGAAATATCACTTTTAGAGTTCATAAAAAAAACAAAACATCAATAAATCATTCATCAATTAACTGAAAAAAAATATCGGGGTTTATCTACTGTTAACTCACCTGATAATCCCTTTTATTTTAGTTGGATTTTTTTCCCAACTATTGTAGGTACTGTCGTTCTACGGACAGCATTTCCTCAATGATCAATGATCAAGAATTTTAACAATATATATAAAAAAAATTTACAAAACTTTTTTCTTTCTCTCTCTCCTTCTCTTTCCCTTCCTCTATTTTCTTTTTTCACGACCGTTTCTCTCTCTTCTTCTTTTTTTTGTTTCCTTTCCCTCTCCCTTCTTTTTCTCTTCTTTCTTTCTCCTCTTCTCTCTCTTTGCCTGCACTCTCCCTCTCTCTTTTACTTTTTCTCTTCCCCTCTCTTTTCCCCTCTTTCTTTCCTTTCTCTCCCTCCCTATTTCTTCTTCTCTTCTTCTTTTCATTCTATCCGATCCCTCCCTCTTGGCCATTGGGCTACTTGATTATTTATGGGGCTTTGAGGCGGTGGGGTGCAGCTTCATAGAACCTGCCATTTTTTATTTTAATTTTTTAAATACAAAAATCAAGATGATAAACATCATCTTTAAATCATATTATTATTATTATTATTTTTTAACTAAAATAAAAAATAAACGAAAAGCCGGAAAATGAAATTGGGTTGAAAAATGGAAAATAGAAAATGACAAAAAGTCGGTTTTTTAGTCTTGGAAAACGACAATGGCATTGTTGTAAATAAGCCCAGCTCCAAAATTAATTATAAAAAAATATATATAATATCATGTTTATCATTTTTTATTTTTAAAATATATTTTGAACTTTTATTATTATAAAATAATCATGTTTGTTCTTTTTTATTTTTTATATTTTATATTTTATAAAAATATCATGTTTGTCATTTTTTTATTTTTTAAAATATATTTGTTTAACTTTATCTATTATAAAAATATATAAAAATATATTATTTTTATATTTTTGAACTTTATAAAAATATTCATCTTTCATTTTCTGTTTCTGAAAACAGTTTTCAATTTGTTTAGTTTCCAATAAATAAAACTAAATAATTTTTTTATTTTTCTGCTTTTAAAAACTCAACAGAAAATCTCTTTAGTTTTCTGCGTTTTTCACCTCAAACCAAACGGCTCCTAAAATTTTGAGAAAATTTCAAAATTTTAATTTATATTTAACATTTTTTTAATTAAAATTATATAGACTCCCATAAATATATAGATAGATATTTTTAAAATTAAAAATACTCAAATTCTAAAACCTAAGTCTAGTTTTCTTATTTTGCATTTTTTAAAAATTAAAATTAGAGTCACATTTTTTGTTAGTAAAATAGATAGATTTGGTTATTAATACAGATAGATATATAATTTTTTAATTTTAAATATTGATATAAAAAAACAAATCCATTGCAAATTATTTAAATAAATAAAAGCTAACACAACACTGGAAAGTGGAAAGCAACAAATGGGCGCACCCGCGCGGCGACGGTTGCGCTCCTGTCCTGGATCTCCACGGAAGCGCTTCTCCTCGCTCCGTTGAGATTCATCATTATCCCTTTCAATCCGCAAAACTATCGCGGAAATCCAGCAAACGGAATTCAAATGTCGATCCTCAAACCTTATCCTCCCTCTTATCTCGCCTTTAAATTCCCGAAACCAATCCTCCATTTCTCCACCTCCTCCTCCTTGCTCACCAATCCCCCTCCTCTCGTCTTCTCCTCTTTTCACTCGAAGGATTCCATGCCTGGGACCTCCTCCTCCTCCGCCCTCCCCCCTCTTCCCGAGGATCGGGTTGTTGTTGGCTGCGGGATGGCGTGCGTTGACTATGTCGCGGTCGTCGACGCCTTCCCCGTGCCTGATGAGAAGGTGCGGACCGAAAACGTGCGGGTATGTCGCTAACTCTATTGAGAGTCCGGATTCGGGGCATTGGTGATCATTGTTGTTGATGTTTTGATTGTTAATTTAGGTTCTTGGAGGTGGTAATTGCGGGAATGCTTTGACTTGCGCGGCTCGTTTGGGCTTGAAACCCAGAATCATCACCAAGGTATCGTGTGTTTATTTGTAGTTTATTTATCTAGTGATTATCCTGCTGGTTTTAATTTGAAGGTTAGCAAGTGTACTATTGGTCTAGTGTTTCTAGCAGTAGCTAGAATTTTTCTTTTTTTGGTTGATTAGCGTAATAGGTATTATATGATTACTTGTTTAGTGCTGGGAGTGATTGTTATGCTGTTATTTAGATGATGGAAATTTTAGACTTCAGATAGTGTCCCTTGTGGTTGCTAGATGCTATTTTCTGGGTTAGTATATTAGCTTTTATTTGATTTCTATTTAGTTTATAAAGCACTGGGAGTTATTTTCAAGTTATGATTTTGATGATGCAGTATTTCTAATTATTATATAAAAAGGACAGCCCGGTGCTACAAAGCTCCCGCATTGCTAAGTATTATATGATTATTTTTTATTGTCCTGCTGTATTTTGATGATGATTAGTATGTTATTGAGTTCGAGTATCAAGTAGTAGCTAAAGGTTATTTTCATGATTAGCATATTAATTTTTATATTTGCATTTATTTAGTTCATGAGGATTATGAGCAAAACCCTATTGCTATTTGGAGGAAATGTAGTGTTGATCTAGTCTCAACTAGTAGCTGATACTTGTTCTCATTATTCTTTTTTGATGTTTTAGTTTTTGCTTGTGTTTTGGTTTGACATATTTGTGTTTATAAGGATGATTTGTTATCAGGTTGCTGAAGATGGTAAATGGAAAACTATTTTAGCAGAGTTTGATCGTGATGGAGTGGATACTTCTTATGTTGCGGTTTGCTGCTTGTGTTTCTTGCCTTTTTTTTTGTTGGGAAGCTCGTCCACATGATAAGTCATGCAAAATTTTTGTAAAGCTTGATGCTATTTTCTAATTCTTTGTGACTAATTAAAATCCACTCATTGTGTCAGATATCAAAGGAGGGGAGTTCGATGTTTTCATTCGTGATTGTTGATGATCAGACGTAAGATTAGTTTGTATCCAGTTTTACTCCAAACATATGTAAATAATAGTAAATGTCAGGATATTATTCTGTTATTTATTTGGTAATTCCATTGCAATAAGCTACTCCTTTTGATATGTAGACTGTAGATAATAATTATACTATGCATTTAGTGATTGTGAGATTCCCTGACTAAATTTTGGTTTTGATAATAATTGTATATGTACCTTTGAAATTTTTTCCTCAGCTTTGTTCTCAGAATGTTATAAGTGGACATATTAGTTATCCTCCTTCAAATAGTTCTTTATGTTAGGAAAAGATAATTACTCAATTGTATTCCACTAATCAAGGTTACACATATATAGATATACACAGGTAGATATATATATGGATATACAACTATATAGATATGTACAACTAACACCCCCCTCAAATTCACGGGATCAAACAATCCGAGTTTGGACAAAAGAAAATCATGTTGCACTCGTGGTTCAGAATATGGTGAATCGACAAGTCGGGCGCCGGAAGGAACAAACCGAGGAGCCGTGGATGCCTTTGTCAGATTGGTCACGCAAAAGAAAGCATCAATACCATTATGCTTGAGAGTGAATGTTTCAGTGATTCAGAGCGATCCAATAGCACTAGTGTTTTCACATCAAGGAGTCGGGCACGTAGATGCAACACCAAGGTCTCAAGGAGCCACAGAACCAAACAATCTCCTCAACAAGTAGGGCCATGGCGCTGAAGCTCAAATTTCTGCTAGACCGAAAAACACCGCTTGCTTCTTAGACTTCCGTGCAACGGTAGTAAGAGCCCAAGAACAAAATGTAAGCCAAGAATGTAATCCACGCATCACCGGATCACTAGCCCAAGTAGCATCGAGTAGGCACAAAGTCGCAGAGGATCAAGCTACGGAGAAAAAGAGACCACGGTGACGAAGTCTCCCTGAGGTAGCGCAAGAGCCGCATCAAATGAGCATAGTGAATGTAAGTAGGTGCATTGACAAACCGCTCAAAACATGCACAACATAAGCAATGTCCGTCAAATGATGGTAAAGTAGACCAAACTCCCAACTAATCAAGGTAGCTTGTCGGATCTGCAAGTAAGGGAGCCCCTCACCGTAACGCAGCAAATAAGATGAATCTCCATAGGAGTGGCCGCTACGCGAGAGCCGCAGAGCGGCCCGAGCCGTAATATCATAAGTGTAACGCCATTTGACAATTGAAAACCATCTGAAGTAGAAGTAACCTCGATACCCAAAAAATAGCTCAACCGTCCAAGATCAGTCATCTGAAAATGCTGTTGAAGATGATGCTTGACAAACTCCACATAAACAGGGTTATTACCGGTGATAATCATATCATCCACATAGAGCAACAAAAGAGTTCGACCACGAGAAGAGGAGTACACAAACAAAGCCGGATCATGCGGACTATGCTGAAAACCAACGCCGTTATAGCAGACCGAATGCTCAAATCCAGCCCCGAGCCCTGCTTGAAACCATAGAGGCTCGATGATGCGGGATACAAGGGAAGATGAGAAAAGGAAAGGCCCTCGTAGGAAGCATGTACACCTTCAAGAAGGTCCCTGTGAAGAAATGCATTCTTCACATCAAGCTGAAAGAGAGACAACGGCGAACAACAGCGACAACAATAAGAGCTCGAACGGTAGTCATGTGAACCACAGGAGCAAAAGTTTCATCATAGTCCCCGCCTCAAGCCCTCGCTAAAACCATGGGCCACGCAGGCAAGCCTCAGACCTCTCCACGAAACCATCGAGCGAAGTCTTGACCTTATAGACCCACTCTGCGTGTAATAAGAACTCGCACTGTGAGGAAGAGAAACCAGTCCCAAATAAAAGTGCTGCCCGAGAGCCTCCAACTCACGGACATAGGAGCTTGCCACTCGTGGATCCGGAATGTACCTCATGATAAGAAGTTGGCTCGGGAGAACTACCGGAAGCCGAGAGAGAGGGAAGATCAAATAGCCGAGAAGCAAGGTCGAGGCGGTTTGGTGAACGACGGTCACGAGTGGGATAAATGCGGCGCATGGAGGATCATCCACAGGACACTCGCTGAAGGAAGCCGGAGGCGCCGAGGGTGAAGGCTCAGGAGGAGGGCGAGAGTGACGAACATAGTAATAGGGAAGAGTGGGGATAGGAAACTGGATAGGAAGATCAGCAAACAATGGAGACACCAGCGGAGGTGAGGAAGTGGGAGACACAGAGGGAGGCGGAGAAACAGACGGAGGCAGGGAAGGCAAAGATGGTGGGGGTAATACAGGAAGTGGTAAGGTAGGCAATGGTGACAGTGAGGAACTGGACATCAATTGTCATAGTGGAGGAATGAGAGGATGAGACAGAGGGGACGAAGAAAGGACGATCCTCGATAAACGTGACATCGCGTGAGATACGAATGCGGCACGTGGCAAGATCATAACACCGATATCCCTTGTGCTCAGGACTATAACCAAGAAAGACACAAGGAACAGATTGAGCAAAGAGCTTAGTCCGCTCACGGGGCAAAAGAAGAACATAAATACGCCAAAAACACGTGAGGTGAGCATAACGTGAAGGGTGAGAGAAAAGACACTCACGAGACCTGTGACCTCAAGAAAGAGGAAAGTTGAAGGTTGATGAGATAGACAGCAGCTGAGATGTAAATTTCGTGCTGGGGTGGAACATAGGAGAGGCAATAAGAAGGGTAATGAGCACATACACCCTACTATGGCGATGGCTAGCTCCAATGAGGTCCCTGTAAGACAATCCTGCACACGACACGCAAACTCATCAAAAATAACAAGATAGCCAAGGGAAGCGAAGCTAGTCGGGAAATAAGGTTCATAGAAAGTCAAGTAATGTAGTTTACATCGTGAAGGTGGAAGAGTGGTGATTACTCAATTGTATTCCACTAATCAAGGTTACACATATATACACAGGTAGATATATATGGATATACAGCTGTATAGATATGTACAACTAACACTTTAGAGAGTTTTACATGGACAAAAATACACAAACATGTGTAATTATAGCTTGACAATTCCATCTTTAATAGTACCCTAACTCTATTTATAATTTCTAGGAGTCAGTAGGTAGTGTGTCACTGTAAAATTGTATGTCATGGTTAACCTCCATAAGCTCCGTCTTCCTGAATGTTGTGGCTTTGAAGGTATTTTCTTTTCCAATTAAAACATGATATACTTGCGTGTAAAGTATGGTAGTCTACTACGCCGGAAGATTATGCGTTAAGGCAATTTCAGGCAGTCAATGCCTTTAAAACAAGTTGCCACATTCTCTATTTGACCTCATTTAAAATAGTTTCTTTTATAATTCTTCTCTTGTCAGACTACAACAGTTTTCAAAAAGCTATAGAAAATATGTTTCAAACATCAAACATGCCAATAAAATTCATGTAGAATCTTATTATTTTGCTCTTATGTGGCCCATTCAGGATATAATTTCTTCACATTAAATGTTAGATATTGATTTTTTAGAAATTATTCACTTTCCACATTAGTTATGAAATATTGGTTTACCTTCCAGGAAAACGCTGCATATGTATATACACACCTGCATTGCTCCACCATGGTTTTAGATGATCTTCCTAGATCAAAATTGTTATCTGCCATGGATGGAGCTTAGATTTGTATACCTTGGATTGCAGTTTGGAAGGAATTGATTTTGCTGTTGCTGGAGAGGTAAATTCATATCAATACATGGACCTGCTTCCAGATGCATGTTTCTATTAGCAAGGTTTTTGACTTTTTTATGTGTTTAAATGCTATAGAATGAAAGGAAAAACTGAATTCTTTTTGCCAAAACTGCATGGATAGAAAATTTTTAAACTAATATTAGTTCCAATTAGTTTTTCTAATTTAGTGTTTCACTGTTCACATACAAGTTATGCCCAGCCCTAAAATATAGCAAACTCTATTGAGTACATAGTTTCAACTGATTTATAGTTTCTTTTAAAACTTCGATTCTTATGGGAGTTTTCTTTTTTGGATTAAAGCCATTAATAGTTGCTAAAATGAGGATTATTGTTTGTTTTGGCCCCTAAAGTGAAAAATGTTTGTTTTGAGTCTTTTGACCCCTAAATACCAAACTTTAGTCATTTAAGCCCCTTTTTTCTGGAACCTGCTGATATCGCAAGATGTGTTGACATGGCATATGATAAGGCATGCCACATCATTTGCCACATGGCAAAAAGTCATATAAAACAACAACAACAACAACAACTAAGCCTTAATCCCACATTAGATGGCAAAAAGTCATATAAAAATTCAAAAAAAAAAAATAATAATATTTCTTCACTGATATTTTTTTTAAAATATTTGCTATGTGGCGTATGAAGTGGCACATCAAATGCTATGCCAACGCACTCCCCCCAAATCATAAAACTTCAAATGATCATTGGATGGTGGGCCAATAGTGGCTAAAGTTTTGTAGTTTGGGGGGCTCTAATGAACATGTTTTCACTTTAGGGATCACAAGGAACAATGACCCCCTAGATAAATTCTTATGATTATAATGTTTTTGTCATTCGTGGCAAATGATTTTTACTCTTTTTTCGCTTTATCAATGCATTTATTATTGTTTCTCACGGACATTTTCATTGACCTATATTGACATATCCAGTGATATACTAATAATACATACAATTGTTGTTTATCAGGCAGCTCAGATGAACATACCTATTGTTATTGATGCAGAAAGGGTGATACCAGGATTAGATGATCTTCTTCATTTAGCAAGTTATGTTGTATGTGCCGAAAATTTTCCTCAGGTATATGAATGATGAGATGACACATATCACCATCCTGGCTTGTATTGAAAGATTACTATCAGATCAACAACTTTGGTTGGTCATCTGCAAATTATATATAATTGTTAGAAAACTGAAAACTCTCTTTCCTTATTATTATTTTCACTGGAAAAAAAAGCACTTTTCTAAATTATGCATGATTACGAAGAGACATGCATCATATTTTCA
Source organism: Dioscorea zingiberensis (assembly GCA_026586065.1). Lineage (NCBI taxonomy): Eukaryota > Viridiplantae > Streptophyta > Magnoliopsida > Dioscoreales > Dioscoreaceae > Dioscorea > Dioscorea zingiberensis. The sequence goes on from CM048824.1 coordinate 10,675,508, forward strand.
TTCTAAGCACCTGTATAACTTATCTCATATTAGCAATTTAGAACATGTATTTCTTTGCTAATTTGTTGTGATCCTTTTTGGAAGTCATTATTTTAATTCTAAATGGCAGGCCTGGACAGCCGCTCCATCCATTGCTTGTGCGCTTGTGTCCCTCCTTCTACAATTTCCACGAACGAAATTTGTGATTGTGACCCTTGGCAGCAATGGTTGTATAATGCTGGAGAGAAGCTTCTCAGGTGAGTACTCCCAAGCAGACACTATTTTGACTAAGTCTCTACTGTGAACTAGATGGCATATTGTTGAACATATCTATTCATGTGAAATCCTATTTTGATTATCCTCATAGAATTAACTTATTTGTATCCACAATTGATTTTTTTTAACTTCATTCAAAGTTAACTTATCTTGATTAGGTGAAGATCCTAACATGAAAACAAAAGATATAGAGAACTTGGTTGGATCTTTGAAGCTGAGGATTGAAAAAACTCAACCTACTCCAATATGCATATCATCGGTATTTCCAAACTACCCATCTAAGCTTTCTGTTTTCCTTTCTCTCATAGTAGCAGTCTTGTGTTAGTTGACTGTTTCTAGAAATGTATACTTATAACTTGAAAGGATGCTTTCTTGCATTATCTCTGGAGCCATTGACCAATTCCTCATGACAATTTCATATTAAGCTGGAGGAATATGCATAATTTGGAAGTGAATGAACGAGCATGTTCCTGCTTAGTAATCCTGGATACACAAAGTTGATTTTAAATCCACTAACTTCTTTTATAATAAACTGTAAAACTCTTTATGCCTCATCTAGCTAGTTTTAGGAATTTTCAGGATTTCAATATAAAATTTTGATGCTTTGCAAACATCTTGTCTGTGTGCATCATTGTTCTTATTATTTTCCTCAGTTTGCAAGTTGGTTGTGCATGACTTTTGAACAAATTCTTACTGCAAGCTAACACCATTCCTGTTCTCATCCTCAGCCAATTATGAGACTGTCTGCAGATGGCATAGGCACAGTTAATGGCAGATTGCTTTTGGGCACTGCAGAGTCCATAGCCCCCTCAGAGCTTGTTGACACTACAGGAGCTGGAGATGCATTTGTAGGTGCAGTTCTTTATGGTATGTGACACAAATCTGCTCTTTCCTGAGTTTTACAGTTCTGCTTATTTAATATTTCCTGCAAAAGCTGATTTTACTATGAGATCTTCAAGCTACCAATTTAATAACTTTTGTTACTAGTGTTCTTGTATAAATGCTCAGTCTATTCTATTTTATTTTGTTTCAGCTTTATGTGCAGGAATGTCTCCTGAGAAAATGCTTCCTTTTGCAGCTCAAGTGGTAATTTATCTCACTTTCATCTTCCCCTTGTTAGATCTGTTATAAACAATATATACACTGAAGCAATTCAGCTAAGAAATTTATTGCTGATCATATGGGAAACGTTTCCGAGTCATTTATACTGCTTCACAATTGCTTAATCACTGAGCCATATATTAAATGAGATGTTTCTTTATCAGGCGGCTGCGAGTTGCAGAGAAATGGGTGCTCGTCCTGGCCTACCTCAACGAACAGATCCCCGCCTGGCCCCATTCTTGCACTAAACCATTTCAACTTGTATAGAAAGTTTTTTTTTTTCTGTGATCATAGGAAAATAAAAACTGGATAAGTTGAGCCTTCTGCTATTCAAGCTTTCTTTCATTGTTTATTCTTTTATTTTCAAGCAATATTTCCAAACTATCAACAAGTATGGTTATTTAGCTCAAATGTTTACATGTGGGGCATTCACATCTATGAATTTGACACATAACTGTTTATGATATTCATGTACATGCTTTCCAAAAGCCTCTGGATTTGATTTGATGGCAGTTCAGGCAAATGCATGCCTGGCAGCATACTGGTGAGGTATCTTTTGATGGGAAGTGCAATCCCAGGGTTCCTAAAGAAGCCTGGAAAAGGTATCAGATTCACTTGAAAAGCTTTAAAAAAAAAAACCATGTTTGATGATTCCAGACTCCAGTGGAACTTGACACACCTCCACTTTACTCTTTAAACAAATACTATATATTATTGTGTGGATAAGCTTTGCTGAAACTCCAGTGATTGATTTGTGGCTCTGTTGGGTGGAGTATGACATGCATAAAGAACTAATAATATAAAATGTTATTATGGAAATGGTACACTTAAATTTGAGAGCACTTGCCTCTACCTAAACACTCATCTTTTACTAAAATAGACCTAAAAAAAAAGAAGCTTTTTGAAATAGATTATTCAAAAGAATCTTAAGAATATAGTCTAATATTACATGTATGCCTCCTAATGACCAAAGTTTTAACTCATTATCTTAATCAATTGTTGGTTGGTTTTAAAGTTAAGGTTAATAATTCACTGATGGTGTGACCAAATGGGTTAATAACTTAACATGGTTCATTGTGCATAGTAACAATTTTTTTATTAAATTGAAAGGATAAATCATATTTATTAAATTAAAAAAAAATTCATAGCACGAGCATAGAATTGGGTAGAATAGAATTAAAATTTTCAGTCATTTGCCAATATATAATTAAAACTTTTGGAGGGCTTAAATAAAAAAAAAAACCGCATTTCAATGGAGAGGTCATTTAGCTCAAAAGAACAACGTAACACACTCTCTAAAGCTATACGGTTTTTAAAAGACTGTTTAGCTCAAGAGAATAATATGACACACACTCTAAAGCTAAACAATGTTTGAAAGGCCGTTTAGCTTTAAGGATTAAGACAGTATAGAGCTAAACGTTATTTCAAAGACCTGTTAGTTCTAGAGAGCAACGCAACACACTCTTTAGAGCTAAACAGGCTAAACAACCTTCCAAAGGCCTTTAAGCTCCAAAGAACGAGACAACACATTATTTAGAGCTAAACGGCCTCCAAAGTGCAACATAATACACTCTCTTGAGCTAAATGACATTTAAAAGATCATTTAGCTTTGAGGACCCTATTTTGGACCGAAAAACATTTGTGAAAGATCGTTTGGTTCTAGGAGTAACCCAAAACACTCTTTGAGAAGCCGTTTAGTTCTAGCGTGCTCTAGATATAAAATATTATATTTTTATTAATATCTAAAAAAAATATTTTTAAACCTAGACAGTATCCAATTAGGGTTGTCAAACAATCAAGTTGTTCATGAGCAGCTCGAGATCGGTTTGGTAAAAGCTCGAGCTCGGCTCGGAATTTCAAGCTTTCAAGCCAAGCTCAAGCTTCAATTTCGAACTCAAAATTAATTTCAAGTCAAGCTCGATCAAGCTCCGCTCGAAAGATCAAAATTTAATATTAATATATTAATATATATAATATAAATATTAGTAAAAAATTAATAAATATTATAATATATAAATAAAATATTTAATATTTAGTATTGATATATAATATATAATATAAAAAAATTAATTTATAAATAATTTTTTAATTTCAAATTAAATCCAAGATTTCAAAATTATAATTCAATTCTTAATTTCGGAAATTTGTTCTAACTATACTTTTGAAATAAATCGAAATGTAATCCTCGGAAAGAACTTATTCGGAAATTTAATTTCGGCATCAAGTTAAGTTTATTTCAAATGCCCTGGCCCCATCAAGCTCTCTACTGCTTACGTACTCTATTTCCTATTTCCGATCAAACCTTGAATGATGATAGCGCACTAGATCATTTTTACAAATAAAATGATTTTGAGATTAAAAAATAATAATATATATATAAAATTATATATATATATATATATATATATATATATATATTGACAAAACCACCCGTTAATTTTTCATCCAAAAATCAAGAAAAACGCCAAAAGAAAAGCCAAAGGTGCGGTCCCATCAGGGCCGTCCAATCCCTCTGATATATTATTCACAAAATCACCTTTTTATACCTGTCACTCTTCCCGCACGTGTCTCAGCAGCATCCCCACGTGAGGGACGGGTTGTGGTGGGCGAGGGAGCCACAAATGTCGCCATCTTGGCTCGCATTGGTCCATGGTCAAAACGAAGAATGCATTACCCAATGGACGGCTTCCACGTTGACACGTCACTGGATAGCCTCTGGTCAACTCTTTGACCGAATGAGTACGTGGGTGGCCCCCACTTCCTGTTCCTCCCTGTCCTTTTATTATAATCATGTTTGATATCTCGCGCCCACAAACAAAACGAGTGTGTGTGTGTGATCCCTGCTGCTTTGGATTATGTTGGCTCTCAATCCGCTGAGTCAACTAGTGCATAATATCCTCTATATATATATATATATATATATAATTTCAAAATTTAAATTTAAATTATTTAGAAATGTTCAAAAACATAATAAAAAACTTTTGTGATATAAACTTCAAGGTAGTGTTAGAAAAGATACTAAGTTTAATCAATTATATGATGTTTAGTTCAAGAATATCAAATGTATGGATTTACATGTTCATCGGGTAAATTTTTGGGTGAGTATTATAGTTTGCTCTTGTTTCAAATTAAATATTGAATTTCAATTTGTATCAAAACGATTACTAAACTTCAATTTGATTACACCGATAGTAAGACATCGTGATTCCTAAAGATTTGTCAAAATGGTTGTCGAAAGTCTATGTCATATAGTGTCACGTCAGCAACTTATGCCCCGTAAGCTTCCCTTTTCTCTTTTCCTCTCTCTCCTCTATGAGTTGTTGATGTGGCACTGTATAATATGGACCTCTGGTGGCCACATCAACGGATTCTCGCCAGAAACCCCAATGTACCATACCGGTGCAATCAAATTGAAGTTTAGGTTCCATTTTAATACAAATCAAAATTCAATGCTCATTTTGAAACAACAGCAAACTCACTATCCACGCAAAAAATTTACCCCATGTTCATCATTTTATTTCTGAACATTGTAAAAGTTTTCTAATGTAAAATCACTCTTTTATATTAAATTATAATTTTTGTATGAATTTATTATATAAAAATATTAAAAAAAGTATTTTTAATATAAAAAAGATATTTTGAATGAAAAAGAGAAGCGTGTATTTTATTAGTGACAAAAAAAGGTTTTTTCTTTACTAGAATTTGTTTTTGTCCATTAATCAAGATAAGAGCCCAAAATATCAAAGTCTTTTTCAAGGTATTGAAGAAGGTTTGTTTTGTTGGGGTTTGGAGTATAACAAGCAAACGATGGGAGCACACCATTGTTTGTAGAAGAGGTCCCTACTCTCATTGTAATTTTTATTGAATAGTGGATTATTGTTTATCGGTTTGTCCGTGGACTTACCCCTATTGTGGGTGAATCACATAATTCTTAGTGTCTTTATTGTTTGGCATTTGCTTGAATCCTTTTGAATCATTATCATAAACTTGTATCCATTATTATCGGTGTTAGATTGATTTGTTTGTATTGACACTGACGACTGCACATAAAAAAAAAAGGAGATTAGTATGGAAGAATATAGTGTTTAATTTCTAAAAATGGCAATTATCTATTTTTTATATTGATATTATTTAATACAAAATGATTGCCTATTCTTTAAATAAATAACATGGGTTTTGAAAAAATATTTTTTCTGCATTACCAAATGAATAAATATTAGATGAAATACATCAATTCAAACCTTTTTTAATTTTATTTTTGGTGCTTGTAATAATAATTTGATCTAAACTATTTAAATTATATGAAAAAGAAAAATATTTATTTAGTTTGATTTCATAAGAAAAAATTGGTCATACTCTGAGATGACACTTGATCCAACTCATGAATTTGATTGCAACATCCCAACAGGAACCCACATTAAAATCATGTCCTTGCAATAGTTGCCCCATATGTAAATTATGCAATGTGCTGGTGGCTGGGCTGGGGTTAATATCAACAATATGCTATTTTTGTTTAAATTATTAGCTATTTTTCCATATTTCTTTATTGTAAAGTCTACATCACTTAATCCAAAGTTAGAAAATTAATCAATTAAATTAGGTAAGAGATATATTCATAAAGAAAAAAGTTAAAAAAGTATTTCACTTTTTTGTCTCGTAAAAAACGTTTTATATGTTCATGTCTAAATCTCCATATTAGAAAGAGAAATATTTAGTTTGTCTTTGAACTAACTCACATCAGAAATTTTTTTATTAAAAAAAAATCAATTCGATCTAATCTACTCGAAGGGATCAAGCTTTGATAATATTAGTATTGATTAGACACAATAGAAAGACATGTAAAACCTTAGCTCCATCTTGAAGTATATGAGAGGATTAATTAAACATCTTGTGTTGATGTTGAGATCTACTTTTTTTTGGGGATCAGAACAGATCTAGATCAACAGATAAGAGAGGTTGGTGAAGGTTTAAGTATTTCACTTGATTTTAAGAGAGAGATGGGCTATGAACATGATTTCTCGAACAGACTCCTTCATGTTTGCAGGATCAGCATCACCCCAGAAATATGGCCTTAAGGGATCGAACCTCATTAGGAGAAGAAGCTGTAGAGGAAGAGGATGTGAGCACTCATGCTCCAGGAGCCTATGATGCTCAAATCAGGGACTCAAAATGAAAAAGAGTAAGGAGGAGAGAGAGAGAGAAAGTAGGGAGAATTCCGAAAGTGAAAGTAGTGCACAAGTTAGGGATCAATCTCAGTCGACTTAGAATGTTGGATCAAATGCCTTCTTCGTGAGCCAATGACCTTCTTATATAGCCCCCAGTTTGGAGACCTTTGGCTAGTTAGAAAATAACTGACTCCAGCATAAAAGACAGTTAGTTGTCAGTTTTCAATATCTTTAGGGTCTTCTGAAACTATTCTTCATTATAAGATGACCAGATAATACCCTTAATTAATAAACTAATGTGGTTTATCCACTTATTCAAAAAAAAAAAAAGGATGACCAGATAATTATGATGACAATTGATCTCTCATCCGGGCATTAATTTGTCGTGTCCTCAAATATTTTTCCCATAACATCTTGTATATATGACTCGAATTCAAACAACATTAGTCAAAAATTACGGGACATAGCATGAAAAAACTAAAAATAATAATTCCTCACATTAATTAGACCAAGTAGTTACATAAATACCAAATAACAAGTTTATTATGGTTTCAAACTTTATATATTTCTGTCTTCCGTGTGTATGTATATGGAGATCTTATTTTCATATATATAAAAAAACATATCGAGTTTGGCTATTATTTTTTTAAAAAAATAAGATCTCTATCTTTTTAGTTTTATCTATTTTTATTATCTTAAATGTAAGTTTTTATAAATCTTGTTTTCATACAATATGAAATAAGGGTTTATCCACCTCTTTGAAAAATAGAAAAACTCTTTTTATCTTAATAAATTAAATCCTAGTTTAAGCCATTCCATCTCAGTGGACTCAAAATGCATCGTACAAAATCAGAATACCTTCTTCATGAGCTGAGGACTCCTTGTATAACTTAGGGACTGTTGGCTAGCTAGGAGACAACTCACTACCAACTAGGAGACAAGCTGAATGTCAGCTTGGAGACAGTTTTCAGCACCTTTTGGGGTCTTTTGGAACCTATTCTCCACCATCAGATGATCAAATGATTATGATGACAGTTGAACTCTCATCTAAATGCCATGTTATAAGATATTTTTCCAATGACATCTTGTATGTATGACTTCAATTTAAAAAACATTAGTCAAAATTAGGAGACCTAACATGAACACACTAAAAATAATAATTCCTCATATTAATTAGACCAAGTAGATACACAAATTCCAAGTTTATGAGACACCATCATTCAAAACAAATTTATGGTTTCAAACTTTATATTTTGTTTTCCATGTTTTTAAATTTTACATACCTGTGATTTTAGTTGGATACATATCTTTTTATTCGAACTTATGATTTCCGTTCAATGCGGCATTATAGTTATTTTCATATTAAAAAAAAACATACGAAAAGTAAAATGATAAGATATGTATTCGAGTTTTGCTATTATTTTTTAAAAATAAGAGTTTTATCTATTTTTATTAAAAAAATTTATACATGAAATATGAGTCATTATCCACATCTTAAAAAAAAATAGAAAAACTTTTTTTTTATCTTAATAAATTAAATCCTAATTTAAGTCATTCCATCATCAGGTGTTTATCTCCATCTTCTCCAAACCCTCACCTTTAGACTTGGGAGCCCCCTTCTCTCTCTCTCTCTCTCTCTCTCTCTCTCTCTCTCTCTCTCAACTTTGTATTGTATATATATTATAGATGCAGATAGAGCCTCCTTGTCAAATGTTTCTCTCTCCATCTAAAACTTAAAAACTCAGCTTAGACTTTTTGAACCTCCTCATCCATTAATATTAGTCATTAATACTCCCCCCTCTCTCTTTCTCTCTCTCTTTTATATATAACTTTGTGTATATGTTCTATCTATATATATATATAGATATAGCCTTCTTAACACTTATCCTCTAGCTCCTCATATTCTCTCTTTCTCTTTCTTTTTGCTCTCACTTTTAAGCTATAGCTAGCTCTCCATGGCCTCAAACTCAAACCCTGAAGCCATGGACACTGATCATACTCCGGCCAACCTCACCATCCAAGTAGAGAGGAACCCATCAGAGTCTCGTTTGTTAGAGCTTGGCATCAAGTCATGGCCTAAGTAAGTGCATATATCCTTCTTCTTCTTCTTCTTCTTCTTCTTCTTCTTCTTCATGTACTAATTAATATAATATATATTATCTTAATTTGTTAATGATTTGTGTACACACGTACGTACGTACGTACGTACGTACGTAGATGGGGTTGTCCTCCAGGGAAGTTTCCTCTAAAGTTTGATGCAGAGGAGACATGCTATCTTCTTAAAGGAAAGGTGAAGGCTTACACCAAAGGATCATCCACCGGCCAGTTTGTGGAGTTTGGAGCTGGAGACCTTGTTGTCATCCCCAAGGGTCTCAGTTGCACTTGGGATGTCTCTGTGGCTGTTGACAAGCACTACAAGTTTGATTCATCTAATTAGCAAACCCCCTCCTCCTCCTCCTCCTTAACCCTACCTAGCTAGCTCATCATCATCAATATTATTATTCTTTAATCTTCTCGTCTTGTTCTTACTTTTAATAATTAGATATATATGATCAAAAAAAAAAAAGGTTAATTAATTTCTCTATGTTATATATATATACTTTAGGATGGTGATGATCTGCAGTCAAAGAACACCCCACCAGTCAATGTGGGTGCCATTCAAAGTAATCTTATTTATTCTCTTGGTTGAGCTTTGAATGCTCCTTTTGACCATGTCTTATTAGTATATCCTCAAATGGCCCTCCAACTTATTATCTTGTAACTCTTGTAAGAATTCTAATCAATGAATGGAGGAAGAGGACCTTGTGTTCTCTTTCTCTCTCTCTCTCTTTTCTTTTCTTTTCTTTGCTCACATTCCAAGGTTTGAGGTTATCAATGGTGAAGAATGTGGACCATTGAGATGGAAATGGATGGTGAGGATGCAAAGGAGTGGCATTCATGGAGGAGTAGTACAAAGAGAATATACCAAAAGTACTAGGGTTTCTAGTTCTAGAAAAGAGGTTTGGAATTGGGTTGGGGGGGTTGAACTTGATTGATGGTCCTTTGCTTGTTAATTAGTAGGCCTTTTGATTTTGAGTTGGCCCCTCTTGTGGTTGTCATGCATCATGCTTGGCTCACTTTGGTTGTATGTTTTGTTGTTTTGGGTTTGGATGTTGCTGACAGCACTCATTTGTCATGTGCAAGCACCGAAGTTTTTCCAGAATAAAACCCCTCCAATGAATTTAATTAATTCATTTTTTTTATAAATTAATTATTAATCAAACAACAATAAATTATAAAGAATATATACACAACACTGTTTAGATCAGCTAAGAGGGTGTTTTTTTTTTTGGTCTGAAAGTGACACTTCGGGAAAGTGGATTAAAAGTATCTGTTTTTCGAAATGACCGTAAAATTAGACTCATGATGTTCTTTTGGTATAAGTGGTGACTGTTGGAAATGTTTACTTTTTCACTTCATGTGTTCTTTTTGGTGAAAGTGGGGTTGAAATGGGACTCTGGAGTGGGTTGTAATTAAAGTGAGGTTGAAATGATTTTTTATACCAAAGTTACTTCGTCACTTTGGTCCAAAATCGACTAAAATGAGTCTAGTTAATTTTTAGCGAAAGTTTCACTTTAACAAAAATGATCAAAGTTGGAATTCCGCCAAAAAAAAAAAAAAAAAAAACACCCATGATAGACTTTCCATACCCACTTTTTTCTCAAATTAATAAAAAAAAATTCACCTTTTATCTGCTTCCTAAAAGTGGAACTTCCACTCACTTCCACATGCCCCCACCACCTCTTAAACAAACACACACTAATTAATGGTTGCTTTAGGAGATAGAAAACATTGTTTAAGGCTATCTTAGTGTTAAATGAGTAAAGTTTATAAGTAGGCATGTTGCTAGCAATGTAAATAAACTTTATAGGCCTGCCATAGAACATTTATGTACAACATTAGGTTGTAAAGTACCAGTTACTTGTTTTATCTATGTACCATGTTTCACTTGCCTTCCAATAAACATATGACCATTAGACTAAACCTTGACCATGAACATTGTCATTTATTCTAGGTACTATGTATCAATGCCCCATAAACAAATACATGCATTAATAGACTAAGACTTGACTATGACAGCTCAAACTTGGTGAAAGACATGCTAAATTCATGTGTGACCAACTACTTAAAATATATATATTATAAAGAAAGAGAAGAAAAGTAGTAGTAAAATAGAGCTACTCATGAGGGGAAGAACCTACCAACCCATCTTCTTGTTCACATTAAAGAAAATTTATTATAGAACATGAAAGGGAACATTTGTACACCTATTTGTCCATATAAAGTTTCTATTTACTTGTATTGTTCTACTGACTCACAAGTAGTCACAAGGCTTATGAAATTATATGTTAAGGGTTTACAAATGCTTTTTTTTTTTTCAAATATTGTTTTAACTCTAGTAGAAGTTAAAAGTATAAATTGTCTTGCACAAGTAATAGAAATGTGTCATATGTAATAATGAGAATTTATAGGGGTATATATGTAAAAAAATACTTGGTTTCTTTCTTTTGAAGTATTGCTTCATTCAAGCTTTACTTCCCCAAAGGAAATCATTTTCCTAGGACACAATATGCATTCAATGCTAAATTGGTGGTTCTTCTGATAGCTCACCTACTCTAAATATTTTCAAACATTATACTACCATACATAGATATAATGTGTCAATATTTCAGACCAATTATTTGAGTCCTCAGTGTTCCCTTTCTAAACTTTAAAAGAGCTTTTCAATTATTAAAAACTCTTTAATAAAATCAAATGAGAAAAAAAAAGGCGACAGAATCCAAAGAAGAGTCAGCTTAACATGCTTTTATTTAAACAAGAGGTTGTTTCTACGCCACAACCCGTGACCTCCTGATCATAAGGCAACAACTCTATCATTGTACCAAAACTCCCCTTCAATAAAATCAAATGAGAGTTTTCGATAATTTAAAAAAACCAAAGAACTTTCTGAAAATCACAAACTTAAAAATGATATAGAATATTACTTTTCGACAAACTCATTCACTCGGCTTTGATATTTCGATATACCTTGTATTTCTCCTTTCCAATAAGAAATCTAAAGACAATAAAAGAACAAAAATGAACACAATAGCAAAACCTTAGCCTCCAACAACCAGGGATTCAAGTGTAAACCAAACACCATCACAAGGCTCAAAATCAAAAATACTCTGCAGACATAAATTGGAATAAAGTTTTGTCAGCATTGTGCAGTGATCCAGAGAATCTGTGCAGTTGTTTTGGCCATTGATTCCAGTCATTTGATCATAGACCTGTAGCTATCCATCCAGCACCTGGTCAGTCAGGTTTGTACAAAATGTCTGATATTCAGATTCAAAACACTATACCACTTTGAAATGTGTGTATATTATGTGGTTGCACGAAATGAAATAAAAACAATAAAACCTAAAGAAAATGCTTAAAATACATGGTTTGAGCACCAGAGTAGCTAAATAGTAATAATGTACATGGAAATGATGGATGGATCATGTTGTATCTTAACCGGACTCATTTCAGGGAGATTATGGCATTTTGCTTGTAAACAAATAAAAACATCATGTTAATCTTTTACAGAGAGAACACATAAAAGGTCTGAGATTACAACAGAAAGAAAACGCCGGAGGCTTCATTGGTGAGCCATCTTGACGGGGGAACGGACTAGTCTACATTGCAAAGCACATCAGTACCTGAACTCAGCAAGAAAATACTGATAACGGTAAATTATTCAATCACACGATCAAAGAATGTTAAGTGATTCACATCGATGGAGAAAATGCATGATATTAGCATCATTATTTCCATTTTTTTTCACACAGCATGCTTGGTTCATTTAGGGAAGAAACAATAGTCCTCCACAAAAGAATTACATGAGAACCTATGTATGGGAATTCACTTTGTCTGAAACTGATTCTGATGGTGACATTAGATCTTGGGCAATTAAAAATGCTGCATTTCACTTTACCTTCTAACTGGTACACTATTGAATATATTGCACAAAAGCTTAATCTGAATTATGAAACTGTAATTAACATCGACAAATATAATAGATCAGAATTCTACATGATGCACTTGACATATAGATAAGGGAGGCTTGGCAGGAAAGTTGAGGTTTGATACCATGAGTTGAGTATGCAGTCACAGAACCCAGGTTGCAGACACTACTCTTCAGCATTCTAAGGCATACTTCTGAACCTGAACACAATGAAAAGTAATTGCCTAAGTAACATAAACATAAAGTAGGCAGAAGAAAAAATTAAATTGTAATAAGATTACTAGTTAAGCCTACAAGAATTTCGCTACAAAATTTTATGATAATCAAATAAGCTTAATATCAGAAACAATGCACCATTTGGTTATCTGCAATAAAGCATTCACCATTGAGGGTCTAAGTAAATTTAACTTGTTGAGACAAAGACAGACATAAAAGGAAAAGATAGATAAACCATGCACAGATAAATTCAAAGGTTGGGCCTACCTACCATACTTTGGATAGCTCAACAAACATTCACAAGCAAATATTCATTTCAACCCCTTTATTTAACGCAGCAGGTTGACCGGTTAATCAGGGCTTGGGATGGTAAGACTGGGATGGTCCAGATATAGATCAGGTCCTCAGGTGAACCTAAACCCAAATTAACTTGAAACCACTAGCTTGAACCATCCCCATTATCTAGGAATTCAGGTATGAACAGCTTTATGGTTTATGCATTCAAAAACAAAAGGCAAGGATTTACATCTTTATGATACTAAATACTGGGTATGGCTCAAGCCAGCCTAACTTACATTCTATCTAGAAATAATAACAAGCCTGCCTAGTAAAAGAAGTGAGAACCTGACTCTTGTGGACTGGTGATCCAAAAATTGGATTTCGCAAATCCCTTGAAACCCAATAAACCAAAATCACATTACATGGCATAAAAGCAAAAATTCAAGAAGTCCCTGTAATAGCATTTTTCAGCAGTTTCCCTCATAATAAAGATAAATTTCGATGTGCCAAGCATAAAATTCCCAACATAAAATGCTCCAGAGAAACTCAAAATGACCTTAGCCTCACAAACTCTAGAATTTAGCAGATAATTTATTATAAAGACCATCAACATTACCACGTCTACAAGCAAATTGTGCCTCCCAGAATTTGTCCCATTTCGCATTTTTTTAAATCCAAGAGGATGTACTTCATCAAATGACTCATAGTGACTCCTGGTAAAAAAGAAAAGAACAACAGTTTTGTTCCTGGTTATATTTGTGGGTATGATGCTTTCAGATCCATTTCAACAGGTTTCATGAAGAAAATTTAAGAACTGTCCAAAGATATAGCATGGAATATTCATGTAAGTATCACAGATTCAACTCACAAAAGAATATATGTTCATAGTAATGAAATGGTTAAAGAATTCAATGAGGATGAGCTCCAGGTAAGCCGAGCTCAAAGCATATCTGCCTCCAAAGCTATTACCTCAAGCATATTTTCCTCCAGAAAAAAATTCGATCCATTGCAATTTGTCCCATTCGACCCATCATATTGAAGAATTCGAAGCTTGCCTTCCTGCATTAAATCAGAAAAATATCCGCACATTAGTACAAGAAAGTGAAAATGCGAAACATGAGACTCCAGAATTCACCTTTGTTCCATAAACAAGACCGCCTCCAACTAAAGGATGAAAACAGGCAACATTAACCTCATCTTCTGCACTAGGAAGGACCCTCACAAGTTCCATGTCTGAAACTCTGTAAACCTGAAAAGAACACGAAGAAGCCTGTTAGCATCAAAATCCAGAAACTGCAAAACAAAAAAGATTATCCAGCAGAAAGTTTTTAAAATATTACTAGATGACATATCAAGGGAAGCCATCCACAATAATAAAAAAGAACTTAATAAGAGGGGAAATGGAGAGAATTCATCAAATAAAACTGGAGTATTATTCTTTTCATTCATGTGACAAGTTGGAAATTTTGGCTGTCTTATGTTTTAACAGAAAATATAGTAGTACACTGTACGCCAACTTAGTTAGGCTTTCATCATGCTCATATAAGTTTTAATCAGGGGATAGAGCATACAAGCACCCCCTATCCGAAGTATCAGAAACAGTGAAATAAGAGAAATATTTCCAACTTCCACAACCGGTTAAACTTGTTAGAATAGTAAACTTACACAGAGCTGTGGTAGTGCACAATTTAGGATTCCAAGGCATTGAATTTCTAACCACCATCAAGTTTGACTTTCAAGGCTTCAGTAAAGTCAATTTCTAATATCAGCATTAACCAAACAATGTTTGACCTTGAGCTATAATCAAGTCTCTATGTTTCTGGATCAGTATTCACTACATGTTAATCCCTGGAACATAAATAACTAACGTTTCCAATTCCAGTCTGATTGAATTGCTGGACAACAGTGATAAATCAATATCATCAAGGACTGACAAAGCATAATGTGCACACTGATAGAAAATGACACGATAAGAATTTCATTCCAGGAAATCAATAACTAAAGCATGGAGATAAATGTAAAGAAAGTAAATGCATATGCAATTAATATGGATTATCATCTCATAAGAAGATCGAAGTCAAATCCCATTCTCAGCGGAATTAATACTTTCCAAAAGCCAATAAAAGTAAGCAAGCTTCCTTCTATTTCTGTAGTGGACTTGAGAAACTTGATTTGTTAAGAAACTCAACAACGGGTTTGTTTCATTCATCTATTTTAAACAAATTCCTTATCAAAGACGAGTTCCTTAATTCCAATGGATTTTAACTATTAAACAGTTGGCACTCACGCAAAAATCTTGTGAAGAGAAAACAGAAACAGAAAATAGACATTATACAGCTTTAGAAAATCATTAAACGAAGTATAAATTACATGGCCATTTGCCATCCATAGGGTGAGGTTTCACAGTTCCACTTTGGAGTGAAACAAAACAAACACCACAAACACTTAGCATCAACTTGAGAAAGAAACTACAGTAGAACACTCAAGAGCATCCATAAGAACAACAGAATTCCAAGTCCCAACTGATGTATTGCCTTAAAATAAAGAACACATGAACTAAATAGAGCAACTTTACTAAGAGAGATAATAACTAGAATTTAAATCAATGTTCTCTGATAAAAAATAAAAATAAATAAATAAATAAATAAACATGAGAAAAAGGATAAGGAAACAATAACTTTTACCTCCAAAACAGTATAAATAGGTATTGCAGTTTCGCCATCAACAACAATGCTCCTCAATAACGAATTATGTCGGCGACCATATGCTAGTAATATGTGTTCTGACGTAGGTGAAAACTGCAAATGACATTCTACCATTCAATAATACATTTAGAAGACCTTTACAACTTGACTACACAAATATACATTTATGATTAGAACACGACAAGACCACAGAACACTACTAACGCATCACCAACAAACGGGCAATCTAAAATTTATATCCACCAACTTACCAATAAAAGGATATCTTCCCTAACAACACATCAATGCCAACTATAGCTGTAAAAAAAAACAAGGTTCTATAAACTTTGAATTGCATCAATATGAAACCATGCTCAATATGTCAGCAGCATGTGTGAATATGCAATACTGGCATGAATTACTAATACTGATATCTTGAACTTGCTGAGATTGAAATCGACCAAAACTATTAACCAAGCTAATAAAAGTAGTGGGAATGAGTTTTGGAAAAATTCAAACATCTCTAGACTCTAATTAAAATTTATTATTCTATGGTCAGAAGAGCTGAGTATCATTATTTATTTTTGGTTTACAGGTATGGTGTTCCCCCTAAAGGAAGGAAATTTGGCTTGCACAAAATAAATCCATATAAGGTAAGAAAGCATATAACCATAAATATTCAGTAGATATTTCCATTACATGAAACCAAGCAGTAATTGCACGGGGCCAAAAGGGTAGTAAAGTTCAGATTCACCTCTTTGGATTCAACTATAAGAATGATAACACCACCATGTTCTAGATCTAGTATAAGTCACACAATTTGTAAACTCAACCTTTGCTGCTTGGCAGTCCAAGAAAGCTTCCATAATCAAGAGCTAGAATCCCTAAGAAAGTTAGCACTTTCGAAAAGAGGCCAGCTGATGAAAATATCAACTAGACGGAATAGGGAACATGGGTCTTTGTGTTAAGATGAAACAAGCATCATGCATCTTGTGCATACATCAGGTAAGGTACATATCCCAACTTAAAATGTTTAACATTTTGTTTTTTAATCTTCGTAGAGAGGAATGAAATATTAAACTAAAAATAAAAATATGAAAGAAGTAAACTACAAACAAAATTAAAGATATTGAATATGTTGAAAATTGCTAACCTGGATTGAAGTTAAGCAGTGAGCAGCTCGGATAGCCCTTGAAGCAAGAATAGATCCAAAGCTGTATCAAATCAAAATAGTTAAATTGCATATCTTAAAATAATACCTTTGGTAATACACACTTTAATAATTAATGGAGTAGGCCATAAGGTAAAAAATCTTACGTTGCCTCCTCAAGAGAATAAATTCGAAGCTCATACATGACTTGGTGAGCTGAAATAGGGTGGCGTGTTGGAGAAGTTGCAGCCCCAGCAGAATCAAAGTGCACCTGTGAATGTAATCCAGGATCACCTTCGAAGCGAGGAAGCATACATGCCACACAAGCTGCTAGAAATCGTCCACATGGGGAAAAATGGGCACCCATTTCACTGAAATTATGCAAGCAAGTTAACTATGAACATAACTGATATCACAAGGCCAACAGATGCTACAGCAACATCCGTGTTAATATTGTGCACATGTTTATATTAAAACCAATGTTTACAATGAAGCATGCAAAGTATTACCAAATTTGACTATTTACAATGTCATGTAAACCAAATTCCAAATGCCTACATTTATAATCACCAAGAAGGACCACTATAAAGTTCAACTTCTAAACAATCACCAGAACAACCAAAGTCACATACTGGTCCAATATTCTAGTCCTGAATTTGCATAACTGCCAGGTAGGCAAACCCATCTTTAGAAAGAGAAAGCACAGTTTGGTGGATGTTTCAACCATATAAGATATGAGAAGTTCATGATTGGAGTTAAGAAAAACAAAATTAAATAAAATGAGTATTCACAGAAAACAAGGCTCATTTTCATTATATGAACACATTAAGTGGAAAATGCATGATCATGAACTCACCTGCATGATCATGAGCTCAACTGAAGCATGAAATTACACACATTACAATAAAAAGTCCAATAAAAGAGTAAAAACTATCACATCCATAAATGAACAAAATAGATAACTAATGCTAAATTTTCCATCCTGTGGCATGTATAAACCGATAAAACAGATAAAACAAGCAGCTGGGCAGTTGCAAATAGAATGAGAATAACTATACGTAAATTAAGTATAAATATCCATCACTCACATGAGAAAATATACCTGCAAAGTACAGCATGTGGTATAGTCAACCGGCAGATTTCCTGATCTAGAGGGGCACATGGATTCTGTATATCATGCGTCCATATTCTTAGCTTCACCGTGCACGGTAATTCTGCAGCAGCAGCGGCAGCCAATGATGAGGAAAGGTCAGATTCAATGTTGTTTGGGGTATGTTGAGCATCCACTCCATCATTTTGAGGATGTAGAAAAGAAGCACCTTCACCAAAACCTGTTGGAGGAGTTAAACGAGATCGTGAACGGTGACGAGAACCACTACGTCCACTACCCCTAGTATGACCATAATTAGTAGTTGAAGAAGCCAGCAATGCCTCCAAGCCCCTTGAATGGAGTAAATCTGATGAATTTGAGCCGGACCCTCGAACCATAGATGAATTTCCTTGGGTAGTGGTGTTCAAAGGAACCATTGTATGCAAGCCAGCATGGGACTGTCCCATTAACCAACCTTGCAAGAAAGGTAACTCCCAACATGCTGGATCACTGAAAGAAATAAATGGCTGAACATGCCCAGCCTCTACACTTCTTGAAAGCACTTGTAGATCCACATTGCCCAAAGGATGTGAAGTATTGATGACAGGACTACTGTCAGGTAAAGACCTAGATTGGTTGGTCGGCATTTGAATGGCCATTCCATTCAATTGGTAAGTACTCAATGGGGTCGCAGAAGAGCTTCTTTGTTGAAGTCCACTCGAAGGTAGGGTATCAATGTTCTCCACATTTTCCATAATGGTATCAGAGAGAGAATTATTGTTTGCACCTTCTGTTACACTTTGCAAGGAAGAAATTTCTGTAGGACACATCTCCATAGGTGCCAATAAGTCATTTTGTCTCTCAGCACTAGGATAGGGGGATCGTGGTTGACGCATTCAGCTCTTTGCTGGTTATTGCCTGAAGTGGTAGCCCGTTGGCATTCTGAAAGGATGTTCTTTTCATCCCTCTTTTATAACTGTCGGCCAGAATAAGTAAGGCGAAAGCATAAGAGGTAATTTGGCTTCAACATATGGCCGTAGACTAGAATTAGCATTTGCAAAGAAGACAGCAGGTGGAGGATATTGCACATAACCAGCAGAAGTGGCTAGAGTTAATGGTGAATCTGGCGAATCCAGGTCATTTACCTACGAAACCAGTTAGTCAGATTCCCACAAACTCTTGAGAGCAAGAAAAGCAATTCAGACACTACAAATAACTGTACCTCAGCAGTTAATAGAAATGGAGCTGCATGAGGGTGAAAGTGCACAGCTCTCAATGAGCGCCTTGTCTTCAGCACAATGGTCGGGAAGAAGGGTCTCCTATTCTGTTGTAATGCCATATGAACAGCTGGATGCCATTTACACCATAAAGAGTGAATAATACCCCAAACAAAAAGATTCAAGCTAAATTAATCCAATGATAGGAATAGTCTGTCCAAGAGAAAAGGTAGTTAGTAAAGGCTCATAGGTCAGGATTACTTCACCTTGTGACCTGAAGCCACAGCAAGAATCTCTCCTTGGGCATGGAAAGCGATAGATGCTATAGGACGATCTGCTCATGAAAAAAGTACTTTAAACCTTATATAAAAGGCCTGGCACAACATCTCATGATATGAAGCAGGCAAAGATTTAGTATTTGATACTGTATAAACGAGAAACTGTGAAAAGGAGATTACAGAAATCACGTGATCCTATACAGTCCCCAGTATGCGCATCCCACAATCGAACTTCATGATCCAAGCTGCCACTAGCAATTATTTCTGGATGTAATGGATGGAACCTAACCTGCAAGCAGCCAAAATACTCATTAGATCACTACAAAGATGATTATACTATATGACTTTTCAACCACGAAGCTGAGTGGTTAACTTGTACAAGATATAGAAAATATTAACAGACATTGACCCATGAATTGACAGTGAAAGAATTTAATCCAAAACCTGGCCTAAGATATTAAAAATAACTAACAAGAAGAAAGTTGCGCAGCAAACTTTGTTGGTAAAAGACAAAGATGCATGTATATAACAGTGAAATATGTATGAGAATATATAAGCTTCACAATTTTATAATGTCACCACTCGTTTAAAATTTCAAATTAAACCAACAGTACTTTTAAACATAGAAGGTTCAAGTTTAGACTTGAATTTGCACAACAAACCAAATATCAAGCAAGTAGATTGTATTTATATGTCTGCATATGCATTTACATTTTTCCTTTTGAGGAAAATACTTGTCAGTGATCCAAAGGTTTATTCTGTTTCTTTACCATGTACCACCAAAATCAATTTCCCTATCAAAGAAGCAATTGATAAAGTAACTCATGAAAAGGATTATTGTCCAATATAACATCATGACATCTCACAAACTTAGAAAGGGACTTATTATCATTGGGATAAGCTGAATAATTTCCTACTGCTTGCTATTATTATGCACATTTTTGGTGATATCCAAATTCAATACTTCCCTTAAAATTTTCAAAAACAGAAGCAAAGCATTAAGCAGACAGGTGTCTTGCAACACTACATTCTTAGTTTTCCCCCCCTGACCCAAGTTTCTTCTCAGCTTTAATAGCATGGGTACCAGTAATAACTTACTTAATAAAGCTTAACCACCACATCAGATGACACTAAAAAATAGGTGATAAAATTATAAAAGATGGAAAAAATACAACGAAATTTTAGATAGCAGTAGATGCAGGCATACCACCCATGGTGTCCGTCTATGGCCGCTTAACACCTTTAAACAATTGCCAGTTTGGCAGTCAATTATTTTGACAGTGTGATCGCCACTGCAAACAAAAGAAAAGGGGAAAAAAATTAAAAGTCAAGAATTATTGATTCAATTATTGATAAATGTAAAGCTAGAGATATAACTCACTGTGTAGAAGCAAGTGTTTTGCCATCCGAACTAAATGCTGCAGCAATTGTCGACCTTGGTGGAGGAAGAAGAGGGCAGTATCTGGCAGATAAATGCCTTAAGGACTCTGCTTCAACCCTGAATAATTAATGTTCTACACGATCAGCAGTTGAAACTGATGTTCACTGAGCAAGAAAATGTAAGGAATGGAGTATGAAATCAATAGGACAGCGCAGATCATCGTCAAATTCTTCAAATTCTCATTGCTATTTGAATTTACATTTTATTAGGTATTCTAAGCAGGACTGCGTGTATCATCATCACTGGGCACAAGAAGTTGCTTTACCAAGAAATGAGGGCATGTTTTGCATCTGTTATTTCACATCTTGGTGCAGTACAATCAGCTCTGTGCTTAGAAGGCAACCCCCATAGCCTTTTGGAGGAGTTTTTTGATCGAGGAGATATCTCCCTCCATTCTAATAGCTTAAAAACATTTCTGAAACAAGGAAAAAACAAGTACATATCATAGGCAAAGTGATCGAATACACAGGACCAACATCATACTTTACCCTATTGATGGTTTTCTAAGAAAACAGAAATAAGCACATTATTTAAAGCATAACATAACAAACACATTTCTTGCTAACAAGTACATTTTTAATATTTGTTGACTTTAAAATGAAAAAAACACAAAACGAAGAGTATGACCTTGCTTATATCCATTAGGGACAAACAATCCCATATCTATCATATAAAGTAGACTGAGCAATCTACATAAGAATAAAGCTATATACCAAGACCAACACCAGCTATAATCAAATAAAGTACAGGAAAGAGCAGTACATTGCCCTGTGCCGTGAGCTGGAATGGGATGACGACTGCAAGAATACAGGAGAAGAACCAGGCGATGAAGTTGATGCAGTGGAAAACTTTGAATCATCTAACCATGACTGAGTCATTTCTTTCTCTGAACATTATACTCAAGAATGTGAACAATAATGTGGTGGCCAGCAAAGGTTGTTAATAACATCGGAACAGATTTCATAAGATAATACAGAATATACTGAAAGGGTAACAGTCCAAGCTAATCCAATCAACATACCTCAAACAAAAACATTCATTGTCAGTCTGCAAAACGAAAAACTGTAAAAACATAAATCATGAGAATAAAGAGTTTGTTTTCATGAAAATAGATATCCAAGTTAATGTTACCTATTAGTCATCCAACTCAACAAAAAGCTTAAGTGTGAATACCTGCCAACCAGATAAATAGCAACATGAAGAAGGAAAAGTTAGTAATCTTACTAAATTTATACTCTATCAGGATAAAAGATTCACACTACTGCCTTTTTAGTCTGTAAGTTGGAAAAAAGTTTCTCTTTTTACTCAAGAAAGAACTATATCATTTCAACCCATTCAAGTTGAAGACCAATATATAGTTTGCAGTAAATGTTTAACTTATTGAACAGGAGATGCATATTGATTTACAAGAAACTAACAACATTCAAACTTTCAAAGTAGAGACATCACTAGTGCCAAATTAAACAGTCAAAAATAAAAAAATAAATTATAATTGACTATAATACGCCATGAAAGATTTCAGCTGAAACTAGGTGTATCAACAGATAATGTCTCCCTCAAGTGTGACAAAAATAAATGCCCAAATCCAAGATTAAGCATATATTTTTCAGATGTGCAGGCGGGCTCAGAGTTAATATCAGTCAGACAAACACCTTATCCCCAAGTTTTGGGAGGACCCGATAATCTGGAAAGAGAAATCAACTCATTCAAACCAGATGCCCACCATAAAATGAACTCAGAAGAATACTTATATGCAAGGATAGAAGGGAAGGGGGAGGCATCCACCAACAATCAACCTCTAGTTAGTGAGTAAGGAAAGAAAGGCTGGATCTTTCCAAATTTGGGTACCTGAGAATTGAGCTCAAATCAATCTACCTGACGTTCTCGAAACCTCAATTATATAAATGCAATCATGAAGCGGAAGACTCTGACTCCTGTACCCGTCATTTCATGAAGATCATGAATTCTCATCAATTACGACAGAAAAACACCTCACAATTCCCAACTTATCACCAAAGATCCAATCTTTACAAACCCCCAACATGCAAAACAAACTAAACGCCAAGAATTCCAAATAAAAATATCTAAATTAAGTCGGGTTAAAGAAAAATACCTGAAATCGACCTTGAATTCCACAAGCTGCACCCGATCAAAAAGGTAATGAACCTCAATTCCGCATGATCGTAAGAGAAGTTCCAACGGTTGGAATTGATAAAAAGGGAGCGCGATTTCTCCGGGATTTCTTGCCGATTATGGGTGAGCGTCCCCAAGGCAGCCACCGCCAACGTCGGCAATTGGATTAGAATGGCGAGAGAGAGAGAAAGAGGGAGAGAGAGAGAGAGAGGAATTGGAAGAGGAGGAGAGAGGAAAACCTAAAAATGAAAACAGAGGAATTGGAAAGTGATACTGAGCGTCGGATTATGATCGGACGGATGAAGGAGTAGATGGGTGTTAGGGCGGGCGCGCTGGTGACGGAACGGACCCGATGAGATCTAGAAGCCGTGGGGCTTCTGGCTTCGTCCAGATGGATACTGAGGTGGCTGCGTCCTTGACGTCTTAACTTGACCGCCTATTTATTTTATTTTATTTTTCTATCATCATTATTTGTTCTATTCTATCATCATTTTCATTTTTCTATTTTTAAAATATTTAATTTTTTATCTTTATAAATTTTATTTATTTTCACATTATTTTTCTGGTTGGGGGTTATCCCTAATAACCACAACACAGTTTCCAATGAAAAAAAAATTTTCCGTCAAAATCTTTAATTAAGATTTGAAAATATAACCCATCAATATATAGTCAACACATCACTATCTTATTATTAATACTTTTAATTTAAAATTTCTCTCCAAAAATTTCAAAACTTTTCAAAACTTATTCATAGTCCCAAGCAAGTATAACTCCCAACCAAACACAGGGCATGTGATTCCTATATTTATTTATTTTTATTATTTCAACAAGTCGGAAGAGAGCCAAAGACCTCTTATTCTAACGACATAGGTCCATTGCATAAAGGATTCTGTTTACGGAAGTCCCGAGTCAAATATCGGCTAGAGTAAGATGAGGGTGCAGAGTGTGGGCCACTCAAAGGGGTAGCCCACGCAAATACATGAGTATTCTTCATGTTAGCTCATAGTAGACCAGACGGTAAAATAAGTGCATATTGTGTGAAACTTTCGGGTAATAAAATAAGTTGTGTTATGTAAAACCTGGGATGAATCGAGTCTTTGTGTATGTTTTATTTGACTAATCCTTCTAGAGTCGCTTGTTACCCATGTCAAAAAAAAAAAAAAAATCAAAGGAGACTCTTTTCAAAACAAGTTAAGCATGTCAAAATAGTAAATAAACAAATAAATAAATAAATTTATGTATTAAAATATATATGGACTTGAAAATAAAATATTAAAATATTTTTTATAATTTTGAGTGATAAATTATTTGGATTTTACATAAAAAAAAACTAAATAATTTGTTGTGTGCAAGGATTGTATTGAACAACGATCAAAATGGACGTAATATAAACATCAAATTATTTTTAAAATGAAACTAGCTCGATATGGTAATAAAGTCACCGCAAAATGGCAAAAACAACACTAATAAGGTAAAAAATACTTCATAAAACTAGTTTAAAGAATGCTTTTTCTATTTTTATTTTTATTTTATAAAATTAGGTTTTAAAAATAATTGTTCATGATACCATAATTATGATCCTTACTAATCTTTTAACACTCGATTGGTTCAATACAATAATACAAACAATTTAAAAACGACAAAACTATATCAGTAATGTAAAGGGTTAAATTTTTTTTATTCACCTAAACACATCGCTTTTTCGATCCTAAGACCTCAACCTTTTAATTCTAAAAGCAAAATTAAACTTTTTCTAAATCTCAAAAAAGCACCTCTGTGAGATGGCTGTCAGATTAGATGACTAATCCACTTCAAATTTTTAATTAAAATTTAAATCTTAATTATAAAAATTTAAACTTAATTTTAAAAACCCTAATTTCTAATTGACACATGGCATTCATCCCTCTTTCCTCCCACCTCGAGATCCCCACCCTCTTATGCTAGTCGGAGCACTTTCGACGGCTGTTTGCGCGTAAAAAAAAAAAATATAATAAAAAAAAAATAATATATAATAATAAAATAAAATAATTAAGGAAAAAATGCAAATCTCGAGGCAAATACAGATCCCGAGGCAAGCCAAAAAAAAATACAATCTCAAGACATTGAGGAATACATATCCCGAGGCATAATATGCAAAAACACCAATCCCGAGGCAAGGCTCATCTCCATCACGAAGATACCAATGCCGAGCCTATTTATTTAATTAAATTTTAAGATTTTAAATTTAATTAAAATTTGAACGTGGATTTGATCTTATCTATTCTTGATCTAATCCATCAAATGGTTATGGGGTTTTGGGATCTCTCGGAGGCAGGTTCGCCCGGTAAAGATGAGGATGAGGAAAGTTTTAAAAGGGGAGAAGGAGGGACTTTTCCTGGGGAGAGAACTTTTGGTCTGGAGGAGACTCTTGATCGAGAGGGAAGGAAAACTTTTGGTCGGAGGAAATCTTTGAAGGCAAGAAGGAGGTGCTCCTATGATATATATATATATATATATATATATATATATATATATATTATATTATGTAATAAAGCCTTAGATCCCCCACCCGGTTCTGGTTCGTCATGAAGCTTCAAGGGGACATAAGTACACATAGATATGAGGGAGAGTGAGGTCGGAGTCATAAGCAGAAAAAAAAGAGTAATATATTTATATATTATATATAATAAATAATAAATAAAATAAGTAAAACCCCTTCTCCTTCTTTATGCCGCCTGGAGACCAAAGCCTTCCAACAAGGCCTGCATGCGCTGATCACAAGGTATCTCCGCCGATTCACCCACCTCCTCACGACTGACCGCACCAGACTCCACCGACTTGATTTGAGCCGCCTGCGTCTTGTTAGCCCGGATTTGAAGCCCTTCTGTCGCCAGCCAGCCCACCCCGTTCTCCCTCATCACCTTCGCCGCTGGAGATACAAGGACGCTGTGCGGTATTCGACGGACCCAATTCTGTCTCTAATGGCTTTGCCGAAGGAGACAGGCTCGGGTCCGCCACCGACGAGCCACCGTTGATACCCCCTCTGAGCCGCCGTGGAAGTCTCCAGCCGTCGCCAAAGCCCCTGCTGCTCTAGCCGCCATTGAAGTCCCTCCACAGCCACGCCAAAGCCGCCGGAGAGCTTGATGCTGCCGATCTCCGAAGGCTGATGCCGCTGTCCGCCCCAGCATCCTGCACCAGCCGACCGCCACCGTTGTGATCCGTCGAAACCTGGCTGCGTCTCCGCCCCTCTACCAAATTGCAGAAGCTCCGTGCCGCCGAGTTCGCCGTCGTGGAAAAGGAAACGCCACACCACCCTTCTGCATGCCCTGTGTACAGTCGAGCTAATGAAGTCCATCTCTGACTCCTGCCGCCGAGACCACCAAGATCGCTACGCTCCTGCCGCCGATCTCACCAAGATCTTTGCACCTCCTTGTTGTTGCCGAGTCCCTGACAACCACCCCGATAGCGATGTCATCATCACGAATGATGGGGCGACAATCCTGGAACAGATGGATGTGGACAACCAGATTGAAAATTGATGGTGGAGCTGTCCCAGAGCCAGGACTATGAGATCGGTGATGGCTCCATTAGCATCGTTGTGATGTCCGGCGCGGGCGAAGAAGCTGCCGGAGCGCGGGATTCATCCAATTAGGGCTGCGAAAGGGTATGAAATGGTGTCAAGGATTCTTTACATTAAAGCCTATTCTAGGCTTCGATTTAGAAGGGAAAGAACTAAATTTGAGCCAAGGATATGAGCCATCCACGAATGCCAAAGAGAATTGAAGATGCTAAGCCAAAGACAAAACATAAGGTTGACATTGATGCCGTGGAGAAGCTCCAGATTTTATGTCAGCATGAGTAGAAGTACTTTGATGACATGGTTCAGCAGTGCAAGGATGCTGGTGCAACCTTAGTTATCTGCTAAACTTGGGATTGATTCATGAAAACCTCTAGCAGATCATTTAGAGGGAGACTCCATGCAAATCAAAGAGATAACTCATTGAATTTAAAGATGATCTTCTGCTGCAGAAGTTATGTGATGATTAAGAAAATATCAATTTGTGGAGAAAACATCTCAAGGCTATGACAATTACCTGGTTTCATAAAACGCTCATGAAGTGTTCGATAAAACGCCTGAATGGGATATTGTTCCGTGGAACACAATAATCTCGCCTGAATGGGATATTGTTCCGTGGAACACAAAGATCTCATTGTTGTTGCAACATGGGTGTGTGAAAGAAACTCTTCCAATGATTATTGAGATACAAGCTAAAAGATATATGTCTGACTCCACAACTTATACTAGTGTACTTAGTGCATGCAGAAGTATTCCTGATGTGGAATAAGGCAGGTATCTTCATACTCGGATTCTTAGGACTCAACCGAGTATTGATGACCTTGTTGGCAGTACTTTGGTGGATATATATATGCAAAAATTGGTTACCTAGAAGGTGCAAAAAGGGTCTCCTTACCTGAATGTAATGCTGCAACTTGGACTGCTCTTATTGGAGGATATGCTCAATCAAAGTTCTGCAGTATGAAGGCTGGGGAACCAACTCATTGCTCATGCCCCAAAAATGGGGCTAACTTTTGACATTTCAATAGCAAATGGAACCATCACAATATACTCAAAATGTGGAAGGATCTCCGAAGCAAGAGACGTCTTTGATGAGATTCTCGACAAAGATTTGTTTTCTTGGAATGCCATGATTACAACATATACTCAGAATGGAAGCAATTGCAATCTTTGAGAGAATGTTAGGTTTTCTTTTTAGAATAGGCAAAGGAAATGATAGACAACATGCCTATTAAACCCAGTGCTGAAGTTTGGGGAACTCTACTAGGAGCTTGCAAAATTCATGGCAATACTACACTTGGAGAAATTTCTGGGCATTGAAACTGTCTTCTGAGATATAGCGAAAGGAAGAATATCCAATCACTTATTACTCGACATCAAAGAACTTGAAAAATGGGTCAATGATAAATGGAAATTACAATATCTTAGATGCCAAAAAGCTGATGTTTCCCTTCCAAGTGTTGTAGAAGATCAAGGAAGAGTGTTAGAGAATCCATCTGCTGCAAACCTGGAAATAAACTGCAAATCTGAAATTAACTGCAAATATGAAGATGCTCTTCCAAATTAAAGATGAGCTGCTGTTGTCTTGATTAAACATAAGCGTAATGCTCAATCTGCAATGATGCTGAATTGCACCCTGCTGATGAAGTGTCAATCCTCATTTGCTTCTGTGCATGCTGTAGGCCGTGTTCAATGATATACTCATCACTTTACCGGGCTTAGGGCTGCTTAATGAAGGCTTGCCGCTTGTCGCATTCTTTGTTGTTCTTTGCATATTAAGAGAGTTGTTGCTGCATAATGGAAGAAAAGAATGAGAAAGGAAGGAAGTTGAAAGAAAGAGACATAATTATTCTAGCAAAATTTATTGAAGCTTGCCATCAGTTGAAGAGACTTTTTTTAAAAAAATGTCTTCCTGCATAGCTGGCTAGTTCAATGGGTTGTTTAAAGACCTGCTCTATGAATCGGTAGTACAAGGCGATAGCAATCTTACTTGTTAGTCAAATGTCAAAGACCATTGCTATTGGTCATAGCTAATCCTTGGCTACATTGTCCAAGTCTATGAGTGGGGAGAATTTGGAATCTAAAATTAAAGGAATGTGAATAATGCTTGCAAATCTATTGCAAAATCAAATGAATACTTGAAATGCATTGCAGTGGGACTAAGTAATATTTAATCCTCATTGGGTGTGATTAGCTCTATGAATAGCTTCAAAAATCATGGGGAATATGGCCCTTTTATTCCTGGTTTATTACTAAAGTGCAGATGATGGGCCCACGCCCAACAAAGTTAATGGTGTCATTCATGTGTTCCGAAAAGTGGAAGTTAAGGGGCTAGCTCAATAATGGTAATAATGAAAGAGGAAAGGAGTTAGTCAATACATTCATTAAAAAAAAAATTCTATTAATAGATGGGCTTTTATTCATGGCCAAAATGCAATCAGAAAGAAAAGTAGACCCATTTAAAAGAAAAATGGGTGATTAAAATAAAAATGAAGTCATGCAAGATAAAGAGGGGGCTAATTTAATTATGGCTAAAATGCAAAGAGAAATGAACTCATATACATGCGCATGAGCACAAATCTCAAAGCGGCGGTGGAGCACGCATATTAAGGCGGCTAAAATACAAAATGGTGCAAATATCAAACCGGCGATAAAGTATATATCTTGAGGCGTCGGTATAGCGGTGCGAATTCAAAGGCGGCGGCCAGGCATATCAAAGCGGTGTCGTAAAAATAAATAAATAAATAAGAATATATATTCACATATTCATGAAGATATTCATATGTAATAAATTGTCATATTCTGCAATAAATTAATTCATTGCCTTTACTTGTCCTTTTGCCCTTAATCGGAGGTTCCCATGACATTGTCTGGGGTAATTAATAATAGAGGCTTGCCTCTATAAGGAATAAAAAAACCCACAAACAAACAAAAATGATATTTGTGCTTCGATATGTCGTCCCTGCGTCTTCACGATGCCGACGCCAGCATTTTCGATCCCTGGCAATAGCGCACGCAAGGCCATCCCTCCATCCACTGTCTCCTCGAGATCCAAATGAGCTCTCTCCCCGAAAACCTTCTCTCTGGCCTTATTCCCCGCAAGATCTCCTGCGGCCAAGACAACATCCTTGGCCCCTCCTCCATCCTCCGCTCAGCCCTCGCCTGTAGCCCTTCCTCCCCCTTGTCCTTTGGGGCCCTCCCGCCTCCGGCAAGACCTCCATCGCCCACGCCATCGCCTCCTCCCACCACTTCGTCTTCCTCTCCACCATCACTATCGGCGTCAAGGACGTCCGATCCGTCATCGATGATGCACTTCGCGACCGATCCCACTGCCAAACCATCCTCTTCGTCGATGAGATCCATCGCTTCAGCAAAGCTGAGCAGGACTCATTCCTCCCCGGCATCGAGAACGGTAGCACCACCATCGCAAAACCCTCCTTCCACCTAACCACCCCGCTCTCGCTTCCTCTCCCTCCACCCTCTTAATCCAGACCGCATCGCCTCTCTACTCCGCCGCGCGTTGGACGACACCGAAATCGGCCTCACCGCCACCATCCACACGTCGGTGTCAATTGACTAAGATGTCATCTCTTTCCTTTCCCTCCACTGTGACGATGATGCCCGGGTTACCCTCAATGTTATGGAGATCGCTGCCATGATGGCGGCGAATCTAAGCAAACCTGAGAGAACTGATGGAGGGGATGAGCCAAGAAGGGGTTCTAAGGCCATAAAGCCCGACTAGCATAAGAGGGTGGGGATCTCGAGGTGGGAGGAAAGAGGGATGAATGCCATGTGTCAATTAGAAATTAGGGTTTTTAAAATTAAGTTTAAAATTTTTATAATCAAGATTTAAATTTTAATTAAAAATTAGAAGTGGATTAGTCATCTAATCTGATGGTCGTCTCATAGAGGTGCTTTTTTAAGATTTAGAAAAAGTTTCGGCTGTTTTTTAGAGTTAAAAAAGTTGGAGTTCCGAATCGAAAAAGAAGTATTATTTAGGTGGGTAAAAATTAACCCTAATGTAAAATTAAAGTATTGTCGTGACCCGAAGAATATCTTGAAGGTAATGATAACTTCTTAGATTGGAAAGTAAATTGTTGTCGTCTAATGGTGCTGTCGGTTTTCATTTTTTTTTCATTGCTAATTCCTTTTGTTATCTTGTATTACCTCGTAGGAATAATAAATTAATTATCGATATCTCTAAAACAATTAAAAAAAATGACAATTAGGGTGTTAATATATTTATTCATATTTATTGTCCATGATTACTTTGTTAAAAAAAATAATTGGAATAAGACTTATTAGTTTAAATACTTCATGGTCATTTCCACTTAAATTAGAAATTTCTATTTGGAATTAATATTTTTATAAATTTTTGAATATAAATATCACCAAACTAACAATTCACTATAAACCCAACAAGGCCTAATGACATCACTCAGAACTGGCCCACTTTACAGCCCACGAACAAGATGTAAGTCTGGAAGGCCTTGGCGCACGTGAGTCCCTCGTGCCTTTATGACCATTGGTTTCTAATTAATCTAATGGATATAATTAGGTTTCAATGAATCTATAATTACGAGTTTGTTGCATAAATTATACAATTTTTTAGTTATTTTTTATACATATAGATCTAGATTATTTTTTAATCATAATTAAATTCTAAAACCTCACTTCTTTGAAAATGGTTGTTCCTTACAAAAAAACAGGGGCGACTAAAGGATAAACTAGTGAAGCAATCGCTTTAGGCCCCCAAATTTTAAGGACATCATATTTATTTTTTATCCTCCAATATTTTTTTAAACTTATTATCATAACTATAATAATAGATATTTATTATAATAAATTGATATTTAAAAATTTTTAATTTAAAATTTAATTTCTATTGGAGGCCTCATACAAAATTTAAACCTTAAATTTTTTTAAAAAGCTTATCATTGTACTTATAATAATTATCTGTATGGTAAATTAATATTTAAAAATTCTAATTTAATATCTATTGGAGGCCTCCTACTACATTTGAACTGAAATTTTTTCAAACTTTATCATATAAATAATAATAATTATTTGTTATAATATACGAATATTTAAATTTTTTAATTTAATATATGATCAATTATATATCTTTTATGAGTTTATCAACTAACATTTTAGAATGATAATAAACTAAAGTTTTAACTTTTTAGTTTAATAAATAATTAAATATATATCTACTTTCAGCTATGTACCTTATTAGTAATTAAAAAACTAATCCCAAGAATTATTAATTACATAGTTGTTGGTAAATTGATAAGTAACGACCATTTTCTCTATTACAAATCAAGATTGTTTTTAAAATTTTTTTATATCTTTACTCTTTTCACTCTTTGCTTTTGAGTTCTTGTTTGTAATACTTGCTAGAACAAATTTATTATAAAAATTTTATTAATAACTTGGTACCTCAAAAAGTTAGAAAAATAAATTTTAGATAGTATTTTGTAGTAAATAGTTTTTTTAATATATTTTTACAATTTTTTATATAAAATAACCTATTATTTTTCTATTGTTTAAATTTTTGTTTGTTTGTTTAGATATTTTTTTTCTTATTGGAGTGGTCATAAAGTTACTTCACCGTTAAAACCCATTAAGAGGTATAAAAAAAATCTCGTATAAGTGTGTTAAAAAAATATTTAATTTATATTAAATAATTAAAAGCCTCATTTAATAAAAAAAATTTAGGCCTCCAACTTTTCAGAGCCGTCAAAAAAAATATATATATACATACTTAATATATATATATATATATATATATATACACACACACGACTCTGATTCAGTTAGCGATCGGATACTGTTCATTTCTGGCCAGCCTCCCATTCTGCTCTCTGGAGTATGTTTGAAAGATTTCCAACCGTACAGATGGAAAGATCACCGAAAAATAAGCTAGCCTATCAATTTTCATGCAATTTGGTGACCGTTTGGTCCTCCCACTTAACGGTTCTTATTTTAGGAAAATTTTAACAGTTCAGAATTTTAACCATTAAGTAGGAGGACCAAACGATCACAAAATTGTATGAAAATTGACATTCTAGCTTATTTTTCAATGATATTCTCATCCGTAAAGTTGGATATCTTTCAAACATACTTTAGGGGCCAGAATGGGAGGTTGACTGAAAATAAATATTAATCAGGATTATATATATATATATATATATATATATATATATATATATATATAGGAGTGATAATATAAGGTAGGCGGATTCTTTACATCAAGTAAAGTAAGCCTCTCATTTGGCCACTTACTTGGCTGTTTTGGGATTTCGGCCGTATGGATGGAAAGAACATCGAAAAATAAACTAGCATGTTATTTTCATACAATTTGGGAACTTGTAGGTTCTTCATCTTAACGGGTGAAAATTTATAGAAATCTTACCGGTTCAAAATTTCACCCTTTAAGATGAAGGCCCTATAAGTTCTCAAATTGTATGTTATTTTTTGATGTTCTTTCCATCCATACGGTTTGATTTCCTCAAAATATTGTGCAAGTGGGCAAAAACGAGGCGACCGCACTTGCACAATGATAAGGCCGATCTCATATATATATATATATATATATATATATATATATATATATATATATATATATATTACATTTATTTTATGTTAGGAACTCTCACACATTTCATTTTTGTGAAAATTTTAATTAGTTATGATTTTTATTTTCTAAATTAATTACTTATTTATCTTCAAAATCCTTAGTAGTGACTATCTAATCATGAATAAGGTTAAATCATCTTCATAAGTAGCCAAATAAAATTAGTCATAATAACGAGAAAGACAAAAATTTGATTGACCTAAATTCTCTCATTTTTGCATCTCTCCCGTAGTATATAATTAATCAAAGAAAATTCTTATTTCTTATAGTTGAAGTTGATAAATAAGTGATAGAAACCTTTCTAAATTAATTATAGCTGATAAGCTATATCTTAATTGCATCCCTCCACAAAGGAATATATATTATACGTAAAATATAATTATGTGTTTGTTTAAACAAATTCAAAAAAAATCTAAAGGTATTTTAGAGAAATAAAAAATAATAATAATTAATTTTTATTTGAAAACAGACCCTTCAGAAGAGTAAAAATATTGAGAAGTCATCAAAGTATGCTCGTATTTCACTTTAGATACCAAACTTCAATTTGTATCTTTTTGATCACCCTATTTCTATTTGATTTCAGCCGGAGGGTACTCGAGGGGAACCGGTAAGAATTATCTCATGTGGCCGTCGGATTAGCCATATGGACAGTATTGAAATCCCGATTTATAGAAATCATAACTAATTGAACAACATTTGAACCTTGATTTCGATAAAGTCAAAACGCACAACATTCAAAATCAAAGCTCAAATGTTGTTCAACTAGTTAGGATTTATGTAAATTATCATTTCAATTAAAATGGCCTCCATGTGCCTAATCAACGGCCACGTCAGATAATTATAGTTGATTTCCTTCGGGTACCAGATAGAATTAAGATAACCAAAAAAATACAAATTAAAGTTTGATATCCAAAGTGAAATATGGGCATAATTTAGCAACCTCTCAAGATTTTTACCTCCTTTGGAACTTGAAGTCGGTTCAAACCAAAGCATGGTTATTTTGAAAGAAAATTTGTTAAAATTTATTTTTAAAATTATTTCATTTTTTAAATTCTTGAAAATGGCCCCATCTGATTTATATTATAAATATCATTCCCTTAACCCCCACCGTTAAGTATAGATTAGTTATAATTAGAGATGTAAAATGTCTATTTTGCCCTTAAAAAATATCTTGGGTTAAAAAAAAGAAAAAAGAGGATTTTGAAGGGAAGGAAAATAAAGTAGAATAGTT
Source organism: Dioscorea zingiberensis (assembly GCA_026586065.1). Taxonomy (NCBI): domain Eukaryota; kingdom Viridiplantae; phylum Streptophyta; class Magnoliopsida; order Dioscoreales; family Dioscoreaceae; genus Dioscorea; species Dioscorea zingiberensis. The sequence continues at coordinate 10,709,969 of CM048824.1, forward strand.
TGAAAAAAAAAATCATTAGAGGAACAACATTTGGATGTAAGTATTCGTTGTAAGAATTAAAATCTTAATATCGGAATTGAAACAACAGATTGAATTGTTAATTTAAAAAATTAATAATTTTAAATTATAGTGACATATTTGGAGAAAAAAAATGAGATATTAGTGGTTATATATATATACGGGCCTGATAAGGTCAGGCCGACCGGAACACTGTTTCGGTCAGGTCGCCTCCCATTTTGGCCCTTTGACCATGTTTTAAGAAAATTCATCCGTATGGATGGAAAGAACATCGAAAAATAAGCTAGCATGTCAATTTTCATACAATTTGGGAACTAGTAGGGTCTTCATCTTAACGGGTGAAAATTTATAGAAATCCTACCAGTTCAAAATTTCACCCGTTAAGATAAGTCCCTACAAGTTCCCAAATTGTATGAAAATTGACATATTAGCTTATTTTTCGATGTTCTTTCCATCTATACGGTTGAATTTTCTCAAAACACTGTGCAAGTGAGTCTAATGAAGGCGACCTGACCGGAACAGTGTTCCGGCCGGCTTGACCTTATCAGGTCTATATATATGATTAATGTTTTGGCACTTGAAAAAGTTGAATATTTTTTTATTAAAAAAATTTACTATAAGTACTGGATGATTTTAATTGGCTGTAGAAACCATAAGCAGCGTTATTATATGTTTGCTTACAATATAATTTTTCTAATGTTTATTGATAGGGTGGTTATGAACAAAGACACGTGGCACACAGATATTTAAGCATGTGCAAGTCACATGGCCTTTACAAATGAGGCTTACTTTCTCTCACGTAGTGAGGCTCCTCCACCTCGAATTCATTATAATTTCCGAGGTCCTCATGGAGGAGCTCGGAAACTTATACGTGAAAGCGAAGCCACTTTCAAATCCTCTTCCAAAGCTAGCTCATTCCAGCCGTTAAAGATATCTTGAGATCTTCTAGAAGCTCAATGAATTACAAGAAACAGTTAGACAGTTGGAGAACGCCTAGGGTCTAGAAACTTCTAGAACCATGCTAAGCTGGGTTTGCTAAGTTGGCATGCACCCACGTGCTAGAATTCAGTGGCTTCTTCTCCAAGCATCACCCCAGTCTCCAGGTCCTATAAATACCCCTGCTCCCCAGTAGAGAGGGATCGGATTCCCCGATACTGGCTAAGCCTCCCCACTCTGGCGATTGGAGCTTCATCCCATTTTCTCCTTCTTCTCTTCTTGAATCTTATCTCTTCCAAGCTCATCAATGGAGCTTCATCTTGTAATCATGGAGGAAGATCTAGTGAATTTCGTCTCCTATGGAGATGACCGTGGTTTTTTCCCCATTTTTGGGGTTTTCCACGTTATTTGCTGAGTCTCCTTTACTTTCTGAGTTTTTCTCCTTGATCTTTTGATTTCCTCCTTTCCATTTCAATATAAATTCAAAGTGTCGGTCGAAATTGGGGTTTGATCCAATTTTCGCACCAACATTTTTGGCGCCGTCTGTGGGGACGGAGGAGCAAGAAGCCATGCCTGCAACCAGGAGATCAAGGCAGAACCAGACTCGAGCAGAGGATTCCAGCCTTCGAGGAGACATCCATAGTGGGAGAAGTTAACACCCGCAGCTCCTAAATGGAGCTCCCAAGGCCAAGTGAGAATCCACTAGCTCAATCAAATTTGGTGGCCATTCCGGAAGAGCGATTCCATCACTGTGGAGAAACAGCTTGGCACAGGCCACTACCACGACACATGGCATTGAACGCCATATCTCACAAAGCACGCGCCACCCCGCACCACCATATCAGCCAGAGAGCTCCAGCCGTCAAAGGCGCCTTCCGAGGGGAACAGAGGAGCCCCGTGATCATCTTCAAGTTCAGTCCCCGTCGAAGAAGAGTAGATCGGCGGCATCACTCCTCTGGAGGGCATGAGAGGAGAAGCCGACCTCCTTCGAGATCACCACCTCGTCATCACTCACAGACCTCGATGCACTGCTCAATATGGAGTCGCGACCTTATTCTCCGAGGTACTCTCCCTCGGCGCGCCACGCCTCCTCGCCCCTGCTCCGTTAAGTCGCTCACCTCGTGGCATATCTCCCCGGCATGGGTCGCAGGCATCATTCCCCCTGCATACCCCCGTGAGTATGAAAGAGGACGTCGGGGATATCTTTCACAGAGCTGCGTCTTAAGGAACGTACTCACGCTTCCGCTCTCCCTTTATCGAGCCATTTGGGAAGCCCCTTCCCGCAGAAATACATCCCCCAAACATCGATATTATGATGGCACCTCGGATCCAAATGGCGTGGAGAGGTACCGCCTCGAGATGACGCGAATGGCACTTCCGAGGTGGTCTTATGTCGCGGTTTCTCGAAGACTTTATCCGGAACCGCGATATGGACCGGTTTGAAGCCTACCAAGGCGGCATTGCCTACTTCGATCACTCATTGATCGCTTTCTTAGCCGCTTTGCCAATTGCGAGGCATGGCATAAGAGGAACCTAGCTTATGTTGGCCGAGGTGCAAATGTAAGGGAGGGAGAATCTCGTGAACTACCTTGATAGATTCAATGAAGAAACTCATGGGACGTCAACTTGGATTCTATCATGGTAGTTGGAAACTTGATCTTAGACGGGCCGCGGGAACGCCCATTCCTTGATTCATTTGACTCGAGATGTTCCGGAGGATCCGTCCGAAGTGATGAGTAGAGCTTCAAGTACATTACCTCCTAATTTAATTCAAGGCAGGAAGGAAAGAACAGGCCCTTCAGCGAGCAGAGGAATTCCGCAGAGAGGAGAGTCGAAGAAGTGAACGGGCACCGCGGAGAGATATGGAGCAAACCCGGTACCGACCTCCTCGTGCTGATGATAGAGGCGCTCGGGACCAAAACAAACCCCGTATTCGTCCCAGGTATGACAATTATACCCCCTTGAATACTTCAAGAGAACATATCATGATGCAGATCCAAGATAAGAAGATACTCAAGCCGGCGGAGCCCGTCAAGGAGACCTCCTCGGCAAAAAGAAGCGGCAAGTTCTGCATTTACCACAAAGTCCGAGGTCATACTACGTAAAATCGTGCATCCACCTAAAGGATGCAATAAAGCATCTCGTTAGAGAAGGGAAGCTGAGCGAATTCCTCAACCAAGAAACCAATAAGAAGGAGGAACAAAGACACCCGGTGTAACCTCCTGGAAGAAGATAGACCTCGCACTGTAAATCAGCCGGCGGGCCGTGATGTGGAGGAGAAACTTCATCCTCCGGAAGGAGTTATGCCCGCATGGTGGAGTGCGATCACGAGGAGCTTGCGCCACGTAAGAAGAGCGAACTACTCTCTCAATTGAATTTTTCTAAGAAGATTTGAAAGGAATTTGTCAACCACAAGATGACGCCTCGTCGTGGTCCTTGATATTGGGATCTACAGATGCACGAGTGGTGCTAGTTGACACTGGGAGCTCGGCTGACATAATTTTTTGGGATGTGTTTGACAGAATGAAAATTGGAGCGGAGAATCTTAAACCATGCAAGACTCCTTTAGCTGGATTTACTGGAGATCCTATTTACCCAGAAGGTATCATAACTCTTCCTGTTACCCTTGGTACTCCTCCACGAACTGTTACGGCCCCAATCAACTTTCTCGTGGTACGTCATCCCTCAAGTTACAACGCAATTATGGGAAGACCTTCTCTCAACAAACTCGGAGCTGTGCCCTCGACATACCATTTGAAACTAAAATTTCAGACTGATCACGGCTGTGGAGAAGTGAAGGGAGATCAACCCTCTTCCAGGCAGTGTTACCTTGCCACACTGAAGAGACAACTCGGCGATACAAGTAAGGCTTCTGAGTCTCTAGCCATAGAAGATTTCCAGCAGGAAGATGAAAAGAGAGAAGCCCGCAGGCCTACCCCAGTCGAGCAACTCGCAGCCTTACCCCTCGACGAGGCCTTTCCGGAGCTTAATGCGGCTTGAGTTGGACTCAAATACTTGTCACAGAACCAACTCCTCGAATTGATCAAGGCCAACTCGGATGTTTTTGCATGGACAGCCGAGGACATGCCGGGAGTACCAAGGGAGGTGATGGAACACCATTTAAATGCTGATCCAGTTGTCAAGCCGGTGTCTGTAAGAGAAGAAATTATGTCACCGGCAGTCGGAAGTCACGAAGAGGAGGTCGGTAAGTTGCTTAAAGCGAGTTCATTCTGGAGGTCCAATACCCCTAAATGGCTCTCCAATGTTGTCCCTTGTAAAGAAAGCCAAACGAAAATGGCGTATGTGTGTTGATTTCCGCATCTCAATAAAGCTTGCCCCAAGGATTGCTAACCCCTGCCTATGATAGACAATCTGGTAGATTCCACATCAGGATATGAGATGCTCAGTTTTCTTGACGCATATTCTGGTTATAACCAAGTTAAAATGGCTAGAAAAGATGAAGAAAAGACAACTTTCATTACTTCCCGAGGGACTTACTGCTACAAGGTGATGCCGTTTGGCTTGAAAAATGCGGGAGCAACCTTCCAAAGACTAGTGAATAAGGTCTTTAAGAAACAAATGGGGAGAAATGTCGAGGCATACGTCGATGACATCCTCGTGAAGAGCACCTCTGCTGAACATCATCCTGCCGACCTCCAAGAAACATTTGAAACACTGAGAGCTCATGGAATGAGTCTCAACCCAACCAAATGTGCATTTGGTGTCCGCTCAGGAAAGTTCTTGGGTTTTATGCTCACAGAGAGAGGAATTGAGGCCAATCCAGAACAAATCCGAGCTATTTTGGAGATGAGGTCCCCTAGGACCATTAAGGAAATACAAAGTCTGAATGGGAAGCTAGCAGCAATTGGAAGATTCATTTCGAGGTCCGGGGAGAAGAATCTTCCATTTTTCCGAGCACTTCGAAAAGCACCAAAGGTAGAATGGACCGAAGAGTGTGAAAAAGCCCTCACACAGTTGAAGGAATACTTACAGTCACCTACCTTACTTTCCAAACCAAAGCCAGGGGAGGAACTGCAAAGATTTACTTGGCGGTTTCGATATGGTGGTGAGCTCGGTTCTCACTAAAGAAGAAGACGTAATCCGAGAAACATCATTATACTAGCAAGGTTCTCAAATGATGCGAATCCAAGTATCATCCTCTCGAGAAGTTGGCCTATGCACTGGTCACAGCAGCTCGGAAACTTCGTCCTTACTTCCAGTCACATAAAGTTAAGGTGCTGACGGACCAGCCTTTAAAGCAAATCCTCCATCGCCCAGATGCCTCGGGACGATTGACGAAGTGGGTTATTGAACTTGGTGAGTATGACATCACTTACGAGCCTCGTACAGCCATTAAAGGTCAGGTCATGGCTGACTTCATCGTCGAGCTCACAATCACTGATTCTGGAGAAGCTATTCTTATGGATCCCTCTGAACCGAATTCCTCTTCTATGGCACAATGGGTGTTACATACCGACGGCTCAACGCCGAATTCGAGCCGCATCATTGTCCGCAATCCCCTTCGTGATGGAACACCTCGCAATCTTAAAGTTTGGGTTCAAGGCGACCAACAACGTAAGCCGAAAGTATGAGGCCATGATTGCGGGCTTACAAATAGCAAGAGGCCTTGGAGTCCAGCATTTGTTGGCAACACGGACTCCCAACTAATTGTTGGTCACACGAAATGGCAGGAATTCGGGCGAAAAGCAAGAAAACATGGTGAGATACAAAAACCTTGAATTTGCAAAAACTAGGCCGCTAGCTTCCGTAAACTATCCATTGCAAAGATTCCGAGGGGCGTAAAATCAAGAGGCCGACCTCCTCTCAAAACTTGCTTCCTCCAAAATTGAAGTAACGCCCCACGCCAATGTTCAAGACTTCACGGGCCGAGGACGATTGATTGCCGACACGAAGATGAATTATTTGAGGTGGCGAATGAACCATGCTGGATTGATCCAATCTTAAATTACCTCCAAGATGGGTCTCTACCTTCGTGATCCGCTAGCACGCCAAATCAAGGTTAGGGCCAACCGCTTCACTATTCCTCGATGGACGCTTCTATAAAAGATCATTTTACTCTCCCGTTGTTGAGATGTTTAAGCGTCCGAGTGAAGCAAATTATATCCTTCAAGAGATCCATGAAGGTATCGCAGAGATCACACGGGGAAAAGCACTTTGTCATAAAATTCTAAGACAAGGTTATTCATCGGCCCACCTTTGGTCAAGGATGCAAAGGCATTTGTCCGTAAATGCGATGCGTCAGCGCTTATTCAAATATCCAGTGACGTCCCAGCCTTCTCAACTCACCCCATAGTGAGTACCGGGCCATTTGCTTTGGGGAGTAGATCTCTTTGGCCCTTTCCGAAAGCAATTTCTACAGATGATGAAGTTCTTGATTGTTGCCATTGATTATTTCACCAAATGGGTAGAAGCGAGCCTCTCTCCTCCATCACCAAAAGGCGTGTCGGAAATTTCTCGTGGAAGTCGGTGATTTGTCGATTTGGGCTTCCAAAGTAGCATTCATCACGCATAATGGGGAGACAGCTTGCGAATCTTTGCGTTCGAAATTTCTCGCGAGGAGCTCGGAATTGAGCAGGCTTACTTGCTACTCACCCTCAAGCAAATGGGCAGCGGAAGTAACGAATAGGACCTTGCTTCACACCCTCAAGGCTAGAGTGCTCCTAATCAATCTAATTGGGTAGATGAAGTGCCAGGGCACTCGGGCCTGGCTGTAACTACTTGCCTGGACTCCTACCGGAGAAACTCCATTTGCTCTTGCATTTGGAGTAGACGCAATTCCTCCCCGCCAGATTGAGGTCCCAACTCCACGAATCCAGCCTTTGATCCGGCCAAGCAACGAAGAAGTACTTCGAAATGAACTTCGATTTGCTAGAAGAAAGAAGGGAAGAAGCTGCCCTCAGAAAGCCGCATCTGCTTGATACCGGGAAGGTCCAAACGTCACTACGACGCCAAGGCGAAAAGAGGTAACATTCCAAGTAGGAGACTTGGTCTTGAGGGAGAACATTTTTGAAGGCAACAAAAGTAGAACAGGAAGCTTAATCCTAATTGGGAAGGCCCTTATGTTGTAAATCCAAGGTTGTAAGGCCCTGCACCTATTGGCTCTCCAAGATGGATGGAAAAGACTCAAACGCCCTTACAATTCAACATCTTAGGCGGTATTATCAATAAAGCTTCCTGCTCTACCATGTGACTAAGCATGACACAAAGAACTTCTTGCTAACTCACACGCTAGCCGTCAAGGCTCGAAATGCGGATGAAAATAGCAAACAACCTAGAAAATCCCCACAAAGTACTTGGTTGCTACACAGCAGCGGGTCTAGGCTCGAGCTGTGACACAATAGCAACTAGCCAGTGAGAATGGTTCCGTTAACGAGCCAATTGATCAAAGATCCCCTCGGCAATTAGTCCAACAAATCCGAACTCCTCCATGAGGACCTCGGAAACCAAAGTCAAAGAATTCTTGTCTGATTCTCCAAATAAGATGATAACGGGTCTAGGCTCGAATCATCTTAAATGAGGACGCACGCTAAGAAAATCAAATGACAAACACATTTCTCCAAACGAGGTGGTAGCGGGTCTAGGCTCGAATCACCTTGAGAGAGAACATGCAACAAAAAGCTTGATCGTTGGCAACTAAGGGACGGAAGAACAAGCGCGGAATACAAGCATGACAAAGAATTCAAAATGCCTTCGCTCCATAGGTAAAAGTGAATTTCCTTTATCAAAATAATACTAACATTTGTAACAGGAAAGGACAAACAAAGTTACACGCTTTCAACAAGGGGCAAGTATAAAGCGGACAACACACGTCAAAAATTGAGTTACTCGCTACTCTTCGGAAAAGTTGTAGTGGCACCATCATTGTTTCCGAGCTCCTCCTCCTCGTTGACATCCCGCCCCCACCAAAGAAGAGCTTCAAGTGCCTCAATATATGTAAGATTAGCAAAATCGGCCATTCGGAAATTTCGTAACAAACTCTTTCAAAACAGGAAAACTTTCCTCCCTCCCTTCGTCAAGCCTCCTCAAGAGCGCATTAAGTCACTGACGAGCTTCGTGAGCAAACCATTTCAAGCTCCTCCACTTTTTGTTTGCTCTCGCATAAAGACTTCCGACAAGCTTCAATCTCCTTGGAAATACTCTCGTGATCATTCCTTAAAGCCGCCCCTTTCCGGGTGATAGCTTACCAAGGAGGAGTTACTATCTTTTAATTGCTTGAGAAGCTCGCCATTCTCCTTCTCCAAAAACTTCGCGACGCCTCGCAAGGAAGTGATTTCCAAAGAAATGTAATTTTAACTTCCTCCTTGGCCTCCGAAAGTTTTTCTCTCGCAGGAACGTCCGGACTCTAAGCAGATTTCAATTCTTGAGGAGCTCGGAATTGTTTGCATTCAAAGCAAAGAATCTCTTTCTCCAAGGATGAAATCTTCTCCTTGGCCTTAAGCTCTTTCTCCATATGTCTCTGGCTTTCTCATTAGATTGTTTCAATATTGCATCTAACTTACTCTTCCCAAATCCGTGAGCCGTGTTCTTCTCTTCTAAGCCTTCTTCAATGCCGTGGTTCAAACGTAATCACCCTCCTCTTCCAAGTCTCTGCTCCTCCTGATATATTCAAGCTAACAAGGACATCCTAGCTCTCCTCTTCTTCTTCCAAAATACTTTACTTGGTAGCGATGGCTAACAAATAAGTTCTCGCAAATAAAGATATAATGAGTTCAAATTGGCCCTGATTCAGAAGGGGTTCAAGATAAAGAAACACTTATCAAAGCCCTTGGAGGCGAAGGAGCTCGGCAAGATCAAGCCGTGATAAACGCCCAAGTCTAGATTCGATTTCTTCCGCAATGCCTAATTTAATTACGTAAGCGACAATTTTAGGATCGCCCACTAGATCCCTTCCCTTGGGTCCACGTGAGATGATCCCTTAGAACCCTCAAAAACTCGGCCACAAGCTTCGGAAACTTGAGGGAAGGCGAAGTTGGTCGAGGTAACTCGAATCCGGACCGGATCAAAACTGATAGTAGGGTCGTGATTCACCCTTTCGTGAGGTCCCAATGATTTCAACCTCATCCTCCTCGCAAAATCTCCGAGGATCTCTCGAAGATCCGAATGTGCCCAAAAATATCTTCTTCTGGGAAATGTATGGAAAGGATCGCCTCAATTCCTCTCTGTCTACGTGAATCTCCTCCTCACTACCACATGAAATTCCAGATTGACGCTGCTCATGGAAGTGTCATTTTCTGCGAGGGAACACGCCAGCGGATAAGGGAGAGAAATGGCCAACGCCTTCCTGTTAGGGAGGATGAGATGGCTCAGCCGCTCTTCTTTCCTTTGGAGACCACCTGTTTCTTCCTGCTAGCCATCTTCCGAGCTGGTTCATCTTCAACAACCTCTTCAGAATCCCGAGCTCTCTTTCTTGAAACAGATTCAGAATGTGTAGGTGGTTCAACCTCAACTTCTTGTGAAGGATGGAGTTCGTCATTTCCCTTGTGGTCTAGATGATTCTTCAACAATGTGAGGTTCATTTGGTACTCCCAGCCCGCTCCTCTGCAGCCCACTTTCTTCCTGAGCTCACCTTTTTCTGCTTCTCCAGACGCTACCAGTATTAAGCTTCTCAAGACGGGCTCGGGCTTTATCCAACAATGATTTGGCGACTTAGAAGCTTCCATACCTTCACCTAGAAAGGGAAAGAGATTTGGTTAACGCATGTAAAGAAGCAATTCGAAAAGAATAACGAAAGTATGACAGCTTCCTACCCTTCACTACAAAAAGTCCACTCCTCCGTAAGATTTTGTTGGTGGAGAAAGAGGTCGAGGGATCTGGGAGCACTCACGCAACCTTTCGTGATGACGGTCTCTTTTTGGAGAGCTTCTCTCTACTTAACACTTGGGTCCGAGGTGCTCCCCAACCAGTCTGAACTCCGAAACCCCCTTCTAAAGAAACAAAGAAAAACCTCTCCTTCCATCGCTTAATGGAGGTCGGAACAGGACCTAAGAAACGTCTGTCAGGCCTCGCACCAAAGAAGTACCAATCTGTATTGGACTCCCTATTGAGGCAAAATAATGCCTCAAACAGAGATAATGTGGGAGTAACTCGGCGATCAAGGCACACAGTCACAAACCCACAAAGACATCTCCAAGAATTTGGGGTTAATTGAGATGGACAGATATTGAAAGATTGAAAGATTTCGAGGAAAAGAGGAGGAAAGGGGAGTCGAAGTCCTCCTAGTAATGCATCTACATAAATAACAAGTTCTCCATCCCTACCAGAACCCGCTCTATCAGAAGGATCAGGCAACCTGACTACGGGTTGGAAGTTCTTATATCTAATTTTATAGTATTTGGTTACAGCATCAACTTCATCCTGATGAAGAATGCTAGGGTATGAATTGAACAAGGAAGTCGCCTTTTACTACGCTTTCGCGCTACGCTTGCTAGTCAAAGGAACAGAATGAGAAGAAGAGGCCATACCTTGGGGAGTTTCGTAACAAAGGACAAGGGAATTGCGGAGAAAGTGAGTTGCGCTCAGTGCCGCCGTGGTTTGAAGAAGGAGAAGAAGAAGATAAACAGCCAGGCCGCAAAGTTCAACGCGATATATGATAAAGTTTAAAGAGCGTGTGAAATATCCGACGGTTCGTGAAGACTCATTTGAAAGTTTAAATGATATCCAAAGGACACCGCCCACTTCATCTAACGGACGAGGATCGCTACTTACTTGAGCCACCGTAGATGGATGCCACGTATACCATGAAGAACGAGCCCATCATTGCAGACATTGTCGCTAGCGCCATACCGCTACTAGAGAAAAGGTTATAGAAAACCGTATGCGGCCCTAGCAATAAATGCAGCCATCGTTCATCGAAAGTAACGCTTGCTACCCTTTCGCCTAGAGCACCTCGGAAAACATCAATGTAAAAGAATAGATCCTCCAGAAATTCGGTCAAGATGCTTAGCTAACTTCGCCAAAAGATTCGCGAAGGCATTCGGCCATCTTCCCGAGCTCACCAGCAAGCATACTTAAGGGGACTCATGATAGGGTGGTTATGAACAAAGACACGCATTGGCACACAGATATTTAAGCGTGTGCAAGTCACATGACAGCCTTTACAAAGTAAGGCTTACTTTCTCTCTGGCCGAAGCTCCTCCACCTCGAATTATTATAATTTCCGAGGTCCTCATGGAGGAGCTCTAAACTTACATGAAGGCGAGCCACTTTCAAATCCTCTTCCAAATAGCTTCACAACGCAAAGATATCTTGAGATCTTCTAGAAGCTCAATGAATTACAAGAAACAGTTAGACAGTTGGAGAACGCCTAGGGTCTAGAAACTTCTAGAACCATGCTGAGCTGGGTTTGCTAAGTTGGCATGGCACCCACGTGCTAGAATTCAGTGGCTTCTTCTCCAAGCATCACCCCAGTCTCCAGGTCCTATAAATACCCCTGCTCCCCAGTAGAGAGGGATCGGATTCCTGATACGGCGAAGCCCTGCCACTCTGGCGATTGGAGCTTCATCCCATTTTCTCCTTCTTCTCTTCTTGAATCTTATCTCTTCCAAGCTCATCAATGGAGTTTCATCTTGTAATCATGGAGGAAGATCTAGTGAATTTCGTCTCCTATGGAGATGACCGTGGTTTTTTCCCCATTTTTGGGGTTTTCCACGTTATTTGCTGAGTCTCCTTTACTTTCTGAGTTTTTCTCCTTGATCTTTTGATTTCCTCCTTTCCATTTCAATATAAATTCAAAGTGTCGGTCGAAATTGGGGTTTGATCCAATTTTCGCACCAACATTTATTATATATCCCTGACATTTTTTTACGTAAGTTCAGAGAAAATATTTTATATAAAAATAAATAAATAAATAAAAACAAATATAGATTTGAGCATTTAACTCCATGTTTATGTTTCTGGATTGAATTCCATGTGATTTTATCTATATCTATCTATGACGTAAATAGTATGTTTAATTGGAAGCATGGTAATCTAATTATATATATATATATATATATATACGCGATATTCTTGTGTATGGCCTAATAATTTGCTTCAAATCCATTGTCTCCTAATCAAGTTTTCTAGAGCATGTTTTAAGAATTTTAACCAATGCGGATGGGAAGATCATCAAAAATAAAGATGTTCATTTTCATATAATTTGGTCGCTTTGATCCTCTCACCAATAAAAACCGTTAAGTAGAGGACCAAACGGCCACCAAATTATACTTAAAATTCTGAGTTGACGCTTGGCTTATTTTTTTATGATCTTTCCATCCGTATGGTTGAAAATTCTTAAAACATGCTCCAAGTACCCAAAATGGGAGGCCACTGGAATGTACAATAATACAACCGACCGAACAATAGCACACGCGTATATATACACCGCTGATACAGTCAGGCTGGTCGGATCACTATACCGATCAGCCAACACTCATTTTGGCCCCCTGGAGCATGTTTGAAGAATTTTCAACCGTATGGATGGGAAGATCATCGAAAAATAAGTTAGTTTGTCAATTTTCATTCAATTTGGTGACTGTTTGGTCATCTCACTTAACCGTTTTTATTTTATATAAATTTGAACAGTTCAGAATTTCAACCATTAAGTGGGAGGACCAAACGGTCACTAAATTGTATGAAAATTGATAGATTATTTTATTTTTCGATGATCTTCCCATCCGTATGGTTGGAAATCCTTCAAACATGCTCTAAGGGTTGAAATGAGAGGTAGATATAAAATGTATTCCTACTTACTGCATTAATACGAACTGTATTTATATATATTCTCTTATATTTTACTTTGCAACTTATAATTTTTGATCCGATTCCTGTGGCTATTAACAAAAAATATATAATTTATCAGTTTTAATATATAATAAAAAAATAAGCCTATGCAGAGAATAAAACAAACTCCTATTTACATGGCGATTTCAGGCATTATTATTTAATTAATTACTAAACTATTGCTATGTTTTACATGACCACATTGACAACCAACCAGATTTCGGAAGAAAGAAAAAAATATACATGAATTTTACTTATACATAGACTTTTTTTTTTCCCTAAACGAACCTAAACCCTAAACACCTTTAAAAGAGTTTGGAATAATGATGAGTCAAAAGGTATAATTAAAGTAATGTATAAATTAAAAACTATATATTAAATTATGAAATATATGATGTTAATTATTGGGAAGCATGGATGACTTAGTTGGTGTGAGGAAAGTTGATTTAGATTGGGTGGGTCTCACAAAATTGAAAATTTAAACATCAGCACAACAGGGATGTCATCAGCATCCACTGACAGGGATGAAGACGTAGATGTTGAAAATGAGGGATCTAGCACGGATTTTGATGCCATGGAACATGCTGAGGTGGCAAAAAAACACGTGACAGGGAATGAAGAGGTTGGGAGTCTCATGAGGTAGAAACAAGTTCCCCCTGATTAAGGGGCGTTTGGTTAAAAATAGTCTCAAATTCATGAATTTTGAGTTATATTACAGTTATAAATTTTTATATTTTAAAATATAAAAAAATTAAATCCAGTGTTTAGTTAGATGTATTTTGAAGTACTGGATTTAGAAAGTATGTGTTTGATTTGATGTATTTGGAGTGTTGAATTATGAAATCCTTATATATGAGTGATGTTACCCCGACCCTAGGTCATTAGTAGATTTTATTAATAATAAAAATCTCATAAAATTTTCTTAATTAATATATAATTATATATATATATATATAATTATTTGTAATAATCGTTTTCTTAAAAAAATTTATATTATTATTATTGTATATATAATATAATTTTTTTAAAAAAATAATTATAATAATATTTACATGTTATAATATTTGATTATTATGGATGTATTTAACATAATATTGATTTTTAATAATTATGGATGAATTTTTTATTATATGAATAATTTATATTATTGTAAATAAATTTAAAAGAGCATTCCCACTCGCCTCCCGTTTGGCCTCCTGGAGCATGTTTGAAGGATTTCCAACCGTATGGATGGGAAGATCATCGAAAAATAAGCTAGCATGTCCATTTTTATACAATTTGGTAATTGTTTGGTTCTCCCACTTAATGGTTCTTATTTTATAGAAATCTGAACGGTCCAGATTTCAACTATTAAGTGGGAGGACCAAACGATTACCAAATTATATAAAAATCGACATGCTAACTTATTTTTTGCTGATTTTTCCATTCGTATGGTTAAAAATCCTTAAAACACTCTCCAAATGGTCAAATGAGTATCATTCTCATATATATATAAAATAATATATTAATATAATTTTTTTTTTAAGTAACCGCTGAACCTTGCGCACGTGGCTCATGGGATTTGAAAAGCGTGGGATTTGGTTTTACGGCCGTAAAACCAAATCCCACAGATACCGTATTTCAAAATCCAGTGACTTTTTGAATCCGGCCAAACAAACATTGGATTTAAAAAGTTACTGTATTTGTAACTCCTTCTCCCCTCAAATCCTGCCAAACAAACGCACCCTGAGCCAAATCTCAGTTTACATGGAGGAAGAATTGGAACAACCAACTCCACCGAAGGGCATCATCAAAGCCATCTAAGGCCACTTTCACTCAATATTTGGAACAATAATGCACTAAAGGCTCAACACCGGACCGGCCGCAACTCTTTTGTATTGTGGCATGCATTGATTTAAACTACCTGGAAAAAACAATTCTCCATGGAGGAAATACATCAAGCAGTCAAAGAGCTTGGCGGAGACCAAGCCCCGAGTCCGAATGACTTCTCGATGACCTTCTACTAACAAGGGTGGAACATCATCAAAGAGGACCTTCAAAACATATTCAAGGACCTTCACCAAGGAAGGGCAAACCTGGAACGGATCAACTGGGCACATATTACTCGCATCCCAAAGAAAAGGACATCGGATACCATTAGCGATTACAGGCCGTTTGCTTAACTGCTCCAGGAAAATCATAACCAAAGTGTTATTCAACAAACTACAAAGGGTTATTGTCGAGTGAAGATACGAAAGTCAAACTGCATTTATCAAAAGTCGCTGCATACAGGACAACATTGTGGCAACAGAGGAGCTAGTACACCACTTAAAGCATGGAAGGGGGAATGGGACGCTTATGAAAGTGGATTTCGAAAAAACATTGGATAACGTGGACTGGACCTTTCCGTTGAGATGCTCCAAGCCCACAGCTTCAGCCCATGATAAATAGGATGGATTAGGATGACCCTTCACTCCTCAAAAACGACCTTTTTGTTTAACGGATCCCCCACAAAATATATCAGACACCAAAGGGGGCTCAGATAAGGCGACCCGCTATTACCCCTACTTTTCGTACTCATCACGGATGTCTTCTCTACCATGCTATCGAAAGCAATGAAGGCAAACCTCTTCAAAGGAGTCCCCTGTGGCCTGAATAGGGAGGACTAAGTAACTTCCCTACAATACACGGACAACCTATTAGTATGTTGTACGGGAGATCAAACTCAATTCAACATACTCAAGCTCATCTTCTAGCTCTATGAGGGACTTTCTGGACTCAAGGTCAACTACTACAAGAGTGCCATAGTCCCTATCAAGGTTAGGGGCCAAGACCCCCGCACGATAGCAAGGTTAATGAACTGCACTCAAACCCTACTTCTGATAAATTATCTGGGCATGACCATTTCAGGTTCCAAGCCGAAGCCCGAAGATTGGGAATACTTACCCGACAAGATCAAAGGGAGGCTTAACGGCTGGAAGGGGCGGCTACTTTTGACTAGAAGAAGAATCACAGTCCTTAATTGATTGCTTCCATCATTCCAAATTATTGATGGAGATCTACAAGCTCCCGGAATGGGTGATATAGGATATTGAGAAGATCTGTCGAGAGTTCATGTGGAAGGGTGCAGACCAATCCCCAAATGCTTATCGCTTGGTAAACTGGGATAGACTCTGTCGACTGCGATAGCAGGGTGGTTGGGGATCCTCAATGTATGATGCTTCAATTAGGCGCTTATTGGTAAGTGGTGGTAGCGATTACTACAAAAGGAAGCGGGTATCTGCAAGAAGATTATCACACATAACAATTTCCATAATGGCCCGATCATGGCCCAATTAAACCTCCCAAGGAAGTCATCAAATTTATGGAAAGGTGTCATTGAACAAAGAGATGTTAACATGGTTATTATGAAAGTAGACGTCAATGATGGACAAACCATAAACTGGTGGTACGAGAATTGGATGGAAGATAGGGCACCCCACAACCTCTTTCTGGAGTTACTAGATATGATCATGGCAGACGATCTCATGGTTGTAGAAGCACGACATCAAGTAGATAGAGGACACACCCTCCTCAGAGCAGGACAACTATTACCCCAAATAGAGGAGTAGTCACATCATATAAGACAATGTTTATAACAAAACAACACAAGAGAGTCGGACACCAAAAGATGGCCTCTTTGTCCTAATGGTCACTTCAGCATTCGATCACTTTACTATGTCAAGGTTGACAGGAGACGAAGAAGCCCACTCCCAAGCGCCTTAAAGAAAATCCTATGTCTCTATAAGGTTAAGCTCTTCGCTTGGTTGGTGTGGGATGACAAGAAACTCACGCTTCAAAACATAACCAAGAGACAGTGGAGAGGAGAACGAAGAAATTGCTACCTTTGCGACGAAGAGGAGGATACCACACATCACCTCCTACTAAATTTCCATACTCGCAATAGATCTGGAATCACTTTTGTGACCTATTCGGTACTAACTACCTCCCCACCCATATACAGGATCTGTGGGGAAGGGATACGATGGCCAGAGGTCTCGATAGGGGAGTACGGGAGGGGTGGAATATGGTGGTCATGGCGATATCATGGAGTATGTGGATAGAGTGAAACAAGAGATGTTTTTAAGCTAAACAACGTGTTTACAGATAGTTGATCTAAAACATTGACTTCCTACTACTCTCATGGCTCAACGCAACCAACGCTGTCAAAAAGGATTAGACTGCAACCACTTGAGCTTTTAATCAAAACGAGCCTCCAACTCACCCGAGAAGAAGGCCAATAGACTGCAGTGGGTACAAACGCTGATTTCGAGGATGACACGGCACAAGAACAGGAGTGGTTGGTATCCCTCCCCCCCTCCATGCTTAGGAATGTCACATATAGTATATACTCTTGTGGTTAGGATCGCATACTTAGCGATAGACTTTCTACTAGAGTTTGTACGTCTTATCGAAAACATATATATGTTGTGGAATAGGAATAGGGTATGAGCCTCTTGGCAGTCAAGTGGACCTGGATACATAGGGGAGTACCCAACAATTAGGGGTACAAGTGAGCTCTTCAAACATCGGGATGATTCTCTTATACTGAAAAAAAAGGTGAAGCTATAGTTAAAAAGGTGGAAGCAATAGTTTGCTCTAATTTAATTGTGTCCTACTAGTTGAAAAGGTAGAAAGACTAATCCCTGTTGGTTCATGTATCTATCCATATGATATACAAGACTCAGGTGAAAGTCATCCTATTTATTACATTTCTACTGTAAAAATATAGCCTATTTGGGGCGAGCATTAGCACGAGAGACTCAAATATATATAGAAAATTATACATTCATGGATTCTTCAACGAGTGAGTGAGTGAAGCAAAGACAAAGGTTTCACAAAGACAAGGTGGTTCCACAAAGACAAAAAGGTTCCAACAAAACAAGGTGGTTTCACAAAGACAACAAGCTTCCAACAAGACAAGGTTCCACACATCACAGTGGACCATCTCTCTCTATAAATCTTTCTTCACACTTGATGATCTTTGAAGCATTTTCAGTCTCATCTCAACCTCCTGTTTCCCTCTGATATCTGCCAAGAATTCATCTGTTATATAATATAATGTCGACGGAATCCACAGCCACAGGGAATATTGAAGCTCTGTCAACTCTGTTCCCATCCATAGTTACCAATTGCGAAGGGGTCACAGGAGGTGGGTTCCCAAACCACGCTCTGTTGTTCAAGCTCACCATCCTTTGTCTTGTAGCCAGGTTCAGCTGCTCTCTTACTGCAAGGAAGCTGGAGATCGGATACCAAGCCGCATCAAGATTTTTCCATGGCCTCACCACCGTCTTCAGTGCCATCATCGTCGCCATACTATCATCACTCATGCTCGATGGATATTACAAATGGTTGTCCTCTTTGTTTTGTTTGATCCCAGTAATAGCTCACACTTACGTTGATGCCAGATGGGCCTTTTATTGGTTTCACAACGTATGCCTTAAGCTTCTCGGACTTCTCCAGAGCTCCACTGGAGTCCTCCTCCAATGCCTGCGCCACCGCTTCAATCAATATCATCCCAGATGGCAATGCATGCCATAATCCTTCTCGGACTTCCGGTCGTAATTAAGATCTTAATTTTCTTTGACATGCATGATTTCATGTTTGAATTACACATTTAATCATCATTTTTATTTTTAATCTCAAATGAATCAAGAGTTAAGCACGAACACTAAAAATTTCTTGTTTTTGTATTTTTTTATTCCACCAGACCAGACGATCTCAAGAAGCCGCGCAGAAGCCAATTCAAGCAATGGAGTTCCCTCTGCCTGACTGATTGTTGTTATGATGAGTTTAAGCTTGAAGTCTAGCTAGCTGGTTTGCGGTAATATATATATATATATTATATAGTTGGGATGTGAATGGTTTTACGTGTAAATTTCATTATTCTCCAAAATAAGAAACTTACCTGTAAAACCCTTTACCTTAATAAGTTGTATTTTTACTATAATTAGATGCAAGTTGAATTATTTGAATACCATCACCACCATCAAGATCTCTCTCTTTCTCATTTGTCTTTTTATATTATTATTTATTTTATTTTTTGAGTTTTTTTTTTCATGAAATATTTTATGGTCACATCTAGTGTATTTATTTCTATTTTTACAAATATAAGATTAATATTAATAAAAGGATTAAAAAATTATTTTCCTTCACAAATACATCACCACTTTCAACTTTCCAATTTTCACAAATATATATATATATATATATATGAATTTATTTTCATTTTTTCTTTGTAATTGTAAGAAAATAGTTGGCATATTTTGTGATAGAGAACATAAAATGGAATAATTTTATTAAATTATTTTTGATATTTTTTGACTTTGTATTTTATTGTCAATAGGATAGTCAAATGATCCAGCTATCCATGACCAACTTAAGCTCGAATCAAATTTTGAGTTTTTAGTTGTGTTCAGGCATAAATTTCAAGCTCTAAATTGATTTCCAGTCGAGCTCGATGAAGCTCAACTTGTAAGCTCAAAATTATATATATATATATATATATTGAAATATTGTATAATTTATTTATTTTTAAAAAAATATAAAAAAAATTAAAGTTATAAATAACTATTAATTTTGAACTAAATCGAGTGAGTATCAAGTTTTTGAAATTAAATGGATTCAAATTTAATTTTTAGTAAAAATCAAACCGAGCTCGTCCCTTATCAAATCAAGCTCGATCTTATTTCAAGCTTAAACTAACCAATTTTGTAGACTCAACTATATCAAACTCTGTCTATTCATTGCCAAAGTTGTCATTAAGTCTCTTATTAAGTTTTATGATTTTCAACAAGTTGTAGTATTCCAAACTAGTTAGTTAGATTTTATTATTTTAATGATGCACAACTACATTGATTTTAGTGATGCGAAACTACACTGATTTGGACAGACATGTCTTATTATTTATATAGGATGTCCAAAAATTGAACTCCCATACCTTTCACAGTAAGTCAACATCACTAATCAAGTTTAACAAATAAACCAAGCACTCAAGGCGAAAAATTCAACTGGCTTTGGATCATCAGAGGAAAATAGAACCACACCAACAGCATTATCGAAAGAAAATTTAACTGAAGTTTGTTCCAATGTCTAGGAAAAAAAACCTCATTTAGATAAATAAACTTCAAAAGCTTGTAAAAGAAAACCAACAATCCATACCATGATGGTAACCATATCATACTTGAAAAGAACCTTGATATAGCCTAATCTACATGAAGAGATTAGGGCGAGATGCCTTGAAAGTGGTTTTCAGCTTCCTGCTGGGGGGCCTGACTTTCCTGAAGACGAGCGGGAATTTGATTTTGGAATCATGGAACTGTTTTGTGCTCTCCCGCTTGCAGAGCTTGGCGGGGATGGTGGCAGTCTTGATGATCTGGATGCATGGGAATCTGACACGGTGACGAGATGCCATCTCATTGTACATCTGCTCGACAGCACCATTCAGTGTTGTGTCACGGTACTCCTTATACATGTTGTGATAACTAGTCCTACTTTGGTACCTCAGCCAGATGCCATAGTTCTTGATTTTTGTTGGATACTTCTCAAATATCTACAAGGCAAGGTAACAAAAAAATCAGCATAACTACATTGAGTACTGAAATTTAAAAGGCCCTTCAATGGAAACAGAGAAAACAAACAATGCCTGTTTATTTAACAAACCATTTGTAATAGATCAACAACTCGCATACAAGCTAGTAGGAGGCAGGATGAAATAGAAAGGTGATTAGATGCTCCTGAATTTATTTAATTCAAGATTCAGAATGAACGAACAAAAAGCCAAAACAATGAAAATCTTCAATTCACTTTTTGATAAATTGCAATCTCTAACACCAAATGATAGATTTTACACCATTTCTTGCTTTTCTAACCAAACCTAAGCAAGACATAAGGCTGGTTGGCAATGTTACATACGAGAAAATTTCACAACAACAGCATGAGTCATGACTAATTGAAAAGTCCTAAGGATGATGATACACACAAAATAATGAAAACAAATTTCAACATATTATAATCTTGAGATTGCGCTCAATAACATAAATGATTTCAACATTTTACAAAAACAAATTTGACAAAATAGTGAGCATTCATCAGGAATATGTGTGTCTCTTTGAAATTTTGGGAAAACAAATGTCCTTACCAAGGGAGCACTAAAGGAGCAAGGAAACCACTGATACATCAAAATAAGTAGGAACCAAGAAAACAAACAGGAGGATTAATAAAGGAGCAGTAACAAAATATCAGAAGAAGCGGCAAGATGAAAAGGTAAGAATAGTGATAAAACTAAAAAAAAATTAAGCAGAATATTAAGTTAAAAAAAAGGCCTGCATTTTTTGATGTATGAGGCACTTAATATTACTTATGAATTTTGGAGAAGATCTCAAAGCATAAAGAGTGTGAAATAAAAAGTTAGAAAATAGTCTTATTCAAAACAGCTGCATTGAGGAACTGATTCAAGATTCCAGAATGAGCAGATAATTACTGTAACAACACAAGCTATTTCCACCTGATATAAATTGGTATTTCACATATACCTAACAAAATAATGCCTTCTGATTAGTTTGCTTACTCAGATAATGCCTGATCAGAAAATAAAATCAATAGTCAAATCCATACACTGAGAAAACTACAAAAAAAATACGCAAATGATGGTTCACATAAAGAACAATGGCCTATTAAAACCATGGGACAACTTGGCATGTGTTAAACATTGATTAGAGAGCATGCACTCGTCCAAGAAATATGGAAGATCAGTAAGTTAATGAATAAGATTGCATTAATCTATATGGAAAAAATATCCAAATAAAATAACTATAATAAACACTAGTCAATCAGACGAATTCTTAACAGAAAAATAAATTGCAAAACATCAAGCATTGTCAAAAATGCAAAGCATCACAATGAAGACATAATAAACAAACTAAAAACTCATCTGTCTAGCTGATCAAGACAATCATATTTCAAACTAGAAAAACACAAAGAAACCATCCATCAAAAAATTCAAATGTAATATCATATTTCATAAGAAACTAGAGAATACATGACAGAGCATGATAGCTCACCAATCATTTGTCACTCTCATCACATCAAATGCATACTCGCGGCAAAAAGAACACAAATAAATACACCTCATTTAACGCATCACCACAGGATCCTAAAACCAGTGCATGCTCATGAAACAAATAGAGGAGGAAAATTTACCTCATTGATGGCAAGCACTTGCCCATTGCTCTTCTTCACCTTCTTTAACTTCCGCAAGAAGTACCTAACATAAAGCAAACACATAAATCCACAAAATAAAACAAGGAAATTCAAGTGATGAATAAAGCAATGAATACCAGAACTTGGATTTAGCTCGGACTTCATTCGTTGCCCAAAGCTTCATGCGGAAAATTTTGGGGTGCTCATCAGATGGTGTGGGCAGAGCTCGACCCACCACCTGGTACTGATGGAACTGCAACAATACATCCAAATAAACATTTAAAACTCATAAAAATACAATATTTCATAACAATGCATCCCAAATCAACAAGATTCTATGAGAACTATACGATACTCATCCAATCTAATAAAAAACAACGCTTTCAAAAGTTAGGCATGAATAACAACGAAAGGTCACCCAAAAAAAAAAAAACATCACAAAAGAGTAAATTGAACATTTTATAGATTCAAAAGCTCACAGGCAATGATGTGAAAGGAGTATGAACACATATTGCATCCAATAAAGACACCAGATCAAAATCAACAAAAACAGAACGAAAAGGATCTGAACATCAATAATAAGAGGGCAAGGCGTAAGAAAGTACCCTGAAGACGCCCATCGATCGATCCCCGAGGACGAGTTCCTTCAACGCACAGTTGCTGAGCTCCCTCCGCCGCACCGAAGGCCCGCGATTTTAAATGAAAGAGGGATCGAAAGAGAAGCATAGAAAACCCTAGCGGCAAACCCTAACCAAGAAAGTTACGAAAATACCATCATGTTAAAAAGGTTAAAAAAATGAGTTAAAAAACCCAATGCGGTGAGCGTGGATCGAACACGCGACCTTCAGATCTTCAGTCTGACGCTCTCCCAACTGAGCTATCCCCGCAATTGTTCTTTGACGGTTATAATTTAATATATATTATTTAAACTTAGTCATCGTATTTTCAAAAAATAAACAGTTCAGAATTTGCTTAAAAACATCACATTCCTTCTTTCTTTATCTTTGTTTTTTTTAAACCAATTGCACACATCTTACTAACCTGTTAAATTAACATATTATGAGTCTATGATGAATGAAGTTTATAAAGAAACATACTGCATTAATCCACTCATGAACATTCTAATTTATAATTGTTTTCAAAGAAATAATATGCTGCTTCTTAAGATTAAGGCCATTTTTTATATATATTAGAGAGGGAGAGAGATACGTACAGTGCACAAACATCAGCTTGAGCCTTCTCCAGTGAAATCCATCAATTAACCTCCATGAATGACTTGAATTACACTTCTAATCCAGAAAATTAATTCTTGCATTGATCTGCATGATTAAGAACAACCACTCTCACCAAAAACCAAATCAATTCTTAAATGAGATCAAAAGTTCAACTGTTCTTCTTTTAGTTCACTGTCAGCAAAGCAAACTTTTCCTTCTCACTGCGTGTTGGTAATATGTTCACTTCTTAGATACATCACCTTTCTTGGCCTTATGCTCCACTGTGCTAATTATCTATCATATTCAAAGTGAAGTTCCCTTTCATACATCAGTCACAAGGCTCCTTCTTATTTAATATTAAACAGTCATGCCAAAAGCTTCAGATATATTTTATGGGTTTATATGATTCTCAAAACAATTTAAGTTCAAAACCATGTTCTTTCAATTGAGCTTAATGGGATTTTCTAAGTTTTAAGTTTGACATTTCTCAAGTCACTCAGATATACAACTTACATTATCTATTTGAGAAAAAGATGGCAAACTTGTTTTTGCTGTTCTTTATTTCATTTATTATGAGGTGGCATCGCTGCAAGTTGATGGAGTGGACTTTAAGGATGTAGACATTGTGTGTACGTCTAAGGTCAAACTACGGGATTAATGGAGCTCATTAAACTCAAATGTCAACTAAAATTTAAAACTTTGCTGCTTGTTTTCCATGAAAATTAAGATCATAACAAGAACTTTCAAACTTTATGAGGTTTCAGATATACTGCAGTTAAAGCAAGGTGCTTGCAAAGTTTGAACATTAATTTGGTGTTAGTTTTCAAGATTAGATAATGAGCTTTGGTTTAAGAGAGGTTATCATAAAATAAGATAAACTATTGCTAAGAAAGAGAGAGAGAGTGTTGGCTATTGAAAAGTCCAACAGATGTCTCTTGATAAAGCTAATATAATAAGATTGTTCCTTGATTACATTCTCTAATAGCCACAAGATAAGTATTATTTAATTAATGTACAGAAGACATCATTCATTGAATCCTATTCATTCAAGGAACCCCATATTCAAATTTAGAAAACTATTTAACTACAACCTAACCTTTCCTTTTCTAAAAGTCCACCCTTCCCCTGTTTGGTTGATGGTCAAACACAGTTTCCCACTTTGAATAGAAAACTATTCAATTGAACATGACTCCCGAAATCCACCATTATTTGTTCCTTGTTTTCTAAACATAGATCATGTTGATGTCAGCATAGATTTTTTATTCAATGTTTCCAAGTATTGATAGACTATCAATCATTATTTTCAACCAAAGTTCACAATACTTCACATGATATGATATGCCATACATTGGTGTATTTTTTTTTTAGGGTTAAAGTTATTTTTGGTCCCTGAAAACATGGCTAATGTTCATTTTTATCCCAAAATTTTAAAATTTGTTCAATACGGCCCACATCAACATATACTGCCACTTATCACTCCACATCAACAAAATAACGACCTAAACATAATAATAAAAAGATTATATGCATTTCATTGGTATTCCACATGATCGCCACGTCAGCAAGGTATTTCCCAATGGTCCCGTGGGCTTCTCTAACTCTCCGCTCGTCTAGTGCATGCTTAAAGTTCAGTGGTCAGATCTCACTACGAACAGGCCGTTAGCCACACTGGAGCTTCCTCAGTTTTCTCCCTTATCTCAGTCGGCGAAGGTGGAGGTCACGGCTGAGAAGGGAGCTTGTAATGCTCTTTGTTATTCAAACAACAAACTCGACCTCCTTTTAGTGCTACGAACTAACATTGAGAGGCTCGAGGGGGGTGGGTGGCGACAAGACCCGACAATAAGGACGCAAAATGTCAAAATATGCAATATATAGGGACTATATTGAACAAATTTTGAATTTTGGGATAGAAATGAACATTGGTCCTGTTTTTAGGGACCAGAAATGGTTTTAACCCTTTTTTTTTTATTTTTCATGTCTTTGTTTTAAATCCTTTACATTTTTATAATAATTGTTAATATTATATCAGATGAGGTTATTATTTAGATAGTTTAAAGTAGATATATTATTTTAAAAATAAATGGCTCAATAACTTCTTTTTATTTTTTTATAAATTCGACAAGTGTCCCACATAGAAATCAAGGATGTAACTCAATTGAGAACATCACTAATTTGATCTTTACCTTATAAGTGTTACGGAGAACCGCCTCTGCGGACTGTAGTGACCGTGTCGACTTGGAATCTTCTCTCTGGATTACAATCTTCCTCTTCTTTGTGCACAAAATAGGTAGATAATCAAATCAAACAATAGACAAACAAGACACACATTTTTACTGTGGAAAACCCTACAAATCGAGAGAAAAACCACGGGACTCCTAAGAGCCTCTTAAACCCTTTCAACTATATTAAAGGCCGGAGTAACAATCTTCTCTAACTAGAGGAATACAAGCCAAGCCATGGGGCATCAACCACACAAGAGAAACAAGCTTTCTCAAGTTACATATGCCATCATATCAACAATAAGAAGAGAGTGAATAGAGATCAAACTCTACAACTTTGGAGAGACTCTCACAAAGAACTCTTTACTTCAATTCTGAGCGAAGTCTGGCACCAATTTGCCTATCTTATATTGCAAGCTCTAGCTTCTCTTCTTCTTCTCCTATTCTTATTTTTGTAGGAAAGAAAACCCTTGATTATTCTATAGCACTATGCCAATATAACCCCTTGGTTTTCTCAAAACCCACAAATTGGACTTTTGCCACATGCCCCTTCATGTTTTTGGTTTTAACGTAACCATTCTCTCTTAATGTGGTGGGGCCTTGAGTCTAGCCCAGATGGGGCTGACCCAACCCAAAGATTTGATCCCAAGTTCTTCTACAGGAGAACCCCACGCTTTAACAATGACTCGATAACTTAAAAAAATAAAAAACTTTTATTTGATTTGGAGGAATCCTCAAAAGCGACTTTGATAATTTTATAAAAACACTCTTATAAAATTTTTAATCAAAATTTTAAAATTGTTGAATTTTTTTTGTAAAAATGACTTAATAAAATTAAGATATTTGATTGTTTGGTTTCCGAATATAAAAAAGATATTAAATATAATCACTCAACTGATATTAACAATAAGTGAAAAATTAAATATGTCATGTTTATTTATGAAAAATAAACAACTTTATTATAAGTTAAAATAAAATAATTTTAATTTTATGTAATTTCAATTATATTATTATTTAAAATATACGCAACCATAAAGCCCCTAATGTTAATATAATTTTTTATTAGTATCATTTAGAATATTTTAAGAATCAACAAATAATGTAGGGGAGTGATTCCAGAGGGCCCACAAATCACCCCATTTACATATATGCTCTTTTCCTAAAAAGGTCTCGCTTTTCTCGGAAACTACATAATTGCCCCATAAATGAGGAATGGGCCAAAGGGGGATCTCAAACGGATTCCACAGAATCCTAATCTGGTTGCTTTTATTTATTTTACCCCTTGAAAAGTACAAAATTTCTCACGTGTTAAACAAGTCAACACTCGTATTATTTTATAATAATTTTCAATGACTGAGTGAAGGAGATGTGATCCCATGTCGGTTCCATGGGATCATCTATGGGCTCGTCTCAGCAACTAATGGCCTACGCCACACATCCTAAAGATGACCAATACATCCCAAAAAGTTTAAGTGGTTGAGATTATCTATGAGCTCAGTTCCATCGGATCATCCATAGAACCGAGCCTATGAGATCAAAATTCTTGAGCGTGAAGTAGCCTTTTGAATGGAACAAGCAATTAAATATTTTGAATGGATCAAAATATAAGTAAATAAATAAATTAGATTACGGGATGCAAATGCTGACTTTTCTTCTTCTTGTTTTATAATTATAGAATTGATAGGGTTTAAAGTGTAAAAAACCGATAACCCCGTGATTGCGCGTACTATAAATTCTCGTGATTCGTCTCATATTTCGGATCGTCCTCTTCGAAAGCTCAACAGAGCAGGATAATGGCGGCTGAGACGTGCTCGGCTCTCACCCTAGCGCCGCTTCTGGGCGCTAACTCCACGGCGGCTGCGCAGTACCTCTGCTCCCAGTTCGACACCGTCTCTCTCCAACTCACTGATGCTAAATCGGCGATCGACTCCACCTACCTTCTCTTCTCGGCTTACCTCGTGTTCGCGATGCAGCTGGGCTTCGCCATGCTATGCGCCGGCTCCGTTCGGGCTAAGAACACCATGAACATCATGCTCACCAACGTCATCGACGCCGCCGCCGGTGGTCTGTTCTACTACCTCTTCGGCTTCGCCTTCGCATTCGGAGCCCCTTCGAATCCCTTCATCGGCCGCCACTTCTTTGGTCTCAAGGACGTTCCAGCTCCGGGCTTCGATTACTCGTACTTCCTTTATCAATGGGCTTTCGCGATCGCCGCCGCCGGCATCACCTCGGGATCCATCGCCGAGCGTACCCAATTCGTCGCATACCTAATCTACTCCTCGTTTCTCACCGGATTTGTCTACCCGATCGTGTCCCACTGGATCTGGTCCGCCGACGGCTGGGCCTCTGCTGCCAGATCCGCTCCTCATGGCCTGTTATTCGGCTCCGGCGTCATCGATTTCGCCGGCTCCGGCGTCGTCCACATGGTCGGCGGCATTGCCGGCCTCTGGGGAGCACTGATCGAGGGCCCGCGCATCGGCCGCTTCGATCACGGCGGCCGATCCGTCGCCCTCCGTGGCCACAGCGCCACCCTCGTCGTCCTCGGCACATTCCTCCTCTGGTTTGGCTGGTACGGCTTCAATCCCGGCTCCTTCATCACCATCCTCAACTCCTACGGCCCGATCGGCTCGATCCACGGCCAATGGTCCGCCGTCGGCCGCACCGCCGTCACCACAACCCTAGCCGGCTGCTCCGCCGCTCTCACCACCCTCTTCGTCAAGCGCCTCCAAACAGGGCACTGGACCGTGACCGACGTCTGCAACGGCCTCCTCGGCGGCTTCGCCGCCATCACCTCCGGCTGCTCCGTCGTCGACCCCTGGGCCGCCGTGATCTGCGGCTTCGTCTCCGCGTGGGTCCTCATCGGTTTCAACAAGCTCGCCGAAAAACTAAAATTCGACGACCCCCTGGAGGCCGCTCAGCTCCACGGAGGCTGCGGCGCATGGGGGATCCTCTTCACCGCCCTCTTCGCCCGAAAGAAGTACGTCAACGAGGTGTATCCGGGGAGGGAGGGGAGGCCATACGGCCTCTTCATGGGCGGCGGAGGCCGGCTCCTGGCGGCGCACGTACTGCAAATAGTGGTGATCATTGGTTGGGTGAGCTGCACGATGGGGCCATTGTTCTACGGCCTGAACAAGATGGGGTTGCTCAGGATCTCAGCGGAGGACGAGATGGCAGGGATGGACCTCACCCGCCATGGCGGCTTTGCATACGCCTACCACGACGACGAGTCCAGTAGCCATGGCGGCGGGCCGGGACTCATGCTCAAGAACGTCAGGGTGGAGCCCGGAACCACACCCACTCCCCCCGCCTGTCAAACCTAGCCGCCACCATTGACGACGGGTACGCCTTTTCTTCCAATTAAATAAAAAAAAGAAAAAAATTTATTTAGTAACTTTTATATTAGATTGTTGGGTTTTTTTGGGTTTTTTCTTTTTCTGTGAAATGTATCACTTTTGGTGATGAACATTAATCCAGAGATAGATTGGGTGAGTTTTCCCCACTACCTAATAATAATTATAAAAGAAATATATATATATATATATATATATATATATATATATATATATATATTATGATTTTGTGTGGTGAGTGATGGATGGGAAGGGATGATCATCTCATCTTTGTCTTTCCTTTTGTTTGGGAGGATTGAAGAATGAATGGGGGTTGCTTGTTACTTGTGGATAGAGATGACTATCAGCCAAACATACAATCTATTTGGATCGGTACTGGATAGCAACAGATACGTTGGTGATCAGAACGCACCAATTAGGAGAAAGTGAATAAGACATCTCTTGAACTTTTCTAATGATTGGACATTACTCAAAGATTTTGTGGATGCCTTGCTTTTGATTATTTGAATGGTTCATAGTTTTTTATTTGAATCTTAGAAATATTATCAGGAACAGATAGTGCACGGTTCCTTATAATATAATATTAAAAAATATGAAAAGTATATATTGGGTAGATATACTAATCTGTAAAAGTTAAAATAGAAACATCTTAAAAAAATCTTAACTGAAAATAATATTTAAGAATTGGAGTAAAGGGTAGATTTTGAATCTCATTAGTTTTTAGAGATGTATTTGTATTATTATATATATATATATATAATTTTTTTTTCTCATCATATTGAAGTATGATTGTTTGCTATAAATAAATTTATTTGCAAGCATTCTTGGAGTTTTAAATGCATGGAATAGTAGTGTAATTGTTTGCTATTATATTTCATTTGCGTGTATGTATATCTATAGAATTTATATTTTGGCAAGCTGATAGAGAAGGTAAACCACTAACATTACAGGCATAACACTGAGTAGGAACTGGTAATTACTACTAATTAATCATCATAATAAGATGTATATATGAACGATTCAAGTTAAAAAGCAACTGTTGAAAAATAGAAGTACATGGCATTATGCATACAATTGATGGCACAGAATCAGAGGAAATAAACTTGATGTTCACATAAGTATAGCAAGTTCACTTTTTTTTGACCAATGCGACAAGCGCACTCCCAAGGATTAGTTAAGATAGGACGGAAAACAGCGGCTGGTCTTGTAATGTCGGGATAAACTCACCATTTAACAAGCTTCCACGCTTGAATTACTTAGACTCACACGCAGCGTGTGTAGGCCACTCCATTGTGGGTGTGCTACACACTATCTCCTTGCAACTCGCATGCCAGCGTCGAGAGTCTAACCCTGCAGGTTCTTCCCCATGCTGTGAGAGGACCTTGTCACTGCTTCGACTCAGTAGGCCTTTGGCGCAAGTTCACTTTTGAAGTCAAAACTTTTGCCAAAACATTAATAAATTTAAATTTCATTCTCTGTTGTTGTTGGGGATGTAAATGTGACAATATTAATCTCAAATCAATTGATTAAACATATGTTAGTATAAATAAAATAATCCAAGTCATCTAATCATGTCAGTTAAAATTATTTAAAATGAAAAAGTGTGTGTATATAATATATATAGTGTTTGTTTGATTAGGTTGGCACTTACATAGTGTACATCCAAAAACCTGTATGTAGCCATTAAAAAAAGCTCATGATCCACTCTAGTATATATTCTCATCGTTTTAAATTTCTCACATTTAGTTACTTCTCTCATTACAATCACCTCCTGCTCTTGTTTTGCCCAACAACAACCCCGACAGCCTACTCCAACTCTCCCCTTCCTATTGCACTGACAACATCGGCAACCACCTTGACTGCTCTGGCTCTCCCCCTCCGGCAATCCCAGTAACCCTAACTTCTCCTTTGCATGCTCCATCTCTCCAACTCCAGCAGCCACATTGTTATTAGGTCTATAACATACATATCTACATCCATAAGAACCAATCTCTATATACTCATGATGATGGACGCAATGTTAATTTGCACAATCTCATGACAAAAGATATTAAACCGTCTAAGCTCGATGTAATTTTTAAGAACACAGATACTTTAATAACACCATGTGCACTTTATAGTTGACATGCTATCAGCCTTGAATGAAGATAAGTAGTCAGAGAAGGTAACCGATACCATTATACCAACAGTTCGAACTGTTACAACTAAAGCATCCTAATAAGGTGAATGAATGATGTACATTGAAAACAATTGTGCTATTAGGACTACACTTGCAGCATACATGGTATTTTTTTCCTTTGAAAAAAATGGATAAATCACGTTTATTAATAATATAAAATGTCTAGTATAATAGACTGAACCGAGATTGAAAACAATAAAACAAAATATAATAGTCTATTAGGTGTTGCTTTTATGACTGAGTCGGTGGTGTCTCATATAACCTCCCTCGAACCTCGAAAGCCTTGTCTCCCGCATCAGTATGTCTTGGTGTGTCATTAGCAAATTTGAGTCTTTTTCACTAAAGTTTTCAACCTTCACATTTGGTTGTTTAGAAATTAGAGCTATGTCTAACCAAAATAGTATAAGGAAAGGGATATCGCAAATCTCGGCGTGTGGCATGATCCTAGCGACTGAGGACCGGGAATACCCCTAATAACCTCATAACCGAATACCAATAGGCAAGGTTTCCAAAAATCCTCAAGAACTCTGGGCAAGCTTCCATAATGTACCAGAAAGTTCCATCTGAGTTAGCATCCAAATAACAGCTTTCTTGTCGTCCAAGGCACTTCCAACCATCAATTCTCCTAATTGAAGGTATAAAAGGGGGCTTCTTCTTCCCTTCCAGTGTCTTCTTCTCCGAACTGGAACTGCTCTACAAACTCTAGCTCACAGAGGTCTCTCTTTCTCTCTTTTATTCCTAGCTCACGCTTTGTTCATTCTTTGGCCTAATTTCCTTTGTGAATTTCTTTGAGAGAGATCTTCGATCTCTCTTTTTGTCTCGGTGTTCCTATTTGGTTTACTTGATAGTCGGAGAGTCTAAAAATAGCCTTGGAATATTTCCCTTGCAGATCGCACTCATCTCCGAGGACCTCATCAACGGAAAGAGTTCTTCTCAACTCTAATCCTTAAGAGGGGCCAATTTCACACATCAATATCTCTCTCTCTCTCTCTCTCTCTCTCTCTCTCTCTATATATATATATATATATATATATATATATATATATATATATATATATATAAATATAATTTTTGATGATGTAAATGATAATAAATGTTTTGTTTTGTGACTAAGAGATTATACATCTATTTTGGGAAGTAGAAAAATGACATACACATGAGCTTGTCTTCAATGGGGAGATAATTGGAGCAGCTCAAAAGAGAAAGTTCAGCCATAAAGACGGAGAAGAAACCCATATTCATAAGCTGAGATGAAGATATTAATTATATGGTTTCAAGTTACATCTTTATGCCAAAGATGTAATAGTCGAGCGGCAAAAGTCTTTTGCACATGAGATGAGAACTCTGGTTCAAATCTTTTTTATGACAAAGTGAGGGTACAGGGCGTGAGTCACCAAGTGGGGTGGCTCACGCACACACGTTCACGGGAGGCACTTGTTTCTTAGATCAAAACAAAAAGTTACATCTTTATTTTAACACAGGACTTTACTTATTAAGATGAGACTCAACTAAAATTTTTCAACACAACACACAAGGCCCAAGACCCACAGGCACAAAGCCAAACATTTTCACATCACTTCGCAGTACAAAGAATAGAAAAACCATTTGCATTGTTTAACCTGAAATCTCAACGGACTTGGCCTTCGTCTTCTTGACCTACTCCTTGGGTACCAGTCACCGTGAGCACGCCACGCCGTTCTCCATGCTCGCCTTCACCTGCTCAACTTTGGCATTCTCCGGCAGCCTGAAGCTAGCTCCTTAAGAACTTGCCACTGCTCCTCTCAACATGGTGCCACTTGTCATTCATTCTTCTCCTCATGCTCTTTGCTCCTCTCACAGCTGATCTTGAGGACCCTCCCGTCCTCTATCTCCACCTTCACTTCCTCTTTCTTGACCCGGAGGTCACTTTGAAGACGTCGCCTCGTGCCTCCTTCAATCAATGCGGATATTGGCAACAACCCATTTGTTTCACTCCTTGAAGTTGGAAAATTTGGCCTTGAGAGAGTCTTGGCGCTAAACATTTTTTGTGGAATAAGAACTGTTAAAACAACTAATACATTGTACTTCTAATACTTTCTATTTGGCTTTTCAGCCAATCTGGAAGGTTCTCCTCCTCTCTTACTTCCCATTGCTGCTCACTATGTCTCGCCAGCCAATCTGGTCCTACAAGTAGCCCTCTATCAATCTTCTCCAGTGTGCACTTGTTCAAGCTGCTCATCTTTCTTTTGCTTCTATTTATCAATTCATCTGCTTCATTATCTGTTCTGACTCTCTGTTCTTGTAATATCCATATGGCTTCTTAGCAATCTGTGTATACATGAGCTTCTGAGCCTCCCATTTGTTGTAAAGCCTCAATGCCACCTGCAACTGCATTTATCTCTGCCTCCAGTGCAGATTGTGCTTGGCTGCTTCAATTTCCTGTGTTAGTTAGAATTATATATCCAGTCCCTGCCTTCCTTACTTCCTCCCTCCAGGAGCCATCCACAAAGATATGGAATAGCTTCAGATTTCTGCTCCATGCATCTGTTGCCATTTCTCCCATCCTTCTTGGTTCCATCTGTTGATTGTAGTATTCCTTCGCTATCAATATGCTCTTCCTTGCGATCCACTTGTCATCCCATCTTTCATTCCTGAATATCATGTTGTATCTGCTTTTCCAAATGAACCATAGTGCATACGCCAGGATCCCTTCCTCTTCCTTGTTAATCCTTTGATCACCTATTGCATGTCTAAGCATCCACTCTCCTTGTGCTGGGCTTTCTAATTCAATCCTCCACTGATTTAGTAATATTTCTTCTTTGACCTGTTGCCACACTTGTCTTGCACACCTGCATGCATCTATAAAATAAACGGTCTATATCTTCTGCCTGGAGTTTGCACATGTGACATGGGTCCTCAGGTCCAACACCAATGCAGTAGAGGTAGCTTCGTGTAGGCAATCTTCCATGGAAAAGCTTCCATAAGAACATTTTAATTTTTGGGGCCACTCTTATCCTCCAGAGGTATTGCCATCCTCTCCATGTATCATATTGTGCTGGGCCCTTGAGCATTTTATATATCCTTGCAGTTTTGCTTCTCCCTGGTTCCCTGTCTCCCACCTCCCATATTGTACTCTCCCCTTGGTAACAAACTCTCACTTTTTCAATGGTTTCCAACATTCATGGAGGGAATAGGTTTAGAATAACATCCTTGTTCCATTGATGTTCATTCTGCAAATTATGCACCTGTAATGCTGCAATCTCACAAAATACATTAATAAAAGTTGGTTTCAATTGTAAAGGAATGTTTGTTAGCCAAGGTTCATGCATTATATAATTAGTATGTGGCACTACAGATGGTTTCAAGAAATCATGTATTTTCCTTGTTGTACCTACGATACCTTTGTAAGTCCATGATGCATTTGTGATCCTGGTTATGTTCCATGGTTCCAATTTACCATATTTCCTAACCATGATTTGACACCATAGTTTTTGAGATCCATTAATGAGGTCTAATGCATGTTTAGCCAAAAGGGCATGTTTCATTACCTTTAAATCCTTCACACCAAGGCCTCCCTCAGGTTTAGAGTTGGTGATTTCATGCCAACCTATGAGATGGAGCCTCCTATCACTTCCATTCTTGCCCCAAATGAAGTTTCTTGCAAGTTTTGTAACCTGTTCAAGAATGACATCAGGGATTGTGTGTGTGCTCAGGGTGTAAAGGGGGATTGACATTATCACAGAGTTTACTAAGGTCACTCTTCCAGCCATTGATAAGGTGTGGGCTTTCCACTCTCCTAGTTTCTTCTCAACTTTATCTACTAGTGGTTTGAAGCTACTCATAGGGAGTTTGAAAGGGGAAACCCAAGAACCGAGATATTTAAAGGGGAAATTACCTTGTTTTAGACCCAAAATATTTTTTATTGAGTTTTTAACTTTAATATTGAATTTAGAGACTTCAGATTTTCCTAAATTGCTTCTTTGTCCCGTTAGGCTTTGGTAAACATTGAGGCATTCTCTAATATTTCCAACTTCTCTCCTAGTTGCTCTACAATAAGTCCACATTGATTTGCTCTATTTAACATGGCTATAAGGACTTGTGATATCAGGATGAACAAGTATGGAGATAGGGGATCACCTTGTCTAAGGCTAGCTTTGGGTCTCACCCATTTTCCATATCTTCCATTGATAATAAAGGCCATGGATGTGGTTTCTACACATTCCCTGATCCAACTCACCCATTTTTGTGGGAACTTCATTTTATGTAAAACAGTTGTGATGGCACTCCAACTCACTACGTCATATGCTTTCTCCATGTCCAACTTCAACATCATCATTGGGAGGGCCTTGGTATCTTTTTCTAATGAATGCATAAGTTCCGGAATCATCAGAATATTGTCAAAAATGCACCTCCCTAATACAAAGGCAATTTGTTCCTTTCCAATCAATTTAGGGAGAATATTTTTCAATCTCAATGCTAGGATCTTAGATATTATTTTGTAATTGACATTGCATAGTGATATTGGTCTAAAATCCTTGACCTCTTGTGGGTTGGCTACTTTGGGGATTAGACATATCAGTGTTTGATTCCAGCTACTAGGCAAATGCCCATGCTCAAAAAAATGTGTCACTGATTCACAGATGCTATCCCCTACAATGTTCCAATATGCTTTAAAGAATTCTACATTAAAACCATTGGGTCCTGGAGCATTACCTGATGGCATTGCTTTTAAAGCCTTGTATATCTCAAATTTGGTGGCCGGATCAGTCAACAATCTTCCATGTTCTTCAGTGATAATTGGTAAGTCTCCAGGCATTGCATTTATGAGTTCCTCATAACCCACAACATTCCTGTCTTTCCAAAGCTCAGCATAAAAATTAGTAAAGACGTTGCTCCTCTCGACAATCGACATCCTTCGCTGTTGATCGCACGTAATCCATGGAGCTAAGGTTGTGTTTGATTGTAAGATGGAAAATGTGTGGCAAAAAAAAAATTCATGATAAAATTTTTCATAGCAAAATTTTCGTGGAAAATGAGAAATTGGCCATTTGATTGTCATTTTAAAAAAAAAAAAAATCTTACATTTTTTCATGGAAAATTCTTGTTTTGTTGTTTAATTGCTTTTATTTTCCATGAAAAATCTTATATTTTCCATGATAAAAAGGATATTTGTTGTTTGATTACATCAATTTTTCATGAAAAATTAATATTTTTCATGGAAAACTAACTTTTTTTCCAAGCAATAAACCAATTAATCACAATATAAACAATTTTAAAGGATAAAAAATTCAAAAGGATATAGATAACTCCTATTTGAAATTCAAACAATAAAAAGCATAAGCAATTTTAAAAGATAAAAAATTCAAAATGATGATATAAAATGTTTGTGTATATCTGATAGCTCTTTGAAATTCAAACAACCAAGACCAATCCTTATTTTGTGTTTTTTTTTCATATAACTCCTCCCATTTTCCATGGAAAACTTTTCTTTGGGTTGGGAAAGGAAAATATTTCCACCAATTTGAGGGAAAAGAGGTCACGTGACTAGTTTTGTGGAAAAAACTTCCATTGAAAATTTTGTCAATCAAACATCCCAAAATACTGGAAAATGGGTGGTGGAAAAAATTTTCCATGGAAAATAAGCCCAATAGAACACACCATAATTGTATTGCTGTGGTGGTTCTCGTTGATACACTGATGAAGAAGAGGGTCTTATATATAGGGCTCAAACGCGACTTCGGGACATTTCTTGATATCATTCGTGCTCGGTCAAATCCTCCCGGTGTAATTCCCTTTTTAGTCTCTTTGTTTTTCGGAAAGTACCCTTTTAGTCCCTCATCTTTATTTTATGACTTTTTGGTCCCTCTACTTTATAAAATGAGACTTATTAGTCTAGAGTCAAACGACGTGTTCAATAACTGACGTGTCTACCACGTGGCATTATGTTGATGACCACGTGGCCATCAGAATTCCACATGGTCTTTTAAAACATTAAACCATCAGAAAAGATTTAAAAAAAAAACATTAAACAAACCACTGATTAGGATCCAAATTTGAGCCCCTCTCTCCCCTTCTTCCTCTCCATGTGGCGTTTTGATGGTCACGTGAACATCAACATAACAACATGTGGCAGACACGTTAGTCATCTGAAACGGTGTAAGTGAACGTCGTCTGTCTACGGACTAATAAGTCCCACTTTATAAAGTAAAGGAACCAAAAAGTCTCAAAAAAAGATGAGGGACTAAGCCCTTGTTTGGTTCAAAGGGGGAGTTTGGAGGGCAGAGGGCGGGGGGTTGTTTGGAGGGTTTTGAAAAATTTTATGTTTGGTTCAACATGGGAGTGAGGAGGAGGAATCATTTTATTGTTTGGTTATGAGTAGAGAAGTAAGGAGGAGTGTAATGTGTATTTGATCAATTTGCCTTTTAGTATGAAATAGATAATGATAATGTTTGGTTGTGAGAAAGAGTGAGGAAAAGTGTAATATGTATTATTACTATTAATTTAATACAAATTAATATAATTATATTAAAACTATAAATTATATTAATTTAAGTATAATTAATATTAAATATTAAACCAATATAAATTTTATGACTATTAATTATATTAGTATAAAAGTTAGTATTAAACTAATTAATATTAATTATATTAGTATAAAAGTTAAAATTAAATTAATTAATATCAATTATATTAAAGCTAATATAAAAACTAGGACTTAGAT
Organism: Dioscorea zingiberensis; assembly: GCA_026586065.1. NCBI lineage: Eukaryota > Viridiplantae > Streptophyta > Magnoliopsida > Dioscoreales > Dioscoreaceae > Dioscorea > Dioscorea zingiberensis. The sequence goes on from CM048824.1 coordinate 10,747,585, forward strand.
AAAATTTTAAAAATAAGTGGATGGTAAAATGATATTTTCAAATGATTTTTTTGAGTTTAAAAAATAAAAAAGTTTCCACTTCCAAAAAAACCTCAACTTGTGGGGGACTGGAATTGGAAAATTAGGGGACAAACTAAACATTAAAAAAAGCCCAAATCTCTCCTCATTTCTCCAAAACCTCCAACTAATAAGTGGTAAAAAAGTACTTTCTGAAAAATACAGAGACTAAAAAAGGAATTATCATCTAACCAAGTGAGCCAATGTTGATGAAAATATCAAACTTTTCGCTATGTAATCATCCCCACCTTTTTCCATTTCCGCCCAAATTACAATGCGCGAAAACTCCCGCCTCTCTTCCTGCGCACATTTAATTACCTTTCCCTTTTCTTCAAATATGAGAAACTGGGGAAGGGCGAAGGGGTATCACAAGACTATAAAATTGATTTCATCATAGGTTTAGGAGAATATCTTTAAAAAAAAAAAATTAAGCAAGTAACCCAAAACCATCAGAACTGAAAGACATGCATAAATCAGTCAACAAATCCTAAGAATATCAAGTAAAAAAAGAAACAGTTTCACATGCATGTGCATGGTGATGATCTTCAAGCTTGCATTTCTAGGCCAAATAAAACACCAGCATGCTTCTTCCAACTTTCTCCAAGGAAGAAGGTCTTCATCATCTTCAGAAAAGTATGGCAAGTCAACAGGCTATCGGAGCCGGCCTGGTGGCGCTTTCCGGCCAACCTTTGCACATTCAACGCCGCCGCCACCGTCTCCAGCCCTCCATATAAAGTATCACAGTACTTCATGATGTGTTTCACGTCCCACCAAGCATCTCCAAAGAATGCCTTAACAAGCTCGAAGAACGTCTCCACGGAATCCGGCAGAGAGTTCCCACCAATCAAGATCTTAATCAAGTACGCAAAGTCATAAGCTCCATGAAAAGTCACCCAGTTAACATTATAACCAGCTCCGACGATGCCGTAGTTGACAAGCAAACAAGCGAACCAATGTGAGTCAATGCCTTCTAATTGGTTTCTCTCGAAGTCAACACCGGAGGATCGGAGGAGTTTGATGGAGTCCGGTGAGTGGAGGTCGAAATCTAGGTTGAAGTTGTTGAAGTTGAATTCCCAAGCGAAGAGGAGGATGCCACCGGGCGAGGAGTGGGGGAGGTGGCGGAGGGATCAGAGAGGGTGAAGCCGAGGCTGGATGAGATTGAGGCGTCAGCGTTGAGCTTCGCTTAATGAAGTTGGCCTTCCGGATCACGGTGAGGGTGGAGTAGTGCTTGTTCGAGTGGAAGATGACGCCGGGAAACTCGGTGTCGATGGAGATGATAGGGTAGCGATGCATGGCGCCGGCGATGAGGGCGAGCTCTTCTTCGACGTTGTGGGCCCAAACGCGGCGGATGATGACCTGGCATTGCTTTGGGAGGTGGTGGGCGGTTATTGAAGGCATTATTGGAAGGGTATGCACGCGTGGGGTTTATGGAAGGTTGGCGCTTAGTGTAGTTGTATTTATAGAGGGGGATTGGGCGTTATATTAGGAAGGGTTGGAGTTTGAGTAGAATTACGAGTTTGAATTGGAGGCAAATTTGGAAGACTTACCAGGGTTGGAGTAGAAGTAGGAAGTAAATTTGGAAGACTTATTATATTCAAATTTTTATCTAATTTTAGTTTGTAGATGGATAAAGTTGATCAAACCCGACTATCATTTGTGTGACTCATATAGAATTGGTACTTTTTTGGATAATTTAAATTCTATAAAATTATATTGAGCTTAAATTAATAATCCTACTTTCATGTTTTTTATATTTTTTTTAAATATACATAATAAAAAAATTACTTACTTGCTGTTATAAAAGTATGTATTTACTTTAATATCCTTATAAAAATAGTATTTACTTACATACCTTATAATATGTATATACACTCTGCCATTAGTAATAGTTAGTTTCAGTTAAAATTTTGAGTTTATCATAATTAAAAAAAAATATTTAAATTATCCCATAACTTTTTTAGGGGCATTTAAGCAAGTCCATCCTTTTACATGGTATATCAACAAAAACTTATTTAGAGGGGTTATATTAGTAAACTCTATTTAGTAATTTTCCCTATTTCAACCATTAGTTTAACACCATTAAAGACCAATTTAACTTCAGGGATATATAAAAAGAAAAAAAAAATCAATTTGTAGGGATATACAAGTAAATATAATTTTAAATAGACATTTAAATAATTCTAAATTTTCTTAAAGTATACAAGTAAAATACATTTTTTTTTAATTGTAAGTTTTAGAAATTTCTTTGTAGTTTAGGAGGCACTTTCAAGGGGGATGAAATAGAGGCTCTCTGTTGTTACTGCTATGAATTTATATGCTCTTCATGGTGGTCTCAGAATACCTAATATCTTTGCTTTAACTTCAATGCTGCCATTCAAGAGTGTAATTGGATAAACAAAGATCTAAAACAAAAGATTTGGATAATGAAAATAACCTATAAATAAAATTGTTTGACAAGAATAAGTTCTTGTACCACTACTTGGCATGTTCTAGGAACTGAGGAAAGTGGATAATGAATTATTTATATATTTTTCTATCAAAATGTCACAAAATCAGCAAGTGAACATGAATTGAAAGCACACAAGAACAACAGAGCAAACACCAAGAGTTAACATGTATACTTGAGTACAATAAATCTTAGCATCAACAAATCAATTTCACAAGAAAAAAACATGGTAACACCAATTTTCATAAAGAAAGTTGGTTAGTTAATTTTCTCTCATAATATGAGGTTAATTAAGGATTCAAATCATGGCAGTGATGTCTTTCAGTTACTTTGTCCACATTTATCCATATATATATATGATGCGTGTTATTCTTATGCTTGGTAGGCGTACTTATTTATCTGAGTGTGGTGTACGTTTTAAACTTACTTATGTGATATTTTAAGGAAATCAACACGTATGGATGGAAAGAGCATCCAAAAATAAGCTAGCATGTCGATTTTAAATTTGATTTGAGAACTTGTAAGGTCTTCATCTTAAAGGGTGAAATTCTGAATCGATAAAATTTCTATAAATTTTCACCCGTTAAGATGAAGATCCTACAAGTTCCCAAATTGTATGAAAATTGACATGCTAACTTATTTTTTGATGTTCTTTCCATCCATATGGTTGGATTTAAAAAAAAATCTCCAAGCGCCTCAAAATGAGGCGACCTTAAATGAACAATAATCCGGCCGGCCTTATACTAACATTTATATATATATATATATATATATGTATGTATATATATATATATATGTATGTATGATGAGGGTAAGAACAGTAGGACACATGGCGATCATTCAAACAACTACTTGTCTGTGTCCTAGAAGACTTCCAACCTAATTGAATCAACTTTCTCTCAACCTACCTTCCGATATAACGTCCCCGATCAACAACAGAACGCGCCCCTTCCACTCATTGATCCCAGACAGCTTGACCACACAATGGTTCCTCAGTTCCAAAATACTCACTCATCAACTTAGAGCCATTAATCGACCCACCGGTTCGGAATGTCATCCGTTCTACAGACCGGAAGAAACCGTTGAGCAAGAACACATCTATTCCTCGGTTTCGATCTTCTAGAAAGCCTTCACGGTGTTTGAGTACATTTGTACTTCTAGAAGAGTATGATTGTTAACGGCTTAAGTGATTAGGCTGGCGCTTAAATTTAGCGAACCGTGCTCAAATTTGAAGCTTGCATTCCAATAAACCGGAGCCTATAAAAGGTAAGCGTCAAAATTCATTGAGGAATCTAATTGTGGGATAGCGAAGCTCTGCCCAGCTGGAGACTGGATCTGGACCCCATATGGAAATTCGGAGTTCATTCCTTTTTTTCCTCTTTGATCTACATGAATTCTGTAAGAATGTTTCGAATCTCTTTAGTTGATAGTGAAATTTCTCTCTCCCTTGGTTTTTTCCCCACTTCTTTGGGGTTTTCCACGTAAATCTTTTTCTCTCTTTTTTTATGCTTGAGATCTAGATGATTCCCGCTTGAGATGGCCACACAATTTCTATAAATTCAATTGTTAAAGCAATAATTGGGGATTTCTCTGATTTTGCGCTAACATATATATATATATATATATATATATATATATATATATATATATATATATATATATAAAGTAGTGTTAGGATCCAAAATTTGGCAGGGCAAGGACTTTGAGTTATCTTCTGGCGGTCCATAGACCTCGGCCAATCCTCGGTCACGAATCAAACCCGGACCCTCGAGTGCAGTAGCGGCTCCTATTACGCATATGTATACGGCCCGATGTATCATCCCATGGATGGACGTCTAGAGTTTCCTCCCCTTAGTAGGACTACAGGACATTCAGAGTGTCCTCCCCCTAGACACCCGCACCAAATCTGTTTGAAGAATCCACAGACAAAAAGGGCTGACATACACAACAGGCTCACTTGTTACATAAATTGAGTGCCAGGAGTTGTTTTGCTAAGAGACTCTACTCCCTCGAAAAGAACCTAGGATTGAACCCCTTTTACAAATGCAGTGACTCAGATGCATCGAATATGCCTAGACCCCATCTTTCATATCCCTCCGGGGGCGCTTGTCACCTTAGTTATAAAAAAATTATAAAAAAAACCCCTTCATGTAAGAATTCAACAACATACCTGCCAGAACACATGACAGGAAATTTTCAAAATGAATATGTTTTGTTATGGATGCAAATACCATAATGGAATCATGACAGAAGAAATCAATATGATAATTTAGATACAAATTTCAGTCAGAAGTACATGGTTTTCCATTGTGCATCCATTGTGAATACAAATACAATTTTATCAATTGCCAGAACAACATGAACAAGATCCTTTTCCAAAGTATTATACCAAGTGGAGACGACGCACCCTGGAGATGTTTTAAGTACATGAACTTTAAGCTGCACAATCCAACGGGAGGTGCTTATAAGTTAAACCTCATTTGGTTCCCATGTTCTAGGAAGCAGTTTGACTTGACCTTCATAAAGCATTGAAGCTCTCTAGTAGAACTGTAGAAGCATTGGAGACAATCAGCTGATAGAATAATCTCCAGCTTAGAAAGATTTCTCCAGAATTGTGGCAAACTAAAAAAATTCCACATTTTGTTACCAAGTTGCGAGCTATTCATTTCATTCCCTCTTTTCGACTTTTGTTTTTCTTCCTCCGCTGTTCACGTGTGTCTGTTAGATGATAGCAAACAAGTTTAGATGGAAAGAGGAGCATGCAAATTAATAAAAAATAAACTCACAAACTCAAGAGAGGAAAAAAAAAAGGAAAGTGTAGATACGTTTTTTCTCCTCTCGTCTTTTTCTTTTAAAGTTCTCAGCTGTCTTTCGCATTTCTCTTATTTTCTCACCACTAACAGAAACCTGGCAAGATTGAATGAAGGTCAGAAGTCAGAACAGGAGTGAAAATGAGAAGTAAATGAAGGAAACAAAGGCACAGGAGGAAAAGGAACTGTTGTAGATTTTAACATCAAGGTAACTTTGTAGCATTCTTTTGAACAAACTTTACTCTCTCTAGATAGATTGTATCTCCATAATATGAGATTCACATGGAAATATTAAAAATTAGTAGGAGGCGATTTTTTCTTTCTTGTTCTCTTGAAATGTCAAGGACCCCTATAACAGGGCCTCCAAGGATAGCCAATGGGAAGGCAATGTCCAAATGAATAACTATAACATGCGTCATGGCCTTGAAACCATTTAATTGCAATGTATAACCATGTCAAGTACTCAAACTATATCATACCTCATGCCCAGAAATCCGAAGGGCCTGAAGTGGTTCGAGGGAATCCTGGCCGATGACCATAAGTCCTGGTCTCTTCTCCTTCATGGGATGTGTCTTGCTAACCAATGTATTCTTTGTCAATTCTTCTAATTGCTTCTGAAGCAGAGGAGATATACCAGACTGGGGATGCACAAAAATATTATGTAAATGAAAGCTCAAACAATATGCAGTGCACTTAAACAATCACTCAAACATATGAAACTAACATCAAAGCAGTAGTTTGTCAGCAATATTTGAGATAGAAAAGGATATCCATCAGTACAAGGGAGTTTTTTTATGAACAAATAATGTAGGAAAATGCATTTAGTGTTTGACATTGGTAATCATGGAGACATAAAGTTATTCTATAACTTGAAACCATAAATAAACCTTTTAATGGTTACCCCAGGAAAATGCTAACAATCACACTGATTACAGTTATAGTAAAGCATTACGTAGGGCAGCTCATGGTGACAACCTTGATAACCATCTTCTTAAGCTTTATTTCAAACCATCTACTCATTTAACTACTTCAATTACCCAACTAGACATGCTTTGGATGGCTTCAGCCTATAACTGACAGAAAAGAATATGTTACCTTGAAATCCTTCACATCATTCATTTGATATTCCCATGTCAATACTCAGTAAAGCAACTTGTGCTCTATGGCAAATGAGTCATAAAAATTAATAAGAACTTAAATTAACCCCAAATTTGCTCTTTCATTTGTACTTTGCACAAGTAAGCCAAATGCTTAATTATGCTAACTAAAGACTACAAAAGCATTTTTTTCCTCATTCAGTAGAAATTGATTAGGAACAGACCAATCTAAATTCACAAATAAAATGAGTATATTCCTTCAATAGCATCACTAAAGAGCATGCTGTCCCAACAAAGATGACTTCAAAACACAAAATAAATAAATAAAATAAAATAAAATAAATAGAAAAGCTTACTCCAGCCAAAAAGCGGGATGAGAATGTTTTTGGTTGAAGAGAGGTTTGGACGAAGCGATCATGGAGCTCCTGCAATTTAAAAACATCACCATATCATCTACTCAACTGATTCTCTGGTAACCAAGTATTAGCTTAATTTATAAAATCTTATTCTGACATACAGCCTCATACCCAAATGAAAAGAAGGTTCAGAACACACACACACCATACCAAACAAACAAACAAAAAGAGGGTGGGGGTGGGGGACCTGCAGCAGCTTCTTTAAATGGAGAGAGTGAGTTTCTTTTGCTTATGAACATTCACCCCTTTCATCCCTCACTTCCATCATCCCTCTAAATCCAACCCCTACAGATTCAGCAACCCTTTCAAACCTCTTCTTTGCTGTCTCCTGGATAGCATTAGGAAAGGAAAAACATATATATGATTTTTGTGGATTGTGGTGGAATTTCAAATAGTGGAAATTAAGCAATTCATTTATATAGTAACCACCAAAGAGTAAGAGAAAACAATCAAAATAGAGTTATGCTCACATGATTGGTCTTGGTCTTTGAGCAAAAGTAAAGAATAAGGTTCACAGGTGCAGTAAAAGCAGAATAACATTTCTGTTTCACACGATGAAATTTCAGAATCAATTCATGAAGTTCAATATGAAACAAGCTACAAAAGCCTTCTATTTTTCTGGCATGTGAAATAGATAAAGGGATTTTTATCGTGAGGTCCAGTAGAGAACCATTCTAAGGTGCACAGGTGCAGTAAAAAGCAGAATAACATTTCTGTTTCACACGATGAAATTTCAGAATCAATTAATGAAGTTCAATATGAAACAAGCTACAAAAGCCTTCTATTTTCTGGCATGTGAAATAGATAAGGGATTTTATCGGCAAGGTCCAGTAGAGAACCATTCTTCAGAGATAACTCTCCATAAACAGCAACAGAATTAACAGTCTATTTTTTATGTGAATTATGAATTGCAAAGCAATCAGAATCAATTAAAATTACCAAAAATAAATAAATAAATAAATAAATCCTACGCCAAGAAACCTTTTAGCATGAAAAGGTTCAAGGTAATACAGAGATAACTTATTTTGACCATTGAGAATGAATGATAACAATGTGAAATATAGATGCGTGAAATGGGTTTACAAACCCAAATGAAAATTCATAACAAAGGGGTAAAAAAATCTCAATCTAAGATAATTATCAGTTTTACTACCTGAGAACTTGTAGATGTTCGAGTCACGGGATGACAGAATGGAATATTTTGTTAATCAAGCCAAGTGTTCACTAAATATTCAAGACAACCAGCCTAAGCATTTTCTACACTAAAATGTTTAACATGAAAATTGCCCGTTCTTTAAGAAAATCAGTTAACAATTACAAGAATATCTTGGACAAGGCCTTCGAACCTACCAAGGAAATGTTCATGGACGGTAAAATGCTAAAATTTAACTACCTGGGAATTATTCCGTGAGATCTTGTCAATTTGGCGTGCAAGAGAGAGACGTTTCATTACTTCAGGCATGTATGAGTCATCTACAGGAAAACATGTAAGGCTTTCCTGCAAGTAAGCAAAGATCAATATAATGTGTTGAGGCCTAACAAAAATATTATACAACAGCAGTATGAGGGAAGAAGGAAAACGACACAGCAATTTTCCAACATTCTGGTTTGAGCAGGTCTACATACCAATTTGAACACACTGTTACCAATTCACAATGTCATTTCATATGCATCTCAGATGCATTTTGAACATAAGTCAATAAACTATGATAAAAAGTTTTTTAACACTAGTTAGTAAGTTGCAAATTTGTGATTAGGAGAATGAAGAAGTCTAATGCTTTTTTTGTGTGATTAAAATCAAAATTTCCAAGAAGAGCAATTAATGAAAGTGTACCTTAGACAATGCTCTACAAAGTGAAGAAAACTTTGTTTTATCATTAGGAGAAATTAATGCAATCGAAAGCAGCCATCAGCAGAAGCTTCGTGCAGTCCTTCCACTTCTGTGTATATAAACCTACAAGAAAAATAATAAAATAAAGCAAACAATGCTCCAAGCATGAAGTCAGTTACAACATAATCTTAACTTACTTCAGCTGAATGGGGCAACTGATAATGAAGAACAGTCCGTATGCCAGGAAAATCAAGTCCCCTTGCAGCAACATCAGTAGCAATCAAAACTGCATTTTCATTACCACGAAAACGATCCATTGCCTGATAATGGATGAGCAATGAAGAAAATGATGAGAAATCATCAATGAGTATAGAAAATGGTGAAATGCTGGTTCTTCAGGATTGGGATTATTGAAACCATGATTTGAAACCCACAACGAGTGTCTGCATACTATATGTGTGTGTGTACCTTTAAGCGAGCCCTTTGTTGCATTTGAGCATGAAGAGTCCAGGCTTTGATGTGAAGAATGTTCATTATAGAAGAAATACGACGTAAAGCTGCGATTGATGTACAGAAAACAATTGTCCTACCATGGCCATGAACACTTAAAATATAATATAGATAGGCCTCTTTATCTTCTTCATTGCACCTGCAAAGTGCGAGCAGCCATAGTTTACATAGTGCACCAAGTAAGAGAATGATTCAAAAAGACGACACATGGTACATAAGTTTCTGCATAAGTTCTAATAATAAAGAAAAGAAAACTGTATTAAGATAATAAAATGTTCTCACAAAAGCATGTCAGATACTAGCAATCAAAGCAAGGAATTAGAAGTCAAACTAGGCAGACAATCAACATAAAACAAAAGCATTGAATTCCAATTATAATCAGCATGATAAATGAAGAAAATGCAGAAGAGAAATCATTGCAAAAATAACTGAAATAAGGATGAAAAATACTCAATGAATGATTCTTCAAGTTTATCAGCAACAATGGAAGCATTTGTCAAATCAACAATTGCAGCATCTGCTCTCATTCCAGCCCGCTCTGAAAGTGATTCTATTGAACTCAGCCTATCTGTCAAGGCTGATTTAGAAGCATTCAATCCTAAGCTTTAGTTTTTTACGAAAACTATTTGATAGGGCTATCGTGGCTGAGAAGACAAATGTTTGCCTTTTCTTCTTCTGAACACTTGGAATAGTTTTGCAGAGAGAGCTTGAATTAGCAGAGGAACTAGATGTTGGAAGCATGTCAATGATAGACTGTAACTCATGAAAATGGCCACACTCTATCATTCTATCAGCCTCATCTAGCACAAAAGAAAGATAGCGAGTGCAACTGCAATAGAAATATGAGTTTCAATCAGACAACTGCTAAAGATACTACTGATTAAGCAAGTAAAAAAAAATATCTTCTCGAAGGAACAGAATTGATCAATCTAAAACCTTTTCAACACTACAAAGAGTCAATTGTTAAGTAGTTACTGCAATGACCTCATTATGTACAGATAAAAACACTAGACCAGTCTATGAAGATTCATCTTTAATATCCATATCAGCACATTAAATTTATCTATCAATACTGAAATACTGTCCTGATACTGTTTAGACTTAAACTTAGTCTTCAATATCATGTCAGCTTGATTAAGAAGATGAGATACAACAATACATCATCAAACAGGAGCAGAAGTGAGGTAAATGAAACCATTAGTGATAAAATTTCCCTGGATGACAACAAATGGGATTGACAGGTTAACTGCAACCTTTTATATGTGTTTTTTTTTCACTTTCTTTTCATGAGTACTTTGATAGCTTTGTCTAAGTCAGACATTATTTAAAATCACTTTAAACAGAAAATAGTTGAAAATTTATATAATTTTAGACAATATCTTCCACTGTAACAACCTCAATAAGGTGTCCATCTCCTCTTGACATGAGCTCCCATAACCTTCCCGGAGTTCCAACAATGATTTCTGGTTTCCTTCTTAAAAGCCTTTCCTGCTTTTCAGTAGACATGCCGCCAACAATAGGAAGAACTTGAATATGTGTAAATCTTGCTGCCGACTTAAGATGATCAGAGACCTGCAAGAAGAGTTATGAAAAGACGGAAGCAAAAGGACATGAACAGCCAGATTTGCCCAATTTCAAAATAAGGAATCTCTCAAAGTTAAAGAAATATGGGCTACGAGTTTAAAACATTTGTAAAAATTTTCCAATTTTAGAAAGTAGTAGCTGCCTCTCATATGGTTCATGTTCAATATACTTCCTCCAGTAGTGAGATCATTCGAAATATATCAAAAATATAACTTCATCATCTAATTTTCAGTATTAGAAGAGCATTAAGAAGTGAAACAAGAAATTTAAGAAAAGCACTGAAAGACGAAAAACATTGACAAGAAAAAATTTATTCCTAAAGAGTACATGATATCTAAAAGAATTGCACATTAAAATGGCTACGCAAATTTTAAAAAAGTTATAAGGGAGCAGAGTCTCTACCTGCAAGGCAAGCTCCCTAGTAGGAGTAACAATAAGAGCCCGGAGAGGTCCTCCTCTCACAGCTTCTTCAATTGCTTTTACTTCTCCCTCAATTAATCGTGTAGCCTTCTCCTGCTCTTCGAGAAGGCGTTGAAGAATAGGCAGTCCAAAAGCAAGAGTTTTACCAGAACCTGTCTCTGCAGCACCAATTACATCCTGATGGCGAAAATAATTAACAAAGCACCCACAATTAGAAATGAAGAAGAATACTTTTAATAACAAAATTTTGGTAATGTAGGTCATGTTAACTTCATCAGGTTGTAGACAACACAAATCAAATTAAGACCAAACCCATGTAAGGTGTGAGCAGAAGGCAAAAGGTATCAATAAATCATATTACACCTTAAAATAAAACACAACAAGAAATGGGTCAAAATAAGGCTTAAGGAGTACATGAAAATGCAAGAAGTAGAAAATGTGGCAACAGAAAAATATATTGTGCTTTTCAGTAAATATTCTGCTCATAAAACATTCAGAAGAATCACACCTTTCCTTGATGGGCTGCAGCAGGGATGCAAGCCTTCTGTATGGGTGTAGGTTCTCTAAATCCAAGGCGATAGATTGATTTCATGAGTAAGGGATGAAGTCTCAGTTCCTTCCATGCATAAAGTTCTTCCTCATCAAGAAGTGAATCATCCTTGGCATCACTACTGATAGGCGCATCAAGAACTTCTGGAACGATATCTGCAAAAAAGTCAAAGATTAGACAAAACTGCTACTTGAAACAAATGTACTATCTGATATAAAGAGACATTGATAGTGATTACATCAACAAACTATGTGACTATAAAATTTTTTACTAAAGAAAAAGAAGAAAATCTTTAGTGTGATGGGAGCTTTAAGAGGTCCACAAAGTGATAACTTCACTTTTCTTCATGTGTTGATCAAATAAAAAAATTACCCCAAACTCCAAAAAATATATCATGTCCCACTTACAAAACACACCAAATATGTATTTAATGTAAAATCTAAATTCTCGTCACAAATTCATGCTTAGATTAAAAATGCATAAGAAACAAGCATTTTATCATAAACTATAAAATCCTATTTCCCATATACATTGTAAAGTTTGGATTTTTTTGGAGAAAAAAAAAATGTATATGAAAGAAAATGAAGAACCTTGAACCGTTCCTTCAACGAGCCCTCCTTTGCTCTCTTCACTCCCCTTCAACGAGCCCTCCTTATTCTTCTTTTGCTTCTTCTTCTTCTTCTTCTCCTTCTTCTCCTTCTTACCCTTCTTATTCTCCTCCTTCCCCTCTTCTCCTCCTTCACCTCCCAAGTCCCCATCCCCACTTCTCCGTTTCCGTTTCCTCGACTTCCCAGAAATCGGACGCTCCTCCTCATCGCCATCAAACTCCGTAGCTCCACCAATAAATCCATATTCCGACTCATCAATCTCCTCGAGTGAAAGAAATCCTGCTCAAAAATTTCACCAGAAATTAAAAAAAGAAACCAGCTTTAAATTCAAAATAATTGGTTCAAGGGATCAAGTATCTTACCTCCTTCGTCCCCGCCGGCGAAGAAGGCGAAGGGATCGTCGTCAGGCTGGTTAGCACTCCACTGGAGCGAATCAATCCGGGACGATTCCGACGACATAGAGGAGCGAATTCTTCTCCCCTTCTTTCTCTTCATCATCGTCTGGTTCTCCGACGGCGATGGCTTCTCGGAGGCCATGGCGTTCGACGTCGAAAACCAAGGAACGGCGGGAAAGGTTGAGCCTGGTTTTAGGCAAGAACTAAACGGGTAGGGTTTCAGTAGGGTGCGTTCTAACATTCGTCGGGCATCTACCCAAAGTCGCCTAACTTGGTTTTGTGGCTAGAGCCGGTCGCATCCACGTCTAAATAGCATACACCTTTCTCTGCGACGCACCTAATAGGTGCTGCCCTTACCACGAAACGATAATAAGCGGTAAAGTTTGCCGCCACGTCTAATAGAGTCAGCGCATAATCTGCAATGCGGCCGCATCCATACCTACCTACTACGGTGCGGTATGTGCAAATTGGAGTGCGAGCCTTCCACAATTGGAGTAAGATGCCGCCATTTTCACTAATGAAACGATAATGAAACGGTAAAAGTTCACACCCAATCTGAATAGAGCGCGCATCTAATTTCTGCTTGACCAAGATCTAGACTACTTCTGCATACAAGTGCACCCTTGATGAGCGATAAAGTTCAAAGTTACGCCCTAATCTGAATAAAGCCGCACACCCAATCTCGCTGCAATACAGCCACCCATACCCTACCTACTACAATGCGGCGAGCATGTGCAAATTGGAGTGCGACCCTTCCGCGAATTGGGTGCATATTTCATTTTCACTAATGAGCGATGTGATGAAACGATAAAGTTAAGCACTTTCCAATCTGAGATAGAGCCGCTGATCTCTGTCTAGCGTACCCGTTTCCCTACCTACTACGGTGCGGCGGTATGCGAAATTGGGTGCGACCCTTCATGAATTGGGTGTCTGCGCCATTTCACTAGTGAATGAATAGTAAAGTTAGCGCACGTCTGAATAGAGTCGCATCCGATTTTCGTACAGCGCGCAGGACTACGATCACAGTGCGCCACCCGATGAATAGTAATGAACAATAATGAGCGATTAAAAGTTTGCACCCGAACTGGAATAGAAGTACACCCAATCTCTATCTAGCCACACCCATACCCTATCTACTACGGTGCGGCGTATGCGAATTGGAGTGCGACCCTTCACGTAATTAGGTGCTTGTGCCCATTTCATTAGTGAATAGTAAAAGTTCAAGACGCAATTTACAATGCAGTGCGCAGACTACTGATGCAGTCGCCGCCAATGAACAAGAATGAACAATAATGAATAGTAGTCCCTCAAGACTTCTTCATTATAATCAATAATAGCGAATGAGCAATGATGTTAACAAGACAAATGCAAGAAAGTTAGCACCCAATCTTTAATACGGCGCCCATACGTTACTTTTTTAACTTTTTGATTTTGAACTTGGTTTTGTGGCCGGCCAATGCGGTCAAAAACAAGTTAAGCGACCTTAGGTGTAAAGGCAAGGAATGTTAGAATTCACCGCTTTAGGTAGAGTCTGAACCCGAGTATTGAATTTCACACATAAGCCCCTGACATTATAAAAATTACATAATTAACAAAGAAACCAAGGTTAATGTTCTCGAATCTCGGTTATTGAACTTTTTGCTTGAATGTCCTAATTTATGAAAAATATAAAATATTTCGTCAGTCAGTTAATTTTTTATATGCAAACCCCTGAAATTCTAAAAATTATAAAATAACAAAGAAAAACAAATCAATGCTCACGAATAGCACTATCAAAACAGGGCGGTGGAACGTGCTAGCCCACGGCCCCCCAAAACCCATTATTTGGTGGGGCAGGATGGGGTGGCCTGCCATTTTGGAGGGTTACCAAAAGACCAACCTAACCCATCTTGGGTTGTGGGTTGGAGAAGGGCGATCACCCAAAATATAAAAATAATTAAAAAACTTATTATATTTCATAGTTCTCATATAACATATTAATATATTATCCATCACATTTAGCTAAATAAGCCATTAATATAACATATAATACAAAAAAAATAACAAAATCCAAAAAAACTAGACATAAAATAAAAATATTCATTATTATTACAATGTTTATTAAAATCATCAATTCATTAAAATTTAAAATGTTCTTCATCTCCCTCTCCCTCTTAAGACATACAAGTACAACAATGAAGTTCATTAAAATTCATCAACCATCACATCATTAAAATCTTCTTCTCCATCTCCTCCTTCCCTTCTATCTTCATCAATAACCTCAAAAATGTTTGCTCCCTCACCGGTTTGCTCCATCTTCATTATCTACATTAAAAAACACAAATATAGATGTTAGTTAAGAATTAGATTTAAAATAAACCAATATTTCAAGATTTCAAAGTAAAAAACATAAATTAATAATTTGTAAATGAAATACCAATGTTATAACCATTCAACTAATTACGGGTATAAATGAGAGCTTGTACTTTTTTAGGAAGGGTACAACTTTTGTACTTGTTGAGCACAAGTTTGATGTAGTATAAGAAGGACCAGAGATCAAGTTGGTAGTATCACAAAATGGTTCCAAAAACCCATATTTTCTCTTCACTTCTTCATTCTTCAGTTGAATGACAATACTTATCCTTTCTATCATTCAATTGAAGAGAAGCAAAATCCCTTTTATATTTAATGACACTATCAACATCAAATATGTCGAATTCCAACAAGTAGACACATCCAATCATAAAGGCAATACTAGTGTCAATATTACCAATTTGCTCTCATACATTCTTCAATTTTTTCATTTCTACAAAATGAACCTTTCACATATTTGTGATTCTTTGATTTTTTGTAAAGCATCATTAGTTACTTTCAAACCTTCTTGCATAATGAGATTCAATATGTGAGCAGAACAACGCATATGAAAAAATTCACCATCACACAACAAACTATCATGCAAAGAGAATTGTTCTTTTATACTATCTTGCATATTATCATTGTTGGATACATTATCCAATATAAAAGAAAAAAACACTATTTTCTCAATTCCTCATTCCTTCAAAAATTTAAATAATTTTGTAGCCAATTCAACTCCCGAGTGTGGAGGCGGCATTTCATCAAAGTTAAGAATTTTACGATTCAATTTCTAATTTTCATCAACAAAATGTCTAGTCAAGCAAATCTAGCCCTTACTAGTGCATGCAGTCCACACATCTAAAGCTAAGCAAATTATGTTTTGAATATTACCCAAAACATGCTTAAGTTTCTCTTTCTCCCTCATATACATTATTATATATTATAAATAAGAGTATTTCAAGAAATACAAATACAATCAGGATTTACATATTTCATCCAAACTCTAATTCCATCATATTCAACAAATGAAAATGGCAAATCATGTTTTATAATTGCTGCAGCTGATAAGTCACATGCAATCTTTTGGTCTATTTTCTTAGACCTTATCTACCTTCAAGATCAAGAAATATCTGTCCTATATCATTGAACTTTAACATTTTGCATTTATCACTTGTAGGTATAGCATTAGAAGTCCCATACTTTTTACCCCATTTATATTCTTTCTTACATCCCTTGCATGATACTATTTGTATGCCATCTTAAGTCACCCCTTTCTTTATAAAGAAATTTCAAACATCATAAAATTATTTAGAGCATTTTAAGCGGCTCCTTACGGTTTAGTGTTTTCCAATTCTTCTTTATCCAAGTTAATACTTTGATTCAAATAAGTGGATTCCATGATTTTTCTTTATTCTGCAAATATGTATGAAAAACATAAGAAAAAGCATACATGATACATTTTAATGCAATAAGGGGCGACTCAAGTGAGTTGGAGGCTTAAAGCGGAATTTTAAAATGGAGCTTTTAATTATTTAATATAAATTAAATTTTATTAAATTTTTTAACAAACACTTATATGAGATATTTTTTAACTATTTTATATACTAACATGATAATTCTTATGAGTTTTGATGGGGAAGTAACTCTATAACCACTCTAAAAAGAAAAAAAAATCTAAACAAAAAAATAAAGAGAGAGAATAATTATTATAAATATAATGATAAGCTTTTAAAAAACTTTAAGGTCTAAACTTGAGGCCTCCAATAATATTTAAATTAAAATTAAAATTTTTAAATATCAATTTATTATAATAATCTATTATTATAGTTATGATAATAAAATTCAAAAAAAAATCTAGATGATAAAAAATAAATATGAGGCCTTTAAAATTTGGAGGGGTCGCTTCATCTGCTTTATCCTTGAACCGCCCTAGATGCAATATAGTAGTACTAAAATTTTAACATATGTCACTCATCAAGTTATTTACTTTATTATATTTTATTATATATGTATACAAAATAAAAAGTAGATAACATAACAAACCAACAACATTACAAGTTACAATAATAACAAACTTACAAAGCCAACCAATAACAACAATCATTATTCTTCATCAACAACACAAAACCAACAACCATCACTATTCCCCTTCTCCAGTTCTAATAAAACACACAAAAAAAAACCTAACTTTGAATTTCAAAACTGAAGACATCAAAACAAAAAGGAAAGATGAGATTGAGATACAATGTACTGTGTTGAAAAAGCCGAGTTATCTTTGCTTTAGGCGGCATTCACCGATTCTTGCCGTTGTTGTTAAATTCGTCATTTGCTACCATCATTGTTGCTCCAAGTAGGCATTTGTTGTAATCATCATTTCACGTTATGCCGTCGCCACAAGCTGATTATCCGTGAGAATGAGAGTTAGGAGTTAGGGATTTAGGGCATTAATTTTCAAAATTTTAAATATTTTTCTTTTTTTTAATAAATTAAGGGGCGAGTTGGCTCGCCCAAAACCAGCCCCGCCCCGACCAAACCCGTGACCTAAGCTGCCTGGCCCGTTTAGACCCGCTCTCAAACGGGCCTACAAAAGGCCAGCCCAATCCATCTATTTTTGTTGGCAAGGTGGGCCAACCGGAGAGGCTAGGCCCAAATTGACAGCTCTACTCACGAGTAACATTTTCTTATAACCCATTAAGATCATTATAAAAATCCAAAAAAATAAAGAAATCCTAATTTAAAATTTTTGCATATAAACCTCTAACTCTAATTTTGTGAACAAATAAAATAGCTAAAAACCAAGACCATGTTAAAAAAAAATAAAAACATTATTCACAGTATTCCAAAGAAAATCTAAAAAATCAGTTATTAAGTTTTTTTAAATAATCCCTGGGATTTTTGCATATGTGTCCCTAGTTTTTTTTTGTCAAATTTTTGAAGGGGCATGTAGAATAATCTCTTTTTTTTCAGGGGTAAAATAGACGATATATTCCTTTCATTCCTGTATAGCTGTTGTATAAACTGACAAAGCTCTTTTGCTGGTAAAGAAAAATGGATTGATAAATGCAACAAAAATACATATCTAAGAGTTTTTTCTTTCTAGCCTTAATTGGATGCTTTATACCAAAAAAATAATGCAAATAAAAAATACACCAACTTACACCAAGTTTTATCGGATCATTTACCGTAAAAGTCACTTACTTTACAACTACTTACTGCTAACCAACTCTAAAAGTAGAGCAACACCACCACACACAACATTGCCTAAAGATTGAACACAACTAGAGCTGTCTTCACAACCAAAAACCATTGTCCAAAGATTGAACACAACTGAAAAATAAAATCAACTTGCACCAAAGAAATCAGCAATCAAAACAGTACCAATGCACTTTAGTTAATGGATGCAACAATATTGCATTTCTGAAATTTAATTCCTTGCTAGTTCCTGAATTTTGCTGTCAGGAATTTATACAGCCAAGACATCCAACCTTGGCCTATCAAACATTTTTTTTTCATGAACTGATACGAGAAATGCATAGCAAAACAACAGAAAAAAGAGTAATTACAGCTCTGCCAAGCGATTCCACATGATGTCTACATCAGTAAACAGCGAAAGAGGATCTACATCTACTGCAGTGTTGGGTGTAATATCCTCCAAAGAAGCAAAAACATTCCCTAAATGAGGGTCACTGGGAACTGGCCCATTGTTAACAGTAGCTGGAGGGTTTGATTCTGGTACAGTCATTGGCTGAGAATCATGAACAGCATCACCAAATATATAGTTGCAATCAATACCTAATGAATTTGGCTCATTGTTGGTAGTATTCTGGCATGTATTTGGCTTGGTGTTTGTAGGAATAGAATGCTGGCAAAGATTAGTAATATTATGGCCTTCATTTGGTTGAGGTAGTAGCAAGTCCTCCAAAGACAAAGGTTTAGAAAACACTTCTTGTGGTTGTCCACCACTTGTTCCAGAGTCAGGGACAGATACTTCGAGTTCAGAAGCCACATTTGCAAGTATCTCCTGCCAGTCCAGCACGGTGGTATCCTTCTCTGATACAGTCATAGCGCACTTCGCTTTCTCAGATGTGCCACTGTATGGTCGATCTAAGTCACAAATACTGGACTGCAGATGGAGAGACCCCATGCTTATAGAATCACTTCCAGCAGTCCGTGGTTTTTTAAATCTCAAGCATGTCTGCATATTTGAAGGGGCAACCGAGAGCTTCTCTCTTTGTGCAGGAGCCATCTGCAGGAATGAAGGCTTCAACTTGATTGCGGGGTGCCTTCGGCTGCAGTTGGGAAAAGCTAATGGGCGGTGGTGGTGTCTTTGCCTTGGGGGGTTTGCAGTAGCAATTTTGGTTATTGAGCAAGCCTGAAGATGGGTATTGGAAGATGGGATTGATCTTGGGACCGGGTTGTGCTGGCTTATTCTTGAAATTGAATTGGGACACTGTGTTGATTCCATGCTTTGAAGAGGGAAATTGTTGATAGTCTAGGATTCAAATGACTTTTGCAGATTTAAATTTTTGGGTGTTCCTTTGCTTGAAAGACTTCCTTTCATCTTTCCACCTCACTTCTTTATCTGTTGAATGGCAATGATTGGTGCTTGAAAGACCATCGCCCCAGTATCCACAAGGAGCGGGCAAATCACAAACATAACAATGGCACTGCACTCAAAGAATCACAATCATTCTGGCAGAAACCAGAAATGAAAAAAAGATTGAAACTATTGCAAAGTGATGAAGAGTGATGGATAGCTAGGAAAAAAGCAACAACAACATAATATGATTGAGAATCTAACCAAGCTACAATGCCTTTCATGAGGAGTGGTGCTGAAAGGAAAGTTAGCGCATAAATGCCTTGAGTGAGGGTAATCCCTGCAAGCTACCTGCAACAGTGAAAACAGGTCAGGGATGTTAAAAGTATTGTAGTTTTTCACGAACCAAATACAACCAAATTATTGTTTTAACTGCGAATATATGTTCACTGAGCATTACTTTGGAGAGGTTCATGATACATCAAGGACAGCAATAATTGACAATGCTAATTTAGATCAAGCAATAAACATACTGAAATGTCAGAACGAATTAAAGAGAATAATAAAGAGAAGCTATACCTGTCCCTTTTCTCCAACCACGAGCAGCTCATCCGACTCATCTACATCCTCCTTGTCATTGGTAGCAGAGACTATTTTATCCGGATCGGAATCCAAAACTAAGCAATCATCATCAGAACCTTCATTTGGGAGAACTGCTAATCTCGTAGTAGAAGAATTTTTCTCCTTAGGAACTGGAGCTGTAGACAACTCATCGAGGACCATGATGTCATCAGATTGTTCTCCATCTCCATCAACACATTCAAAGGAACTTAGAGATCCAGTCAAAAGGAGGATCGCATGCTTTCTCGAAAAAGAGTTGAAGTCCTCCTCATCAGAGCTAATATCCACAACAACAGGCTCTGTACTCATGGGATTTTTAGTGGTAGCCAGTTGCTTTCTTTAATCAATCTAAAAAGCAGAAATTGACAACATAAACAAAATTACCAAATATGTCTCACATGGAGGATGGTGCACTTAGAAAAACACTTGCAATTTGAGTTTAAGAAGTTATTAATTATAGGTAAGACAAAAGAATGGGATTCAAAAACAACAGTTTTTCATTATTTTTGTCAAGAAAGCCATGCCGGAGGAAACTAGTAGATCTATATTCAACAAAAGATTTCATAACCATCGAAACTTTTATACTGTACAGAGACTTCCAACCACTAGAAACTTATCCCCCCAAGGCCATGCCTTAATCTTTTGATACAATTTTAAAAGATGGGAATCTCTGTTTTTATGAAGCAGGTTTGATGAAGTGACAAAAGAAATAAAAGGGATAATCTTGTTTGGTTCTCAGTTTCATTAGTGACTTACCAAAGAGAAACATCTAAATCGTGATTTTCCGGAGAAAACACAAAGATTAAAGTCATAAGTTTAGAAGGTTCTGTAGAAGTATATAATGAATAATGAAACAACAGCAGAATAATTATAATAACACAAACAGGATTGCTACTTTAGTGCTACTTTAGACCACTAAACAAGCAAAATCAAGGTTACTACATTAATGACATGACAGTGTTTTAAACTGATAGTGATAATTGATCAACTTAATAACTCTATTAAATGAGGTTAAGAGATCAAACAAAAATTATATTGAACATAAAAACTGATTGAAAACCAGAATCAGGGAAATTAAAGGAGTTTTTCATGGGCATTATTTTCTGTGAAGAGAGAAAGATTGAAATCGTGGAGCAAGCATTGAGGTGTTCATTCTGATACTATGGAAAAAAAAAACTCTCTATGGAGGTTTGATTACCTCCCTCATTTGATCAACAAACCTTGGGAAAGATAAAATAGGGCACCTCCACAATAAACAGTGATTCCTGCACAAAGGAAAAAAAAAAAATATTGAAGTTTTGGGGCAACAAGATAAACAGTGATTCCTGCACAAAGGAAAAAAAAATTGAAGTTTTGGGGCAAAACTTGTTGTACAGATGAGATCATCATGCTAAAGAAAAGACAAACTGATTCATAGGTTCCCTTACCTTCTTGAATAGATCCAAAACCTGAAACAGAAAATGATGAGCCATTTATAAACATTGATTGCTATAGGGACAAAGTGATAGAAATTTTTGGGGTGAAACTTGTGGTGTGGATTGAATACAAAGGATAAAACATTTTTGATGGATTAGCTCACCTTTATGAGTTGATGGAGAAATTGGAGACAAGAAGGCAACTCCTTCGTGAAGTGATTCTTATAAAGAGGAAAAAGACTATATAGGGGAAAGTTGGGGTGTGGATTTTGAAACGAAGATTACAAATTGTTTCTAAGAGTGCTGCTTAATTTCCCAAATTGGCAAAAAAAAAAATCAACCCCTTGGACCTTATTGAATGGTAAAATGCTAAAAAGAATAAAAAAGATTGAAATTTTGGTGTGTATTATGATATTGAGGGAAACCACTAATTTGATGGGATTTCTCACCTTCCTAAATTGATCTGAAAACTAAAAAACTTCACAATAACTTGGTACAACAAAAGGGGCAACTGTTGAAACTTTGACAGAAAATGTTCAGGTGTAGATTAGCTGAAGATAGACACTCTGCTCCGATTAGTTTGCTTATCATCCTAAATCAACCCAATAATTTAAAAACAAAACAAATAAAAAAACCTCCTTCTTGAACAGTAATCCCCATAACAACTTGGAAAGATCTAATCTTAGAGTTATGGATCTTCAAATAGGAGGAAAAACAAGCTTTTGAACGGTTGTTGATATAACAGAGGAAAAACATCAAATTTTTGGGGCAAACCTTGTGTCTTTGATCCCGATGATGAAGAGAAACACTCCCTTTTGATCAAAAGACCTATTGCCATGCATGGAAAACCTGGGAAGGAGAAGATGGAGGCGCTGTAGACGAAGGGGAAGTGGGTTTTGGGTGGTTCTTGGGGCTTTGGCGAGATGACCGACCTCTCATCTCTCCCATTTGGTTTCTCTGTTTTGTTTCCACGAAAGAAAAAAAATATACAAAAAAGAAAAAATAAAGTTGAAATTTTATAGAACTTTGTTTGGGAAACGCGATTCCTCCGGCTCAAGTGAAGTCCAGATGCGAGGGCATAGTGATATCTTCTGTTTTTTTTTCTCTTTTTAGCTTTTTTTTTATATTTTAATTTTTATTAAAAAAAGGAAATAAATATGTTGTTGTACGTTTCCCAATGTTTTGAAGTGGGGAATTCGTTTCCCAACACGGTGCCGTGATTTTGACAACTTGTGGCTGACTTGGAGAATCGTGGCCGTTCAATTGGTCTTTAGATGATGTTTTAGATGTCACATATCTCGAGGCTATTCTGACGGCTAGGATGCCACGTGACACTTCTTCAGATTGGACAACATTTTTTTCAAAAAATATATATTTATATAAAATAGTTGTTTTCAATAGAGTAGAGAAATTCAATGGATGTCTTTTTTAATATATATAAAATTATACTATCAATTTCAAATAATAGGCCATGTGAATGATTTATATTTGAAAATAGTCACCTTATTAGGGTTATCAAATTATAAACAACTCAACTTCTATTTGGGTCTTGGCTCACTCACCTTTGTGTCAAATTCAAATAAATATCGGTTTGATCGATAAAGTTTGACATATATGTAAACTTATAAATATAGGTTGATGGTAAGTGTGGAATTTTTATATGCAAGTATGTAATATTAGATAAAAAATCATTAATAATTTACTAACTTAATTTATTAAAAATGATTATAATTTATAAAAAGAATTTAATCAAACTTATGGAAACACTGTCTTGGTAGGTGTTGTTGTGGTTGAAGTTATATGCTAAAATTGATTAATATAAAAGTTTTTTTAATATTGGTATTAATATTTTAAAATTGCAATTTTTTCTTTAAGGTTTGAGATGTGTTTTAAATTAAATGGTTCATATATTCAAATAAGTTTAAGATTTTTTTTTTGTTTTGCTTTAAATACTAATAAATAAACTCAAGCTTAGTTTTTATGGCTCAAATCAAGCTCGAGTTGAAGTTAGTTTATTTAAACTAAACTCGTTTACACCTCTAGAAAATGTAATGTGTTAGCTTGTGATTCCATTAAAAAACCAATAATCAAAACTCACATATGTGATATTTGGTTGTCGGACATTTGGGGGAATCAAATTGACCCAAATCTATCTGTTGGTAATGCCTAAATTAATGGTGTTGTATATGGTTAATTGTATACTAAATCAATATTGTTGTATTAGTGCCTAAATTAATGGTGTTGTATATAGTTAATTGTATAATTGCATAAGTTTAGGTAATTAGAGTTATGTAGACGGTTAGCTTAGCTGAATTATTGGTACTATGTTGAATATATAGACCTATACTCTTTACATTAAAAGTATGAATAAGAAATATTTTTCTCTTCCATAAGGTTCTCTCTTTGCTTCAAAGGTTCCCTCCTTTTCATAGTATCAAAGCTATAATCTTGTCGTTGTCCACCATCCCAACCCATCCCCTCTACCTTTGTGATGGCTTTTAATGAAACTGAGGATCTCACAAAGATTTCAAAGGAGATCATTGCAGTCTCCTCTAATAGCCTTATTGATAGTGAAGTCGATACCTCTTAAAAATGAGTTCTGTGTTGCTAAATGAATTTAACTACCTTCCATGGTAAAGGGCAATCACTATTGCTCTTGGTGGTAGGTCTAGACTTGGTTTTATCAATGGCAAAGAAAAGGTCCTAATGTTGATTCACCATAGTATCATGCGTGGCTATCAAATGATCAGATGGTCATGTAATGACTTCTACATTCTATGGAACGGAATATTGCTTAGATTTTTAGTTATTCTAAATCTTCTCAAGAGCTTTGTGAGGTGGTTCGAGAAATGTATGGTAATCAAAAAAATTATGCTAGAATTTTCCAGATTCAACGAGAGATTGTCAATCTTCAACTAGAAGGAAAACCATTTGTCAGTGTACTAGGGAGACTAAAAAGTTTGTGGAATGAATTGGAAATGTATTGGCCACACACTATCGATCCCGTCATTCTGCGAAGGAGAATCGAGGAAGATCAAGTTTTTCAATTATTGGCAAGTCTTGCCTCAGATTATGAAGAGTTCAGGAGTCATGTTTTGATGAATACGGAACTTCCTTCTTTAACGAGTGTTTGTGCATTTATCCAATGTGAAGAAATTCACATGAAAATCATGTCACGTGGTTGTTGGTATCACGGATGCTCCCGCCAATCTTGCTAATCATCATTCTGACAAGAAATCATATAAGGGGAAGCGACCACACTTGAAATGTGAGTATTGTAACTCACCGGGACACACAATGGATCATTGTTGGAGTCTCCATCTAGAACTAAAGACTAAATTTGGCAAAGATAAAGAGGGAGGAGATCAAAGACATGGTGTTAATCATAAGGCTTATTTGGCCACACAGACTGCTGAATCCTTTTCTTCTAATCCCATTAATCTACTCAATGATTTTGCCAGCTATTTGCAAGAAAAACATGGTCAGGCAACAATCAAAGATGGAGATCAAGGACACAATAAGCATGCTGCACTTTTGAGCAGATTTGCTGGATTCTTGGCAGATGCTAATGCTGAAAACAGCCAAGGTATTATGACTGCCTTTCTAACTGCATTAGAAATTAGTTCTTTGCATGATTTATGGGTTGTAGATTCTGGTGCCACTGATCATATGACTAATCAGCTGAGAAATCTTTGTGATTTTTGTCCAATGTCCTCTGTTGTATCTGTAGCAGATGGGAAAGGTGTTCCTATTAAGGGTAAGGGAAGAATCAAACTTTTTTCTGACACCATAAAATCCGATGTTCTATATGTCCCTTCTTTCCCTTTTCAGTTGCTTTCTGTTCTCAAACTGGTAGCCACTCTTAACTGTGATGTTATATTCACTCCTTATACGGTTATCTTTCAAGACCGTATCACCAAAAAGACGATTGGTAAAAAAATTTACTTGTATGAGCTCTACTATTTTTTCCCAGATCATCGTGTCCCTAAAGATTTTCAAGCTGCTTCATCTACACTCAGTGAACACCTTTTGTGGCATCAACGTCTAGCTCATCCATCCGAGTTTGTTTTTCCAAAAATATTTCCTGATTTGTCTAAAGAAACTCATGATTGTGAGATTTGTCATTTCTCTAAATCCTCTAGGCTTCCTTTTAATATTTCTTTGTCTCAAACTACTCAGCCTTTTGAATTAATACATTCTAATGTGTGTTGTCTTGTCTCTACTTCTATGGATGGTTTTAAATACTTTGTAATATTTATTGATTATTTTTCTAAGGTTACTTGGGTTTATCTATTGAAATCAAAAAGTGAAGTCTTTAATTCCTTAAAAAAATTTCACATGATGGTTGTTAATCAATTCTCAACTCATATTAAGATTCTTCGAACAGATAATGGCACAGAATATACATCCCATAATATGACTAATTTCTTATCTTCTTATGGAGTATTGCATCAAACTAGTTGTGTTGACACACCTCGACAAAACGGGGTTACTGAACGGAAATATTGAGATTTATTGGAGAAAACTCAAGCCGTCATGCTCCAGATGAATGTTCCAAAATCTTCTTGGTCCTATAGTGTGCTTACTGCCACCTATATTGTCAATCGGTTGCCAAGTCTAGTTTTGAACTTTAAATCTCCTCTCAAAGTATTGCAAGTAAAAAAGCCCGATGTATCTCATTTAAAGGTCCTTGGTTGTTCTTGTTTTTGCATTTGCCAGACTCATTGAGACAAATTTGATCCAAGGGCAGTCAAATGTGTTTTTCTGGGTTGCTCACAAACTAAGAAAGGGTACAAATGTTATGATGTTATTGCTCGAAACTCCATATTGCTAGAGATATCACGGTTTGTTGAATGCAATCCTTATTTTACAAATTCGAGTAAGGGGGAGATCTTGACTGCTGGATTGCTTCCTTTGCCTAGTGTTGAGGCATACAATGAACCTTCAAACAATATTAGAGTTCAAGGTTCAACTGAAGCTTCTTTATCAGACTTGCATATTCTTGCTGATGGGACAAATTCGGCTGATGCTGTGCATCAAGAAACTGTCATTCTTCCCAATGAGCAAGAGTCATCAGATGTTCTACTCCAATCATCAGTTCCTCGTCGTAATCCTCCACGAGATCGTCAGCCTCCAAAGAAATTGCAAGATTTTGTGGCTTTCTCAGTCAAGCACCCACCTACACATTCTCTAACTTATAAAAATTTGCCGCCTACATATTCAGCATTTCTTACAGCCATTTCTAATGTTCATGATCCAAGAACATTTCAAGAAGCTCAAACTCAAACTGTTTGGAAGCAAGCTATGGAGGATGAATTGACGGCTCTTGCAGAGAATAATACTTGGAGCATAATGCCTCTTCCTAGTGGCAAGCAAGCAGTTGGGTGTCGATGGGTATTTAAAACCAAATTCAAGGTTGATGGATCTATTGATCACCATAAGGCACGTCTCGTAGCCCAAGGTTTCACTCAAAAATATGGTGTAGATTACAAAGAGACTTTTGCCCCCGTTGCCAAGATGACTACTGTCAGGGTACTTCTATCCGTAGCCATTAATAATGGGTGGTCCTTATCCCAAATGGATGTGAAAAATGCTTTCGTGCATGGCGATCTCGAAGAAGAAGTTTTCATGAAGCTCCCTCCTGGTCATCCTCAAAGTTGTGATCATAACCTGGTATGCAAGCTCCATAAATCAATTTATGGATTAAAACAAAGTCCTCGAGCATGGCATGCTCAGTTGAGCTCAGCTCTTGAAGGCCTTGGTTTCCTGAAGAGCACTGCTGATTCTTCATTGTATGTTCGACTTGGACAGGTTGAAAAATTGATGGTACTTATCTATGTGGATGATCTCATTATAACAGGAAATGATGTCGATTCAATTACTAAGCTAAAAGGGAATCTCCAACAACAATTTCCTGTTAAGGACCTCGGACCATTGAAATACTTCCTTGGAATCGAAATGGCAACTTCCAGCAAAGGTCTCTTCCTCAACCAAAGCAAATATATTCTAGATTTACTCAAAGATGCAAGTATATATGACAAATTCCAAACTTGCAACTACCCCTCTAGACAGTAAATTGAAGCTCAATTCAAATACAGAAGCTCTTAAGTGTTCTAGTTACTATCATAAACTTGTTAGCAAACTTATTTATTTGACTGTTACTTGGCCTGATATTTCTTTCGCGGTAAGCCTCATCAGTAACATATGCATGCTCCAACAATTTATCATTTGAGTATAGTGAAACGTATCTTGCGATACTTGAAAGGAACAATTAGACGAGGAATAGTTATGACTAAGAATGGGCACACCAATATTGTAGGATATACTGATTCAAATTGGACTAGAAATGCTCTTGATCAACACTCTACTACTGGTTATTGTATGTTTGTTGGTGGTAATCTTGTGTCATGGAAAAATAAAAAAACATCATGTAGTAGCTTGTTCTAGTGCTAGGGCGGATTATCGGGCTATGACAATAGCTGTGTGTGAACTCATGTGGCTTAAGAGTCTTCTTACTAATTTTGGGTAGCTCATGAACTACTCCAATGACTCTATTTTGTGATAATCAAGCCGCCATGCATATTGCAACAAATCCTGTTTTTCATGAAAGGACAAAACACATCAAAGTTGATTGTCACTATATTCGTCAGCAAGTTCAGTCCAAGCTCATTAATACTTGTTATGTTAGAACTCGTGATCAACTGGCGGATGTGATCACTGAGGTTTTACCATCTCTTCAGTTTCAACGGCTATTAAGCAAGCTTGGATCCATTAATCTTTTGGATCCAACTTGAGGGGGAGTGTTGGTCATGCCTAAATTAGTGGTGCTGTATATGGCTAATTGTATACTAAATTAATGTTGTTGTATTAGTGCCTAAATTAGTGGCTATTAGAGTTGTGTAGATGATTGGCTGAACTAAATTATTGGTACTATGCTAAATATATAGACATGTACTTTGTACATTGAAAGTATGAATAAGAAATATTTTTCTTGTGGACTTTCTTCACTATCTTAATTAATAACATTTAGGCTCTATTTGGATGATTGGTTGTTATGGTTTCGTAATGTATGGTATGGTATGGTATAGTATGGTATGGTATTGTAAGTATTGTTTATCATGTTTGGAAAGATGGTATGGTATGGTATGGTTAATTAGTTGTTTGTGTTTGTTTTGATGGTATGGTATGGTTGTAGAAATAATAAAATGACAAGAATACCCTCAAACACAAATTAATATGAAAATCAAGTTAAATTTAAAAAATTGGTTATATATCCTTCAAAGTTTCATAATTGTATATTTACACCTGAAAAAATCATAATTGCTTGTATACCCCTGAAAAACGGGGTTGAATTATGGATATGCTC
Source organism: Dioscorea zingiberensis (assembly GCA_026586065.1). Classification (NCBI taxonomy): domain Eukaryota; kingdom Viridiplantae; phylum Streptophyta; class Magnoliopsida; order Dioscoreales; family Dioscoreaceae; genus Dioscorea; species Dioscorea zingiberensis. The sequence continues at coordinate 10,776,582 of CM048824.1, forward strand.
CTATTGTTAGGTTTCAATAATAAAAGTTAATAAGATTATCTAAACCATGGTTACAACTTCAGTTAAGCGTTGAAAAATTTCCAAAATAATTCTCTTTATATATCTTAGCTATTTTAAATTTCATATTTTTAAAGGGGTATTTGTAAATTTACAGTCAAACAAACTTTCAGGGTATATATGTAAAGGGTATAATGGTTATTTCGCATGTTTACCGTTTGTTAATTGACAGTTTTTCATTTGATTAACCCCAGGGGTATATACGTAATTATACTTATTATTTAGAGGTATGTATGCAATTATGTTTTATTTAAGGGTACACCTGCAAAAAACCATATTAAATTCAATGATTTATGATCAAAAATTAAATTCAACTAAAGCATAAATAATTTTTATTAAAATCTTACAAAATATATATCAAATTATTAATCATTAATTTAAAATTGATAAAATTATAATAAAATTAATATACAAAATTAACAAAAGATAAGACTTTTTTTTATGGAGATTATAACTTTCTTTGATTTTGCTAGGGTAGAAGAAGGGATTGAAGTAAATTGGTAGGGATATTTTTGGTAGAAAAAAATTAAAACCATGAGAAACCACCAAATCGGTGGTTTGAAAAATCCAACAAAAATGGAAGTTTTTAAACCATGGGAAACCATCAAAAAATCATAGAAAACTATACCATCTGAATGGAAATGAAAACAAACAGGAAAGTAAACCATACCATACATTACAAAACTATGACAAACCATAAAACAAACAAGGCCTTAGGTAACGTTTGGTTAGATGTAATTCAAAATGCAGGGATTTTGAATTACAATGTATTTGTGAATACTTAGATTTCAGAATACATCATATGCAAATCTGAGTGTTTGGTTGGAAGGATTTAAAAATCTGAATTTGAAATATAGTTACCCTCTTTTGCATGGGTGAACTTACCCCTTTATATGTTTAAGTATTATCTTAAATATATTCATTTTAATTTTTTAAAAAACATCCTATAAAGAATTTCTACAACGAATAATATGTATTTTTTCAACTAGAGGTAATGAATTATAGATCCCTCCAAGTTTCATGAATCTACAAAAAATCTATTAAAGTTTGTTATTTTCGAAAACATCCCTCATTTTTACATCTTTAATTTTTAAATCCTTCCATCCACTAACAGAGCTACTTTTGACATTATATAATGAAAATGCCCTTCACAACATGAATTTAAAAACATTGTCAGGGCCCCCCAATGCATTGATTTAAAACAAAGTGGGAAAGTCAAAATCAAATATAACTTGAAAATGCCCTCTAAAGCGTAGAAATTAAAACAATGTGGTGGTTGGGGCCTACCCAATGCATGGATTTAAAACAACAAGAGGGTAAAGTTGGCATTTTATCAAAAGTAGCGGCGGAGTGACCTTTAAGGGCTGGAAAATAAGTCACATCAAAAAGAGGTATGCAGGAAAGTCTAATATTAGAGGGTTATGCAGTAAGTTTTGAAACTTTTAAGGACTTATAAATAATTTTCCTTTTTTCAAATATAAGAATTTTGGGTATTTTCATAAAATATTTATTTGTGGGTTTTTTACAAATCACCCTACAAATAACTACTGCGACAACAGTTATATAAATTATTGTCACACATTTTAATTTTTATAAGAACAAATTTATTAATAATATTTGAAAATTAAACTACATAAAAGATTAAAAAATAAATTTAATTAAATCTCTTATTTGGTGTATTTCCAAATAATCCTATAAATAACTACTACAACTCCACACGGATTTTGAATTACGCTAGATTTGGGGGTAATTCAAAATCCACTATTGATGTATTTTCAAATACATTTGTATTTCAAAATTCATCCAAAATTCATATAACCAAACAAGCATTTTTCAAATCCCTCTATTTGGGAATTCCAAATACAACCAAACAATAGAGAAATTATATTATTAATGTGTGATATGTAAGAATATTATCGAGTTGTTAGAATATTAACTAATCCATGTTTAAAGAGAAATACTATTGATAACCCATCTCATTCCAAGTTGGTATTTGATTAGAAGATATGGGAATGGGGTTAACGCTACAACTAAATATAGTATAATATTCTTACATATCACACATTAATAATATAATTTCTCTATTATTTAGTTGTATTTGAATTACCAAATACATGAATTTTTGATAAAGTGGATAAACCACATTCCTTTATTTCAAAAAAGAGGAAGATACAGACCTGATATGATATGAGTACAAGTGTCGAAGGTTTGCCCGAGGCCAATCCATGGAAAAAAACTAAGGAATACTAGTCTTATGCTTTGGTTAGCTGCGGGGCCTCCTGAGAGGTTTGTTTAGAGTGTTGGTCCTCGAAATTCGCTTCTAGTGGTCTCGGCTCCTGTTCTTCCCCGATGAGAATGAGGCTTAGCTTGACAAGATCCTTCAGGGGTTGTAGTTGCGTCTTTTTGGTGGCGGGCGCTCCTTCGATCCATGTTAGGAGGAAGAAGTCCACTTGGCGGATGAGTTGTTGAAAAACACGGCATTTATCATTGAAACATCGTCTGTTCCTTTCCATCCATAAACTCCAGGTGACCGCCATTGCAAGCAATTGCCAGCCCCTACGGGTGTCTCTCTCCAGGTTTTTGTCAATCGATGAGCCCCCCCACAGGTCTTGTACCTTATTGGGGGGGGGGGGGGGTAGCGAGCCCCAGTAGATGCGCATAATGGGACCATATATCTGATGCGTATGGGCACCGGGCGATGAGATGGTCGATGGTTTCCTTCTGCTCGTTACAGAGGTAGCAGAGCATCTTTTCCCCTTGCCAGTTTCTTTTAGCCAGGTTGTGTAGCGTGGGAAGTTTGTCTTCCAACGCTAGCCAGGCGAAGAGCTTGACTTTTAGTGGGGATGCTTGTTTCCAGAAGGACTCCGGTAGGTGACTCTTTCTGCCTCCATTGATGCGGAAAAGGTAAAGGGATTTGACTGAGAACTCCTGGTTGGGGGTTAGCCGCCATCTCCTCTCGTCCCTCTGTTGGTTTCCAGGGTGAGCAAGGTGTTCTTGTAACCCTTGCATTAGTTCTGCCGCTCCTTGTGTTAAAGGTCCGGGTTTGAGCATTAGTGCCCCCCTTTCTTGGAGTAGTCGTGTCTCTTGGAGCGTGGAGTCCGCTTTGAGCCACAGTGTTTGGAATTCCGGGAAGGCGCTAGAGGGGCTAAGTCCATTGAGCCAGTTGTCATACCAGATTCTGACTGAATCACCCGCCCCTGGCGTGGTCACTATGTTGGCCATAGTGGGATCCCGTTGTGCTTCGACGCCCTTCCAAAAGTAGGACGTTCGACTAGGAGGGGCCTAAAAGGGTTGACCTGCGCGTTCTTGAAGTAAGCCTGTGTGATGATCCTGCCGCAGATCCCTGTTTGGCCTTGTAGCAGACGCCACCACCATTTACCTAGAAGAGCTTCGTTGAACACCTTCAAGTTTAGGATGCCCCATCCCCCTAGGTCTTGTGGTCTGGTCAACATCTCCCATTTAACGAGTCTGTATGCCTTTGAGTCAGGATTTTCTCCTTTCTATAGGAAATCTCTCTGTATTCCTTCTATGCGTCGGATTACCCATTTGGGATGGTTATACATTGCCATCCAGTGGTTGGGTATTGCCTAGAGAACCAATTCAACAAGGTAATGCGCCCTCCCAACGACATTAGACGTCCTTTCCATGCCGCCAATTTGCTCCTTACCTTGTGAATCAGTTTGTCCCAATCCTCCCTTCTAGGCTGGCTGCCGGCGAGTGGGATTCCAAGGTATTCCACAGGTAGAGGGTTCATGCGGCATCCCATTGTGGTGGCCAATTCCCTTGCTTCCATCTCCGACATCCTGATGGGGATAAGTGCACTTTTGTTGAAATTGATTTTTAGTCTTGAAAGGCCTTCAAAGAGAAAGAAAATGAGCTTCAAAATTCTAAAGTCGTCCTTCTTCCCCGAGCTGAGAATGAGCAAATCATCTGCGTATAGTAGGGCAGAGATATTATCTCGTGCGTCTGATCCGAGACGGAAGCCTTCAAAAATGTGCTCGCGTATGGCGTGTGTCATCATTGTGGTAAGGACGTCCATTGCGAGGATGAATAACAAAGGGGAGAGAGGGTCTCCCTGTCGCAATCTCCTTTGGTGGCGTACATATCCTATTGGGGCCCCATTTATAAGGAAATTGGATTTTGACGAGTGGAGGATCTTTCTAATCTATTCAATCCATCTTGGTCCAGAACCTCTTGCCTGTAGAATCTCAAGTAGGAAATCCCAATCGACGGAGTCGAAGGCCTTCTCAAAGTCTACCTTGTGCAGTACTCCACTTGTTCTTTTCATGTTGTATATTATTTCTTTTGCCGCCACAATGGAGTCCCGGATGCACCGTCCCTTGATAAATGCCGTTTAGTTTTCATTTACCAGGCTATGAATAACGTCTTGCAAGCGGTTTGCTAGTACTTTTGTGATGATCTTGATAGAGCAATTCAGGAGGCTAATCGGGCGGTAGTCATTAATTGAGGATGCCTCTCCCTTTTTTTGGATCAAAAGGATATGCGCCCAATTCAATCTTTCGAGGTCGGCGGAGCCATGGTATAGGTCTTGGAAAGTTTGTAGAATGTCATCCTTCACGAAACTCCGTCTTTGTTGGTAGAGAGTCATTGGGAATCCATCCGGTCCAGTTGCCTTTTCTGGGTTGAGTTCCTTGATGGCCTCGGAGATTTCCTGTTCAGTGAATGGGTTGTCGAGGTGGGACAGGTCCGTAGTTGTCAGGTCTCGGAGCAGTTGTGTTCAGTTGGTGGGTACCTGTCTCCTCGTCTAAGTCCAAATAGGCTTGTGAAGTGATTTGTTACCGCCTTGGCGATGTCGGTAGAGTCGTTGAGTGTTTGACCATTCACGGAGAGCTGGTTGATCCAATTCTTGTTTCTCCTTTGATTGGCTATGGAGTGGAAGAATCTTGTATTCTTATCATCCTCCTTCAACCAGTTGATTCTTGAGCACTGCCTCCAATGCTCCTCTTCTAGCCTGATGAGGTTGTCATATTCGTTCCTACTAACGTGTAGTTGTTCCTCCTCCATTGTGGTCAGCTGTTGTTGCTCATCTCTAATATCCAGTTGCTCTATGTTTCTCATTAGTTCCTCTTTTCTTTGGCGTTGTGGCTTGTTTTTCCTCCATGTTCCATCTTCTTAGTCTGCCCCTTATTAGTGTGAGTTTTTTGGCCCACCTATATGCGCCCCCTCCAGTGTAGTCGTTCTGCTACAACCAATCTTTCAGCATGTCCCAGAAGCCCTCGGCCTTTCCCCATCCCCTGTTAAAACGGAAGGGGTATCGTTTGAGGTTGTGTCTTCCGCTTTCCAGGGATATAGGAACGTGGTCCGATCTGATGCGATGTATGGCATTCCGCCAGATGCGGGGGTGTCTCGCCATCCATTCTAGTGATAAGAGGAATCTATCCAGCCTAATCATGGTTGGTGTTTGTCTACCATTCGTCCAGGTATAGCGCCTACCAGTTAGTGGGGGTCAAATAGTTGGAGGCTTGCGATGAGGTTGTTGAAGTCTTGCAGGTCTTGGGTGTTCCAGGACCTTATATTCCTCTCTGCCTGACTTCTTGTTGCGTTGAAATCTACCCCTATCAACCAAGGTCCTTGCCAGCGTTATCTAATCGACCTAAGTTCCTCCTAAAAGGCATCTTTGCGATCTCTTCCGCACAGCCCATATACGGTGGTGATCATCCATCTTTCTCGATCTGTCGAGCCCTCCAGAATTACAGATAGCAAAAAGGAGTCAGTGAATCCGTCCACAAGGCTAAACTCCGTTTCGTTCCAGCCTATACAACATCCCCCCCGTGTGTTGATTGCCGGTAGAACCACCTTCCCAGTGTAGGTGCTCCCCCCTATTGAGCGCCAAATGTGGTTGTCTATATCCTGAAGTTTTATCTTTTGTAGACAGAAAACATCAGCCTTGTGAGTCGTGATGAAATCTCTAACTAGGTAGCGCTTTTTTCGCCTACCCAGTCCCCTGACGTTACAAGATATTACTTTCATGGGGGAACCACATATACCCTGTCATGTGTCACTGGGGAGCCAAGAGTGGGGTTGTTCGCCTGTCCCTCCACGAACCTTTCGGCTTCTGTTTGTCGCAGATGCCTAAGTACTTGTTCAGCGTTTTCCTCTGAGCAATTCAAGTTTACTCCTACTTTCAGTGCTTCAGATACGATGTCGTCGTCTGGCCAGTGTGAGAGGGTGATGGGAACTGTGGTAAGGGAAAGGTTCTCCTCTATTTCCATTTCCTTCTTGCGCCCTCTAGTGCTTCTTTGTGTTCTTCCTGCGGGTTTCTGTTTGTTTACATGTTTTGCCATGTTTGAGGAGGTGTCTGGGGGTGTATTTTTTCTTGGTCTTCCCCTAGGTTTTGGTGGTGGGGGTTGTTCATCCAGAGTTTTTTCTGGGTTGGTATCTTGAGTGTTTTCTCTTCCTTTTGTTCCTGCTGTCTTTTCTCTCGGGGGGTTATGGAGGTCCTTGATTATCTGGCCCGAGGTGATTAGCTCCCATGCTTCGTCGGTTATGAGGTTCCATGTGTTCCTTATGAGTCTTAAAGATGCCTTACTTAAATCAATTCCTATTCCATAGTTTAGGGTCTTGATATTTTCATCACTTGGGTTATGGTGGGCTTTAATGTAGTTGGAAGGCCTCAAAGGGCTTTTTAATTGAGCATAAATAGTTGCTGGTACAACAGTGATATCTGTGTTTGGGATTACATATGGTTGGGCCTTAATTGGATTTGGGCCCATTTCTGAGTTGATTCTGCATTGGCTTCATTAAGGTGTAGTTGTCCGCCCACTTGGGCCTTCATTGGTGGTAGGTTGGGCAATGGGGGTACCTCTGTGTCGGGCCGCTCAACCTGGCTCACTCGACCCAAATTTGACCCGGCTTATGCAGGTCATTCTTGAGCCTTCGAAGTCTACGCGCAAATCCCGATCCCATGTGGTTTCTTTTAGACGTTTGGTGTTGCCAGGTAGCTGTCAAGGCCTGGATGACCTCCGCGAAGTCAGCTTCTTCCGCGTCATCCCCTGGTTGATCGTTGATGGATGATCCATCATGTTTGTCCCCTGTTACCTATCCCCTTTTCTCTTCTCTACCTGCCTCGAGCCCTTTGCGAGTCACGATCTCTGTCAGATGAGTGGTCACCTCCTCGTCCGCCAGTGCAGTGCCGCATCGTGGCATCCCGTCCGAGCCCCTTCTTGTGGTCTTTGACAGCTGGTTTGACAGGGGCTCCGCCCGGTCTCGGATGATGATCCTCCTTTGACGTCCTCCTCTCGACCTTGCCGGAGCAGCTCCCTGATCCTCGATTGGGGCCTTCCCCTTATCGATTTTGGCTGGGGGCTTCGCTGGGCTGTTGTGGTCGTCCCCTGTTTTCTTAGTCCTTGGGAGGTTCTCCACCTCCTGTGTTATTTGGCAGCAAGTATCCCACGGAAGTGGTAGCTTGCCGGGTACCATCTCAATGGTGTAGGTATGCTGGAGGGTCTTGATGTTGCAGTGGATCGTGAACGGTAGTAATCGTGGCTTCCGGAGGCGAAGGAGGGCCTGAAAATCCTCTGTTGCAACGCCGCTACGCTCTCCGATGTGCACCAGGTCCCCTACCGGTTTGAGCATCCTTGTTGTTGTGTCGTGGCCCCAGCAGAACATGGGGAGGTTCCGCACAGTCACCCAGTGCAGGGCACCCTCCGCCTTGGCCCGACTGTATAGGCTAGTGGTCCACGGTGTGAAGGTGAGGGTGAACGCCGGCGATTCTATCGGCCCTTCTTTCTCCATCTTCCGTGCTGTTTCCGCCGATTGGCATTCCACTAGGTATCTGCCATCCCTGAGTGGCCTTGACTCCCAATTCCACTATTCCGCCACCCTTGTCTTAAAGAGCTCCGTTAGCCTCCGGCCGTCTACCACTCCTCTGATTTCTGTTACCTTTGCTATGGTGTATTTGCGCATTCTCTCCAGGCCTTCCATCATGTCGGAGTTGAGCGCGAGGGAGATGTATTGGGATCCCATGCCCCCTGATCCTTCCTCTGGTTTCTGCCTGTCTCCTTTTGCCGGCAGCTGGTTGTTCACTTTGGTTGCCGATGTCTTGGCTTTGGACAGTCCTTTTCCTGGTTGCTTCTCCTTCGGATGTGGGGTCTGCAGCTGTGCTTTTTTGGCTTCCTGGTTTTCGGTATCCACCGCTCGTCGAGCGAGAGCTCACGCATCGCAGGTCTTTGTGTCCTACTCCGCCGCACCGCCGGCAAGTCACATCCCGGCGACACTCAATGGCCTTATGCCCCGGGCACAGACATTGCCCACAGACTGTGATGGTGCTTGTGGGGATGTGGATGGTGGGTGGTGACCTTCGTTGGGAGGTCGGGTTCTCTCTTTGTTCATGGCGTGGTTCTCCATGCAACCGGGGACGCTTCTTGCTAGTGACCTTTTCCCAGCCGCCCTTTTTGGAATTCTTCTCTTGTGGGAGAGTTGGAGGGGGAGGGGGTGGGGTGGGCTCTGCATCCCCTCCTCGGATTGCACCTGCTCAGGTGAGCTGGCGTCGTCTTTGTCGTGTCTCCCGCTCCTCTCTTAGGCTTGCCTGTGGCTCCTCTCTTGTCCTCAGTGAGTTGCTTGTGTTGGTGCGCAGCGAGCCGGGTGAGGGCTTTCGTTTCCAAGCATGGAGGCTTGATTCCGGTTTCTCCTTGCCTTTGTTTGTCATTAGCCTTGTCCTTTCACGGGGTGATCTCCGTAGCCTCTTTCCCTCTGCAATGCGTTGGTTCTTTGGTCCTCTTCTCTATTTCATGTGAGTACTAATAGATGCCTTTGTGGCATTCTTTCAAACAGGTCCCCTGCAGAGTCTTATGTTTTTGATCTACCGTGGTTTCTGTTTACCAAGCCCTTTTTTTACAATCATACAATCCTTTTTGGTTTACAGACAACGCCAAAGAGGCATGATGGGCAACTACAATGGATTTACAACAACAATCAAGTCATGTTTACAGATTATGCTTCTTCTGTTTGTTCAGGTGGTGCCTGTGGGAGAGTGTCTCGCCCCTTCGCCGTCAGAAGGATTTCTTCCCGCTCCGCCGCTCGCTGGATTTCGCCACGCCCAACATATTCAAAACCGAATGGATTTTGCCACACCCCATTGTTAAACACACACACATCCACTTTTAAAAGCAAACGGTGTCAAGTCATATCAAATACAGGGATTTGAAAAACAGTTGTTTGGTTATATGAGTTTTGAATGAAATTTGAAATACAATGTATTTGAAAATACATCAAATAAGGGATTTTGAATTATGCCCAAATCGGGCGTAATTCAAAATCCAGGGAATTGTAGTAGTTATTTATAGGGTTATTTGGAAATACACCAAATAAAAGATTTAATTAAATTTATTTTTTAATCTTTTATGTAGTTTAATTTTCTAATATTATTAATAAATTTGTTCTTATAAAAATTAAAATGTGTGACAATAATTTATATAATATGTTGCAGTAGTTATTTGTAGGGTGATTTGTAAAAAAACCCACAAATAAACATTTTATGAAAAAACCCAAACATTCTTATATTTGAAAAAAAGAAAAATTATTTATTAGTCCCGAAAAGTTTCAAAACTTACCAGACAACCCCTCTAATATTAGACTTTCTCAGACAATCCCTCTTTTTTGACAGACTTATTTTCCAGTCCTTAAGCTCACTCCGTCAGTTACTTTTTGACAAAATGCCAACTTTACCCTCTTGTTGTTTTAAATCCATGCATTGGGTAGGCCCCAACCACCACATTGTTTTAATTTCATGCTTTAGAGGGCATTTTCGTTATATTTGATTTTGACTTTCCCACTTTGTTTTAAATCAATGCACTTGTTTTAAAATAATAATTATTTTAAAAGAAATTCCATCACAAGATCACCCCAATCCACTTGTTTGGACTTTTTTGTTTATACTATTATTTGTTGTATTTTACATGAAATGAAACATCACAATATCCAACAACAATATTAATTTTAATATTATTATTATACATCATTATTTTTAAATCAATTCCATCCATACAATAATAACGGTAAAAAAAATTAATCCATAGCAACGTCATAAACATTATTTTTATTTATAATTTTCTCTCCTATTCCCTTCCTTTTTTTAAAATTGTTTTTAATTTTATATATTAACATCATTTTTTTGTTTTTTGGTTTCCACTTTTATCACATCCAGAAAGAGAATTTTATTTATGAATTTGCTTATCAAAGAGGCCGGGTTTGGATCTGAGAGTGATAGCAGGCCCACGAACCCGAACCCGAACGTCTTGCAAACCCGACTACGCGATCGTGTTCGCGGAGGTTCTGAACGCGCCTCACCGCTATAAAATCCTCAGAAGCCCTTCTCACTCCCCATCCGTTCCGAGTCTATCACCACTTGGCCCTAGCGAAACCCTAATCCGCCTCCCGTTGTTCACTCTCTCACCCCATTCTCGCGCGCAGGTGAGCCCTTGTTTTCCATGCAATTCGCCTCTTCTCCGATTTTAATTCTATTTAATTCATCTGAACTATTTATCGAGTTCACTTTTTACATAGAGTTAGGGTTTTGGCTTGTATCGCTGCTAGGGTTAGGTTTTGTCTGTTGAATTTTATAGTTGTTTGGTGTGGAATTTTCCTTCGGTTTTGCGTATCTTTTCGTTTTAATTTATTTTTCCCGATTCTCAAACCGCGAAATGTTTCCAGGTGCTGTGATTTTTATATTATGTAGATCAAATTAGTGTAATTGAGATGAGATTGGAGTTTGGCGGTGCATTATAATTGAACACAAAGCAGCAGTTTTCAATGATTTTGTACTGTTTTTACTCAATCTAATCTACACCTTTTGTTCGTCAAAGTATTTTCATGCTTTGTTAGTTTCTGGCTTTATTATATATTTATCATCTATCAAACAATTAAGGTGAAGAAACATCTTGGGTCCAGCATTGAAGTATTTGAACCAAGATTTCCATACCAGCCTGAGTGGTTTTGCTCAGTTAACAGCATGCTTGTCCTTTATCGCTGAAATAACAGGACAGTAATCTTTCTTGGCTGTAATCTATAAACTTTTGTTCATTTTTTTTTCCGATAGAAGTGGATAAACCATGCATCATTTAAATGAAAAGATAAGGTAATATATGTAAATAGATTGATGTTATATTAGGTACATAATGAAACACCAAAAAACTGTCTTCTTGTAGCTGCCCCTCGCTTGGCCTTTACTTTCTCTCCCTGCCTTGCTTGATATCATCGCTTCCTTGGGTTGGGTGGCTTTGTCCGGTGAAAGCCAGGCTCCGCTTTTGTTCACTTTTATGATTGAATTATGATTCAAAGAATATAGCTTTGGAAGTGAGGTGAAATTTCATAATTATATTTAAATTAGGGAGAATACATTGTTAAGGATTTTGTCGCTGTAGTGGATTTAGCAGATACAGCCATGTGATGAGGAGATATAGTTGGATGATTATTGCGCATCCTACTGATTTGGGGTTTGTCAACATTCTTTTGTCCTCTTTAAATTGCTCACAGAGGGATGCGTCCTCCAATAGTTGAAATATTTTGCAAAGGATAAAACACTTTTATGATTTAAATTATGATTCAAAGAATATAGCTTTGGAAGTGAGGTGGAATTTCATAATTATTCAAATTAGGGAGAACACATTGTTATGATTTTGTCGTGTAGTGGATTTAGCAGATGCAGTCATGTGATGAGGAGATATAGTTGGGTGATTATTGCCTATCCTACTGATTTGGGGTTTGTCAACATGCTTTTGTCCTCTTTAAATTGCTCACAGAGGGATGCGTCCTCCAATAGTTGAAATATTTTGCAAAGGATAAAACACCCAATGAGCAGTGAAAAGAGCCTGATGGTTTCGTTCTGCAGCCAATATACTTGTTAAGACCACCAATTAAAAGAAATTGGATTTGTCTTTTTGAGATGCCCATCATACATGGCCCATCCTTTCACCTGCACCAGTTTTGAATTCCACTATGCCTCATTCAAGCAATCTAAATTAGATATGATGTTAAATCTAAATGAGGTAAAAGCACTGATTTTGGCAATATATCTACTCTATTAATTCTCAAAGAAATTCATTTATTTCTATCTATAAAAAAATGTACTGACTTAAATATACACTCATTATAATTTGTATAATGTACGGATTCCTTTTAGCATGTTCTTAAGTAGTTGTGTCATTACGTCAGTGTTAGCTGAATGCTTGATAATTATACTTGCATTCTGGTGAAAAAGTTGTACTACATTCACCCTTTCTATTACCCAATAGTTTTGTAAATAGTCAATCATTTGTTCTGAAGCATCTGTGATAACTTAATTTATCTACAGGCAATCTTTCCAGTGAATACACTATGGACAATTCAGTCTCTGTTCCTGATTCTGCTGACACAACTGGTGACATTAATCAGTACGCATCATCTGCTGCTGCAGTTTATGTTTCAGGGGACAGTTCCAATGCTGTTGATGGGAATGTGCCTATCACCTGTTTTAGTGCTGCGGTGCAAGAGTCAACTCAGGTCGTATTGCCTGAATCTAAGCCTGACGACTTGGCTCCTAATGTCAGTGAGAATTCAGTACATGAAAATGCAGTGGAAATGTCAGTGCATGCAGTTGGTTATGATACTGTGAATGGAAGTTCTAGTGAAATGGTTGGTTACCAGTCCACAGTAGTTACTGAAAATGGAAGTGTAGCAAATGAAATTGGTGGGCCTGTTCCCCAGGAGCATTTTGAGGATGGTATTGGTTTTTTCCTTGTGACCTTGACTAGCAATGTCCTTTTAGATCAGAGATTTTATTTTATTTTATTTTTTTGCACAAATTATTTCTAATTGTTGTTGTTTTTTTGGACTTGAGTGTAACTTTTTTGTTGGTTCTGTGAGTCTTAGTTATCTTATTGCCAGATTGTATGCTCCTCACATGTTTTTCTAATTTATGGTTATCTTTTTTTCCTAATAGTGTACAATCCTGAGGAGGAAAGGTTATGGAATTTGGTGAGGGCTAATTGTTTAGACTTCAATTCATGGACGACTCTCATTGAAGAGACGGAAAAAGTTGCTGAGGTATCTTCTTTATTAGTTAATTTCTTATGTTCTATCTCATCCTGAATTTATCGAACTAAATTTAGAATAGGATCAATATCCATACATTTTCCTTATTTTAATGAACTAATTAACTATTTTTTTATTTTATTTTTAAGCTTCCTCTCTTTTAGGTATCATATATTTGTGCTTTGTTGATATCTCTTTAAAAACAATTCTATCTATACTTGAAGATCACATTTTAAAATTTCCAACACAGCTTGGTTTTGTAGGTCATAATTTTTGAAGAAATTTTTAGTTTGTATGGTTGTTGGTTGCTATTTAGGTGTATGTTTCTTTTAATGCATTAACCATCTTAACCTCTGGTTTCATAAGCCTATTTTAGCTACCATTTAAGTAGAATCTTTTATGAAAAAATTCACTACTGAAGGTACTAGGTCTAATTATGTTATGTTCCTACAATCGTGGTCCAAACATATCTTCCTTTCTCATTAAAATGCCTGTAATATTACATCATGATACTGTTGATTGCTTTTTATTTGCATGTCCGCAACTGAATTGACGCCACATTCGGTGTCCATTTTTTTGCAGAATAACATTGGGAAGATTCGGAAAGTTTATGATGCTTTTTTAGCTGAATTCCCCTTGTGTTTTGGGTATTGGAAGAAGTATGCAGATCATGAGGGACGTTTAGACAGTGTTGACAAGGTCATTGAGGTGTACGAGCGTGCAGTACTGGCAGTGACCTACTCTGTGGACATTTGGTTGCATTATTGTGTTTTTGCAATGTCAACTTATGAAGATCCAGATGTTATAAGAAGGTATAATCCGTGCATTCTTTTAGTCATTTGACTGGTGTTTTTTTTCTTTCTAATTGATAGATGTTTTCTTTTCTCTTTACGAAAATCTAGTTGTGATGGTTTACTGCTAACCTTATTCTGACATGCCTGCAACAGTGTTACACCTCATGTATGGCGAAAAGGTTTGCCGGGAATGCACATAAGAAATTTTCATTTTTCTAGTGTGCAAACCCATAAAATTTTCTTTTTTGGTGAATTTATATTTTGCTAGTATATAATCGCATCATTTTTTGCCTCATTGTACCCCTTCCGTTTTTCTTCTTCAAAGGGTTCGATAGTAGTCATGTAGTTCATGAGTCACTGCTACTTTTACTTTGATACTCTTGAGGCTATCATGGGTGCACCAATATCGAATATGCTGCTGAGAAGGTCATGCTCAGTTATGGCCTAAGATGATCCTTTTCTCCTCCATTCCAGGGACATAGTATGATTATTTCAGGAAGGTAAATGAAGTGTATTTGGGTCTAACTTTGGAAGTGTCCTGTGATCGTCACCTTTCATGTGTGGATTCAAAATGCTACTCTTGATCTTTAGGCTTTTGCCATAATCTTTTTTCATGTTCAATTGTATTTAGGCTTTTTGAACGAGGACTAGCATATGTTGGCACAGACTATCTGTCATACCCACTGTGGGATGAGTACATCAGGTATGAAGAGTCACGCCAGGCATGGAGTAGTTTGGCATTAATTTACACCAGAATATTGGAGCATCCAATACAACAGCTGGACCGCTATTATAACTGGTGAATTTTTACTTTTTTTTTTTGTATTGATTATCCAATTTTCACTGTATTGAGTTGTATTTTTCCTTTTAATTTATGCCAAATGAATCTGATCTTCTGAGGATATTCCTACTGTACTATTAATTTCCATAAAATACATACTTTCTGGAATATTGATTGCCTTTATCTTGTAATGTTAATAAATGTCAGAGTGATATTGTGAGGGGAAGTGCTAGATACTCATGGAAAGCTTTCAAGTTTTGATTGCAGTTCATAGACATTCTTTCTGTGTATTTTTTGAAATAAAAATAATACTTTCTTAGGTAAAGCTAATAAGTACTTATATTAGCTTCCATTTGCCTTATGATTTAAATACCACCATCTTAACTTGTTCTGGTCCTTGGTTCTTGGTTCTTTCTTTTGTTGCTTTTGAATTTTCACTGCCGAGAATTTCTTGGATGATGTGTTTTGTATGTTTATTGTAATATCTGATATTGTTGTTGACTTTCAGTTTTAAGGACTTAGCTGCTGGTCATCCATTATCTGGAAATTCTAACTTCTGAGGAAGCTACCATGTTGGCTGCAACCCTATTGAGGCTGATACTAAAGGAGGGGAGGGTGAGGTTCATCCTGATGGCGTAGATCAATCTTCCAAACTTGTAAGTGCAGGCTCAACAGAAGCTGAGGAGTTGGAGAAGTATATTGCAATTAGGGACGAGATGTATAAAAAAGCTAAAGAGTTCGATTCTAAGATCGTTGATTTTGAAACAGCTATTAGACGGCCTTATTTCCATGTTAGGCCTCTTGATGATCCAGAGCTTGATAACTGGCACAACTATCTGGATTTTATTGAAAGAGGAGATGACTTTAACAAGGTACTTGCTGAGTTTCTTTCCTTGATTGACTAGGTGTTTTTAATAAATCTAAAACTTGATAATGCTTTTGCAATTCTGCCTGGAATGGTTATGAACTTACAGTTGAGTCATTGGCTGCATTATATGCTTTAATGGCTAAAGGAGTATGCAGCTGAAGCTACCTTGTAAAATGGGATATTGAAGTGAGGATAACGCATGGGCTAACTGTTCTGTTTCTTTGAGGCTAAGTACTACAAACCCTCATTTGCCACTGGACATTCTGGGTTCATGATGTGTTAAACAGTAATTATTTTTGTTCTTAAGATTCGAATCTCATACATGCAGGTATTTGGTTAATGCTTATCCACTTATACATCTATCTATAAAGCAAGGAGGGTCCCTCCCTCCATAGAGGGGCCTCCCTGATCAGCCAACGGAGTACTGCTTGTGCACTTCTTTTTGTGGAAATATCATCTTTTCCAACTTCAATTAAACCTTAGTGTCTTCTTTTCTTTTTTTCATACTACTGTATTGTTTCAGGTTGTCAAGCTGTATGAAAGATGTCTAATTGCCTGTGCCAGCTATTCAGAATATTGGATTCGGTATGTATTATGCATGGAAGCCAGTGGAAGCATGGAGCTTGCCAATAATGCTCTTGCTCGTGCTACCCAAGTCTTTGTAAAGGTATGCTTGAATTTTTGTTTCTTTGGAGTTTGGAGGCATCTGATAAAATTAGAATGGTGATATGTTATTTAACTCCTGACTGGCAATCACGTCTATCAATACTTAGTTAACATGTACATCAGCCGCATAAAATTTCCTATGTTTCCAAAACTGGATTTTTGTAGCAATCACTTGTGTGAAAGCACTATCCATGTAAATGAGGGGATTATTGACTCCTAAATTAAGATTATTGATATGAAGAACTGACTTTCTCATGATCAATGTGATCCTCATTTTAGCTTTTCCACTATCCAGATGTAATGTCCTGCTAGATGTTGAAAATACTTGAATCTCATCATACTTGTACTTTGTTTTTGAGTATTCTATTACAAGTCTGTGTACAGGTTATCTAATTATGTGAACAATTGTGGGCAGAATGTGCTTCAATTTGTCTCTAAATTTTACGTGCAGTGCTATCATGAGTTGAAACTCATGTCAATGGTCTCACTTAACCAGTTACCTGTTCATTACTGAGAGGCTTCTTTATGCTAGATCAGTAATGCTATACATGTATCAATTAGATCTACGAGTGGAAAGCAATTGGTTATGAGTTTGAGTGACATTGTTTTGTTCATGCTTGTGTCAATATGAGAAGCCAGTTTGGTGAATTGTGAATTAATATCTTTTAAGTACATGTTGGTTCATGGAAGCAATTGTTTATCTTCTTGCACTGTCCTCATCACCCGAATATTTTTCTGAAATTTTGCATACCATCTTTAAAAAAAAATGATTTTTAGCCAAGATATTATCACACAATTTAGTTTCCTGTATGCTACTTTTTTTTACTACATGTATTGCCTGGGCAGCATAAAGTTCTTTGGCACTTCCTAATTATCTGAAATCATCCCAGTAAAATAATCTGGTAATTGGTATTTTATTTTTCTGTTGGCATTTGTTTCTATCAAATGTGTTAGTCTTCTTTTTAGTTAATGTTAATGTATCACCTTCTTTGTTTTTTACAGAGACAACCGGAGATTCACCTTTTTGCTGCCAGATTTAGGGAATTCAGCGGAGATATTCCTGGGGCCCGTGCAGAATACCAGGTTGTTTATTCTGAAATTTCACCATGTTATTTGGAGGCCATTGTAAAGCATGCAAACATGGAATATAGATTGGTAAGAAAATTAATGATTTGTCAAATTATACTTTTGTTGTGAATTGCAATATCTAACTTATGGTATTTCTGCAGGGATTTAAAGAAGCTGCTGCAGCTGTATATGAGGAAGTTATTGCAGCTGAACAGGCTAAAGAACATTCCCAAATATTGCCAATGTTGCTTGTTCAGTATTCAAGGTTTTTATTTCTGGTATGTGGATCATATATATATATATATATATATATTTTAAGGTTATTGAAAAAAAGAAACTAAAAGGAAATACAAAATAAATCTTCATTCCTTAGATATTCTTGTCAGAAAATAATTAACGGGCCACATATAAGTTTACTAGTTAATATGGTCATTTTCTTAGTATTCTAATTTTATAATCTTTGATGCATCATTCATTTTTGACTGACCTTTCATGATATTAATTAGGGCTTCTTGCTTTGTGACAGCATCTCTTCCTGCACGCATTATTTTGAGGTTCACCTTCCTTTTAGTTATGAAACACAATATCTACATTTGCCTTCCCTTGGACAGTATTCTTTCTTCTAAAACTGAATGTACACTGTCCTTGGTTCTGATTTAGGCAAGTGGGTTTTGTTTCCCTCTGTGGGGTTGATTTGCTATTTTCTTAAATTTCTATATCAAATCACTCATCCAACAATACTTATTTCCTGTGAACTCGATTCTAAATGTTTTCAACCTTCCCAGCTTCTCAGTATCAAACAGTGTGATCCTAGTATCTATTTATCTATTTATGATATCTTGCAGGTTTCTGGCAATACAGAGAAGGCAAGGGAAGTTCTAGCTGGTGCTCAGGAGAACGTGCAACTGTCAAAACCTTTTCTTGAGGTGCAAATTTTTCTGTGGTCATTTTTAAAGGATTCCATTCTTTCCTCTAGTTTCTCATATCTTGTTTGCTGAATTTGATTCACAGGCTGTTATCCATCTGGAATCAATTCAGTCTTCACCAAAACGCTTTGACTATTTGGATTCATTAGTGGAAAAGTATATTGTACCTAATCCTGAGAGCCCTAGCTTGGCAATCACTTCTGATAGAGAAGAGTTGTCTTCAGTATATTTGGAGGTAGTATTTGGATTACTTTGTGACAGAATTGTGCTGTTTATAATGTTACAATTAATTAATTCCCACTATAACATGACATAAGTCATGACTTTATTATTTCTAACGAGTATATACAAACTTAGAAGTGGTATTTGTATGCTGATAATTAGGTTATAAGTGCATTTGCTCTTGCCTGGTTCCTGTGTACTATTCCATATGCACTTGTGGTTTAACTAGGATTTATTCTGCTGTTATCTGTTGTAGATACTGTTTAGAGGAAATATGTGTTTGTCATATCGACATTTTTTATTGAATTATTTAATTGAGTGCCACAATACATAGTAATTCTGAACTTTTCTTCGACATTCATGTTTTGGTCATGAAATGCAAGGTTTTGAAATCTTCAATTGTTACTTCTCTGTCTTAAATTTGAAGGTTCTTGTTCCATACTGGTTTTTTTGGAAAACCAAAATTTTGTCCCATACAAGCATTGTTGTATGAAGCTAACCTACTGAAATCAATTTAGCAAAGGTTCCCTGCACTGCCAAGTTTTCTGTGACCATGAATCTTCACTAATATTTCTGTGATGAACAGTTGTGTGAACTATGTAAATCAATTTTACTTGTGATGCCCCAATTCTATGTATCGAGTTTTTATGCACATCTTATACAGATATGCTTCTATGTGTTTATTTGCCATTGTTTGTTTACTATGCAAATGTGACTTGCATTGGCATTTTCTTAGTGGAACATCTTGATTTGATTGAATTCTGGGAATTCTAGGCTTCCAAGTGAGAGCACATCTTATATTCATTAACAGGGAGTATTTGAAATGCAAATTAACTTGCTTTTCTCTAGTGAATTACTATTTGCAATCATTTGTTGTTCATACTGTTCGGCATTGATCCTGGAGTTGATCTAGTTGTTTGGTATTTTTTTGCTACTAGTCGTGACATATTTTTTAATGGATGAGATCTTTAGATGAAAGTTTTTTTTTTGATAAAGATCTTTAGATGAAAGTTATTTTTATTCATCATCATTATTTTCTTCCCCGGACCCGAGCATAGTGGGAGCTATGTAGCACCGGGCTGCCGTTTATTATTATTTTCTTCATTATTTTTATTGATCATCGTTATTTTCTTCTGGATCTATTCTTGAGTGAAACCACATGCATGATAGTCCTTTATATGATATTCTTTGTGATAGTGATCTGGATCTATTCTAACTCCAATCGTCGTCTTTCTGTCTTTCTCTCTCTCTCTCTCTTTTGTTTTTTTAGTTTTTGGATCTATTTGGAGATGCACAGTCAATTAAAAAGGCTGAAAATCGGCACTCGATGCTTTTTTTAAGGCAAAAGGGCTTGTCTGTGTCAAAAAAGCGCCATGCAGAAGACTTCCTCTCCTCAGATAGGGCAAAAATGGCTAAAACCTACACAAATGCACCTTCACCTGGGCAGTCTGGAGTGGGAGCCTATCCAAATGCCCAGAGCCAGTGGCCTGCTGGTTATGGACAAAAAGCTCAATCTTGGCCCCAGACTCCACAAGCACAGGGTCAACAGTGGAATCCTGGATATGCCCCCCAGGTAAACAAACTCACTTTGTTTTTACCATGTAGAAAATCAGATGAACTGTTTTGCGCTAGTAAGCATGTTTGAGTTGTAAAGATGAAAAGTAACATATCTGACAGTATTTCGTCTTTATTTCCTTAGAGATATATGTGTGTGTGTGTGTTGATTCTGTCGCTTCTATGCATGAATGTGGTATCTTTGAAACTTCTTAGCATTTCTTGACCAGATTGTTCAGAACTCTGAGAATAACAATTTATATGGTTCATCATATGTTCTTGTCCCATGCATGATACCATCTTGTTAGTGTTACAAAGATAAACTTGTCAGAGGCTTTATATTTACAAGATTTTGGAGACTGCTCCAGTTAATCATGTTTTGGTTTTGAGTGGAAGGCTTAGTTTTGCTACACATTATTTCTTGTTCTTGATTTTTATCATCTTACACTATCTGATGTGATGTAGGCTGGATATAGTGCTTATGGTGGTTATGCAAACTATTCCCATCCACAAATGCCAGCATCAGCTCCTCAGGGTGCGGCCTATGGTGCTTATCCATCGACATACCCGGCTCAGGTGTTTTATTCTTTTTTAATTCCTTTGGCAAGGTGTGCTGTGTTAGGATATTGGTTTTTCTCCAACTTCATTAGCCACTGAATCTGATGATTTAATTATCATGGAAACCAATATAATGATCAGGTGTTTCTTTGCATGTGGAACCATCTTCTTTTGTAGCAGATACGTTTCTTGTTTTTGTCTTTTGTTTTCATATTTCTAAAAGTGCCTTAAGTACTATTTCAAGTGTTACCATAGTAGGATACCAATTGATTACTCAACGCCCTGTTGGTTTTTATTAATATCTCGGCATTTGAGCTTTTGTATGGTTTGCAATGGACTACAAGGTAGAATAGTAATTCTTTTTTTGCCTTGTATGATTTTCTTTCCCATAATGTAATACATTTATATATATATTCCTGTAATGATCTGTTACATGCTTGCTTTTAGGCTTATCCACAACAGAACTATGCCCAGCCAGCTGCAGCAGCTTTTCCTCAACCACCAGCAGCAGTACCTCAACAATATTATGGTACTTACTATTGAGGCGTGCAAATTGATATACAAACAGCAGTTTCTTTTGTATATTAGGTAAGCAAGTAATTTGTTATTTCATACATCATTTCTCTGTGTTAAGACCTAAGCTCCCCCATCAACGCTGTGTAGACCCTTGAAACATCTTTTCGGAAATTTGCTCTGTCAAAGAATAATTTGTCTTAACCTGTTCCGGGGGAGGGGATGCATCACCAAGCTATTTACCCATATCTATTGTTCTCTCTCTCATTCCTTTCCAAGTCTCCTACACAATGGAAATGATAAAGATCTTTGCCATGAAATCATTCATTCTATTTGTTTGTCTATATATTCATTTAAACATATTCATGGAAAGTTGCGATTCTAATTCTAACTCTCCCTCCTGACAGGTAGCTCCTTATAACCCCGTTGAAGGTTCCATCTGTGGAGGTTAAGCTCTTCCAGCAGAGTGCGGTGCGGTGATGTGCTAATGCATGATGTCATGCAACCTCCACTTCACTAGTACTGTGCCCTTTCATTCCTGGACGTTCAAGCAAATCCGCCAGAGTTACCATGCACTAAAGCCTCCTCTTCCTGACATTCAGATTATATCCAGTCCAATTGTATTACTTAGACTTGTGGGATTCTTGATTCTTAACTAGGATTTTGGTCTTGCCATGAAGCGATGAAATCTCTATATATATCTGCCGGCAACTCTATCCCTGCCTGGCATATTTGGCATGTATCAGTGTAACTCTGTGATCCTCCAGGAACCTTCGGTGTGTATTCCAAGTGAGGTTGAAATTTTCTAGTCTTCATCATTATTGTGTGATCTCTGCCCAGGAATGTTAATTCACTGCTGAAATTTTAGCCCCAACCTAATCGTTTCAATTGAGTTCCACCCACCAAAAGCTAATGTGAAAAATGATGTAGACAAGAAATATTAAGTAAATTTATACAAGGAAAAATGGCATGTATACCCCAACGGAAATGTTTAATTGTGTTCATGTATTCCGGTAAAAGTCATGTGTATCCGATTTAAGGCTGACAAAATTTGAATGGTGGTTAAAAGTTCAAATAGAATGAAATAAAATTATTCTTGTTCATTCCTATTTTAACCATTATAAGAAAAATTTCTTAACAATTTCCATATTTATAATAATATATATATACGCCAGATTAAAACAAGTTATCAAATAACCAAGAAAAATCCTACAAAAATCTTGTCTATCTCCTAAATTGGACGGACGGGATCAGTTCCGAAACCCGTGCGCCTCCTCTCTCATGTCTCTCTCTCTCCCTGATCTCGATTTAAATGCCCAAAGCTGAGGCGTAGTTGCACTTTGGGATAAGTAGCGTGGGATAGGAAGAGTCCGAAGAGAGAAGAGAAGCCATCGAAACCCAAAGGAGAGGAGAGAAGCAGTGCAAACAAAGGGAAAGTGGTGATTGAGAGACCCCCTTTTCTCCTTTGAATCTCTCGTCCTCCAGTCGATTCGAATCCCTTCAAACCCTTTTTCTCCAGATCTAGGGTTTTGTGTTCCTTTCCGGTGCCACTCTCTGGGTTTTAGGGTCGCCGGCTATGGCGTCTTCGTATCCCGCTCAGGTCACTGCTGTTCAGGTGAGACATGAGCTTGGTTTTTCTTTGTTTTTAGGATTTTTTTTTTTGGATGTTTTTGATGGGTTTGGATCTTGGATTGCCGTGCAGGTTGGGTCGTACTTCGTTGGGCAGTACTATCAGATCCTGCAGCAGCGGCCTGACTTCGCGCACCAGTTCTACAGCGATTCGAGCGCGATGATCCGTGTAGATGGGGATAACACCGAGACTGTCTCTGGGATGATGGTATTCTTTTTTCAATCTGTAATCC